>OW121850.1:37906684-39114141 GCA_933228895.1 Platycnemis pennipes | reverse complement strand
TATTGCCAAAAGACATAATTATTACAGTGATAATGTTAAATTTTGTCATATTCTAAGTACTATAAAATGGGGGGTCGCCTTAGAATTGAGTGGATATGGTATTGATTTTTTATTTTATAGGTGCATTTGCAATTTATTGCTATTGTTTTCTAATTTTATTTTTGTTCTCATTTTTTAAATTTTAATCTAATTCGAAGTTGATTTCATCATTCCAGCCCCACTGTGCAATTAAGTTTACCTTTCAACCAAACCGACATCATGGAAGACTCATTACCTAGCTCATCCCTGAAATCCCGACCCGGTCGATTAAATGTAGTCTCATATTTACATAGACCAAATGTTGGGTACGCCAGGTCTTGGATTCCCGCTGTCAGTATCCTTCCTGGATACAGTGAGGCGAGCTCATCTCATGCTGTAGTTCGACAGAAGAGGGAGAAGTCGTCTGCATCTGGCTCTGGGTTGATTTTGCCAAACTAGTGCCAGTGATAGTTCTCACTTGTTTGCTTGATCATCGCAGTGCTCCAAGATTTTCTGTAAGTATTATTTTCTAAAATTTTTAGATACATAACAAGATTTGAGTGACCATCATTGTACGTAGAAATGAAATAAAAATACTCTGTATATTCCACACTATTTTAATTTCCGGGTAGTATGGGGGGGAGGGGGGGGGGGGGGGGGGGGGGATGGGGGAGGGAGTGTGGTTAAGGGAAAACTGGTGAGGAGACATAATTTTTACGGTCAAGGACAGGATTCATTGGAAGTAGGGAAGGCTATGGAACACATTGGTGGGTAAAACTCTGAAACAAATTCATTTAGAAGGTTTACGTTGAGGTTGTTTGATACTTTCTTAATTTCCAATTGTTCGAGGAAATCTAGTTTCCCTCCTTTTTTCTGCCATGTGAGTACCTCGGGGTGAAGTCACTCTCGTGGTTATTTTCGATTAGATTGTTTGGCAAAGCTTGATCTTGTGCCTGCAGCTAACCAGCACCTCCTATGTTCTTTCACACGAATATTAATTGCCTGACCACTTTTTGTGATGAACAATTGGGAGTGTTGCACTTCAGTCTGTATACCCCACTTTGGTCACACTTGCTGAATTTGTCTTTGGAATTGAAAAGGATTTTTCCTATAGTTTTAGGGTTATAAAATGACACATTAAATTTTTCTTTAGGGAAATTGGAAATTAAGAAAGCATCAAACGACCTCAATGTAAACCTTTTAAATGAATTTGTTTCCCAGTTTTACTCACCGTTGTGTTCCATAGCCTTCCCTACTTCCAACGAATCCTGTCCTTGACCGTAAAAATTATGTCTCCTCACCAGTTTTCCCTTAACACCCTCCCCCCCCCCCCCCCCCATACTACCCTCCTATACCACCTCCCCCCCTCCAAACAGTTTATGTATATAAGAGCTTGTTACTCTCTGTCCTGTTACCCTGATAATGTCCACGGAGTAGACGAAACCCGGGTTGGCAAATTAAAATAGTGTGGAATATACAGAGTATTTTTATTTCATTTCTACGTAAACATGCAGTTCCACCAAGTGATGCCTGAAACTGTGCAGTTCATCATTGTACGTCTTGTTCTATGAAAATGAATAATTGCTGCAGTGAACCTGGTATTGGCATTTGGTAATTGCTATTGTGCAGTTTCAGTGGGTAATGCCGTTGAAGTTTTCGTGGCCAATTGGCGAACGTTGTTGAATTTGTTTTAAGTACCTTGGTGTTTAAATGTCAGCTTTAACCTCGTGGACGGTGTCACCATGCACACAACTTTGGCTGCTTTGTGACATGATATGTCCAGCAGTCCAGCAACATCTTGTTCCTTTTAAGCCCCTATAATTTCCACTGAGAAAGAGGATGTCTTGGTAGCTTAATTGGTAGAGCAACTGGCCAGAAATCAGTGGATCCAGGCTTGAGTCTCGGTCAAGGTGAATGATTTGCTACCAAACTTTTGACATGGTGGTGGTATTACAAGCTTATCATACCACACATGCGCTTAGAAGAAAAGATTTTGTATCACCATTTCATATACAATTTGAGGCTTTTCATGTCCCTCCCAAAATGTCAACCATTTGATATTCATAATCCGAATACAAATGGTAAAAACCAATTAGAAGAGTATTTTCTTCAAAGTTATTCAATTGGATTCTTGTTTGCTCCATGATTGTATTTAGAAGTCAATTTAACCACTTTAGCTGAAGCTAGAAAACCCTAGTTTTACTATTGTGAACTCTGAATGAAGGTTACTTATTACGTATTTGTTCTTTTTTAAAGTGAGTTACTTATTAGGTGCAGCTGAGTGACATCTAAGCTCATTTGTCCCATTTTGGGATAAGTTAGAAATCGGGTAGAAAAAGGAATTTTTCAGGGAATTGAGAAAGGGTGCAGCAAAACCCAGTGTTGGCATTAGCGTAGACTTCACAAAAGGCACCAAGAGGTCCTTAATTTAATCTGATAGATGTAGGTCTTAACTCAAAGTACTCTACACAGCACTCATGTGGGGACTTGTATAACCATGAAAAATCTCTGTCACTGTCAGGATTCGAACCCAGGCTCTTTGAATGGGAAGGCTATTACTATAGCCACTACACCAAGCTGATGTCCTTTTCTTAAATTTTCGCAACGAACATCAAGCAAATTGATTCCTTAATCAGTATCTCTGTAGGTTTTGGTCCCTGAGTTTGCAAATGGTGTATTATTAAACAGTATGTTTCAGGATCTACGAGAAAAGAATATCTGTACGTAATAAGTATGTTTCACAATTCCTCCCAGATGATCAGTCAATTTCTTTTTATGCATAAATGCTGTAAATATTAAGGAATGCTCTGACCTAGCTTAATCCTTTTACTGCCAGTCGATTGCAGATAAACTGTACAAAAACTGCCAAGCACATTGCCATAAAGTTTGTAACATTATTGATTGTACTATATTTTGAGCTTCGTATTTTCTAGCTTCTAATAGGTGTTTATTTTACCAGAGAAATGGACAAAAAGTCAACCTGGATCTCAAGCCCAGTTCACACAGTGCATTTTTCAGAGTGTGCAAGTTAGCTGGATTCCGTGTGTGCTACTCAGTAGGCATTGAAGTTGACTACCAAGGCGGCATCCCTGATGGGTGTCGGTTCACAGGTAGCATGCTGTCAAGCTTGCTTTCTGTCTCCCAATCCAAGGTAGTTCAGTTTGTTGCCATGCATAGGTGGTGTCTAGCAGATGACCCCCACCATGCCTTGTATACCATTCAGGTGAAAACGAAAGTAGTAGTGAAAGGATAGGTATCTTTTAGCTTGTTCATTCCCCTGTGGTTTGTTCATATATTTTGTTATATTTGCTTTATTGTTTTCCATCAGTCAACAAGTAAATCGTACTAGAAGTCAAGCGAAGAGGATGCACAGCATCATTGATTGATACACGAATATGTTATTGTGTTATTTCAATCTGTAAACTGCATATCAGCTAGTTTCTTCTCTTGTATGACTTGATTTGCACCTGCTGATACCAAGTGCATGGATTTCCACCAGTATTTTTGGATAATATTGCTTGGAAAATATATAGAAAAGTAGAACCAGGGAACAGAACCATGGTAGATTGGCTCTTCATGGCAGAACCTATACTTTGATCATGTGGTATGAAGCTACATGATGATTAGCCAGTGCTGACAGCCATCAGTAAAACATGCCGGAAAAATAGCACTGGACCTAACGTCAAAATCAAGCAAGCTTGTTTTCAGGACAACTGAAATAGGTCAAAATTTCCACCAAGCAAGAACGCATGGCACCCATCAGGACTCCAACATCCTATCCTCCCAGAAAAAATTCACTTTGTGAACCTGAATTTGTATAGTATTATGCCGTTTGTGTGATATACGTGGCCAAAACTAGGGTGCTCCTTATAAACCGGAAAATAGGTTACGTAACTTGAAACTAAGAATAAACTTTGTAGGCTACTTAATCTTAATTTATGAAATACGAATTTATCTCAATGTTTATGATATATTTGAAGTTTAAGAGCTTGATGAAATCACTTCTGCTCTCTGATTCAAATTAAATAAAATATGCATTACATATATGTGATTACTTAATGTGTAAGCCAATAGACCGCTGTCATTAAAAGGGTTATGTATCAGTCTCCTCAAATAGGTTCATCATTACTCAATTTAATGATGTTCATCCTTATTCTATTGGAATGAGAACGATAATTTTGGTGACTTTTTGTGTACTAATCTATCATGCATTTACAATAATTTGAAATTATTAGGTATTATTTTGACTTAAATCTGCAACTGACTTGAAAGGTCATTTTAAATTCCTTATGCTTTTTTATTTATTCTTTAGGAACCATTGGTGCCAGTGATTGAAGATCTGGACAGTTGTGTGGTGAACTTATAGTGTGGTTCAATCTCCTCCCTTGGAGAAACTTCAAGTATTTTGGTACATAAAGTGAAAGAACTTATGAATGCATTTTTTATAAATACAGATTAAGGAACTATATTTGTATTGTACTCTTTTTTGTAAAAAATAATGTGTCCCATAACATAGTGTGGTTGAATGACAGTTGCTTAGTCATTCAGTTTTGTCTTAAATAAAAGAGCTTTGCTTTATGTTTAAGAGAAATTGGATATTATTTGGATATGCCAATGAAAATTATTGATGAGGAATGAAATTATGAATTGAGTGCACCATTTGTAGTCATCAGTAAAAATAGCTCCATTTTCTATGAGAATCACCAAATTGCTAATCCTTTCTTTTTTATAACAATCGTATATGTGAAATGGGACGTAACCTGCTTTACCATTTTTTGAGAAAAATATATGCCTATTACTCTTTGTCAGGTGATGAGACTATCTGCTTGAATTCTAATGTAACCTCTAATAATAGACTGAATTGAAAATAATCATTTATGGCCATGGAATTTTGTTTAGTTAATCATTGGATGTGCATATGTTGGAATGTAACTGTGGCATCTCAAAGTATTTATGTGTCTGAATGTGTTTAATGTTAGAATGATGGTATATCTCTAATAGCAAATAGCTTTGAAGTATCAGCCATTTTTGCATTTAGGTTGGTAACGAGTTGTGATTTTGGGACTGATATTTCCTTAAAAAGGAGTCAATGTAATCATCTAGTGACATTCTGTAATCCTTTAAAGTTTCCACTAGATTGGTCATATTCATAAAAGAAAAAGGACAATTTTTAATTCAAAACCACTTTGTCTATAATTTCGTCCCATCATGTATCCTGCTTTCAGTAGCTATCAAACTACTGCTCACTTGAAAGCAACCATAAAAATTGTCTAATTTCACTCCTCCCTATCCCCGTAAAGTTTGTCTCTTACCTGGTCTTTCCAAGTACATGTATTTTCTGACTGAAAAGTAGTCTGGGATGATGTTCATTTAATTTATTTTATGTAAGAGGACTCAATTGTCATGGGCATGGTGGGCAGCTTTGTTGCTCAAATATTTCACTGTTAATCCAGAAATAGAGATCGGAAGAGCTGATGCTAATATGTATCAGTTTAAGATAAATGTTACACTTATGTAAAAAAGTTTACTCTAGGGCAATGACTTACACTGGTAAAATTTCCGTTGCTCATAAATGTTCCCTAAATACTTATTCCATGGTCTTTTTTCTATTTTAAGCTGTCCTGATGATAATAAGTTTTATGGATAAGTTATTTAAAGCAGTTGCTCCTTTCTTTAAATTCAAGCAAAAAATCGAAGTTAACTAATTTCAATCTTTAGAACATCGAGCAGTTCATAAAAAAAAGCCTGACTCAATTTAACTTTTTTTTGGGATAAGCTTTTTAAAAGTCTACTCCATCTGTGAAATAATATTTGTCATAACAGTGTTCCTTCCATTAATGTTGTTTCTCCCAGCTCAATGATAGAAGACCTGGTTTTTTTTAGGACTTCCAAACACGTTTCAGGCTGTAGAAAAACCTTTAAATATCATAAACCCATGCTCAGTGTTAACTGGTTCGTGCCCATATTAATCGGTTTGAATTTATTTTACTAATAGAGTACATTATTTCACTCACAACTTGTCACATCCCAAACCAACCTGAATAGTAATGAAACATTTGAATGTGGGACATGTTCATCTGAGGCTAAATCAGTTTAAGATAAATTTGCAGTATTTTCACCTATGTAAAAAAAGTTAACTGTAGGGAAATGACTCCCTAGGGCCAAAAATCCTTGGGTAGCAAAAGTAGCCATCACTCTAACATTAAGTAATTTAGTGACTTTGGTTCAGTAACTTGATGGTTACTGAAATTTGAATATGCTATTGTCAAAGAATTAGTGCCTTCCATGCAATAATTGTTAAGGATCTTTATGTACAGCTCAGTTTTTGTTTGCCTGTCAATGGCCTCATCCTTTCCTTGATGCATGCTGAATATGAAACTCCTTAGTGGGAATAGGGGTGCCATTGGTTCCAGTCCATTGTATCATGCAGTGAAAAATACATTGGAGATAATTGGATAGTTTCAGCTATTGTATTATACAGTCGAGCCCACTTACATCAAACCCATTTATATCGAAGTGAAGGCTATTCCCCATCAAAGAGAGGCTTGGAAAAACTGGTCCACATATAACGAAGTTCGGTTATTACGAAGTAAATATTTGGCCCCCTCAACTTTTTTTATAAATGGGCTTGACTGTATTTGCCTATCTTGTTTTCAATAATTTTTTTCCCTTAGAATTGCTATGATTATTAATTTTGATGTTGCAGAATATCAATGAAACATTCTACATAATTTTATTCACTGAGTGAATTCCAGAGCAAAGTTAATGCCATTTTTGTGGTAAATACGATTAAAGCATTTCAAAATGTAGAATGTTTTTATTCTTCTCGCATCACAGCTGCTCTTATCCTTAATATCTCTTCGTTTTGTCCCGTCACTCCATAACTACCTCCCCTGAGTATAAAATTCAGGAGTAAATCATTCCACCCGATGAGTGTACTTTTGTTTCTACGTGAGGTATGTGTACATTAAATCATGAATGCAAATAAAAATTTCACTATCAAAAGTTTTTTAATGTCTTCCCATGTCTTTTCAAAATGAGGTTCATTTATATGAGAAAACTCTTTTTAGTGGTCTAAACCTCATTTTTATTCATATCATTGCTTTTTGTTTTTCCTGGGTTTTTTAAGTTCTGCATCTGAATGAAAGGAGGAATGGAAATGGATTGAGAATAGTGTCCTAAGAAAATGAATGTATGGCTTTGGGACAAAAATTTGAAACCAGTGCATATTAATGCTACCACCTGGTGGGAAACCAAAGAATTCTCGTCATCATAATTCATGGAGTACCTTTGACCTTTCAATATATTACAGAATTCATATTAGTTTAAAAGAAATAAATTTCCATGAATATTTACTTTCATCAAAGAATCTATTTTTTGCAATGCTGTATAACGAGGGCTTTGTTAAATAATGAAAAAGATCAATGGCCAAAATGAACCAAAAAAAATTCAATCAAGGCAGTAGGAGGGATTAATGAATGTCTAAGCAGACTGAAATTAATATCCATAGAAATATAACATTTTGTGTTATTTTCATCACTATAGTCATAAGTAGGTAAAAGTGATTTTAGCTCACTATTGAACCAATGCCTCACTCAAAATTACTTCCAGTTTAACAACAAGTTTTACCATCAAACCCACGGATTGGCGATGGGGTCACCACTCTCGCCAATACTAGCTGAGGTTTTCATGGATCATCTGGAGGATAAACTATTTAACACTAAACATCCTCTTCTTAAAAACTTAGTTTACTACTTTCGCTATGCCGACGATATAAGTAATCTGTTTATGGACCAGCAGCATAAGACAAAACAGTTTTTGGCACTCCTTAATTCGCTTTACCCATCTATTATTTTTACTACGGAAATAGGCTTCAATCAAATTAATTTTTTGGACTTAACAATTTCCCTCTTTTCCATTTCCCGGAAAAATACATTTACCGACATTGTCATTCGCAATGATTCAAACCACCACCATTCACATAAAATGGCTTCCTTTCATTCCATGCTTAATCGCCTCCTCTCCTTTCATCCGATGATTTTTCTAATGTGTTTTCTTTCATTAAATGTATAGCCAGGAACAATGGTTTTCAAGATTTCATGATAGACACCCTGTTAAATCGCTTACGCCGAAAACGAGCCATAATGGATTCCACTGCTCTTTCTACGATCCCGTCACCGAAAACCAAATGGGTAAAGTTACCCTTCATCCACAAATTGTCATATAAAATCAACAAACCCACCTAGAAATAAACTCCAAGTGTGTTTTTATAACCCTATGACTCTCGAAAAATTGTTATTCAACCCTAAAGACAGATATCCTAATTGTTATATAAGTGGAGTGTACATGCTAAATTGTAATACCCCAAACTGGCCGGAAAATATGCATGCGTAAATCCGAACATTTTAATTCCGTTGTAAATGGCAATAACAAATCTGTGTTTGCCACGCATTTAATTGAAAATGACCACTCCACAAATTTTAACCCTAAGATTTTAATGTGTGTGAGAAGGGGAGGAGACTTGATTTTATGGAGAACTTTGATATTGTTTCATATTTTAATGCATATAAGAATGATGTTTTTAATGACCTATTCCCATCTAAACTCTCCCCATTCTACTCAGTGCCGGTCCCACCACCACCACCCCCATAGTCAAATAAGCTGTTCTTTTTTCCCCTCGCCACCAGTCGTTTGCTCACCTTCCTTTCATGACCGTCTCATTCTCCCCCCCCCCACATACCTTTTCACTGGTGTGAGCCTGTGTATATATATGCCGCCTTGCCCATGTTTTACTTGTTCGACCCCTGATGATGACCTGAAAAGGTCAAAACCGGTCGTGAATAAAAAGTTTTGTGGAATATAACAAAGTCAATTATTTCCAATCATGATTTCATTCCACAAAGTGAACTCGCCAACCATCGATTTCATGTTCTAGGAGGTTTTAATATAGTCGATCGAATGGTTTTCACGTAATATTTGGTAAATATTATACCCAAAGCGATGTAAAGGTTGGTGTAATATATTTCTGGAATCGTCTCGGTAGATTTATTTTAGAATTGGTTTTTTGAGCTTTTGGAAATAATTTAGGTGAAACACCTGCTTGTCGACTGTGTAAAGTATAGGATGGAATGCAAACACCACAAAATATTAGGGGATCTGAGCAAGGTATTGGGTGACAATTTCAAACGTGTCGATTGCGTTCTAAAATTTCTTCATGAAGTGAATTTACTACCCAAAATTTAAGACGCATTGTAATCTGCCCAACAGCTCTAAATGCAACTCTTTTTCCATTTGACCAAAGAGAGAATACAGAGTTGAGCCTATCCTGTCCACTCATAGTTTACACTATTTCTAAGTAATACTATTCCACATATACTTACCAAGTAGGTATGTATTATATTTCTATAACACATGTTTTTAATCTGTTGAGAAATGACCTCAGTAGTCACAGGACCTAAAGATAATTATATCTATCTTTTAGGTGGAGATATAACCCACATAGCAATGAATGTCTCGGAGACGTCTCACTGTAGTCTCGAATATCTCGAACATCGCGAATGTCTCAGAGACGTCTCAGAGAGGTAATCGTGAGACATTCGAAAATAATTCTTCACATAATTTAAACGCCGCATACCCCTTCCTTACCTATTTTTCGGAGCAATTCTGAAGATAATAATGGTAAAAGTTAACGCTGCTGTCATGCTAGTTTTATCAAACGATAACCGTTCAAGACTTGGGGATTTTTTACCAAGTGAATTATTCATTTAAATGAATGTTTTATTTTAAATTGATAAAAAATGGAATGGTTTGGGTGTAGGACAGCCATTGATAATTTTAAAATGGTGGGTGTTATTTCAAACTTAAGCAACAAACATAAATACATAATAAATGTTTTATAACCTTCTTTCAACTATTAGAAAAGTACTTCAAAATGCCTAGCTTTGATATTCACATTTCATACACAAGCTGGGGGCAGGTAGGCAAAAATTGTTTTATTTCACTATCTGCACATCGAAAATGTCAATTAATATTTTCATACTTACAAAATTGATTGATGAAACTAATTCCACTTTCTTCAATCCAATTTTTGCCCCTTTACCAAAACCGTAAACACATTTACTTAGCAACGTAAACAAATATGCATAGCAACTGGTTTCCCATTTTTATTTATCCCATGTTAAAAGATAGGGAAAACACTATTTTTCTCTGCACCACAAACTGCCAAAAATCCATAACTACTTCCAAATCACGCAGACCGAGAATCTACACTCAACACACCAAACCTCACTCTTTTAGCTCAAAGAGAGAATGAAACAAATGAATGGGAGAGAATGAAACAAAATGGATACAGAATGACGGACTGACTGACACGCTACACAATTAATATATATATATATATAGATAATACCTGTTTATTTACAAAAGAAAAATTTCAAATTCAATGTCTATAATATCAAGTTTTCTGGTAATATTACCAACGTTTTGCCATTTTCTGAGAGTTCTAGAGTATCAATTAGAAATAAAAGTGGTAATTTCTAAATCTGACCACAAATTTATTATCCCTTTTGTTGTATACACCTTATAACCAATTAAGATTCCACAAAAAGTACTTTAAAAATCATAAGGCATAAGAATTACATTATCAAACTCACACTCAGTAATTTTGCACCAAATTTTCCTGTAATCATTTTCCACAATTGCACAACACGAGCACAAAACTCTTAATTACTCAAAAAAACTAGAAACAATAGTGGGACAAGCAAAATCTCTAAGAAATTAAATGAAAGATCTTAAGCCTCTTCGACCTCACCTTCTTCTTCATCAAATTCACCCTCATCATCCACTGTTGCTTCTTGATACTGTTGATACTCAGAAACAAGATCATTCATGTTGGACTCAGCCTCTGTGAATTCCATTTCATCCATCCCCTCTCCAGTATACCAATGAAGGAAAGCCTTTCTCCTAAACATAGCAGTGAACTGCTCAGATATTCTTTTGAACAATTCCTGGATGGCTGTGGAATTGCCAATGAAAGTGGCTGACATTTTGAGACCACGAGGTGGAATATCACAAACAGCTGTCTTCACATTATTTGGAATCCATTCCACAAAGTAACTACTATTTTTATTCTGGACATTTAACATTTGCTCGTCAACCTCTTTCATTGACATTCGACCCCTAAAGACAGCTGCAACAGTTAGATAGCGACCATGGCGTGGGTCACAAGCTGCCATCATATTTTTAGAGTCAAACATTTGCTGGGTTAACTCGGGAACCGTGAGAGCACGGTATGACTGTGATCCACGGGCTGTGAGTGGGGCAAAACCTGGCATGAAGAAGTGAAGCCGTGGGAAAGGAACCATATTTACAGCCAGTTTACGGAGATCAGCATTAAGTTGGCCAGGAAATCTTAAACAGGTAGTAACCCCAGACATAGTTGCAGAAACGAGGTGATTGAGGTCTCCATAGGTCGGGGTGGTCAACTTCAGAGTACGAAAGCAGATGTCATAGAGTGCTTCATTATCAATGCAATAAGTCTCATCGGTATTTTCAACCAGCTGGTGAACTGATAAGGTGGCATTGTAGGGTTCCACTACAGTATCTGATACCTGAAATAACAGAAATATCAATTGACAGATGATCTATAAAATTAACCCTTTTATTGCCAGTGGGCTGATATAGTTGTGGGAAAACTACCAAGGGCTTATATATCGGCTGACTTACTTTACATCATTACATTGTAATATTATTCTTTCCATCAAATCAGAGACAGCATGAATGAGTTTTTGATCCTCATAAAAACTGAAATATATCATTAGCCTTGAATAAAATATTATTTCATATATTAAAATTACATGCTTCAAATATATGTATTTTCACGGAAATGGGCTTGTCAGTTTTTGCACAATCTACCTTAAAGGGGTTGGCAGTAAAAGGGTTAAAAATCATTTGTTGTATTATTTGAAAATAACTAGACAATTATTTAAAGTTAATTAATCCGACCAATTATGGAGCTCATATACTGCTCAATCATAAGCAATAATCAATAGTTGCTGAGAATGCTAATTTACCTTTGGTGATGGTACAACACTGAATGTATTCATGATCCTCTCTGGATACTCCTCTCGTATCTTGGAAATAAGGAGAGTGCCCATTCCAGATCCAGTGCCTCCTCCAAGCGAATGTGTCAGCTGGAAACCCTGGAGGCAGTCACAAGCCTCCGCTTCCTTTCTTAGAACGTCCAGCACTGAATCCACCAATTCTGCTCCTTCTGTGTAATGCCCCTTTGCCCAGTTATTTCCCGCACCACTTTGACCGAACACAAAATTGTCTGGCCTGAATATCTGCCCAAATGGCCCAGCTCGTACTGAGTCCATTGTTCCTGGTTCTAGATCAACAAGTATGGCTCGGGGGACATATTTTCCTCCTGAAAAGAAAAAGAGTAATTCATTGATTTTGTCATCCATACAATGCATACCATTCTCTGAGATACAGGATCACGACCAAGTTCATATTACATGACGAAATCATCATTTCATGGATCATTTTTGTAACCATTCAATAAATGCAAGTAGATCATTGGTGAATTGAGTGGAAGAGATTCCCTGGGGAAGGAGAAGTATAATAATGTGTTGGTAGTTAAAGAAAGCGTGCAGAAACAGTACATGATTGTAACATATATTGATAATACATGCAAAGATACAGTGGGGTAGAAAAACTAAATAAAATACAGTTAAGTTCTGAAGTCTAGCACCAACAATTAAGTTATTTTGACTGTGCACTACCTCTAAAGGGAATTGAAACCTAGAACATTTTTAATCGTAATTCCAATGCTTGCAGATAAATGATTCCATGACTTTCCTAACTCCACAGTAAATGAGTATGAACTGAATTCAAATGTTAAACAAAATGTATGTGGCAATCATTCTATGAAGAGATTTAGTCCTGCATCTCATTTCCCACCCTCAGAAAAACCAAATCACTTCAAAATGCCAAGAAAAGTTTGTTTTTTAAAAGAATTTTCTCTCCTGCTTACCACATCCTCACAGAAACCCTTTTAGTGACAGTCTCTTAGGCCTGGTAAATGTGAGAAATGCCCCGGCTCTTTTTGTGAGTTTGTACGTTTGTGCTGAGAAATTTATATTAAGCCTAACGCTTATTTGTTGAAGCTAGTTTTTTTTATATATGCTCTTAATACTTACTGGTATGATAAAAAAGTTCATTTAGCTTGTTATCTATCCCATAAGCTTTGTGTTGCATAGAAAAGAAAAGGCATGAGCATAAGAACACCTGGCCAATAGATAGGCCCATGGCATTCTTTCACACACACTCCATGTCATTGAAAGGGTTAAAGGTTTGGAATGCATTCAGCTGATTGAAGTCTCAGCCAGTATTTTGAAGTTCCTCATGTGGGATGTGACCCTATTCTGGGAATGCTGTTATATAGTATTGGTGTCAGAATTTGTAGTTTATGGTCAGTTACAGTTTAGATAGCAGGGACTCACAGCAGGGGTAATGTGCTCGTATGATTTAAATAAGATGACAGCATTGAATTGCCGACTTGGAGGTTAACCAAGAATCTGCAATTTGATAAAATGACAGTAGATCTTATAAAGATAAACACCTATTGATTCATAACATTTAGAATGCCTTTAATAGATTTGAGCAGTTTTTGAAAACCAATGTGACCTATTCAGGACTTAAAATACAAATAATTTTTGTTATAAATAGTAGCTTTCTTGCCTCTTAAGTTTTTAGAACTTGAAACAGTAACATATGTAATTTTTTAAAAGTTTTATTTTAACAACCAGTTTCACCACACAGGCATCATCTTTAGACCAGAAGATGACACCTGTGCATTAAAACCGGCTGTTTAAATGAAACTTGAGAAAAATTACATTGGTTGTGGTTTCAAGTAGCGATGGAGTTTTACTAAGTAAAAGCTGAATCTATTAACTTACTTAATTTTTCCTCCCATTCTCACCAAAGTAAATATCTTCCTTCTTTTCCATCTACTTCGCATTCTTGTTTTAATTCCATATCCTAAAAACTTCAGAAACTAATTTCTCTCAGCCCTTCCTATTCTATGTCAAACATCTCTATTTATCTAACATACTTTTTTTGTCTCACCAGCCCACCTTATTTCCTCTTTTCTCTCTTGCCCTCATTTTTTTAATGTCTGGACATTCTCCTATCTCAAATACAGTTGTATTTGAGATAAGAGAAACTCTAGGGTTTCTGAGTTGCACAATGTAACATGGCTTACCAAGGCTAACATTACTCATGGACGAAATATCTGAAAGTTATATGGTGCAAAGAGCCTTTCAATTTTACAGTTGCATAAATGCATGGAACTCAGACATTGGTAAGTATACCTAGCTTGTACAAAGTCAGATATGTAACCATGTGTTCCATTTATATGGGGATATTATCAAACTGACTGTGGCCATTCCTTTGTATGGAGATTGATTATTTTCTGATGAATGAATTCAATACTTCTTTGCAAGAAATAACACAGGATGTATTTGTAAAGCTTTTGGATGGCTATAAACATACCATGAGCTGTACATCCTGATCAAACTTTAGTTCACAGTATGTTCAAATATAAGATTATGTGGTGTTGATCTGCTAAATTTTGCTGAATTATTTTAGGTCTAAGGCAACAGTTTCACCATAATTAGGTTTCATCAGAGTTCGGCATCTTCAGATCAGTTGTCTCTTGTCTTACGCCAAAAATAATACAGCAAAGACAGACATGATACAAAATTTCCAAAAAGTCCACAATAAATGTTTAAGTCAGTATTTTCAGGTGGAGCTAAGAGGACAAAAATTTTCCCATGCATCTTTGACTACACCTTTACCCTTGCTCTCATGTCTCAGTTATAGGCATGTAATGCCCCAAAAATAAAAAAAAGCTAATTAAGTACTTTCTGGACTAAAATCTAGCACAGAAATATCAACATGAAAATCCCCACTCACGGTCGCACTTCTCCTTGAAAGAGGCCCATCTCAGAAGTATTGGCCATTGCCCATCGCTGTGGCTGAAGGGAAAACCCCATTTCAATTTGGACCCTGGGATTCTCAATAATAGTAAGGAAAAAGGTTAAAACGAGATTCTTCCAAAAAGAGCTGATGCATCTGCAATGCGGCTATCGAAACGGCCTTAGGTATAAATTGACTTTTCAACAAGTTCGTTCGTACCCTGCCACCACTGATCATGTTTGAAATCCCCGCAGAAAGTCCCCGAGGCCGTTTATAATTCTACCAAGGCCATTCTCTTCCTACATCCACCGCCGATGAAGTTGCTTATTATTCATCATAATTACGTACTGCGATGAATGACGAATGATTAACGATTGACGTCCTCGACGATTTAAAAGTGGAACCCCAAGGATATTTTTTTATTCTTATGACATTTCAGACTCATGATTATAATCCTCTCCCGGTCAAGCGTCGCAACTTTCACCATTGGTGATTTTAGTGTGGAAAATATCATCTGCCAGTTGTATGAGGAAGGATGGGGCTCTTGATATGTAGCAGAGTCACTTCGATTGCCCATGCATCGACAAACTTCATGGTTCAATGTAAAAGGTCCTTCCTGAGAGAACAGGTCAGGGACGATAGTTTCCAGGAGGGGTTAGTAAAAAAAAAGGATCGATAAGAAAGTCAAACACTTAAGGCGGTAATAATCTGCACTGTGTCGATGCGTAGTATTTATTTTTAGGGCCAGAAATATCGTCGAACGAGCTCTCCATATGATAATCAAATTTAAGAACGCTTAGTCATTTTTGCCGAAATACGGCCTCCTAAGGAAAATGTGACCTTCGGTGGGATTGAGAGTTCTCCTGAATTGAACAACTCAACGAATAGAAAAACGCTGTGTTCAGCTCTTGAATTTTTGATAATGGCCTTCTTATGACGTGAAATGAAAACGGCCGGATAGAAGATCCAATATTCCTGTTTTCGATGCTTACTTCCCGAAGGGCAAAACCGTCCTTGATTGGGTTATTCCTGGTAAACTGCAATTACGCTTCGAATTAACACGAACAATTCACGGGGCAGGGATGTTAGGTGGCTACATTATTACTCCCATACAGAGAATCCAGAGACAGATTTTTCAGGGGATACCAATTCCTACTTGAATGTGTGCTGGAAGCACTATTGCCTATTCCGTTCGTCATGGTACGGCTAACTGCGTCAAACTATAAAATCAAGTTAATGCCGACGCCGGGTTTCGCTCCACCCTTCCTCCGTTCCCATAATAACCCCATCTCACCCCAGATTGTCAGTGGAGCAGATGACCGTAATCGTCGGCCACCTCCCCTAATGACAAACATTTCCCACCTAACTTACAAGTTACGCTATTCCACGGGTATTCTATTGACCGAAGGAATAGGCCAACCCTACTACCTCAGACCTTATAATGAATCGGAAGGGTGGCATTTTATAAGCAGCGTTTTCCTTTCCCTCAATCAATACGACAACGGACATAAACTCCTTACAAGGCATAACTAGCACCACGTGAAACTGATGGCAAGCTGTGTTTTGGCCCGTTAGTATTCTGCCTACTTTTGTTCAAATATCTACCCCAAATGACCTCGGGCCAACGATGAAAAGCTAGGGGCAAAATAGTGTTTATTCAACCAACAAGGCAGCGAATATATTCGTAGTTATATAGTATACTATAGTTTTGTTATCTTTCGTAATAGGATGACAAAGATGTTCGTTGTTGATTCTTACTTTTCAATTCATCTAGGAAAGTAGCACCTACGTTTTCAAGGTAAATAAAAAAATATATATTCCACCTCTATACACTAATCTAAGTCCCATTCCATCAGTTTCCCGGCAATGGATGCAGATTTTAAAGCAGACCCTCCACCGGGATACCGCCGAGTGCGAGCTGTGAGCCCCACACTGCTCAACTACCACGTTCGGTCAATTCTAGGCAATAAGAATTCCCTATACTCACAGGTGGAAAAAAATGACAGTATTCAAGAATATTGCCACCAATTCTTTTTCACTGACTATTCCAGGCATGGAATTTTACTGCTCGCCCAAAATCTATGGAAGCCAGGGTTTGACTGACGCCTCATGGTATTGCCTCATAATAATACCTCATGATATTGTCTTATTATAATCATTTGTTAAGAGAGTGATGTTAAAGTAATAAATCTTTACTTACCTACACCCTCATTGTAGTACACATTAATTCGTTCCAATTGAAGATCCGAGTCACCGTGGTAAACTCCAGTTGGATCTATCCCATGTTCATCAGATATAACCTCCCAAAACTGAAAAAAGTGGTGAATGAAAAAATGGAAGTTCAATAGAAGAACCAGAAATAAATTTCATTTTCCTGTGGTGTCCAACTTACCTTTGAACCAATTTGATTTCCGCATTGTCCGCACTGAAAATGAACTATTTCACGCATTTTAGATCGCTGGATTTGGAATACTTTCGATGAAAAAACAACTTCCAAAAACAAAAGGACCCTTGAACACGAGTCGATTTAGTCAAGTGAGCTTTCTCTTCTCTTTCACGGAATATACTGCTGCCTACGGAACCAAACTACTATACAGTTGCAAGCCTTTGATATATTGTAAGTTTTATGACCATGGAAAGAGTTTCGTTAATGTTCTGAGTAATTTTGTCGTGTTGATTTCGGTTGTGTGTAAGTGTGTGTGTGAGAGATGGACGGTATTGAAGACGGAATTGAATTACTGTTTGTTTACATTTAGTTACATTGTTGCCAAGGAATTCTGCGGCCGCTGCTATTTGCAGTGTAAGATAAAAGTTAATAGGAAAGAACATGTGACTCTCGGGTATATTAACTTTGCCCAAGCCCTCAATGCTCGAATACCCAGTGTTCACCGGACAAGCATTTTATTACAATTTCCTGACTCACCGGCGTTGATGCTACTTTGTTGCCTGTAGAATTAAAAAATATATTAAATGTATCTATGAAGTGAACAATTTAAAATGGGAGTTAGTATTTCCTCTCGTCGACTTCCGTTCCAACTCTTGATGCTTGCAACGCTTGAAAACTATTGAACGGGATCGAGAATGACAACATATGTTCACTCCAACCAAGGAATTAATGTGCTAATCTCAGATTAAAAGCAAGCTTAATATTTATATGACATATTTCGCAATTGTGTCCAATTATTCAGCGCTTTTACATGGTCATCTTTCTCCATTTTCCTGCATGAAATTGCTTTAATTAAAACATTTTTCATCGTTATGATAGATTACTCAAAACTTTTGAATTAATCGTTTAGGCATTTTATACAATATTAGAATACTCTCAAGGACAATTCGGAATACCCTGGGTTTGAAACACAAGAGGCTTCCAAAAACAAATAGTCTTTTCTACTCATATTTCACGGCGGGTCTTCAGGATTTGTCCAT
The DNA here is from genome assembly GCA_933228895.1 of Platycnemis pennipes. Lineage (NCBI taxonomy): Eukaryota > Metazoa > Arthropoda > Insecta > Odonata > Platycnemididae > Platycnemis > Platycnemis pennipes. The sequence continues at coordinate 39,095,715 of OW121850.1, read as the reverse complement.
AATTCTCCGTTCTAGCAATACGTATTCCACCAGAGATTTTCACATGAGCCGAGGTCCTTTGACGTATATCCTGACCGGTTATCCTAATTTAAACCAAAGACATCGCTGTTTATCGATGGGCGATGGTAAGCGAATGTAATGGATAGAAGGTTCTCTTTACCAGAATTAATAAACAATACTGTACGCCCAGTACAAAGAATCTATGCATTAATTTTCATAGTAAGTCGTCGTAAAAAGTTTATTCTTTAGTTTTGTCTGATTTCATCTGTGGTATCAAGTCTATCCCCGTACTTAAAGGCGCTTCAGTCTGGGAAGAAAGGAGGAAGGGAATGAACGGGCAAGGAGTAAGGGTGGAGAGAAACTCGGCGCCGGCATTATCTTACTGTAAAGAAAGGTGACTAGGGAACATCGGTTTCGCCACCCATCTGACCAAAGATTATATCATCCGACGTTCTGAACTAGAAATACTCACGCAACACTCGGCCGGCTTACCAATGAAAAATATCTTCCACGAAGAATAAATGGATCGATCGAGTGACAAACGAAGAAGTGCTAAGAAGAGTGGGGGAGAAGAGATGTCAACTGAAAACATTAAAAAGAAGACGGGACCACTTAATGGGCCACATCTTGAGACACGATGGCCTGATGGAGACAATCGTCGAGGGAAAAGTGAATGGGAAGAATGGAAAAGACAGGCCTCGTATGAGGTATATGGAGCAAGTTGTGAAGGATGTAAAAGGGAGGAGCTACGTTAATATGAAGAGGTTGGCCGATAGAAGAATCGAGTGGAGGGCTGCGTCAAACCAATCCTAGGATTGTTTACCGATGATGATGATGCCATTTTTCGAACCCGGGCCATAACTCTTAGGACGGGAAGTCAGCACTCAAGGCAATCAGTGGTGTACCAAGGCTACTTGGCGCCCGGAGCTAACTAGATGGTAGCTGCCCCCAGTTGAAAAAAAAAATTATTTTTTCCTAAACTAGAAAAAGATTTTTTACAATTTTGGCGCCTCCCCACTTTACGGCGCCCGGGGCGGGCTCCCCGTCCCTCCCCCACCCCCCTTGGTACGCTACTGTAGACAATACACCTATTATTCCATTGGAGAAGGTAAGTACTGTCTACGTCCGTTTGAACGCGAATTTACTTTTTTAATTGCGTAACTTTTCATGGTTATAAATTATTCTTTCACTTAAAAGACGCAGGAAATGTTATCCAACATCATTCGCTTTCTTTTTTCATACGACCAAAACTACAATACGTAGTTTTCTCTCATTTTTTTCTCTTTCGTAGAGTTACTAAGGTGAACAAAATTGCTGCCACGGATATACCTATCTGCTGGCGATTTAGCTTTTAAGTGTCTCATGATACTACTATGCATGTATTTGTAGCATGAAGTGTCCAAAATAAACGCGAACCAAGCTACTCACGATCCGAAATGTTAGAGATATGGGAATCAACAAGTCCCAAATGGCAACCTGCCAAGAATGGGATTTCATCCGAGGAGTCCAGCAAAGATCAATTAAATACTGCTTCTAAAAGTCCCATCTCGGGATATTGATAGTGTTTATTGAATTTAATTCTCGTCTATTGCAAAGGCTTTTCAATGACGTTTGTAATAATTATTATTTGCTAAGACATACCCATTCGAACCCTAAGTATTTTTTTTGTAAATTTACCTTGTTTTAGCCCCATTATTTTTGCAAGTTACTCCATTTTTAAAGATATGATTTTATAATTTTAAATACTATCTTTTAATGGAATGCAATTTTTCTTGAACGTTTAATTGCGTTATCATTTTTTCAATGTATCCCACATTTCAATATATTTTAAATTACCTACATCGGCGGCTTAAAAAATGATTGCTTTGGCTTCAGTTTAAGAGATTGTATCTTGGAAAGTTGAGATAGGCGATTGTGTGGCGCTTAGTACAAAAGCCTCAAGTGTTTGCGAATAAATTAATATTCGCCTTCATACATACATATGTCTAAAAAATCTTTTTTTACCACATGTATAGGAGGATACTTGGGGAATAGGAGAGCGATCCAGTATATGTCTGTCACATGTCTAAAAAAGGTTTTTAACTACATATTTAGGGGACTTAGGGCACAGAAGAGCGATCCAGAATTTATGCATGACCCAGAAAGCGTAAGTGAGGGTAGCGGTTAGAGAATCAGAATTGGCGGCAATAGGACGGTGATTTAACTGGACTTCACTTTATCACGAGACCCTTTATATCATTCATATTGGGGAAATGGTGGTAGAGGCGTGGAATGGGGTAGATAAAGGTGGGTGAAAATTTTTTAAGTCGTACAGGTAAGTAAATACGAAATGTATGGAATATAGTAAATAATAAGATAGCGTATGTAGCGAGATTTTCTTGAGCACGGAAGGCCAGATCAAATTTTAAAGCTGGAGGTCACAAATCAAAGCAGGTGGGAAAAAATTGTTTATCTGGGATGTTGGAGGAAAAAGGGTATATAAGTTCCAAGGAGAATTGTCTTGGCGAAAGAGGCATTTTCTCGCCGGAGAGAAAGGATACCTAAGACGGTGATGAGACGGATATGGAGCGTGGCATTGTATGACAATGAAAGTGGTCTATTAGATATTACGATGTGGGAGTGGAAAAGATAGGGAATTTGATTAAACGCACGATGAGGAAATTGAGTGGATGGAAGGTGTGATAAGCAGTAAGTAGTAGTATACTTGCGTGTAGGTACTCCAACAGTTGAGAATATATCATACCATCAAGACCTTAATCACAGGACAAATACAACATCCATTCCCTGGGAGGAATTCCAACGTGCGACCTTTTTTATGGAGTGATAAGGATTTGAGGGTTCTTTTAAGGACATAATAGTCGGTAGGAGTTCAAGTAAACGTGGAAGTAGGGGACAACGCATCTTAGATGGAATGATGAGAGGCAGGAAATCTGCGGAGCTAAATAAGAACATGTGATAGATAAGTAAGAGAAATAGTGGTACACAATTTTGGTTTCATGTAACTGGTACATGTGCTTTGAGACTCTTCGGTTCAAATCCACCCCAGGACAAGCATGCTGTTATTAGGGTTAAGATTAGCGTTCAGTTATGTAGGGGTTGGGTTGATTTAGTGGTGTGGGTACTGGCAGAGGCTCCGGGACCATTCCGAATTGGAATGTCCAGTCCGGGTACGAGGGCAAATTTTGTTTAAGTACGTAGTAAATGGGTTCAAATTCCGGGTCCTCGGAACCGGGGCTTACCAATTAAAAGATATTTTTCATTGGTAAGCCGGCCTATTAGAGTGCTTTATGGAGAGCATTCGAGTTCAGTACTCCGTCCGTAAAGCAGGCCAATGCTGATATCTGGGTCTTGAAAAGTTAGATTAGCATTAGAATGAAGTGAGGTCGCGCTGTGCGGTACAATCTCAGTAGTTAGAGCGTCTTTAAATCAAATTCTAACAACATACATCGTAAGACAATTCACCTCCCTCTACACACTTATATAGGTGAATCGAAATGCACTCTTTTGATGCCGATTTCTTTCCCCGGGTTTTCCACGGCGTCAGTTGACCAGTGAGAGAACGTTTCTGGAAAACCCGAATCTTAGCCGGTGACGTGCACATCTCCATTTCGTATGATCTGTGTTTTCAAGTCTGTTTCCTCACCAATAGTCATTTCAGACCGTGAAGAAAGGTATGTACATACATACATACAAGGATGGGAATGGAAGGGAAAGGGGTAAGGGCGGAGAGGAACCTGGGTCGGCATTAGCCAGCTCTTAACGAAAAGGCACCAAGGGGACCACGGCTTAACGTCCCATCCGACGGACGGAGTACTGTACTAGAATGACATCTACAGACAATCAAGTAGGGACCGGATGGCCTATGAAAAATATCTTCCACTGTCGGGATCGAACCTGGGCTTCTCCGGCGAGAGGCCAATACTTCAACCAATACACCAACCCGGCCCCCCAAAGATTTACACTTCCATTTGTTCCTGTGCGTAATAAAATATGTACCCTCATTTGAACTCAACCGGGTGTCACGCATGAAGGAATTTTTCCTTGAACTTGGAATGGGATATTGACTAATGGAACGAAATGCGAAAGAGAAGAGAGAGTGAGAGAGGTTGCTTGATGGTGTCAGTGGACGAGAATAGAGGGAGGGACAGTGACGCAAGTTAAGGATAGGGTCTAAAAGGGACCAAGGACGGGAGAGGGAATTGGTGAAAGGGTCTCCGCATATAATCCGCGGTAATCGTCGCACGTTGGAGACTTGACCTTGAGCAGGAGTGAGTCTCCCCCATTACTAGCTACTAGCTGCATCGCCGATTTAACGAAGTGTGCATATCTATTGGTTCGCTCACTTCCTTCCGCAGAAGAGCTGTAGTGCCTGTTGCTCCTTCACTCTGCGTTGATCGCTCACCGCTGCTCATCTTCGAAACACTTCCTCTGGAAATCGGCCAAGACTGTCGCGGGCATGAGGTCCTTTTACTGCTTCCTGATCATCGCTGTCCTCCTGGTGCTGTCTGCTGGTCAGGATGCGCCCGCGAAGGAGGAAAAAGAGGTGGCCTCCGACGACTGCACGTGCGTTCCCTACTACCAGTGCGCGAACGGGAGCGTCATCGAAGACGGAGCCTCGCTCATCGACGTCAGGTGAGATAAAGTCGATATTACTCACCCTAAGATTCTTCTCGCGAGGGTGTGTGGCGGAGGGTGAATTGCCATCACTAAAAGCCCTTGGCACATTCAAGCCGAGAGATATGATTAAGTCACCTACTTGTTTGAATTAGATTTTGCGTCGCTTTAAAAGTGACGTAGCGTGAGGAATATTCAATGTTTATTGTTTTTCCGTCCCTCCCTTTCGCTCTTATGTTAGTCACATATAAGTAGAGCATACGTGATGATCTTCACCCCATTCCACACACCCTCGCGGTGGCTCGTAAGGTATTACGTAGATTTAGATGTTTCGCATTCTCATTCGCACAATCAGGTGAACTATCGAGTGCATGATTTGAAGTTTTGAGGCTGGGTTTAGGTGCTGAATTTATTTTAAGATTTTCAGCTAAAAAGACACGTAATGTTGTACGTCGTTGTCACTAGGATTTGAAATCACGATTTCAATGCATGCCTGGAAATCGTTCGCCACCTGCTGCGCGTCATAGCGGTGATTTGCAGGGTATCATGCATATCTTTGTTGCATGTCAGCAGCGCATGTATCGCTTAATCCCTTGCCACCCTTAACACTCGCCGTGGCTCGTAGTGTGTTATGTAGATGCATGAATGTTTGCTAAAAATAAAGGGCTCTTGCAATGTTTTTTACAGCATGGTATTTTCGGTTGAGCTTCCGCGAATGTGGGGAATTCAAGGCATCCCATAAATCTCATTAACTTGAGTACCTCCGCCTAGAGTTGAGCGAGCGACCAGACATTATTGTAGACATCAGGCTCAAACGATTAAAACACACACCCTCAGGGTGTGCTTGAATCGTTTGAGTTTGATTTCGGTACGGAATAATCCCGAACGCAATGCAAAAACACGCGAGTCCTTAGTTACGTACCGGAATCATTCTCGAATGATTCGAGCGCACCACACACGAAGTTTAATTTTGGCAAATGTAATGGAATAAGTAATGCATTTTAGTTGCACCGTCCTACTAATGCGTTGATGACGAAAATCGTGAATAATGGCTTCGCCCTAGTGCCATGTAAGGTTCCTTATTCTCGCGTTTTGATGCGGATTTGAGAGTACCGAAGAAATTATTCCAGTATTAACGTCATTTTCCGCATCGCCATCTTAGTACTCGTACATCACTATCACAGTCACGAAAGAAATATCAATGGAAAAGCGTAAACGGGAAGTAAAATAACCTTTTTCTCACTAGATGGAGAGAAAAAAGCTTTATCGGAAAGATTTGCAAAGGGACGGTATGATAACTATATTAGCGTAACCAGTATATTAATTGAACTAAAGTGGGGATAATTTTCAAATCGTAGGTTGAAATATATTCTTAATTTCTTAAATAAATTCAAAGATAACATTGTCACTGATGACGCTAAAAATATTTTGCCAACTCCAACTTAATATGGTAGACTGGAGCATGATCATAAAATTAGAAAAATTGATTGCCGAACATACATATTCACAATGCCCTTCTTTACTTTTACAATTAATGATTTGAATAAATATAAATTTGTCCAATAGCATAAATACTATATATCAAAGGATAGCATAAGTAGTTGAATGTAGGAATTATGACTTTCAGGTTAATTATTTTATTTATTTTTAGAACTGAGTAGCAAATCAAAACCTTTTACAAAACTACGTCTTAACTAATGATTTATTGACCTACAAGCAATTGAAACTTGGTGTGATACATGGCAGTTAGAATTAAACTTTAAGAAATGTCTTGTAATGAATTTTTGGAAAAAGAATAGCTCTCCTCCTACCACTTACAAAATAAGTAATAATGAATTAACAAACGTGGAATCCATTAAATATCTTGGAATAAGACTGACAAATGATCTTTCCTGGGGTAAACACATTCGTGAAATAATGGGTCAAGCGAATCGCAAACTGGGTTTCATTAAAAGAGTATTGGGTAAATGTGACGATCATGTACGAGAAATCAGCTACTTTTCCCTTGTTAGACCTCATTTGGAATATGCTGCCAGTGTATGGGATCCCTACGAAATCGGTCTAAGTAATGAACTTGAACGTGTGCAGCGAAGATCGGCAAGATTTGTAAAGGGACGATACGATAATTATATTAGCGTAACCAGTCTATTAAATGAATTGAAATGGGAATCATTGTCAGATCGCAGGTTGAAATTTAGACTTAATCTCTTCCACAAATTCCAAGGCAATATTTTCAGTGATGATGTTAAAAATATTTTACGAACCCCAACTTACTATGGCAGACTGGACCATAATCATAAAGTTAGAGAAATTGATTGCCGAACTGACCGATTCAAAATGTCCTTTTTCCCTCGCACAATAAGAGATACGAATAACGGTAAATATGTCCTATCGGAGAGTAGCAATGAATAGCATTGGTAGCTGCATGTTGGTATGAGTACTTGAAGCTAGCCCTACTAACAGAATGTTTTTGCATGTTTTCTTTGCAATTTCTATCTTTTTAAATAGTGTAGTTCTGACTACTATATTAATACTATTCCTTTTTTATGCATGATATGTAGTGCATGTTTGGTGAGCAATCACCCCCTGCCACACACCCTTGTGGTGGCTTGCAGGGTATTATGTAGATGTTAGTGACATTTACAGCTACTATATCGTGTCTATTAATTGCATGCTTGATATTTTATAAGGGGTGGTAGCATTGTAAATACTGGTTTCATGTAAGTAGTGAGTAAACGGGAGTTGAATTTTTTCTGCATAATTACATGCTAGTGAGTGATATACCTGATTGATAATGCATGCCTGGTGATAGTTCACCCCTGCCATACATTCTTGTAGTGGTTGCAGCTCGTTTTTAGATGCAAATGTGTAGATTTCACATGTGTTATTAATTCTCAATGATATAAAATAGACTGAGGTAATGAACACGCAAATTCTTCTCTTATTCAGGATTAAGAACGTGAACTGCGACAGTTACCTGGACGTGTGCTGTAAGACTCCTCAGGTGGTGGACCCGAATGCAGGAGCAGAGGAGGAGGGGGGCGACGGAGAAGTCCTCGAGTGGCCAAAATGCGGTGTGCGGCATCCGGAGGGCGTGGCATTCCGCATCACTGGAGCGACGGACGGCGAGGCGCAGTTCGGAGAGTTCCCCTGGATGGTGGCCATATTACTGTCGACGGAGATGGCCGAACACGAGGTGGTGGAAGGCTCCGGTGACTCCCCGCAGGTCAAACACGTACTCCTGTACCAATGCGGAGGTGCCCTCATACATCCGTTTGTGGTCGTGACCGGAGCGCACTGTGTTGAAAGGTTAGACACATCTACATTAGTGTTTATATACATACGTTGTACATACATACATGCATCAAAACCGCAAGAGTGTGTAGAAGGGGATCTCATCTACATCCACATAATACCCTGCAAGCCACCATAAAGGCGTGTGGTAGGGGATAAATTCTCTCCAAACATGCACTACATATCATGCATTAAAAAGGATTAGTAATAATATACTAGTTTCATTTTCCATTTTTTAAAATGATAAAAAAGGCAAAGCAAGCATGCAATATCATGCTGTTAGTTGGGTTAGCTTAAAGTCCTTATACCAACATACAAATACCTATTATATGCATTGATGCACTAGTATTTATGCTATTGGATATATTTACACCTATTCATATCCCTAATTGTACGAGGAAAGGAGGGCATTTTGAATTTGTCAGTTCGGCAATGAATTTCTCTAATTTTGTGATTATGGTCCATTCTACCATAATAAGTTGGGGTTCACAAAATATTTTTAGCGTCATCAGTGAAAATATTAGCTTGGAATTTATTTTAGAGATAAGTCTAAATTTCAATCTATGATCTGAAAATGATTCCCATTTAAATTCGTCTAATAGACTGGTTACGCTAACATAGTTATCTTACCGTCTCTTAGCATCTATTGCCGATCTTCACTGCACACGTTCGAGTTTATTATTTAAGCCTATTTCATATGTATCCCATACACTGGCATCGTATTCCAATTGAGGTCTTAAAAGGGAAAAGTAAAGAGAAAAGAAAAGAGACACCACGAGGGTGAGTGGCAGGGGGTGAAGGTCACCAAACATGCACTATTGACATGCAACTATGATATTTAATGGAGATATGCTACATAATAGAATCATAAGCAGCTAGATGGTTAGTATCTACGTAATAATAAAGGGATTATTGGTTGTTATTACAGGCATCATGCACTAAAGACTACTCTAACAATAATTCACCTACCTATCCCTTTGCTACGCTGCCTATTGTGCTCTCTTATAGTACGCGGGAAAAATGACATTTTGAATGTATCGGTACGACAATCTATCTCTCTTATCTTGTTAATCTGATCAAACCTAGCACAATACGCAAGGGTTCGTAATATATATCGCGCGTCATCTGTGAACGAATCTGTTTCGAATTGATTTAAAAGGTTTAACCTACATTTTAATCTGCGTTCTGATAGTAATTCCCATCCTAGTTCCTCTATTAAACTCGTAACACTTATACAATTATCATAACGGCATTTAACAAATCTAGCGGATCTCCTTTGCTCACGCTCTTATTCTTTTATCAAATAAGATAAGGTGCACATATCAATTTCATCGACAAAAATAAGGCCCGTGAGCTGTGAATAGATTATCTCCAAACAAAATGTAAAGAATTATCAGACTTGTCTATCAAGAATGAGTTTTTCAACATCTCTGTGGTGGCGTCTATCTCAAAAATCGTATTCGTGCGGTCAAATTACATATGAGGGAGGCATGGGGACTTCACAATGGGGTCTTTTACCACATTTTTTGCCGAATCTGATAGAGTTTGTAAAAAAAGACCCATATTTTTCATTTTTTGATCCGTCAAATATTTCTTGAGTTATAAGCGGCGAAAAACTGATGTTTTTAACCCTTTCGGAAAAGTGAGCGTGGTGCAACCTCTTTACGTCATCGACTTCGTCAAATCACAACTGAGCCCGCGAAGCTACTTCGCCTTATCGCAAAGGGAGGCTCTCCCAATGGGAGCGATTACGATAGGATATGTTCGGCAGACTTTCCGAGAACCCTCCTCCACTCCCTTCCCTTCCCCTAAAGGCAGTCAAGGACAGGAGGAAAATGACGACAATGATATCAGAGCAGCTTCTTCGGTGGGCATCACCTGTTTCTTATTTTAAGTTTTGATTTATGAGTGAATGGTTGTGGTTAGAAGATTAATTTTTTCACTAAAATTCATTTTTCGTTTCCATCTACCGATTTCGTATACAAAATTGCTATTTCGGTTCTGAGTAAACGCCCCCATTCAATCTGTGCAACGAACAAATTCTATCATCCCCTATCTTTTTAAAAGCCATAGTCTCCAGCTAACTCTTCGTGTCTCGAGTTTTCCCATCCAAGATTTTCTAAAATTTTTAACACTAATATTTGTCGCTTGTTCTTTTTCTCTCGTACAATCCCAATAGCTATATCGAAGATTCGATCATTGTCCGAGTCGGAGAATGGGACTCACAGACGAACAAGGAAATCTACGGCCACCAAGACCGAATCGTCTCCAGCATTTCAATCCACCCCTACTTCAAGAACAGCACCCTATTCAACGACGTGGCCCTGCTCATCCTCTCAGAGGCAATCAAACCAGCGAAGCACATCGGATTCGTCTGCCTGCCTCCGCAGAATCTAGAGCCTCAGCCAGAAACCAGGTGCCTGGCCAGCGGCTGGGGAAAGAACGCCTTCGGTATGTATACATATCAATAATACGAGAGGAAAAGGTTTCCATTAACCCTTAATGGGACGGACTGGATTTTTATCACCTAATCCCAATGTGATGCCCGTGTAATATTCACACCCTTAAATTAATCATAGGTTTAAAATTTGTATTTCCTCTAACAATAAGAGATAATAATACGGAACGCAGCAACCAGAGAAGAAGGTGAAATGGGTAGAGTAGCCGGTAACGTACCTGAAACATGTTCTTAGTAAAAACTCACGGTAACTGCATCCTTGCGGGACATTGCCTTAATTGTGTTAGCGGTATGAGGTAAATAGAATTGGTAATCGCAATCAGACCACAAGCTAGGATTTGGACTTCATCTACATAAAACCCCTGCCACACACCCTAGAGTTGGCTGGAAGGGTAGCTAAACAGTATAGATGCAATACACTCAAGCTACCGTAATGGCTGTGTGTCAGGGGAGTTTGAATCTTAAAAGTAAATTTGAATATCTGTGAGCCAATGACGTTAGAAATTCATTTAGAATAAATATTAGAATATGTACGTACATTAAACGATGTTGTATAAAGATATGTAAAGTAAGTCGATGTACGGTAAAGATGCTTGTTCCCATTTTTGTAAAACATATAATGGTTAAATTATCATCATAAATAATTAAACTCTTGAACTGAAATAAAAAAGTAACTTGTTTGTTCCACATAAAAATTATTAATTACGCGACCTAATTACATTTAAAATTTAAAAAATATTAATTACACGGTTTCGTCGAGGTTTGACAACTTCAGGTGTCGATCTGAAGACCTGAAGATGTCGATCCTCGACGAAACCCGGGTCGAGTAATAAATAATTTTGATGTTTTTATTTCAATGAACGAAGCAGTTTCCCTAAGTTATGTTGGATACAGTTAGCTATAATTATACCCTTGAAAAAAGGGTACTAAGTAAAATATCACCCATGAATCCATCTATTGATCATGACACAGCCCCAGCAAAAGTTTCGTCGTCATGCCCAAGAGTGTTCTTGGAAGGGAGTAGGACTTAGCCGCTCTAGGTTCTTGCTGTAACCTTCTTTAATATGGAATAGGCACTTTCATTCAGCACAGACTTTAGTTAAATGTAATTTGAATCTTACTTTTTTGCAGATGAGGGAAAGTATAGCACCATCTTGAAGAGAGTGGAAGTGCCAGTGGTGGGACACGCAAGCTGCCAGAAAAAACTCCGCATGACTAGGCTGGGGCATTACTTCAAACTGCACCAATCATTCATGTGCGCCGGAGGAGAAAAGGGAATCGACACTTGCAAGGTGAGTTGAGGCAAATTTTCTTCCATTAGTTATCTTCAATTTCTGATGGAAGACTTGTAGCAGCCTGCTTGAGATTAGCGGCAGGGGCGTTGCAGGCAATTATCAGGGGCTTTGTAATGTTTATCCTTGTGGGAATTTTTGACCATTTGACCCCTACATCTATCTACAACTACATAATAACCTGCAAGCCACCATAAAGGTACGTGGCAGGGTGTTAATTCTCACCAAACATGCACTAAATATCATGCATAAAAAAGGATTAGTATTTATATTCTGTTCTAAAGTTCAATATTTAATAAAAAGATAAAAATAGCAAAGCTAACATGCAAAAACTTGCTGTTAGTTGGGTTAGCTTCAAGTCCTTATACCAACATGCAGCTACCAATGTTATCCATTGCTACACTCGTAATGAATATATTTACCGTTATTCATATCCCTAATTGTACGAGGAAAAAAGTACTTTTTGAATCTGTCAGTTCGACAATCAATTTCCCTAATTTTGTGATCGTGGTCCTACCATAGTAAACTGTGGTTCGCAAAATGTTTTTAATATCGTTACTCAAAATATGGTTTTGGAATTTGTTTAAGAGATTAAGTCTAAATTTTAACCTGCCATATGACAATGATTCCCAGTTTAATTAATTTAATAGAATGGTTACGCTAATAAGGTTATCATACCATCCCTTAGCAAATCTTGCCGATCTTCGCTGCACACGTTCAAGTTCATTACTTAGACCGATTTCGTAGGGATCCCATACACTGGCAGCATATTCCAAATGAGGTCTAACAAGGGAAGAGTAGCTGTATTCTCGTAGATGATTGTCACACTTACCCAGTATTCTTTGGTGTATCCCAGTTTACGATTCGCTTGACCCATTGGGTGGATTGCAAGAACGAGGTTTAAACCGCGGTTTAGACGGTGGTTAGGGAAAATGGCCGAAACCGCGGTTTTTTGCTTGCATGAACGAGTTTTACGTCAGACGCCGTCTAAACCGCGATTCAAAAGCCGCCAATTCCCGAACCTCCTGCTGGGTAGGTTTAAGCCGCGGTCTGCGTTCGCGAGAGACACCAAACATGGCCGGCCGGCAGTTTTTGACGTTCGCAAGGCGGAGGAAATAGAAGAAATTACAGATATTGAGGATGCTGACGTTCCACCGATAAAGATAAACAGATTAATTAGGGACCGAAGTGATCTATTTTTATCATACATCGATTCAGAGTTTGAACAGAGGTAAAGATTTAATAAAGAAGTGACTCATCAGCTATTGGGAGAAACGAACTATCATATCAGACTTTCGACGGACCGCTGGGGATTCCAAGTGCCACCAATTATTCAATTGCTTATGTAATTAAGGTCTTTCGTCACTGCAAGTTTTGTTTTAAGGCTTTAGGGGATCAGATTGGTGTTCATGAATCAACGGCTTTTAGGTGCTTAATGAATGTACGCGAAGCTCATTGTGCTCATTGGACCTAAATATTACCGAATTCCCCTTAATTGCCGCAGAATTACATGATGTGATAGCTGGATTTTCCCTCTTATCAGGGTGGGCATGAATTACATTTTAAATGTGAAGTAACGTTAAGAAAAAATAACTATAAATAGGTTGCGTTTGTACAGTTGATTGATGATTAAAAATCGTGCTCCAAATTTAGTGAAATTACCCATTCTTAGCTGTTAACCTATGGGGAAAACCTCTAAATATTTTCGCTAGTGCTTTTCGGAAAATGCATGGAGTTAACACAGAACTAATCGATTTATTAGATACATACTTATTAGGAACAACTTCCCTGACATTGATTCTCTAGACTACACGCATATTAAAATTTCCTGCCCAGACATACGTCAATATAAAGGGATATTATTCAATCTGCGTACAAATAATAGGTTGAAAATAGGGTTATTTATTCATTTTTTTGGCGTTTAATGTTCACTCGACACATACATAATCACAAGACGTACAATCAAAAAATATAACTACAAAAATAAGGAATAAACTGGTTACAGCCACAAAAATAATAACTTAACTGCCTTGATAATTAAGTCACTTCACAAACAAATTCTTCGCTTCTTTTAAAAAGTTTTCTTTCCTTGCATAAAAGTCCAGTTCATTGAAATGCATTACACTTTTGGGTTGTTGGCATTATACTTTCCACAAATTTCTTTCAATTCCTCCTTTTCCCTATCCAACGTGGTTGCGCAATACGCCTTACTCTCTAGTATTACATACTCTGATATAATAGAAATCAGGAGCAGCTTCTCTTCCAGCGAAAAGTTTTCGTTTCGTCCACTGCACATTTTCACTAGATACTCACACGCATCCAAACTGAAGTTCACGGTGTTTATTTACGTCGCTAAGGAGCTTACAATTGCTTTTCGGGAAACAAATGACAGTAGTCAGCGTTGCCACATAATCAACAACGACAGGCCGCGGTTTTCATAGACCGCGACGAAACCTTGTTTATGCAAGCGGAAGGAAGATCGCGTCCAGGCCGCGGCTCATGAAGACGCCGTCTAAACCACGGTTTGAGCCTCGTTCTTGCAATCCACCCATTATTTCACGCATGTGTTTACCCCAGGATAGATCATGTCAATCTTATTCCTAGATATTTAATGGATTCCACGTTTGTTAATTCGTAGCAACTTATTTTGCAAGTGCTAGGAGGAGAGCTATTCTTTTTCCAATTATTCATTACTAGGCATTTAAAAAAATATAATTCTAACTGCCATGTATCACACCAATTTTCAATTGCTTGTAGGTCATCATTTCTATATATTCTTTATCGTTTGGGTTTACCCTGGTTTTCCCCTCGTGATGCAAGGGCCAAACTAAGGTATTCAGATTTCAGGTGATGGCCGTAAGGGGATGTAGCATTTAAAAAATTAATAACTTAACATACACACAATTCCCTGTGAGCTGCTACAAAACCTCATCGTTTTGTGGTAGGGAAGGAGGTTATCCAGAACGTCATGTTTCACCGTCAAGCAAACAATTCTGTCGTAGCTACGAGATCTCAGGTTTTACCGATAGTTATGGCTTGATGAGAACAATCGTCGAGGGAAAAGTGAGCGGGAAATGTGAAGGATGTAAAAGAACGAATTTACGTTCATATGAAGAGATAGGCCGATAGAAGAATCGAGTGGAGGGCTGCGGCAAACCAATCCTAAGATTTGTTGACCGATGATGGTGATGAAACTAAATTTACCAAGGGAAGAATGGGACCATCCATTAATTTCGTAACGCCAACGGGGGTAGGGTTATGGGCAACTACATCGATCCACCATTGACAAGGTGAATGGGGGGTTCCAACTTTTCATAAACATCTTCGCGATACCGTGCAAGCCACCGCGAGGGTGTGTGGCTCATAATCATTCCTTATCATTATCATAATTCATGCCTTGTTAAAAAAATGACTGATAAAATGACTGAGGGAATAATTAATAGTGTTTGGAAATGAATAATGTCATTATAATTAATGCCAATTTACCATTCTGAAAACCGACTTCATTGGCAGCGTTCACGCAATTTAGATGGCGTTCTCAGTGTGTGCTGCGGAGCGTTGTAGTGTGGGAGGGGTTTTAAATAATTTTGAAAAATGGAGTTACGTAGTACAAATATTAATGGTCCCTAAGCAGCTTCACATACAATAAAAACTTATCACGCGTGGTTTTTAACTTTTTTCATAGGTGCAATCGATATTGCTTAGATGCAACAAAAATATGTAGTCTGTAATCTAACATGATGCAAATGTCAATGATTACATCTGAGAGTTAAGCATGGTGTCAAATAGGTGCACAAAAGTCCTTCGACAGACTTTAAAAAATTTTAATTATATCCCCAGTACCTTCTATTCAATCATTCATCTACACTTAACTGTGGAATATTTTTGAATGATGTAACCTACCCTTTTGTGACTTTATTAAGTAGCTTGTGACCCTATTATATGTAGCATGCTTCCATGTAGTACCCTAGTTACATGTCAGTAGTGCATGTTTGGTGATCTTCATCTCCTGCCACATACCCTCGCGGTGACTTGCAGGGTATCACGTACATCTACATGATACATCTACATCTCTACATCTACACGATACCCTGCAAGCCACCGCGAGGGTGTGTGGCAGGGGGTGAAGGTCACCAAGCATTCACTACTAGCATGCAAGCAAGCATCTAAAGGGTCTCATGCAACTAGATTGTTAGTATCTATAGTATTTGAGGGGTTAATACATGCATCATGCACTACAGAATACTCTAAAATATTTCCCCTACCTATCCCTTTCCTATACTGCCTATTCTGTTCTCTTATAGTACGGGGGAAAAATGCCATTTTGAATCTATCAGTACGACAATCTATCTCTCTAATGTTATTTATCTGGTCGAATCTAGCATAATACGCTGGTGTTTTCAATATGTGCCTAACATCTTCAGTAAAGCTATCCGATTGAAATTTCTGCAATAGATTAAATCTGAACTTTAATCTACGCTCTGATAATGATTCCCACCCTAATTCTTGTATTAATTCTGATACACTACTCAACCTATCGTAACACCTTTTGACGAACCTAGCTGCTCTACGCTGCACACTGTCTAGTTCTCTCATCAAACCTAATTCATTAGGATCCCATACACTGGCTGCATACTCAAGGTGGGGCCTAACTAGTGAAAAGTAGCATCGCTCTTCTGTCTTCTCATCACATTTCCCAAGTACTCTTTTTATAAATCCTAGCTTTCTCTTCGCTCGGCCGCATATTTCCCTTATGTGTCTTCCCCACGATAAATCTTTATCTTGTTACACCTAAATATCTTACGGTTTCAACGTTTTCGATCTTCGTGTTATTAATTCTATAGGATCGCTCTATCGAATTATTCCTCCTCCAAAAATTGATAGCTACACACTTTTTAAGGTTGAGTTCTAACTGCCATTTGTCGCACCACTCTTGAATTGCATCTAAATCCTTGCTAAGTGATTTCGTGTCCTCTTCGTTCGATATACCCCTGTACACCACCGCATCGCCTGCAAAAAGTCTAAGGTTACTACTAACTACGGTACCCAAATCGTTTATGTATAAAAGAAATAGAAGCGGACCTACTACGCTACCCTGGGGAACTCCCGATGTGACTTCGATTGTGTCCGACATGATACCATCTATGACAACCCTCTGCTCTCGCCCACTTAAGAATTCTTTTACCCAACATACAACGTCTTTATTTATACCAAAACTCTCTAACTTCAAGATTAATTTGTCATGAGGAACTTTATCGAAAGCCTTTTTAAAATCTAAAAATATCGCATCAACTTCAGTACTGCTTTCGCCGTGGACTAAAATATCGTGTACGAATAAAGCTAATTGTGTCTCGCAAGATCTACCTTTCCGGAACCCATGCTGGCTGTTTATGAGTAATCCCTGACTATCCAAATGCCCCATGATCGAACTGACTACTATGTGCTCAAATATCTTACAAGAGATTGACGTGAGTGAAATGGGTCTGTAGTTACTAGGTTCTTCCCTATCACCGCTTTTAAATATAGGTGTAATGTTAGCTACTTTCCAATCCTTGGGTACTGTGTGGTTCTTTAGTGTTTTATTGAATATTATTTCTAGATAGGGGGCTATTTCAGAAGCTAATGTTTTATAAACTCTGGAAGGAATTTGATCGGGACCTGGTGCTTTGTTTTTACTTATGCTTTTTAACTGCTGCTCTATTCCGCGACATGAAATGTTTATTTCGGGCATTTGATACCCTGCAAGCCACCATAAAGGTGTGTGGACGTAGACGTAGATGTAGATGAACCTATTGATCCTAAACATTTACGGTGGATTGCAAGAACGACGTTCAAATCGTGGTTTAGACGGCGTCTTCATGAGCCGCGGCCTGGACGCGATCTTCCTTCCGCTTGCATAAACAAGGTTTCGTCGCGGTCTATGAAAACCGCGGCCTGTCGTTGTTGATTATGTGGCAACGCTGACTACTGTCATTTGTTTCCCGAAAAGCAATTGTAAGCTCCTTAGCGACGTAAATAAACACCGTGAACTTCAGTTTGGATGCGTGTGAGTATCTAGTGAAAATGTGCAGTGGACGAAACGAAAACTTTTCGCTGGAAGAGAAGCTGCTCCTGATTTCTATTATATCAGAGTATGTAATACTAGAGAGTAAGGCGTATTACGCGACCACGTTGGATAGGGAAAAGGAGGAATTGAAAGATATTTGTGGAAAGTATAATGCCAACAACCCAAAAGTGTAATGCATTTCAATGAACTGGACTTTTATGCAAGGAAAGAAAACTTTTTAAAAGAAGCGAAGAATTTGTTTGTGAAGTGACTTAATTATCATGGCAGTTAAGTTATTATTTTTGTGGCTGTAACCAGTTTATTCCTTATTTTTGTAGTTATATTTTTTGATTGTACGTCTTGTGATTATGTATGTGTCGAGTGAACATTAAACGCCAAAAAAATGAATAAATAACCCTATTTTCAACCTATTATTTGTACGCAGATTGAATAATATCCCTTTATATTGACGTATGTCTGGGCAGGAAATTTTAATATGCGTGTAGTCCAGAGAATCAATGTCAGGGAAGTTGTTCCTAATAAAATTATGTATCTAATAAATCGATTAGTTCTGTGTTAACTCCATGCATTTTCCGAAAAGCACTAGCGAAAATATTTAGAGGTTTTCCCCATAGGTTAACAGCTAAGAATGGGTAATTTCACTAAATTTGGAGCACGATTTTTAATCATCAATCAACTGTACAAACGCAACCTATTTATCGTTATTTTTTCTTAACGTTACTTCACATTTAAAATGTAATTCATGCCCACCCTGATAAGAGAGAAAATCCAGCTATCACATCATGTAATTCTGCGGCAATTAAGGGGAATTTGGTAATATTTAGGTCCAATGAGCACAATGAGCTTCGCGTACATTCATTAAGCACCTAAAAGTCGTTGATTCATGAACACCAATCTGATCCCCTAAAGCCTTAAAACAAAACTTGCAGTGACGAAAGACCTTAATTACACAAGCAATTGAATAATTGGTGGCACTTGGAATCCCCAGCGGTCCGTCGAAAGTCTGATATGATAGTTCGTTTCTCCCAATAGCTGATGAGTTACTTCTTTATTAAATCTTTACCTCTGTTCAAACTCTGAATCGATGTATGATAAAAATAGATCACTTCGGTCTATTCATTAATCTGTTTATCTTTATCGGTGGAACGTCAGCATCCTCAATATCTGTAATTTCTTCTATTTCCTCCGCCTCGCGAACGTCAAAAAGTGCCGGCCGGCCATGTTTGGTGTCTCTCGCGAACGCAGACCGCGGCTTAAACCTACCCAGCAGGAGGTTCGGGAATTGGCGGCTTTTGAACCGCGGTTTAGACGGCGTCTGACGTAAAACTCGTTCATGCAAGCAAAAAACCGCGGTTTCGGCCATTTTCCCTAACCACCGTCTAAACCGCGGTTTAAACCTCGTTCTTGCAATCCACCCTTAGGGTTAGATGGCTGTAAAATATCAGGTTTGTGCCTCTTCGTAGCTGTCCAATTTCAGTCGAATGAAATATTGAGCATTCTATTTTTTTCTTGTTTTAGGGTGATGGTGGGAGTCCATTGGTATGTCCCCATCCTAAGGAGCCTGGGCGATACATGCAGTCCGGCATCGTGGCCTGGGGAATAGGCTGCCAGGAACAGGAAATACCTGGTGTTTACGCCAATCTGGCCAAATTCCGGGAGTGGATCGACGAGAAGATGCTAGAACACGGATTTAATACAGACTATTACTCATTGTGATAGTTTTCAGCCATTCCTTTTCAATGTGATGCGAAGAGAACCGGACCAATCTTTTTTTTACAGCGGCCTGATGAATCGTTTGATGTGTTGCTATGGAAATGTCATGACCGTTATTTATTTTTATTGAGAACTCTAGTGTCATACCTGTTTGATCGAAAAGCTTTTAAGCATATAGAAATTCATTCTCTTGGAAGTTTGTTTGTGCGCTTTTATACTTTAATTGAAAATACGATGGTCGATTGTTTTTACCATTTAACGCGGACTAATTTGAGATCAGTTAATAGGAATACTCTCCGTTTCCTGAAGAGTACAATGCTGGTGCATAAAGAATTTCGCTCATGCCACCACTGATTTCTCATAATGGTCATTCAAATATATCATTAAAAGGGAACTAAATACGAGTAATATAAAAAAAATACGCCTTGGGCTGGTCCTAACGTTAAAAATGTTATCAAATTTTTTGTGAATCTGTGCAAATTTGTTCGAAAAATAAATGTTTTTACGATATAAACAAAGTTATTTGAAATTTTATTCAGCAACTTCACCAACCTGATACTGCATTTTCTTTAATTTAATTTTATACTGCATTTTAATTTATTTAACTTTATTTTATAACATTTATTTTATAACATTTTATTTATTTATACTGCATTTTAATTTATTTAATTTAAATGTAATACTGCATTTGATTTAATCCTCTCTAACACTGTTAAACAGAGTGGGAGTGAGATGAGTGCTTGTCTGATGATCTGGAAAGGTGTAGTAGATCTTGACATGTTGAACTACCAGATCCTCCAATTGCAGGTACTAGTAAGAATGACATTGTTTATGACAAGTAAAGTAATCTTTACAAAAGGCAGTCCTTGCATCAACATATTTGTGCCAGAAGTTTATTTAGATCTATGCAAAGTATTATCAACTCCCAGTATTTTTCAAGGAAATACTTATCCATTGGTTGGGTAAAATTAAGTGTAACTCAAAGGTTTCGACGACAAAAGTGGTAGACAAAAGAAGGGTAAATGTTGGCTAACCTTAGTTGGTAAGGTCTACTGGTTTATTTCCAAATACATACGATTAATATTAACTGTGACAATAACTAAAGATTTATCGTGGGGAAGAGACATCCGGGGAAATATGGTACCGAGCGTAGAGAAAGCTAGGTTTTATAAAAAGAATACTTAGGAAATTTGATGAGATGACAAAAGAGCGATGTTACTTTTCACTAGTTAGGCCCCACCTTGAGTATGCAGCCAGTGTATGGGTTCCGAATGAATTAGGTTTGATCAGAGAACTAGACAGAGTGCAGCGTAGAGCAGCTAGGTTCGTTACAAGGTCTTACGATAGGTTGAGTAATGTTTCAGAATTAATACAAGAATTAGGGTGGGAATCATTTTCATAGCGTAGGTTAAAGTACAGATTAAATCTATTAGAGAAATGTTAATCGGATAGCTGTACTGAAATTGTGGTACATATTAAAAACACCTGCGTATTATGCTAGATTCGACCAGATAACTAAGATTAGAGAGATGGATTGTCGTACTGATAGATTCAAAATGGCATTGTTCCCCCGTCCTATAAGAGAAAAGAAAAGGCAGCATAGCAAAGAGACAGGTAGGTGAAATATTTTAGAGTAGTCTGTAGTGCATGATGCATTTATTAACCCCTTAAATACTATAGATGCAACAATCTAGTTGCATGAGACCCTATAGTTGCTTGTTTGCATGTTAGTAGTGCATACTTTGTGATCTTCACCCCCTGCCACACACCCTCGCGGTGGCTTGCAGGGTATTCATCTACATCTACATCTACATAATACCCTGCAAGCCACCACAAGGGTGTGTGGCTGGGGGTGATTGCTCACCAAACATGCACTACATATCATGCATAAAAAAGGAATAGTATTAATATAGTAGTCAGAACTACACTATTTAAAAAGATAGAAATTGCAAAGCAAGCATGCAAAATCATTCTGTTAGTAGGGTTAGCTTTAAGTACTCATACCAACATGCAGCTACCAATGCTATTCATTGCTACTCTCCGATAGGACATATTTACCGTTATTCGTATCTCTTATTGTGCGAGGGAAAAAGGACATTTTGAATCGGTCAGTTCGGCAATCAATTTCTCTAACTTTATGATTATGGTCCAGTCTGCCATAGTAAGTTGGGGTTCGTAAAATATTTTTAACATCATCACTGAAAATATTGCCTTGGAATTTGTGGAAGAGATTAAGTCTAAATTTCAACCTGCGATCTGACAATGATTCCCATTTCAATTCATTTAATAGACTGGTTACGCTAATATAATTATCGTATCGTCCCTTTACAAATCTTGCCGATATTCGCTGAACACGTTCAAGTTCATTACTTAGACCGATTTCGTAGGGATCCCATACACTGGCAGCATATTCCAAATGAGGTCTAACAAGGGAAAAGTAGCTGATTTAAAATCGAATCGCGAGGATTTTATATGGGGGTGTCCAGAAGGCACTTGCCCGGGATTTGAACCCGTAACCCTCCGATCAATAGCTCAGTGCTCTACCCACTAGGCCACCATCCCCGTATTGTGTAGATGTAGATGAATATTGATTGCACCGTCCAAGACGAGGCTTATTTGACAATTAAGGCTGCTTTAAGTTAAAACACGCGCCTGTTTCCTCACATTATTACTTTTTTCTATCTTCCATATTTGAATGTCATTCATGCAATCTGTAGTCCAAATTCATTTGTCTCCTTTTCCACAGCAAGGTATACCGAGGCCACCATAAACTATATGAGGTATGAGGACTTAAAGCTAACCCAACTGAGAGCATGTTTCGCATGCTTGCTTTGATATTGTATTTTTTTTTAATTGTTAAAATTGGATTAGAATATAGTTACTAATCCTTTTAATGCATGGTATGTTATGCGTATTTGGTGTGAATTCACCCCCTACCACACACCTTCATGGTGGCTTGCAGGGTATTATGCAGATGGAGATAAAGATGTGTAGCAGGGGATGATTCTTCTCCATGCGAGTACTACCTATCAGATAAAACGTGAATTAGTAGCCATTAAATGCCTAGTTATAACAAATTAAAGATTTTAAGAGCAGAGCATAGCCTCCTAATGGCAGTTGGATACGTATAACTCTTTTACTGTCTTTAGAAATCTACAGGGAAGGAGGCGGTCTAGGTAGCTAAACACAGAGAAAATAACTCACTTTGACCGGGATTCAAACGCTAGATTACGTTAATGTAGATGCAACCCACCGAAAGGATTTATGGGGCCATAGCTCCTTAGGTATGAATTATAATTTAGTTTTTATACGAGTGAATCAATCCATAGCATAGGTAGTTACATGTTGGTATAAGGACTTGAATGTAACCCAACTAACAGCATGCTTTTGCCTGCTTACTTTGCTATTTTCATCTTTTTAAATAGCGAAGTTTAGACTAACATATTAATATAAATTCTATTTTATGCATGCTATGAAGTGCATGGTTGGTGAGAATTCACCCCCTGCCACACAACTTTATGGCGAATTTCAGGGTGTTATGTAGATGTAGATGTATCGTCGAGTGAACGATCCTTGATATCAATTGAATATCAATAAATAGAAAAGTTATGCTACGCAGTACCTACCTGAATACGACGGAGATCGCAAAAAGTGTCAAATGCCTAATAGTGATTCCCATTTAAGTTCTTCTAATAAACTGATTGCGCTTACATCCTATATAATTATCCCATCATATAATTATCGTACCTTTCCTTAGCAAATATTCCCGTTCTTAGCCGTACCCGCTCCAATACGTTATTTAGTTCTATTGCGTAAGGATCCCATATACTGTGAGCACATTCTGTGAGGAATAACAAGGAAAAGTATGTGTTTTCTCGTGCATAATTATATTTTCTTTCTTAATTTTCAGTTAACTCACGTTAGAAAATTATAATCAAACCCCCGCACGTTGCTGGGGAGTGTAAGTTGGGAGACAAATGTATATTATTCAGGATTATAATAATCTATATTATTATATTGCACAATCCGCCAAATTAGCATCAAAGCGATCGGTACCTAACCACAAAATCACCCTAGGGAAACCGAAATTCAGACCATAAATCCCATATTATGGAATCCAACAAGTGGACTCGCGCATGCAGTCCCCTACCAAAACCACAAAAGCGTTGAGAGAGAGCCCATCCCGAAGAACCCCAGGGGGCCCTTACTTTTTGAATTCTCAAAAGAGCATTGGGCAACTGACCGTTCTTGAGGACAATTAGCTAGAGGAGGCGGGGCATGGAGGTAGGGGGGAGGGGTGACCAAGCTCGTGACGCCCAACAGGGATTTGTCCCATGCCCTCAAAAAGTCTACACCACATTTGCCACCCATGGAGGAGCAGCTTCGTTTCGGGATTCCACTCTCACCTCATTCGCCCAGCAGTGTCGCGCTGGTGTGTTCTCTTCCGATCCGTCCAAGGGAGCGTTCTCAAGTGTTACGACGACGAAGAAGCTTCTTCTGCAAGGATTGAAGATGTTGCGCCGTTCGCTGGGCATCGTCGTACTCTTGATACTGTCGAGTGCAGAGGGGGAGGAGATGGTGCCGTTCCCCGACGACTGCACCTGTGTGCCCTACTACTTGTGTCCCAACGGAAGCGTCATCGAGGACGGTGGCTCGCTCATCGACGTCAGGTGGGGACAGTTCACCTATTAGTCGCAGTCACCAGAAAACGCATTGAAAAATATTATCAGGGGTAGAAAAGATTTTTTATGCTATTTAGATTCCACGGTTTGTTCCTTGTTGAGGTAAATTTATTTTAGAAAGGAATCAAGGTGCTAGATCTTACATCTACATCTAAACGATACCATGCAAGCCACCGCGAGGGTGTGTGGCAGAGGGTGCGGATACAACAAGTGGGTGCACCTTACAACTTCAGTACAGCTATCCGATTGAAATTTCTCTAATAGATTTAATCTGTACCTTAACCTACGCTCTGATACTGATTCCCAACCTAATTATTGTATTAATTCTGAAACACTACTCAACCTATCGTAACACCTTTTAACGAACCTAGCTGCTTAACGCAGCACACTGACTATTTCGCTGATCAAACCTATTTCATGCGGATCCCATACACTGGCTGCATGCTCAAGGTGGGGCCTAACTAGTGTAAAGTAACATCGCTCCTTTGTCTTCCCATCACATTTCCCAAGTACTCTTTTTATAAATCCTCGCTTTCTCTTCGCTCGGCCGCATATTTCCCCGATGTGTATTCCCCACGATAAATCTTTAGTGATTGTTGCACCTAAATACCATATGGTTTCAACGCTTTCGATCTTCGTATTATTAATTTTATAGGATCGCTCTATCGAATTATTCCTCCTCCAAAAATTGATAGGTATACACTTTATAAGGTTATGTTCTGGCTGCCATTTGTCGCACCACTCTTGAATTGCATATAAATCCTTGCTAAGCGATTTCTTGTCTCCTTCTTTTGATATACCCCTGTACTGTAAAAAGTCTAAGCTTACTGCTAACTACGGTATCCAAATCGTTTATGTATAACAGAAATGGAAGCGGACCTACTACGCTACCTCGGGGAACTCCCGATATGACTTTGATGGTGTCCGACATAATACCATCTATGTCAACCCTCTGCTCTCGCCCACTTAAGAATTCTTTTACCCAACATACAACGTCTTTATTTATACCAAAACTCTCCAACTTCAAGATTAATTTATCATGGGGAACTTCATCGAATGCCTTTTTAAAATCTAAAAATATCGCATCAACTTCAGTACTCTTTTCGCCGTAGACTAAAATATCGTGTAGGAATAAAGCTAATGGTGTCTCGCAAGATATACCTTCCTGGCTGTTTATGAGCAATCCCTGCATATTCAAATGCCCCATGACCGAACTGACTACAATGTGCTCAAATACCTTATAAGAGATTGACGTAGGTGAAATGGGTTTGTAGTTACTAGGTTCTTCCCCATCACCGCTTTTAAAAATAGTTGTAATATTAGATACTTTCCAATCCTTTGGTACTGTGTGGTTCTTTAGTGTTTTATTGAATATTATTTCTAGATAGGGGGCTATTTCAGAAGCTAATGTTCTAATTACTCTGGAAGGAATTTGATCGGGACCTGGTGTCTTGTTTTTACTAGTGCTTTTTAACTGCTGCTCTATTCCGCGACATGAAATTTTTATTTGGGGCTTTTGCTCGCTTAAGGTGTTCGGCGGTTGTTCCACTGCATTTTATGACGATGAGTTAAATGCGCTTTGGAAGAAGGCGTTTAAAGAATTGGCTTTTTCTACATTGCTGGTAACTCTATTTCCTTTATCGTTTTTAAGTGTGTTCACTGTGGACCTATTTCCCTGATGATCTCTCACTTATCGGCTGTGGTGTCCGAGTGGTTAAGGAGTTAGACTTGAAATCCAATGGGCATTGCCCGCGCAGGTTCGAATCCTGTCCGCAGCGAATTTTTTTGAAAGCTTTTGACAAGGTTTCTCATAGAACACTAATTTTGGAATTAAAATCTTATGGGTTAGAAGGTAACATTATATCATGGATTAATGATTTTCTGCATGATCGGGTTCAAAGGGTTGTTTTAGACGGTGTTTCCTCACCGGCAATTAAAGTCACTTCGGGTGTCCCACAAGGTAGTGTGATAGGTCCACTCCTATTCCTTTTGTACATTAATGATATCCATAAGGTGTTTAAAAGTAAGCTTCGTCTATTTGCCGATGACGCAGTAGTGTACAGGGAAATTCTATGCCCAAACGATAAAGAATATTTAAATATTGATCTACAAGCAATTGAAACTTGGTGTGATACATGGCAGTTGGAATTAAACTTTAATAAATGTCTTGTATTGAATTTTTAGAAAAAGAATAGCTCTCCTCCTAGCACTTACAAAATAAGTAATAACGAATGCACAAACGTGGAATCCATTAAATATCTTGGAATAAGTCTAACATGATCTATCTTGGGGTAAACACATGCGTGAAATAATGGGTAAGCGAATCGTAAACTGGGATTCATCAAAAGAGTACTGGGTAAATGTGACGATCATGTACGAGAAATCAGCTACTTTTCCCTTGTAAGACCTCATTTGGAATATGCTGCCAGTGTATGGGATCCCTACGAAATTGGTCTAAATAACGAACTTGAACGTGTGCAGCGAAGATCGGCAAGATTTCAAAAGGGACGGTACGATAATCTTATTAGCGTAACCAGTCTATTAAATAAATTAAATTGGGAATCATTGTCAGATCGCAGGTTGAAATTTAGACTTAATCTCTTAAACAAATTCCAAGACCATATTTTCAGTGATGATGTTAAAAATATTTTGTGGACCCCAACTTACTATGGTAGACTGGACCATAATCATAAAATTAGAGAAATAGATTGCCGAACTGACAGATTCAAAATGTTCTTTTTTCCTCGTACTATTAGGGATATGAATAACGGTAAATATATCCAGTACGAGTGTAACAATGGATAACATTGGTAGCTGCATGTTGGTATAAGGACTTATAGCTAACCCAACTAACGGCATGTTTTTGCATGTATGTTTTGCTATTTTTATCTTTTTTTAAATAGCGTAGTTTTGAACAGTACCTTTAAAAGTACTAATCCTTTTTTATGCATGATATGTAGTGCATGTTTGGTGAGAGTTCCCCCCCTGCCACACACCTTTATAGTGGCTTGCCCGGTATTATGTAGATGTAGATATGACCAAAACTCTTTAGGATTACTATCTATATATACTCCTAACATCGTGCTCTAAAAATGTGATGACTTTTGCCGATATGATTTCCTTTTAATGCCTTAGATTTTTTACAGTTTTGAACTAACTCATTTTTTTCCTTTGCCGATAGACCACGCTCTGCATTTTTCATCCTGGCGTGGCCTACCCTTTGTCGCTTTAGTAATTTCCTAACCTCCGCGTTATACCACCTTGGCTCTGTATTATCACTAATGAATATACTTGGTATGTATTGATTAACTGCTTTACAGGTGACCACAAGAAGTTCTTTCCACGAAACTCTGTATCTAATCCTTTGCTTCGTTCGATAAATACATTAAACGATTCCCATTAATTCCTCTTTCATACCGTCTTAATTACCCTTGGCAAATAAGGATACCCTCCTCCTGTGTTCATAATGTGTTTCAACGCCTAGAATAAATTTCGCATGCATTATTTTATGATCACTGATTCCTGTGTCTGTGACTGTATTTAGAACTCATTCGGGTGTATTTGGCTGGCTAACCCATAAGATTTTAATATCTCAAGTAGTTGGCTATGAGTCACCTAGTCAAAAACTTTCTTAAACTAGAGAAATACAGCATCCACTGGAATATTATATACGCGTGTGGCTAAAATATCGTTAGATATGAGCTCACGTTTATTTTCACAAAATGTACTCTTCCGGAAACCATGCTGAACATTGCTCAATAAACTCTGGCTATCTTGGAGTCCCATGACTAAGCTGACAATTATTTGTTCTTGGATCTTGTATGAAACGGATATGAGGGATATAGGTCAGTAGTTAGATAGCTGCTCCTTAACGCCACTTTTAAGTATGGGTTAGCCATATTCCAATCCTTCGGCACGACTTGTTCTGCAAGGTATTTATTAAATATTATTTTTTTTACAGGTAGGGAGATATTTTGGAAGCTAAATGTTGCTCAACAATTCATTTTCATAGGAAGGATAATTAAAATTATAAAGGCGTCATAGTGTGGCGAGAGGAGTCTTGGTGTAGTTACGGTCACAAAATGATTGATTCAAGAATTTTTTTATTTTAATTTCAGGCTAAGGATCGACGGCTGCGACAATTACTTGGACGTGTGCTGTAGCATTCCTCCACTGGAAGTGCCCCTTGAACCCGGATTCGAGGTGGACTTCGAAGAGGGCGTTTCGGAATTTTTGGACCCCAAAGGCTCTTGCGGAGTCCTGCAACCAGAGGGCGTGGCTTTTCGTATCACTGGTGCCGGGAACAACGAGGCCCAGTTCGGAGAGTTTCCCTGGATGTCGGCGATTTTGCTGTCGAAGGAAGTGGCCAAGGGCGGGGAGGATGACGGGTTCTCAGACGTTCCAAGGGTCAAGAACGTCCTTTTATACTTGTGCGGGGGGTCACTCATTCATCCCCGGGTTGTCATGACGGCAGCACACTGCGTTGCTAAGTGAGTTTCGGTTAATTTTGAGACACTGTGTGAGACACTTTAGTTGCTTGTTTGCATGTTAGTAGTGCATTCTTGGTGATATTCACCCCCTGCCACACATCCTCGCGGTGGTTTGCAGGGTATCGTGTAGATGTAGATGTAATTTTCATACAGCGAATCTGGATCTCGGAAGCAGTTTTGCGTCTGCTTTGGCGGAAGTCGATTTATTGCGTTGCATATTTGCATGGCCGCATGGCTTGGTACCTCTTAGTATATGTTGCATGTTTGGTGATCTTCACCCCCTGCCACATACCTTCGCGGTGGCTCGCAGAGTTTACGTAGATGTGGTTATTACAAACCTATCGCTAAAAGGGTAAGAAGGAACGTGACAACTCTATCGATGCAGTTATCGGCAGTGAACATCTACGTAATATCCTGCGAGTCACCGCGAGGGTGTGTGGCATGGGGTGAAGATCACCAAACATGCACTAATGGCATGTAACTAAGAGCTGCAATGATACTATAAGGAGTACTATGAAGGGAGGATTCAGGCCATCGTTTCATTGAGAGTAAGATATATTACAAATTCATTCTTCTTTGTTATATCTATTTCTTCTATTAATCTACTACCTAATCACTTGGTTACTATGTAGACACTAACCATCTAGTTGAGCGTGACTCTTATACCTAATGTTTTTTCCATGTAGTAGGACCATTGTAGCTCTTAGTTGCATGTCAGTGGTACATGTATGGTGATTTTCACCCTCTGCCACACACCCTCGCGGGGTATTGCGTAGATGTAGAGTAGATATAAATATAGATTTTGATTTCAATTGTTAAAGTACCGTTTATTCATGTGTTTTGCGTTATACATTTCCTAAATTCTATTTACAAAACTAGGTTGGATGTAGTTTTTTGTTCTCCAATGCAGAGGGAAAGTTGGTTCGTTAACTTTCAACTGTTTCTTATTTTGTTTCATTCCAATAGCCACTGGGATTCGACTCTATTCGCTCGGGTTGGAGAATGGGATTCTCAGACGAACAAAGAAATATACAGGCACCAAGACAGGGAGGTGTCCGAAGTTCTCGTCCATCCGGACTTCAGGAGGAGCAATCTCTTCAACGACGTGGCCCTGCTGTTCCTCATTGAACCAGTTGTACCGGGGAAGCACATCGGGTTCATCTGCCTCCCTACGAAAGGTGACTTGCCTCCGCTTGATACCAGGTGCTGGGCCAGCGGCTGGGGAAAGGATGCCTTCGGTAAGGGTCTTAAACCCATCGAAACTTCTTATTTCCTATTTCCATTTGCAGCTACAAAATATTTCTAGGGGATGTGGCATGGATAGATTTATTGTCTTCTGCCTGTTAGTGTAAGTTTTGATTGAGTGTCCCAACTTTATTCCCGTCAATTCATCCACAGGCTTCTTCTTAACGTTATTTTTCCCTTCAGATAATCTTAATTCCCTCCTTACACTATTCAATTCAATATTTCTTCTTTGCTCCCGCATTCCCAGCGTTATATCTTCGATAGCAATCTTCAGAATTCCATTCTTTCTGAGTGCCTGTACCATATACCCACAATATATTCTCTCAATGACTGCCACAGATCTTATTTCCTACCCAGTAATATTTTGACATTTCTTCATTCATCTTTCTATCCATGTAGTGAACTTTCTTCATCTTATCCCACACCAGCATAACTTAAACTATCAATATTTTCTCGCGATCTTATTAGTATGTAGATACTAACAATCTAATTTCCCGAGACCCCATAGTAGCATGTTTGCATATTTATAAACATGCATGTTTGGTGATCTTCACCCCCTGCCACACACCCTCGCGGTTGCTTGCAGGGTATCACGTACATGTGGATGCAGATCTTTCCTCGAGTCCATGTCTCAGATCCATACAAAACAAAAAGTCCTCAATATTAAGCTAGGAGGATATGTGTATATATACTACCAGGAAAAAAGTACATAGTATGGGCTTATTGCTAAGTGATAAGAAAGCAAAAATGGTATACATTTATATTAATTACTATTTGTTACAGCAGCTTTCCACCGGTGTATCCAGCGCACGTTTGACCCTAAAAATTATCCACAACAACTATGAAAAAATAAATGAGATATGAACCTCCATATACAGCTACTTATCAGGACTTTCCGACACTATATTGTTACCTACTTAATACAAATATCTATGGGGTCATTCCACCTCAATTCAACAAACGTTTGTCCCTTAGGGTCTCAGATTTTGATACAAATTGGTGTATGGGAACAAAATCAACTCAAACTGAATATAATCAAACAGTTTTGTGAAAAAAAAATTTTTGAGCGAATTATGCATATTTTAATTTTTTCGCATTTTTAGCAAAAATCCCTGCCTTAAATCATATTATCACTTATATCTCCACTCATAATAGTCATACCGCAATGATTAATAGCTCTTTTTAAAGCTAAATCTTTATTAAATTCGAATATATCAATAAAAAATTATTTTCTTCTATACCCTATTGTTGTTAATTACTAATGTTTAAAAAATTGTTGATAAACTTTTCTCAGATACTCCATCTCAGAATCGGCCGAAACTTTTTTTCCGTAATTTAAACATACCCAGCTAACTATTCCAAAAATAAAATTTAGTGGCAATTCATAAATGTGTTTTTTATAAATATTTAAACATTTACAATTTTCTCTTGCCCGGCCCGTCGGCTCCCCCATTTGGAATGCATGCAGCAGACACGCGATGCAAGCCTAAAAATTTCCAAATTGCTCAAGGTCGTGTCTATATGAGATAAAAATATATTATAAACTATAAATGTTAACAACAATTTTTATTTGTTCTGGTAAATGCATGTTTGCAGAGAAATTTACCATTGAGCCCCACTTAAGTTTTCAGGCGGATTAGCTTTTATTTGAGCTAAAAATATGTGACAATTAATATGAAAATACTTTTTAAGAATCATCACGTATAGTTTAATGATGAAATGAAAATAAATTACAATTATGGAAATTAGACAAATTTAATGCAGACTCCGATTTTAGTGTCAAAATATTTTTTATCCATGAAAAAACATTTCATTTTCAATTCGAGTCGAGATCCTGCAGCTGTGGCTTTTCGTGCACTGAGACGTTTTCCGTAAACGGATCTCTCTCTAAAAAGAAATATTTTATGGCACCTACCGATTAGGGCAAGAGGGATAAACCTTTCCACTTCCTTTCAGAACCCTATTTTTATGACCCCGTTGGTGGCTAACTCTGACCATTGTGGTATGTGCCTAAAAGCTTGAAGGAAGAGCACCTAGCTGCACGTGTTTTTGTTGACAGCCGTGTTAATTCACCGAAGAAGTCTCACTTTATTTGTGTCTGTCACCGCGTGTGTATCTTCTTATTCGAGAGCCGTCTGCCTTTTATTTTTTCTCGTACATAGTTTTTTTAAACTAATTTCGGAAATTTCATCGATACCTGCATATGAAAATGTTTTGCGTCAAAATTTGCACCATCCAGTGCGAGGAGAAAAGTGTTCGCGAGACAGTGTATTTAAATGTATCGAAAAAATCTGCAGCTCATCGAGGATATGAGAGGTGTCAAAGTAGAAACCGTGTGCGTTAACCATGAAAAATCGTTTCTTCCTTTCTGTTGAAAGCATCAAAAACAGTGTTGTAATCCATATAAGCTGCATTGCAATATCCGTAGTGTTATTTTATATACAATTACTGCCAATTACAAATCGAAAATTTTCAGCACTAGAGCGATGTCTTTGGTCGAGGGCAGAAAATTGTGTCGTCGGTGAAGAGTGTTTCTGAATAAGGGAGTCGCGAAAGGTGACACTCCAAGGTCTCCCATCAGTCATCAATAAGACGTTCCTGAGCAGCTTGTGGCTGCAGAAGATGTACTGCCACAACTGGGGCCTTCTGGTTTGCAATTTGCGGAGGCTCAAGTATCCCTACCTACAAACAACTCCAGCAATGACAGTGACGCACAAGGAGAGATGGTGCTCCTGGTGCAATGGTGCACCTTATTCACCTCGTCAAGCTGTGCTAGAAAAAATCAACTTGAGTTTACCCGAAATCAGTACATCACCAGTAATTAGAAAAAAATTGAGAAGTAGAAAACACTCTAAAGAAAAAATTCATAAAATTACTTCTGTTTATCGAAGAGTAATCGGGAAAGTATCGGGAAAAGCAAAAACTTCCTTCGGCCCATAAGAGTTAGTAGGGTGTGAAATGCGAAGTCAACTCAAGGAAACATTTGCTGAAGCTAATTCCTACAGTGAAAAAATTTTTGTCCTGTCTACACTGAGTAAAAGCTGGAGTGTGGCAAAAATTCAAGAGAAATTTGGATCAACTCAATATTTAGCTCGAAAAGTGAAAGAACAAATGACAATTGTTGTTAACATTTATAGTTTATAATATATTTATATCTAATACAGACACGACCTTGAGCAATTTGGAAAATTTTAGGCTTGCATCGCGTGTCTACTGCATGTATCCCAAATGGGGGAGCTGACGGGCCGGGCAAGAGAAAATTGTAAATGTTTAAATATTTATAAAAAACGCATTTATGAATTGCCACTAAATTTTATTTTTGGAATAGTTAGCTGGGTATGTTTAAATTACGGAAAAAAAGTTTCAGCCGATTCTGAGATGGAGTATTTGAGAAAAGTTTATGAACAATTTTTTAAACATTAGTAATTAACAACAAAACGGTATAGAATAAAATAATTTTTTATTGATATGTTCGTATTCAATAAAGATTTAGCTTTAAAAAGAGCTATTAATCATTGCGGTATGACTATTATGAGTGGAGATATAAGTGATAATATGATTTAAGGCACGGATTTTTGCTAAAAATGCGAAAAAACTAAAATATGCATAATTCGCTCAAAAAATTTTTTTTCACAAAACTGTTTGAGGATATTCAGTTTGAGTTGATTTTGTTCCCATACACCAATTTGTATGAAAATCTGAGACCCTAAGGGACAAACGTTTGTTGATTTGAGGTGGAATGACCCTATGAGAACAGAATAAGACGAAAAGGAAACTAGTGCTCATTAAAAATACTCTGATGAACATAAGATAATATTACTCGGTTAATAGGATAGATTTTTTGACGAAATTATAAAAGAGAGAATGACCAATCAACTACATCTACATAATACCCTGCAAGCCACCATAAAGGTGTGTGGCAGGGGGTGAACTCTCACCAAACATGCACTACATATGCATAAAAAAGGATCAGTACTTGAATGGGTACTGTTCAAAACTACGCTATTTAAAAAAAGATAAAAATAGCAAAACATACATGCAAAAACATGCCGTTTGTTGGGTTAGCTATAAGTCCTTATACCAACATGCAGCTACCAATGTTATCCATTGTTACACTCGTACTGGATATATTTACCGTGATTCATATCCCTAATAGTACGAGGAAAAATGGACATTTTGAATTTGTCATTTCAGCAATCTATTTCTCTAATTTTGTGATTATGGTCATATATTTTTACTAATCAACTATTAACATCTTTTTCTTTGTATATACTAATAACTTAGTAGCACGTGTCTCATGAATGCACATTTAACATATTCCATGTGGTAGTAGCATTTTGCGTCTCACAATCTGTTACATGTAAGTAGTGCACAAACAGACTAGTATTTTTACATACCTGCCTGATGGTATGTGCAAATTTACACTCCCTGATTTCAAATGCATGCCTGGTAGTGGTGGTTCACCCCCTGCCACATACACTTGTCTCACATATTTATACGGTAACATTAGTATATTTAAATTATGGTAAGCACATAATTTTACCCCATAGTTGCTTGTTTGCATGTTAGTAACGCATGCTTGGTGATCTTCACCCCCTGCCACACCACCTCGCGGTGGCTTGCAGGGTATCGTGTAGAGTTATATGTTACCTTTAGTTTCGTCAGGAATAATTAAGGTAGGGCATTGAAGGCATGTGAAATATTTTGATAGCGCCCGAAAAAGACAAGAGTTAACTTACATACATACTTGAGTACGTTATTACTATTTTATTCCAGCCGTTCATTCCATTAGTTATGTAAACTATGTTTTACAAGAGTTTTTAAGTACGTATACAATTTGTAATCAGTGTCTCATAAATGAGCACGGCCCAAATATTCTGTCATTTGTCTACTATGTGTAATTTCGATTGTTTTTCGTGATTATGGAAATAAATAATATAATTCAATAATGTCTTTCCACAGGCAAGGAGGGAAAGTACAGTTCTATCTTGAAGAAAGTGGACTTGCCGGTTGTGCCGAATGGGAAATGTCAGCACAATCTCCGGAAGACAAGGCTGGGCCATTACTTCAAACTGGATCGGTCTTTCATGTGTGCTGGAGGAGAGAAGGGAAAAGACACGTGCAAGGTGGGTACCTTCTGTGCGCGTCAGTTCGGCTCTTTTCTTTTTCTTGATAGTTTAGTGAAGGAGAGAGGGAAAATAATCTACATTTACAGATTACGGGATTTGTGCGACCAAGGGAAGAGAAAGCTAGGATTTATTGAAAGAGCACCTACTTGGGAAATGTGACGAGGAGACAAAAGAGTGATGTTACTTTTCACTAGTTAGGCCCCACCTTGAGTATGCAGCCAGTGTATGGGATCCGCATGAATTAGGTTTGATCAGAGAACTAGACAGTGTGCAGCGTAGAGCAGCTAGGTTCCTAGGTTCTTCAAAAGGTGTTACGATAGGTTGAGTAGTGTTTCAGAATTAATACAAGAATTAGGGCGGGAATCATAATCAGAGCGTAGGTTAAAGTACAGATTAAATCTATTAGAGAAATTTCAATCGGATAGATTTACTGAAAATGTTAGGCACATATTTAAAACACCTGCGTATTATTCTAGATTCGACCAGATAAATGAGGTTGGAGAGATAGATTGTCGTACTGATAAATTCAAAATGGCATTTTCCCCCGTACTATAAGGGAAGTTAATAGGCAGCATAAGCAAAGGGATAGGTAGGGGAAATATTTTAGAGTAGCCTGTAGTGCACGATGAGTGTATTAATCCCTTAAATACTATAGATACTAACAATCTAGTTGCATGAGACCCTATAGTTGCTTGTTTGCATGTTAGTAGTGCATGCTCGACGATCTTCACCCCCTGTCACACACCCTCGCGGTACCTCCACCGTGTAGAGGTGGCTTGCAGGGTACCGTGTAGATGTAGATTACCCTGCGAGCCACCTCTGCGACAAGGAGTGAATCGTGGCCAATCATGCACTTCATCAACCTCAACTACCTACAAGAACTAAAAATTAGGTATTCTAAGTAGCATACAGGCAGGCAGAGAATATGATGATATAGAGAGGTATTTAACTGTGGAAAGTTCTGTAAAGGGTTAAGAAATAAGTTAAAAGACGACCTATATGATTGAGAAATAACTCACAGGTAATATCCACATCCTTACTATCTGTCAACAATTGATTGGTCAAGATTACTTTGACGAGGCTCTCCACTCGGTTATCCTATCGGCGTACGTCTTCATATTCGCATAATTCTGCTCTTTCACTTATTTCTCTATTTATGTCATGTGAGGCCTTTCTGCCTATGAGCCACATAGAACAGGTCGTAAAGGACGTGAAAGAGAGGAACTACGTTAATATGAAGAGGTTGGTCGATAGAAGAATCGAGTGGAAGGCTGCGTCAAACCAATCCTAGGATTCTTCACCCATGATGATGATGAGGATTTTCTTTGCCTTCTTCCCGTTTACTTTTCCATTGACGATTGTCTTCACCAGGGCATCGTGTTTTAAGATATGGCCGATTGAGTTGTCCTTTCTTTTTAAAGATTTTTCCAGCTGTAAGCAGCTTCTCTTTTTGGAAGAATGCCCTTTTCACCTGACTATTCATTTCTTGCTTTGTTCATCGCTGGTTACTTGGCTTCCCAAGGTAACAATACGCTTTCACCACCTCAACCTTTTGTTTTCCTAGTTTAACCAGTGGCGTGCGGTGGATCAAATATTCAGTGAAGCAGTAGATATATACTGGGAGGGGGGCCAACCACTCCCCGAAAACTGTTTGTAATTTTAGTTCAATGTATTTTTACGCCAAATCGTCATGTCACTTGGAATATTATTTGAAATATTAGCATCTGAGTTGTGCATATAAAGAATTTATGAGTCAATGAGAGAAGTGTTGATTTTTAAAGTCTCTGAATTTGTTTTATGACACAAAACTAACTGCAAATACAATCAAGTTCATTTGTAGCAATAATAAAAGAAAAGCACTCCAATTTATTAAAATTTTGTGAAATTGGACAAAACAACTAAGTAATAACGTTAAAAACCACTGAAACGCCTTCTCACACACATATACGTATCAAATTACAAGAATATAACAAACGTGTTGCTATATGAAATATTGAGGCAACAAGGTTAATTTAGTTCCACCTAAGCCTTCATATTATTTTTATATTGATAAAAACAACAGTTGCTACTATGTATTCTGTAAAACAGGCAGTAGGCTTGCTTACATACTCACATAATAGCCTATATGTATAGACATTTTTTCTTTGTTACACTCTATGATAAAAACGGAAAATTAATGGGAGACATTTGTGCTTAAAAATCTGTATTGAACAATTAAATATCTCAGGACTATATCTGACAATAGTAGCTCTAAAAAGTAGACCTACCCCTTAGCAAAACCATAATCACACAAAAAATTAAATACAAAACTGACGGATAGATGCCACTATATGAGAGTAGTCCTAACGAAACTGGAAGTCCATTCTTCTATCCTTAGTGGTAAATTCGTTAACAACATCAAAAAAACTTTCCTTCATTCTCTCTTCTGCCAACAGTTCACACCCAATAGATATTATACCCAGGCGAGAAAGTCTCTTTTGTCCAGTGGTATTCCTTGAATACGTTTTTATTCTTTTTAGTGCTGAAAAGGAGCTTTCTACTGCAGATGCCGTAGTCACTGGAATTGTGTATATCAACGCAACCAATAAATTGATTTGGGAATTGACCGAAATGTTCGGGTGATCGGACGAAATGTTCGGGTGGGAGAGAGTTTCGAACCAGGGACGTCGCTTGGAAACTGATAAAATACCAGCGGTAACGAATAATTTTGAAGAATTAATGTATTGCACATTTTCAGGAGCATGTTAGAATCACCCGAACATTTCGGTAGATACTTACAATTATATGATTGCAGAGCTTAAGTTCTTTTTTCTCTTGCGATTAGTTTTTCCAAAAAAGCACAGCGCTGGAAAATCACGGCACCAGGCAAATTAGAACAAATGTTGTACATGCGTCGGGACTGCGTGGCCAAAGATACGGAAATTAAAAATCACGCTTCATGCTCTTCCGTTAATTTCGTACACAAAAAACGACAAGGCGTGCGGACGTATTTCCGCCACGTACTAATGACGTGATTTGGGTAAATAACGTAATTAACTATTTTACGTACTAATTACGTACTAATTTACGTAAGAAGTACGTAAAATAGTTAAAATGCATCCCGGGTAAACGGATTAAAAATATGTAAAACCAGGGACAGTCGTACAACGAAACTGCGATGAAAAAAAAATTGGTGGCGGAGTGTGTCGAACCAGGGACATCGTCATTGTGAAGCCAGAACTTTACCACTAAACCGTACTGTACTAATTAAACGTAGTTAATTATTAGCTATATATTGGCAAAAAAATATTTCAAACTAGTTTTTTGACGAAGTTACTGGATATATAACCCTATATGTGGGGTGATTCGTAAATAACTAATCAAGGACTACCTGCCTGGCAAATTTCGTCAAAATCCTAGACCCGAAACTCGGACACTCCCCTTGTGATATAAGGACCAGCAGGGGCTTTCTGTAACTCGATAGCACGTTATATCGACGTCGGAAATTCGTTAGCACACCGCTAGGATGAGTTACAGTAAATTCCGCTTTCGTACACGCCGCCAACTTCGCCGGGTGCGGTGAACACAGTAGATATCGGCTGCACTCGGCTACATTCGTATGTCTCCGCCGTCAACCGAAGCTAGAGTCCAGCCGCGTTGAAATGGTCCTGCGCGAAAATTTCCGCGCACCCCCTCTCTGTCCTCGGCTACCCCCACTCTGGGCTCCTTCCTTCCCCTATTGTGCCTCCCCTACCAGTGTCACTTCATTGTAGTTGCCAGCTCTTTTCGTTACGGTTCTCTCTTGGTTTTGCGCGCTTGACTTTTGACACTGCTTTGGACATTCTTTTTGGATTTTGAATTCTTTCTGGTAATATTTTGACTTACGCTTCCGTTTCGGTTAATCTATTTGGTTTTGCGACTTTGGTCCTTGTTTACAGATTTTGAGTCCTTAAACTCTCGTATTGCTTATTTGCAATGGCCAGCTTGTCAAAATCTTCGTATGCCCGAGGCAGGCCACTCAAAAGTCAGGCTCGAGAAATCGTGTACAACGTTATTCAGTTTTTGAACGATTTAAAATTGGAGGAAAAACTAAGTTTAAAATAGTCTAAAAAAAAGTTTAAACTAAGCCAGCTCCAAGGCAGGCTACGGGACTTGGTACCTCCACGGTGAAGAGAATTTTAAACGAAGGGAAATTGTCGTTATTAATTAATACGGGAATCTGGTGTCACCTGCGAGCGCTGTTGAGCGGAATGAAGGAGCGTTAGTTGTGGAGAACGTGATTCGTTTACCCCCTTACCATCCTGACCTCAATCCAATTGAGATGGTTTGGGGTGACCTCAAAGAACAGGCAATCATTAAGAATAAACTACCATTGGATTCCCTCAATTTATTATTAAATGTCAAGCTTATCTGCATCGATTTACACTTTTTAATTACTACGAATTTCCTGCATTCTTTTAGGTGCGTCACAATTTGGAGGCGACATCCTTGAACAAAAAAGCGGAATTGTTTCAGAACATTTGTTCCGAATATTCCACCGAGAAATGGACGAAAGTTTGCGGACATGTAAAGAAAATTGAAGAGGAATACTGGAGAAGTGACGCGCTGATGGATAAAGAAATAGACAAAATAATTGTCGAACTAAGTGGTAGTGACACGAGTGGAGACTCCGACATGTCATTCACATTCTCGGAAGAGAGTGAATGAAATGTATTACAATCTAAATGCGCGAGCTGTCTTTAACTACAACTTTGTTGTTAAAACAGAGAGAATTTTAGTTTTTTGAATATTACGGTAATTTTAGTAGCTATGATTATTAACTTGAATTGATAGGTTTTGAAAGAAAACTATGCCTACGTTTTCCAAAAACTATCACGTGTGTGCCATAGGAAATCAGTAAATCATCGCTTCGTTTCAGTTTATTCATTACTATATTGTAGTCAAGAAAGGTTTGGATGTAGATTGCGTATTATTTAATGTATTTTATTAACTTTTATTTCCTCACGATGCAACCAATGTAACTTTAATTCAGATCCAGAAATTGAGAACGGAATTATTATCTCATTGTTTTGTTCTCCTCATTCTCTATTGGAAGCCTTGTTTAAGCCTCTTTGCTATATGTAATGTTCCACGGCAAACATACTAATAAATAAGATTATTAACATTTATATGTTAAATTAATTTCCCTCCACCACGGCCAGTTTTGTGCCTTTAAGTTTTCCTAAGCGCGCCGGAGTGAGGAAAACTGGCAACACTGTTTGCCTCTCCTCCAGTGAGTGAGTGAGAGAGTAAAGAAGGGGAGGTAAGGCCGGGAGGTGGGGTAGGTAGTCGTAGCTCCTCCCACCGTTCACCGAGAAGGACCATTTCAACGCGGCTGGACTCTAGCTTCCTCTGCCCTTTGTTTCGCTAGCAACCCCTCCCGCTCCCCTTTTTCCGCTGCTCGGGAATTGTCTGCGTGCGCATGCTGTCTACCCAAGCTATGAGCGCACAGCTTCACCGGGATAGCAGTCATAACCGTCTGCCGGCTGCCCTTGCTTTAAGGGGTATAATGAACATCCGTACTATTTAAGGGAGCTTATTATGCCTTTATACTGTTAATTTAGTAGCTTTTAAACAAGTAATGAATAAATTATACAAACGGAAATTTATACTGAAGCAGTGCTTCATTTGCTTCATCGTACCGCACGCCACTGAGTTTAACACTAGTTTTGGTTTCATCCCTTCAACTGCATACTAATATATCTTCAATCTTCATTTCAATTCCTTTTCGATCCTCAATTGATATCTGGCCATTGCCCTACAGGTCTTTTAATTATCATAGAATACCCGTGGTGATTTATTTTGAGCGGGCTGAAGTCATTTTGTTGCCCGGTAAAAATATTGTCAATCATCGTTTCTGTTCTTCTAAAGTGGCAGTTTAACTGGAACAGTGAGAGTAGTTTTAAGATTATTGATTAGTTAGTTATTCGGGGGAGGCGCCCGACAGCTTAGGTCATTTAGGCCGTTTATGATTGGTGGATGACTGGATAGCGGTATATCTCCCAAAGTATATGTAGGTATATAGGGGTAGGAATGTTTCAGGGAAGGGAGGAAGAGGGGAGAGAAACCCGGCCTCGGAATAAGTCTGATATTGTGGAAATGCGCCAAGGGGTCCATGGTTTTACATTTACATCTACGCAATACCCCGCAAGCCACCGCGAGGGTGTGCGGCAAAGGGGGGATTTTTTTGATGATTTGAACGATTTTACGTCTCGTTGATGGGCGGAGTACTCAAATTGAATCGATATCCAAAAATAACTCAAACGGAGGACATCATATCAACAAAAAAATTTCCAACTGCTGGAATTCAAGCTAAATCCATAGGCATTGATATCATCAATGGTTCGTAGGCTTACTTTGCGCAAATTCACGATCGAGACGAAAGTAAAATCAAGTAAGCCTTGGTATTCCACACTATTTATTGGGTATATCCCCACCGGTGTCAGCACTTCCGTGTCATTCTCACGGGACAATACAAAGCTTTCCTGTGGCAGTTCTTATTTATATTGTATCCGAGGAGGGGGAAAGGGAGGATTAGGCAGGGTAACGGGGAGGGGGTATATAGAGGGGATGGATGACTAAGGTAAGAGGGTCGGAGCATTTGGCTGAGGGACGGCATAACATTCTCTTGGGGGTGGACAGGAACTGGGTAAAGAGGAGAGTTATGTAATCGAACCACCGCGTTGAGTAACCTCTTACCATAATTACATAGGGTTAGGACAGAAGAACATTTTAAATCTTTTATTAATTGTGACAACAAATCTGTTTTAGCCAGTCAATTTTCCCCAATTACTTTTAAAGATGTAGTGTTTGTTTTGTAGTGTTCATTTTTGTTTGTTGTGTCATTGTTCCTGGTGTGGATGCACCCCCTGCCACACACCCTCGAGGTGGCTTGCAGGGTATGCCGTAGATATAGATATAATGTAATTTGTTTCGGATTTTAAGGTTGATTTTTTACATGTATGTGACAAAAGCGCAAAGCTGGATTTCATTGAGAACTTCGGAAACTTGGCATATGCCAAGAATTATGGTGAGGTTGCTCTACGATTCCTGCTAAAATCTACCGATAACTACCTTTCGTACTCAAACGTACTCAACACTTCCCTTTTTGTCCTACTTTCCGTCCATTATCCACCACATTTCAAATTTCTTCATCTACATCTACGCGATACCCTGCAAACCATCGCGATGGCGTGTGGCAGGGGGTGAAGATCACCAAGTATACACTATAGACATGCAAACATGCTGACATAGGGTCTCAGGTGTTAGTATCTACATAGTAACTAAGGGATTGGTTGTTAATACATTCATCATACACTACAGACTACTCTAAAATATTTCCCCCGCATATCCATTTGCTATGTTGCCTAATATGTTCTCTTATTGTACGGGGGAAAAATGACATTTTGAATCTATCAGTACGACAACCTAACTCTCTAATCATATTGTTATCAGGTCAAATCTAACATAATACACTGGTGTCTTTCATATATGCTTAACATCTTCAGCAAAGCTATCCCATTTAAATTTCTGTAATAGATTTAATCTGTACTGTAACCTATGCTCCGATAATGATTCCCACCCTTATTCTTGTATTAATTCTGATACACTTCTTAAACTATCGTAAAGCTTTTAACGAACCAACGTCTTCAACCTATTCCTGTCCTCTCTCTATCCAGGGTCAAGATACAGACCGTGCTATCCAGTTGTGTATCTCGCTGTGATGCTGTACTATACATTAAACGCAGTAATTATATTTTTTACAGGGTGACGGAGGCAGTCCACTGGTGTGCCCTCATCCGAAGAACCCTGATCGTTTCATGCAGTCCGGCATCGTGGCCTGGGGTATCGGATGCCAGGAACAAGAAATCCCTGGCGTTTATGCCAATGTGGCCCTTCTTAGGGAGTGGATCGACGAGAAGATGCAAGAACATGACCTGGAAACTTCTTACTACGCACTGTGAGCTTTGTGCACAGCAGTGTATGTGTAATGCTGAAAGCGGTTGCGATCCGGACGCTTTGCTTCGAAGTTGGA
Source organism: Platycnemis pennipes (assembly GCA_933228895.1). Lineage (NCBI taxonomy): Eukaryota > Metazoa > Arthropoda > Insecta > Odonata > Platycnemididae > Platycnemis > Platycnemis pennipes. The sequence goes on along the minus strand of OW121850.1, from coordinate 39,052,678 downwards.
AGCAGAAAGAAACAAGTTTTATCGAATTCCATTCTTTGAGGCAAACTTTACCCTCCGATCTACTTTTCTTCCAAGTACTTTAAAACATCTTATTGTTTAATTTATCGAATATGTATGTAGAACTATTAAAACCTACTAGTATTGTAATAATGATCTCGCTCCCTAACACTAAGAAAAATACACCAACTTACGGACAAGGATTCCTCTGAAAGTAGTACTCAAGGTTGTGATCCGTTTAGCCAATATTTAAATAAATATTTTGATATATTGTTCTCGTTGTTATTACTATTTTCGCATATCCTATTAAAAGGCATTTACCCTTGACTTCCACATCCACGAATGTCAGTGAAAACATCTGCGGACTTTTACTGGAACAGCAGTCTACCCACGGATTGGCTTTTCAGCTGCCTAGGCACAGATCACCACGACATCCATATTTTCCTTAATCCCAATGGACTTTTATTCTGCTCCTTTCAAAGTAGTTCTTGATCTAGTTGCATGAGACACTTTAGTTGCTTGTTTGCATGTTAGTAGTGCATGCTTGGTGATCTTCACCCCCTGCCACACACCCTCGCGGTGGCTTGCAGGGTATCGTGTAGATGTAGAAAGTACAGTCTGGCCGTTCAGAGCCACAAACTAAAATCATGCAATGAAATTTTTTGGCTGGTGAAATATAAATTACTATTAAAAATATCTTTATTTTATAGCATGGATATTTCCTCGACCAAGGCAGTAGGTAAGATTGAATTTCATTCGTTCTGTAGTTAACCTCTTTAATCTAACATTAGTGTTAACACCAATTGATAAAATCAGTTAAAATATTGAAAAAATATTTTTCACCAGAAGAAATTCTAAAAGTCAGTCCTAAATGAAATCTGATGTTTGGTAGATTTTCTCCATGAAAATCGTTTTACTAACACAATTTTTCTGACATTATTGTGCAAAAGAGCTCTTGTAAATCGCACCCCTTTCAATAGACGCATTTTCACACCATATTAAAAAACTATAATGTTTTTTTTTTATTTTCCTAGATCAATTAATTGCATGGCTTCCTTTTGTGTGTCATTTTCATAGGCCATGGGTTGAGCTACAAACGCAATGTAATAGAATTTACCTCTCCAGTGAAATAATTACTTCTTTCAACTACAGTTCCCCTTACCAGTAGTCACCGCAAGAGTGAATGGTGACTGTGGTACACTCTTAGAGTGATTCGAAGGGTGTAACGAAGACTTAAGACTCGGACCGCGTCGTGGAGGATGGCAATGGGGTCGTTTACCATATTTTTTTATTGCCGAATCTTATAGAGTTTGTAAAATAAAAGGACCCGTATTTTTCCGTTTTCTGATCCGAAAATTATTTCCCGAGTTATAAGCGGCGAAAAACTGATGTTTTTAACCCTTTCGGAAAAGTGGGTGTGGTGCAACCTCTGACGTATATCGACTTCGTCCAATCACAACTGAGCCCGCGAAGCTACTTCGCCTTATCGCAAAGGGGGGGACACAGCTGACTCTGCCAATGGGAGCGATTTCGACAGCATCTGTGCGAGCTGACCTTCCGAGAACCCCCCTCCACTCCCTTCCCCCTCCCCTTAAAGCAGTCAAGAACGGGAGGAAAATGACGTCAATGTTATCACAGCAGCATTTTCGGTGGGCGTCACCTTTTGCTTATTTTAATTTTTGATTTATGTGTGAATGGTTGTGGTTAGAAGATAAATTTTTCACTAAAATTCGTTTTTCGTTTCCATCTAACGATTTCGTGTACAAAATTGCGATTTCGGTTCCGAGTAAACGCCCCCATTGTCGCGGTAAGGAGGGGAGGTAGGAAGGGGTGGTGGGGTTGGAGCCACCCCTACCTATCTGCCCCAAAGGGGAGTGTTAGATCCCAAGTGGGGTTGCTCCTCCTCTCCTGGGGGAGGGCAACTCTTGCAGAAGGGGTGTTCTTTCATACTTGCTTAAAAATCCACCTAACTTCAAAAAACTTCCTTAGAAGACATATTTATTTTTGAAAGTAGAGTGGAGAGACCGGGGTATGAAATTTTAGAATGTGGAGTTCTGAAACAATGTGAATACCAGGGGCGTGGGTGCTCAAGGGCCCTGGCCGCTGCACGTCCAGAGGGGCCCGGTTTTATGTGACCCCCCCTCGGCCCTTCTGAAAAAATTTGTGCGTTAAAAACGCGTTTCACGTCGTTAAGGGCTACATGTTAGCAAATAATAAAAAAACGACGTAAAAACATTCCCTGCGAATAACGTCTTATTTTAGACGTAAAAGGGTCCGGGCAGGAAACCCCGCCTTCCTGCCCTGGCCACGGGACCCCTGGTTAGTATTGCATGATCGTGTGAAAAACAACTTCATCCATTTACGGATCCGTGTACGGATAAGGTTCTTTTTCACGCGGTAAAAATTAGAGTAGTAAGTTGAATAACGGATACTTAATTTTAAAATTGGCCAAGGAAACATGAGAGAGCGCAAACAAGAGCCAAATATGTAGTTTAAATAAATTGAATTCGAACTAGTTGAAGCAATAAAATGAACTCCCTGGGGAATAAAATGCATGAATACCACCTTCAATAGCCTTAAGAAAATTAACGGATACCGCTGAGGTGAAATATGGGTACGATTTCATTGTTATTTACGTTTTAGTAAGTAATCTATGCAGTAATTTATTTTAATATATGAAGTGTCAACAGGAAGTAATAGGAAAGGCAATGATTTGTACGGAGTTGGTGCAGTTCAATTTTCAGTATTGATGAAGTAGGGCAAGGAGGTAAGATTCCGTTTGCTTGCACAGCTAGATGTCGCTCGTTAATTTACTAACACGAATGACCCCTTATCTAACCGATCTAACCAGAGATACGAACGTGGTTTACTCTGTTTGGTTTAATGATAGAAGTGATTGGTCGTAGCAGCAAATCACGTAGAAAGTCAGAATGTTCAACAGTTTTACTCTACTAATAACCTTAAAATGATAGCTTGAAACAGTTTGCGACTAAAACCTCGAAAGAGACGGCGAGCATCCACTTAAGACTGATTTTTAACATTTCCTTTCGCACAATATGAGGTCCCATGGTGTAATGGTTAGCACTCTGGACTTTGAATCAAGCGATCCGAGTTCAAATCTCGGTGGGACCTAATTTTTTTTCCATCCGTATACCATTTTTGCCTATTCTATACCACTTTATGGGATCCAGATTAATTAGGTTTGACTTCAAAATGGAATTATTGGATGCTAATAACATATTGAAAAGTCATGGGAGGTTTTAAAAACTTTTACCCGCCTGCAACACTGGACAATAGCAGATTAAATTGAAGTAACCGATGAAATTCATTTTTTTCGCACACAACTTAGGATACATAAAAAATATATCACATCGAAGGTACCAGGGGAAACTAGAATAGGAAATGAGGAGTTTTTACAGTATTTTTATCTGCATGATATTAAGTGTATGTTAAATTTATCTTTTTGCATAATAGACAAAATGTATGAATATTTGTTCATGTACGATGTCCAACAAAGACGGAGATGGATACCACTTTGCATGGATTGCATGTGATAATACCTACCCTACTTTTTAGGAGATGGTCATTTAATTTGAGATATTTTGTATTAATAAGTAATATTTTTTATTAATAACCCGCATTTCAGTGGTTAATATGGAATTTCACCTCATAATTAAATTGAATGCCTGGTGATGGTTCACCTGTTGCCACACAACTCACCCCCTGCCTTGCAGGATATTCTCTTGATATACATAATAATTCCGAGCAATGTAGGGTTTTCGCATGCTTATCATCTACATTTACATAATATGCTGCAAGCCAACATAACAACCAATAATCCCTTTCTTATTTCGTAGATATTAACCACCTAGCTGCATGTGACCCTATTATCTATCATGTCTCCATTAAATATCCTAGTCGCATGTCAATAGTGCATGTTTGGTGATCTTCACCCTCTGCCACACACCATCGTGGTGGCTCGCAGGGTATTACGTAATGTAGATGTAAACTACAAGCCACCGCGTGGGTGTGTGGCAGGGGGTGAAGATCACCAAACATGCAATATTGACATGTAAATAGGCTACTACATGGAGCCATGCTAGGTAATAGGGATTGTAGCTGCTGACTAAGATGTCGTATGTACGATATTACGTAGATGGCGATGTAGTAGATAACGCTATGTGTCAGGGGATGAATCTTCTACAAACATCCACTGTCAATATTCCATTATAAGGATTAGTACCTATGTATTAGTCGAATTATAATAGGTACTTTAAAAAATAGTTAAAAACAGAGTAGCCATGCGCAAACGTGCCGTTAGTTTACTATTCCATTGTCATTCAGCTGAGCTCGGGAATTGTAATCGTTGATTTCAAAGCTGCTGAACACTTAAAAGCGTGCACCTCTTCACCTCATGTGATAGTAAGGGAAAAGAAGAAAGGCCGAGAGACACCCGACATCGGCATTATACACATTAATTGCCATGCGAAAAAAATTCACCTGGACAGGGATGCGAACCACGAACCATCCGGGCTTTCTGGGCCAATGCGCAGACCACTACGCTACCCAGGATCCATTACATAGATGTAATTACGCATACAGGATTATCCTAGCGTCACTTTACAAATCTTGCTTAACTTTGCAGCACACGCTTCAGAAAGTTATTGAGCCCTATCTCTTTGTGATTCCGAGACGAATGGCTGAAGATTTTTGAAATTTAAGAGGTCTGTATTGAGACCATTGAAATGTCCCATTAACTAGTGTAAATTCCCGGTTTAATATTCAAATGAACACCCTCCACATTACTCAAGCCAAGGTAAATAATGGCATTCAAGCAAAATTTTCAGTTGGATTCTGACAATGTGGTTGGTCAACTGAAAGAAATGCGAGGCTAAGGGAAGGAGATGTAGGGAAGACGATAGGAAGGTGTGGTGGGAGTGACGCACGCGCGACGCGAGCTTAGGGGGTTGTAAGGGAATCGAAAGGAGCAGAGATGGAAAGATTCCAATAGGCGAAGAAGACATTGCCGTTCGTCCAGACCTTGACCTTGAGGGGAGAGGGACGGGGTGGTAGCTCTCCCCCAATAATGGCTTCCGCACCCCATCAGAGAAATGCCCGCATTAGCCAAGCTCACTTTCCCTCCACTAATGACCTCCACCCCTAAGAACAGCTTGTCTCTGGGGCAACTATCGCCTTTTCGCTCATTCGCACATTCCTTGTCGCTTGGAACTCGTGCTCTTCTCCACCACTACCAGAGAAACTCTCTTCAAAGGGCATATCCACGAAGACGGTGCACGCGACCATGAGGGCCTTTTGCTGCTTCCTGGTCATCGCTGTCCTCGTGGTGCTATCTACGTGTCAAGATGGGTCCACGAAGGAGGAAAACGAGGTGACCTCAGGTGACTGCAAGTGCGTTCCCTACTACCAATGCGCTAACGGGAGCGTCATCGAAGATGGAGCCACGCTCATCGACGTCAGGTGAGACAATTCAATCTTACTAACCCTACAATTCTTCTCGCGAGGGCTTGTGGCAAGGGATGAATCGCCATCGTAAAAGACTTAAGTGCATGAAATCCCGTTGTTATATGTTTAAGTTCGCATCTTTTTTTAAAGAGTTAAAAAACGGCATCGCGTGAGAAATATCACTTGGTTTCCAGCTCATTTTTAGTCTCTCACTTTCGTATTATGTGGCATAATTTGCCGAAATATTTACCACGGGATGGTGAGTTTCGAGGCGTTGTTTATGTTTACGATAGCGGAATTAGAATCACCAGCAGTGTAGAAAAAGCCAATTCTTTAAACACCTTCTTCCAAAGCGTATTCCACTCATCGTCACAAAACGCAGTGGAACCACCTCCGAACATATTCAGTAAAGAAAACGCCCGAAATAAAAATTTCATGTCGCGGAATAGAGCGGCAGTTACAAAACTTAAGTAAAACAAATCACCAGGTTCCGATCAAATTCATTCCAGAGTATATAAAACATTAGCTTCTGAAATAGCCCCCTATCTAGAAATAATATTCAATAAAACACTAAAGAACCACACAGTACCCAAGGATTGGAAAGTAGCGAACATTACACCTATTTTTAAAAGCGGTGACAGGGAAGAACCAAGTAACTACAGACCCATTTCACTCACGTCAATCTATTGTAAGGAATTTGAGCACATTATAGTCAGTTCGATCATGGGCCATTTGGATAGTCAGGGATTGCTCATAAACAGTCAATATGGGTTCCGGAAAGGTAGATCTTGCGAGACACAATTAGCTTTATTCGTACATGATATTTTAGTCTACGGCGAAAACAGTACTGAAGTTGATGCGATATTTTTAGATTTTAAAAAGGTGTTCGATAAAGTTCCTCATGATAAATTAATCTTGATGTTAGAGAATTTTGGTATAAATAAAGACGTTATATGCTGGGTAAAAGAATCCGTAAGTGGCGAGAGCAGAGGGTTCATCTACATAATACCCTCAACCCACCTTAAATGTGTGTGGCATGGGGTGAAATCTCACCAAACATGCACTACAGATCATGCATGAAATTTGTAATTAAAAATTAAAATAGCAAAGCATACATGCAAAAACATGCTGTTAGTTGGGTTAGCTTTAAGTCCTTATACTAACATGCAGCTACCAATGTTATCCATTGCTACACTCGTACTGGATGCATTTACCGTTATTCATATCCCTAACAGTACGAGGAAAAAAAGACATAAAAAGACAGGGTTCTCATAGATGGTATATTTATGGGATGGTTCCACTCAGCTTTACGTATTTGAATATCAAGGTCAAGCGAATCGCAAACTGGGTTTCATTAAAAGAGTAATGGGTAAATGTGACGATCATGTACGGGAAATCAGCTGCTTTTCCCTTGTTAGACCTCATTTGGAATGTGCTGCCAGTGTATGGGATCCCTACGAAATCGGTCTAAGTAATGAACTTGAACGTGTGCAGCGAAGATCGGCAAGATTTGTAAAGGGACGATACGATAATTATATTAGCGTAACCAGTCTATTAAATGCATTGAAATGGGAATCATTGTCAGATCGCAGGTTGAAATTTAGACTTAATCTCTTCCACAAATTCCAAGGCAATATTTTCAGTGATGATGTTAAAAATATTTTACGAACCCCAACTTACTATGGCAGACTGGACCATAATCAGAAAGTTAGAGAAATTGATTGCCGAACTGACCGATTCAAAATGTCCTTTTTCCCTCGCACAATAAGAGATACGAATAACGGTAAATATGTCCTGGTATGAGTACTTAAAGCTAACCCTACTAACAGAATGTTTTTGCATGTTTGCTTTGCAATTTCTATCTTTTTTAAATAGTGTAGTTCTGACTACTATATTAATACTATTCCTTTTTTATGCATGATATGTAGTGCATGTTTGGTGAGCAATCACCCCCTGCCACACACCCTTGTGGTGGCTTGCAGGGTATTATGTAGATGTAGATGTAGAATATCGCCAGCTCCTTCTACCTACGTACCACACCTCCACATTCCTTGCAAAATGCCGATTGTCGTTTCACCTCCATGATTGCTGTAAAATATTTTTTCTGTAATGGTCCTCATGGTTCCACGTTCCCTGTGACGTGTTTCTTAAACTTGTTCCAAACTCCTGATTTCCTCAAGTCTTATAGGGTTCAGGTTACGGAGGCGTGTAGCCACTCGCTCCACTTAGATTATTTCAAACTCTATTTTGTCCTTTTCTTATGGTCATAATTCCTCTCCTTTTGATTTACGACTTCTCAGTCGGCCTGAGTCCCCCACTTTATTTCTTGCCATTCTCACTCTCATCCGAGATGTGGCCTCATTATATACATGTTCCTTCAATTTGTTCTCTTCTCCAGCCACCTCCAATAATAATCAGCTTAGATTTCATATCCTTCGAAAATCTTTCCACACAAATTTTCATATGCTTGGTAATATGCTAATTTGTCTGAGTTATGTATGTAGCTACACGAAGTTGAGACCTGTGTACCATATGAATTCAAAAGGGGATGCACATTCCGTGTTCCAGTTGAGTGCGTATACAGCATGGCTGTTGTTGCGCCTTGATTCGAAAGGTGGTTCTACTTTATCATATTATCGATGCACCGGCGTGAATGCGGTATGTGAATAGCGGTAAATATATCCAATAAGAGTGTGTCAATGGATAGCATAGGTAGTTGCATGTCGGTTTAAGGACTTGAAGGCAACCCAACGAACAGCATGTTTTTGCATGCTTGCTTTGCTATTTTTGTCTTTTTTTTCAATAGGGAAGTTTAGACTAGCATATTATTGCTAATCCTTTTTTATGCATGATATGTAGTGCATGTTTGATGATAATTCACCCCCTCCCACACACCTTTATGGTGGCTTGCTGGGTATTATGTAGATGTAGATGTATCATGTCGGACACAATCAGAGTCACATCGGGAGTTCCCCAAGATAGCGTAGTAGGTCCGCTTCTATTTCTTTTATGCATAAACGATTTGGGTACCGCAGTCAGTCATTGTGACACATGTACTTTCCTGGGGTAAACATATACGTGAAATAATTGGTCAAGCTAATCGTAAACTGGGTTTCATTAAAAGAGTATTGGGTAAATGTGACGATCATGTACGAGAAATCAGCTACTTTTCCCTTGTTAGACCTCATTTGGAATATGCTGCCAGTGTATGGGATCCCTACGAAATCGGTCTAAGTAATGAACTTGAACGTGTGCAGCGAAGATCGGCAAGATTTGTAAAGGGACGATACGATAATTATATTAGCGTAACCAGTCTATTAAATGAATTGAAATGGGAATCATTGTCAGATCGCAGGTTGAAATTTAGACTTAATCTCTTAAACAAATTCCTAGGCAATATTTTCAGTGATGATGTTAAAAATATTTTACGAACCCCAACTTACTATGGCAGACTGGACCATAATCATAAAGTTAGAGAAATTGATTGCCGAACTGACCGATTCAAAATGTCCTTTTTCCCCCGTACAATAAGAGATACGAATCTACATCTACATCTACATAATACCCTGCAAGCCACCACAAGGGTGTGTGGCAGGGGGTGATTGCTCACCAAACATGCACTACATATCATGCATAAAAAAGGAATAGTATTAATATAGTAGTCAGAACTACACTATTTAAAAAGATAGAAATTGCAAAGAAAACATGCAAAAACATTCTGTTAGTAGGGTTAGCTTTAAGTACTCATACCAACATGCAGCTACCAATGCTATTCATTGCTACTCTCCGATAGGACATATTTACCGTTATTCGTATCTCTTATTGTGCGAGGGAAAAAGGACATTTTGAATCGGTCAGTTCGGCAATCAATTTCTCTAACTTTATGATTATGGTCCAGTCTGCCGAATAACGGTAAATATGTCCTATCGGAGAGTAGCAATGAATAGCATTGGTAGCTGCATGTTGGTATGAGTACTTAAAGCTAACCCTACTAACAGAATGTTTTTGCATGTTTGCTTTGCAATTTCTATCTTTTTTAAATAGTGTAGTTCTGACCACTATATTAATACTATTCCTTTTTTATGCATGATATGTAGTGCATGTTTGGTGAGCAATCACCCCCTGCCACACACCCTTGCGGTGGTTTGCAGGGTATTATGTAGATGTAGATGTCAGTAGTAAGCTTAGACGTTTTGCAGACGATGCGGTAGTGTATAGGGGTATGTCAAAAGAAGACAGGAAATCGCTTAGCAAGGATTTAGATGCAATTCAAGAGTGGTGTGACAAATGGCAGCTATAACTTAACCTTAAAAAGTTTGTAGCTATCAATTTTTGGAGGAGGAATAATTCCATATAGCGATCCTATAAAATTAGTAACACGAAGATCGAAAGTGTTGAAACCATACGGTATTTAGGTGTAACAAACACTAAAGATTTATCGTGGGGAAGACATCCGGGAAATATGCGACCGAGTGAAAAGAAAACTGCGATATATTTAGAGAGTACTTGGGAAATGTGATGAGAAGACAAAAGAGCGATATTATTTTTCACTAGTTAGGCCCCACCTTGAGTATGCAGTCAGTGTATGGGATCCGAATGAATTAGGTTTGATCAGAGAACTAGACAGTGTGCAGCGTAGAGCAGCTACGTTCGTTAAAAGGTATTACGATAGGTTGAGTAGTGTTTCAGAATTAATAAGTTACTCACGAAGTTAGCATCATACGGAATAGACAGTAATATAGTAGGCTGGGAAGGAGACTTCCTACATGAACGCGTTCAAAGGGTGGTATGAGATGGTGTCAGGTAGTTGTGCCATGTAAAAGTTACATCGGGTGTACCCCAGGGAATCGTGATGGGCCCAGTTTTATTTCTTCTCTACGTAATGACTTGAATACAGTAGTTTAAAATAGCAAGCTCCGTCTTTTTGCAGATGTACTTCTACGCTTGTATTTACAGCTGTAAGTAGATTCTTCTTTTGATAGAATTCCCTCTTTTCCTGAGCTATTCTACTGACTATTTCTTTCTTGCTTCGTCTATCGTAGGCTACTCTGGTTCCCAGGTAACAGAGCTCTTTCACCTCTTCCATTTTTTGTTTTCCTAGTTAAACGTTGGTGTTGGTCTCTTTTCTCTTGCTGCACACCATTGCCTTAGTCTTCTTCTTATTGATCCTGAGCTGATATTGCGTTCATTATACAATATACGAAATCTATCTTTATGTACGTAGTATAAGTAAAAAGGAGTGCAGGTTTTTGTGTAACTCACCCCCCTTTCACATACCCTCGACGTGGCTTGCTGTAGGCAGTCAGTAGATATACCTATATATGTATTTGCCTTTCAGGATAGGTGAAGAGGGTTGCCAAGATTACCTGGATGTTTGCTGCAAGACCCCACCCTTAGAAACTGACTCGGAAGCCGAAGCCGAGGCGGGTGCCGGAGAAGGCGAGACTTCGGACGGCATCTGCGGGGTGCGGCAACCGAAGGGCGTGGCGTTCCGCATCACGGGCGCCACGGACGGCGAGGCGCAGTTCGGAGAGTTCCCATGGATGGCGGCCATACTTCTCTCGGTGGAAGCGGCCGAGCACGAGATAGACAGGTCCGCGGACGCCTTGAAGATCAAACACGTCCTGCTCTATCTTTGCGGAGGAGCTCTCATCCATCCCAGCGTCGTCCTCACCGGAGCGCACTGCGTCCACAGGTAAGAAAACTTAATGTCCGTTGCTAAATGTTTCAACCCCTAGGTATTTATAATGTACTGGAAGAGGAATCGCCCCTGTTATAAAATCCAGCAGCCATATTGGTCGGCACGGGCATACTCTCGGTATCTCGACACTCGTACAGATAGATGTTTTTCATGTGGTTAAATTTCGAGTACTACGATGAATAATGCAATGCATTTTTGAAATCTGAGGTCTTCCGGTGACTTTTTGCTGAATATTTCCTTCGACGACGTTCTTTATGCGACCATCAAGTCTCAAGAAGTTTCCGATTAAATTTTTCCTTTGACTTTTCAGAAATTGTACCAGTGGCCAGAACGCGGTTTTTCATAACGCGCTATAATGTTATGGATAACGATCGCGACAAAGCCCAAGAAGTATACGTAGTCACTCCTGATTCCTCTCTTATCCTACTCATCTTCGAAGTTCTTCGTAACCTACCCCCTGCATTCGCCATTGCAGTGGCTTGCCGACTAATACGTAGATGAAATGTCTGACACCTAATCTAGGCAATTTATTTCTAACAATCTTCAAAACCACAGTCTCATATCACCTTTAATATACTGTTGATATTATCATTCCTAATGCTTTTTCACGACAGCATGGATTTCACAAGGCTTAACTCATGAATTTGTATAGTTTTTACATATTACTGCATGTATGACACGTAAATGAAATGTTTTACGTATATGCGTACTTGAACGGCACGTAAACTCTTATTGGTGCCGTCTCCTTACAATTTTGGTTCTTCTAACTTATTTTGAGTTATTAAACTTAAGCTCAATAAGAGTGCACCATGACCAAAAATACCATTCACCGTCATCGTACCACCACCTTTCCTAATGATAAAAAAACTGGTCAATCCAAATCTGAAATATTTTACACAATTTAAAAAAGTAGTTGTAAAATTTAAATACACTGTCAATGACTGATGAATCTTCAACGTGGAGCCATACTGAAATTTATGGTAGTGATTTCTTCGAATCGCAAGGTAATTGAATACCTCTGTACTCTGTAATTATCTTATTTTATGCCTACAGTCACACGAATTCAACGATTATCGCGAGGGTCGGGGAATGGGATTCTCAGACGAACAAAGAAATTTATCGGCATCAAGACCGGGAAGTGTCAGAAGCCGTCATCCACCCGTTTTTCAAGAGGAGCAATCTCTTCAACGATGTGGCTTTGCTCTTCCTCTCGGAGCCGGTGAAGCCAGCGAAGCACATCGGCTTCATCTGCCTCCCGCAGAAGGGCCAAGTGGCTCCTCACGCAACCAGGTGCCTGGCTAGTGGATGGGGAAAAGATGCCTTCGGTAAGTGTATCAACTGAGGTGATGGGGATGCGGAATGTATAGCTATAGAGAAAAAGTCCTACTCCTCGTCCAATAACGCTCGGTAACTTTGCTCTTTCAGGCCCATAACTCTTTCCCAAAAGACTTCTTCTCAAAGCTACGAGGTAGATCTAAATTCTTCTCGATTGCTAGTGGCAATTTATAGCAATGGGGTCGTTTACCATATTTTATTTATTGCCGAATATGATAGTTTGTAAAATAAAGAGACCCGTATTTTTCCGTTTTTTGATCCGTCAATTATTTCTCGAGTTATAAGCGACGAAAAACTGATGTTTTTAACCCTTTCGGAAAAGTGGGTGTGGTGCAACCTCTGACGTATATCGACTTCGTCCAATCAAAACTGAGCCCGCGAAGCTACTTCGCCTTATCGCAAAGGGGGGGGGGGACACAGCTAGCTCTCCCAATGGGAGCGATTGCGACAGGATCTGTGCGAGCAGACCTTCCGAGAATCCTCCTCCACTCCCTTCCCATAAGAGCAGTCAAGGACGGGAGGAAAATGACGTCAATGTTATCACAGCAGCTTTTTCGGTGGGCGTAACCTTTTGCTTATTTTAATTTTGGATTTATGAGTGAATTGTTGTTGTTAGAAGATTAATTATTTCACGAAAATTCTTTTTTCGCTTCCATCTAACAATTTCGTGAAAAAATTGCGATTTCGGTTCCGAGTATACGCCCCCATTCCCGTTATCTACAATCTACTTTGAATTACTTCGAAGGTACTCCGTTCAGTTTGAGACGTTTGAGCATTAAAGTCTCGGACCTGTTCTTATTCTGCATCTGTTGTCAACATTGACACCAAAATGGGAAATCCTAATTACAATTTTCATTTCCTATTTTATCAATAGCCATTCCTCTGTATTATTATTTTTGACAGTATTCGACCGGTTAAGGTAGGTTTTGATGGGCGTCTTTATCTTCACTAACAATCTTCCCACGATTTCAAATCTCCATACGATGCCCTTCATCAGCTCAAAATGCCCTCTACCACTTATCATTCTAACCAAACTACCATTTCTCTCCTCTCTCTAACCAGTTTACTCTGCGTTCTTACCTCTTATCACCCACTCCATCCACTCCCTCTGCCTTCTTCTAATTTCCTGAATCGAGTACTTTTACCTGCCACAAGATCCAACACTTCCTCGTCCATTTTTCTTTTAACCCAAATGTTTTTCTCCCTACTCGCATCTCGAAAGCCTATTTCTATCATATTTCTTAGCATCAAGTCCATGTATTAGTGCCATAAAACCCCGAGCACCGTATCACACTTTAATATTGCTTTTCCATTCCGCCCTCACTCAACAATCTTGTCATTTATTCTATTCTACCACTGAATGCCTCTTTCGCCAAAGCAATTCACTTCCACATCTTGCTGCTGTTATGCATTTTTTCCTGTGACATACTACCTGGTTGACTGTATATTCCTGATTTACATTTATCTTTATTTGAGATTCCTTCCTGAATAGTGTGGCACTTATACAAAAATGTACTCTATCTTCAGGCCTCCGTCTTTACAGCATCATCGCCTTGCATTTTTTCATTCCCTGATGGTTCCCAAGTACTTGTTTATATCCCTGTAAACGCCTAAAGTAATTTAAAATTTGTATTTGACACTTTGGTTTAATTTGCCAGGCATTGGAAATGATCAGGAACTATTTTGATGAAAAAATCCAGGTCGTCCAAAAGTATTTTCAAATAATGATATTTTAAACATTAGGTTCCCTAGGTAATAAATTTACTTTCAAATCACTTTTATCTCCAGGAAAAGAGGGAACATACAAGTCTATCCTGAAAAGTTTAGACTTGCCAGTGGTTGGACGAGAAATCTGCGAGCGAAACTTCCGCAAAACAAGGCTTGGCCGTTTCTTCAAACTTCACGAATCTTTCATGTGCGCCGGTGGAGAGAAAGGAAAAGACACTTGTAAGGTAGGTTGAGCATCATTGCATCTTACTTCCTTGAACAAATTACGAACAAATTTGGAACAAATTGGATCACCTTATTTCTCTTCCTACAATTTTGAACACATTGGAGGAAGAGAAATAAGGAGAATAGGAATGATTGAAGAAATGAGGAATTTTTAAGTTATATCAATTAACGAAGAATCTCAACCTTTTCGATGATGGTTAAACTAGATTTAATAGTGAGTTGTTTTGGATTTTTTAAAGCTAATTCAAAAGGGAATTAATAAAGTCTTTAAGTTTTTCTTTAATATAACCCACTCATTTCATCTACATCTACATAATACCCTGCAAGCTACCATAAAGGTGTGTGGCAGGGGGCGAACTTTCACCAAACATTCACTAAATATCATGCATAAAATAAGATTAGTATTAATATATTTGTCTAAACTTCAATATTTAAAAAGATAAAAATACCAAAGTAAGCAGGCAAGAGCATGCTGTTTGTTGGGTTACCTTTAAGTCCTTATACCAACATGCAACTACCTATGCTATACATTGATTTACTTGTATTGGACATATTTACCGCTATTCATATCCCTAATTTTACGAGGAAAAAAGAACATTTTAAATCTGTCAGTTCGGCAATCAATTTCTCTAATTTTGTAATTATGGTCCAGTCTACCATAATAAGTTGGGGTTGGAAAAATATTTTTAACTTCATCACTGAAAATATTATCTTGGAATTTGTTTAAGAGATTAAGTCTTAATTTCAACCTGCGACCTGACAATGATTCCCATTTTAATTCATTTACTAGACTGGTTACGCTAATATGGTTATCGTACCGTCCCTTTACAAATCTTGCCGATCTTCGCTGCACACGTTCCAGTTCGTTATTTAGACTGATTTCTTAGGGATCCCATACACTGGCAGCATATTCCAAATGAGGTCTAACGGGGGAAACGTAGCTGATTTGTCGTACATGATCGTCATATTTACCCTATAATCTTTCGATGAATCCCAGTTTACCGTGAGATTGCCCCAATATTTCACGTATGTGTTTACCCCAGGAAAGATCATGTGTCAGTCTTATTCCAAGATATTTAATGGATTCTACCTTTGTTAATTCATCATTAATTATTTTGTACGTGCTAGGAGGAGAACAATTCTTTTTACAAAAATGCATTACCACATATTTTTTAAAATGTAATTCTAACTGCCATGTATGACACCATTTTTCCATTGCTTGTATGTCATCATTTAAATATTCTTTATCATTTGGGCATAGAATTTCCCTGTACACTACTGCGTCATCGGCCAATAGACAAAGCTTACTTTTTACCATTTTATTTATATCATTCACTTACAGAAGGAAAGAGGTGGGCCTATCACACTACCTTGTTGGACACCTGAAATGTCTTCAATTGCCGGGGAGGTAACACCATCCAGAACAATCCCTCTGTACCCGATCATGAAGGAAATCATTTATCCATGATTTTATATTACTGTCTAACCCATAAGATTTGAGTTTCAAAATTAGTTTGCTATGAGACACCTTATCAAAACTTTCTTGAAATCGAGAAATATTGCATCCACTGGAATATTATTTTCGCCAGAAACTAAAGTATCGTGGGAAAAGAGAGCAAGTTGAGTTTCACATGATCTACACTTCCGGAAACCATTCTGAACATTGGACAATAAATTCTGGCTATCTTGGTGTCCCACGACTGAACTGACAAAAATATATTCCAGAACTTTGCATGATATGGGTGTTAGGGATAAGGTCTGTGTTAGGTGGCTGCTCCCTATCACCACTTTTAAAAATGGTTGCTACATCGGCTGTTTTCCAATCCATTGGTACGACGTGTTCGGTCATGGATTTATTGAATACTATTTCAAGGTAGGGGGAAATTTCGGAAGCTAACTCTCTGTATACGCGGGGGTGAATTTGACCATGGCCAGGAGATTTGTTGGGGCTAGTATCTTTAAGTAACTTTTCAATACCATGACAGGAAATTTCAATTCGTTGCATCAGCCACTGAAAGAGGTCATATAACACGCCAGTGAAATCTCCGAAAGGTGGGTTAAAAAAGTTTTGGAAGAAGGAATTCAGCAAGTTACCTTTGTCAAAAGTGTTTGTGGCCATTTCACTCATATCATTTTTATGTGAATGGACGGCAAGACTTATGGCCTTGCACTTCCCTTGCATACGACCAGAAGACTTTTGAGTTATGAGTAATGGACGCCTTTTTTATACAGTGGACGCTCAATTCGTTTCGAAGACGTAGAATAAGGATGAAACGTCACGAAGATAACACCTTGAAACCGCCGTTTTCGGAGCCATAATTGGAGTAATAATAAATGAACGGAAAAATTATCATCAGTCAAGGTCAATCTTGGGTGAAATTAATTCGTGATGTAACTAGTATTGAAACCAGTCCATTTAATCTACGTCTACGCTTAACTCTGCAAGCCGCCGCAATGGTGTTAGCTGATGAGTTACACGACTACAAGCAACCATTCACTTCTAGTAAAGAATCATAATGCCAGAAAGAGCATTATCTGGAATAAGAACGCCAGATTTTCGGGTGAATTTGCTGTAAAAAAAACTTGTCGGATTTTCCACCATGTCAAGTTCTTACTGGCAGACGCTTCGACTCAGGCATCATCGTCGGGAAAGTTGTTTTGCAATATTATCTGGTTATACTATGTAATTATACAAACTCACCTAGGAAATAAAGGTAGTCTATATTGCCTTAGACAACGAAACACCTATTGCCTGAGTCAACTATTGCGGAAAACTTAATCGTATCTACATCTACCCAGCAATCAGCCAGCTGCCGCAAGTAAGTGTAGGGGAAGATGACCAGTATGACTTACCGTCACGCACACAATCTTGCTGTAAATAACGGTCACCCGTTTTATTGTTAAAGTTAATGAATTAATCTAAGAAACTAAGAAGTGTTACATGCCATTCAAATCTGAAACTATCGTTCTCCATTCATACAAGACAGAAACTGCGCAAACTCTTCACGAGGAATAATGGTTTCAATATAATTAGGGTACCTAATTTGTAAGAAGTGGAAAGTTATCGTCAAGGAAATAACGCTTGAGTGCAAGTATATTGATTTACACTTAGTTGTAGAATATGTTTAAAAAAATCAACTAATGCAGTACCTAGTCTATATAGGTCAAAAGAGTACGGGGTAAATTCGTCAAAAGAGTACAGGGTAAATGTGACGATCATGTACGAGAAATCAGCTATTTTTCCCTTGTAAGACCTCATTTGGAATATGCTGCCAGTGTATGGGATCCCTAAGAAATCAGTCTAAATAATGAACTTGAACGTGTGCAGCAAAGATCGGCAAGATTTGTAAAGGGACGGTATGATAACCTTATTGGCGTAACCAGTCTATTAAATCAATTAAATTGGGAGTCATTGTCAGATCACAGGTTGGAATTTAGACTTAATCTCTTAAACAAATTCCTATACCATATTTTCAGTGATGATGTTAAAAATATTTTGCGGACCCCAACTTACTATGGTAGACTGGACCATAATCACAATATTAGAGAAATAGATTGCCGAACTGACAGATTCAAAATGTCCTTTTTTCCTCGTACTATTAGGGATATGAATAACGGTAAATGTATCCAGTACCAGAATAGCAATGGATAACATTGGTAGCTGCATGTTTGTGTAAGGACTTAAAGCTAACCCAACTAACAGCATGTTTTTGCATGTATGCCTTGCTATTTTTATCTTTTTTTAAATATCGTAGTTTTGAACAGTACCTATACAAGGTCTAATCCTTTTTTATGCATTATATGTAGTGCATGTTTGGTGAGAGTTCACCTCCTGCCACACATCTTTATGGTGGCTTGCAGGGTATTATGTAGATGTAGATGTATAAACAAAACTCTTAATTCAGTTAACCGATGCCAATGACACATGCCTTATTATCCTTATTAATATGGACGGCGTAGGAAATATAAGTTATTAGGATGTACTTGGTACATTTTTAACCGACACAAGTTAGCCTGTTATTTAGGTGTACGTTTACAAACTTCGTAATTAAGCCAACCACCTGCTAGACGCCATCCAGCTGGCTAGCAGAGTACTCAGGGCATTTATTTGACTCAGCAGGGGGAGACCTTGCCCCCCCCCCCCCCACGTATGTTCACTCATAACGCCCCCATTACTTTATTGTTTCATGCCTCGATGTTTACGATATAGAAGGTAAATCTAGGTAATTTTATAGCTCGAACGCCAAAATAACATTAATACGTGATCTGATATTGCCTTTTTTCGATTCACATAATGCAGAATCCGCTAACTACCCTGCACGGGTGTATGGCAGGGGGTGAGTTTTCACCACTATACTTTTATATATATAAACAAGTCTTGAGAGAAGCCACAATCGTGGACAATAAACAACGTTCACAGGTGTGGATGTTAAACATAGAAAACACAAAATATAAACACTCGCACGTATTCTCACTCATCTCCCCCCCACCGTCTCCCCCACTCCAGTTCTCTTCCCTCCCCCCTGCCAACTGTCTCAAACCCCCCATATCAAACGCTCTATACATTAACTGTATTAATTTGTTGTTGTAGGGTGACGGAGGTAGTCCGCTGATGTGCCCTCATCCGAAAAACCCTGAGCGACTAATGCAGTCCGGCATCGTTGCCTGGGGAATCGGCTGCCAAGAACAAGAAGTCCCTGGTGCCTACGTGAATGTGGCCCTGTTCAGGGAGTGGATCGACGAGAAGATGAAAGAACACAACCTGGATACTTCCTACTACACTTTGTGAGCGTCTTCAACAGGCGAAACTTCAATGTGAATGAGGGCCCTACTAAATTACAAATGTTTTGAAGTCGGCAGAAGAAAGTAATATGGCCTGTGTCGCAGACTTTAAAGTGAAAAATTACAATTTTTTTTAGCATCACACATCTTAAGGTGCTTATAGCTTTGCGCTGGAATTTTGAATATTTACCAAGTAATTGACCTGAAACACCTTTATGTGTACGAGCACGTTTTATCTTATTCCCCAAAGTGCAAGCACAATAGCGAGTGTTAATATTTTAGAATTTGACTGGATTGCAATGAATGTATTCCGCAATATAATGATTAATGATTCAAGTCCACTCAAATAACTTTACAGCATCCGAAGGTGTAAATCTTATATATTTGTAAAAATGATTGTCATTTTGTAGTTGGTTGTTGAAGCTGATACTTTGTGGAACTCCATGTAAGCTAAAATATACACTTTGCATTTCCAGTAAAAATGTAAAAATGATTTAATCACAAATCACAACATATTTCGCTACACTGTAGCATCATCAGGTGGTGAATACTCATATTAGCCAAGTTATCCTTCTTATATATTACGCTTGGAGGGGAGGGATATGTAGGAGAGAGGCAGGATCTTGGTGACACTGGTTGGAGGGGAGTTATCCTTCTTATATATTACGCTTGGAGGGGAGGTATAGGTAGGAGGGAGGCAGGATCTTGGTGACATTGGTTGGAGGGGAGGGTTGGCAGGAGGGGGGTGGGTTAGTGGGAGGCTCTTGTGACATGGAAGGCATGTGCTGTTCTTCGCCGTTGCCGAAGGGTGTTGGGGAAGGATTAAGGCAAGGAATGTGTGGGGAAGGCGGGTCTTTGTTTTTAGGGTTTAGCTGCTAGGGATGTCTAGGAGAGGAGAGTGAATAGGGGAAAGGTGGTCTTGGATAATTATCTCCCATCTTCGAACGCAGGTCAGGACCTCCTTTTCCACTTTTTTCTTTTGCCCCTTGGTGCAGCAACACGGGCTGGAAACTTTCCATGAGGGCCCATTGCACAATTATTATTAGGGCATTATACAATCATTGCACCCTCCAAGTGTAATATATAGGGAGGGAGAACTTGGCTACTATGTGTATTCACCACCTGATGATTCTACAGTTTAGCGAAATATGTTTTGATTAGTGAATCAATCATTTTTACATTTTTAGTGGGATTGCAAAGTGTATATTTTAGCCTGATTGTCATGTTTTTAATGACTGTTAGATCTCCATGGCAGCTGTTATTGCATTGCCGCTTAGGTCTTATACCATGTGTACAAATTATTTTTAGCATTAAAGGATTTTTTACAAGTTATTTTTAAGGTATTTTTTTGGGAATTTTCAGGGCAAAAGTTTAAGTTAGATATAATATTTTCGTTAATATTCTTAGTAGGAATGTATAAGATGGGAGATGATGCGATTCAAGTTCTATCCTATCCTTAGTGTGAAAGCGTCTGTCTCAAAAACTAAAATAAATTAAAGATTGTGGAATTCGGATGTACACATACTAAAAAAAACTCGGAAGATGTGTCCAGCGATGAAGTAACATCAGTGCCCTTGCCACACACCCTCACGGTGGCTTGCAGGGTGTCGCGTACATGTAGTTGAACATCTCGTACGTGTAGAATAAAATATCGTGTACGAATAAAGCTAATTGTGTCTCGCAGGATCTACCTTTCCGGAACCCATGTTGGCTGTTTATGAGCAATCCCTGACTATCCAAATGCCCAATGATTGAACTGACTACAATGTGCTCAAATACCTTACATCTACATCTACACGATACCATTCCAGCCACCGCGAGGATGTGTGGCAGGGTGTGACGGGGGGGGATCTTACAAAAGGTTGACGTGAGTGAAATGGGTCTGTAGTTACTAGGTTCTTCTCTATCACCGCGTTTAAAAATAGGTGTAATGTTAGCTACTTTCCAATCCTTGGGTACTGTGTGATTCTTTAGTATTTTAATGAATATTATTTCTGGATAGGGGGCAATTTCAGAAGCCAATGTTTTATATACTTTGGAATGAATTTGATATTGGGACCTTGTGATTTGTTTTTAGTAATGTTTTTTAACTGCTGCTCTATTCCGCGACATGAAATTTTTATTTCGGTCATTTGCTCACTGAATGTGTTCGGCGGTGGTTCCACCGCGTCTATAGTTACTAGGTTCTTCCCTATCACCGCTTTTAAAAATAGGTGTGATGTTAGCTACTTTCCAATTCTTTCTGGCATTCATTCAATTACAATATTTTCCCCGAAGTGTTTCCCTCTGGACCCTGAGAGTGAACGTGAGGAGGAATCATTTTAGCTTTTTTGAATCTCGTTGCCTTCCGAGTTCAAGAACGAAAGACCTGACCTTTCTCTTAGTTTGCTTTGCGAGAGGCAAGAACACACACCCGATCAGCTGTTTAGCGGTGTGAAATCCGGGCGGGAATGCTTGGAGGCGTTTCTGTCTTGTAATAAGAAGCTGATTTTCGTTTAAAGTCTTTTGCACGAAATTCATGCTTATATTTCAGTGAGAGATAAAGTCGAAGATTGGAGCTGCATCATATTGTCAAGTATCGTAAATGTAAAGAAAACAATCTAGTTGCCTTGACCCTACCGTAGCATGTTTGCTTGTTTATGGTGCATGCTTGGTGATCTTCACCCCCTGCCACACACCCTCGCGGTGGCCTGCTGGGTATCGCGTTGATGTAGATGTAGTCTCCTTTTCTCCCACACACATATCCTGCGATTGCGTGCATGTAGTACATTTGCTACCTCTTTAATGATATACTTAGTTACTCGGAAGGAGGGTAATAAAATATTAATATTTTGTCAGCAATGGCATTTTTTTAATTGATGTATCGTCGAGGGAAAAAAGTCTCAGAGCCCACATATTTAGTCGTTTGTTACATTGTAAAATTGGTTTCCATGGGGCATGTTAAGTATTTCCTGTATTCGTAATGAAATATGGCACTACCTCTTTTTCTCAAGCATTCTCGTATTTCGCCCTGCATCCGTGATCGACCACCTGCTGGATGGAACATAACGAAGGCATAGTTAAACGGCCGTTTTAAACTATAATTGTAATCAAATCGAACTGTTTCAGGGGTAATTTTGTGAGACTTTTTAATGATTGAAAGAAAAAACAGATTTTGCAAATTTCTATAATTGCAATGACGCAATCAGCATACAGAAATAGGCAGAGAAAGTTTGCATCGTAAATAGAATCCAAATGAACGTAAACCTTCCCATAAGCATGAATGAAAAGCAAGGACGGAAAATAGGGACTCATTTCGTGCAATTTCTACAGGTGACCTTGCAACAAATAATAGCAGGTCATTTCCTCGCGTAGCATGACCTCAAATCTTTCATTGAATTGTCCGCGTAAAATCTATGGGGTCAAAATTTGTGCTGGTTGGAGTAGCCTCTGGCGTACTCAAAACCAGTGGTCCCCTTCCTTTTGATTCTTTCTTGCCAGTGGCGTAGCCAGGATGTTCTCCAGGGGGGGCAAAAGTAAGTTAACGTTCCATAACACAAGTTTATTTTTGCCCCTTCATGAAACATATTAAGATTTCTAAATACAATTTCTTTTTTTTATATTTCTCCCTCTCGTTCAATGTCAACGGGCATCTTCAGCTAGTTGACCTGTAATTTTTCATTTGAGTAATGAGCCAGGGGGGGGGAGCGCCCCACCGTGGCTACGCCCATGTCTCTTGCCATCCTCGAGAAAACAAAGTTCCACGCAGGTAAGTTCAGTTTTTCTCTGGCGCGAATGAAGGTAAATATGTCCGTTGCAGACGCATTCATACACGATATAGGTACTCATAGGAGTAGTGGGTAAAGAGGGTATTTAGCCAACACCACCTAGAAGATAAATCACGCATAATACAGCGTTGTTAATATTCGAGTTGACGGGTGGTTTCCTAGTCACAGGCCCAGCTCTTTCGGTCCCCCGATGATGACGTCACACGCTAGTCCTATGGCGTATCTAGGTGGTGTTGATTTAGCGGACCTGAGTCCCACCCCGTTAGGTTGCAAGTACTGATAGGACTCGTCGAAATGGTTGGAAACACTGACTGCACAACTCCTTAAAAGAAATTAACATCAGTTGGTATCTCTGTTTCTCGCTACCACGAACACCTGTGTCTGTAATGCGATCCCTTCGAGCCCGTTGCTTCATCACCGTTTATCGCAGTCTGGATAGGGTTTCTCGGGGGATGCTGGCTTATGATTTTGGGATTGGCGCAACCTCAGGTGGCCGAAAAGGGCAACTCAAAGCCTCAGTTGGCCCTCGAACCGCCTCGAACTCCGGAGTGTTATTGTCTCCGTCGTTGGCTGCAAGAAAGTTTAGTTGCAATCGTTGAAATTACCGTGTCACAGGCATGTAGATACATCAAAAAGTGGCCTCTTAATGTTGATTCCTACGACATGTTTTCGATGAAAGTTCTTCGGTCATGTTAAAAAATTAATCTAGGATCAGAATCAGACCTGGCTTGAAATTTTCAAATCAAGGAAACCTATATTGAGGAATCCTTTTTGGGATTGGTGTGCTACGAAAGACGGAAGTAACAAGAGAACGTGCATCGCGAATGTGATTGAAGTGAAAATTTTGTGCGGGGATTTAGTGTTGCAAAAGAAAAGAAGAAAGCATTCTCTTCCTCGATCTACCACCAATATGTTGGTGATATGTGCCCGCGGAGAGAAACGCGTTGGATTATATTGTGCTCCCTGTGATGATAGTCACTGAAGTATAAGGTAGACCTTGGAAAACTAGAGTAAGGTTGAAACCCTCAACTATTCTTAGGTGAATGTTTGGATAATTTTGGCATGATAAAATGCATTGTCATTTTTATCATTGATTTGTCATCACGTGTTCCATCATACTGCAACAACCACTGTAATCTCGAGACAAAAGAAGTGAGTGAAACTCGTGAGAAAAAGGAGAAATATGAAGGAAATTCTGGGCCATCTGCAAATGTGGGCCAAACGAAGGAATAAGGGATGCGTCCGCTATGATACATGTAAGTAATATTTTCACTGGCATGACATAAACATTTTTTCTTTACCGTGTTCCTTTTGATCGGACTCTTTATCCTTTGCTGATCAGAAATTTGAAATTAGACTTACCGCACGTCGAAATCTCAGTCGAATTATTAATACGGGAAAACACTATTTGGCACCACTGACAGCCAAGTGATTATAATTTGAAGGTATGATATCCTACAATTCTAAATTATGTTTTCAAAAGGATCAGGGACAATATTTATAGCTTGGAAAATTGAGTACCCAACTCATGGTTCAAGGCTCCTGGGGAAAAGCAAGCGCGGATGATTTTTATGACAAAATGTTCTCATTTCCGACAGAAAATTTATTTCGAAATCTTCAAACTTTTGTTTTAAATACTGGTTTTTATGATTGAATCCTCTAGGTTGCTATTGGGTCTGTAGCGATTTAAAATGGGGAATGAAGCTGATATCTATTTCTAGATCAAATCAGTTGTCCACAATGATCGAAAGAGACTTCTAAGGAGGAGAAGCTACGATATTGTTATTAACTCAAAGGAAATACAAAATTGTTCTCCACTTACGTTGATGTCTTGATTTCCATGTTGTAGAAATGTATCGCTTCAATCGTTGTAAGACAATCCGTCTTGATCATCTCCTCAGCAATCAACAATCCAAAAAGTCATCCCACAGTGGATCACATCGGCAACTACTTTGGTAAATGTCAGTCCCATCCAAATACTATATCTCCATTGTTGATTATTTAACTGCTAAATTTTTAAATAAAAATAATGGGAGTTTATTTTCACGGGGTAAATATTCACTTCGATCGAAATGAAAGGTGTCACTTCGCCTTCAGTTGGCAATCTGATTTATTTTCTCCAGTCCTCGGCCATAGACAGAGGGTAAAGTGGAGGGGGGAGCGTTGGTCAATTAGGAAGACCCCCATGGCGAATAATTCCAATTATGTACTCGGTTGCCATAGCTGCGTCGGTGTGCGTGGGGTTGTAGTAATCTTCAGAGGCAAGAATTACGCTTTCGTCAGAGTTACAATTTCTTGGTGCTGGAACAAGCAAAGCGTTGGAATTGTGAGTTGTCCTTGCACTTTGCTATTCCCTCGATTTCATTAATATTTTTAATCTTGACTAAATTCGACCAATTTCAACCCCACACAACAGAGTATTGAAATGTGCAGGTGAAGATAGAAGTTATTAGACCACACCTCAACCTGCGTGGCGACGTAGCTCTTGTGATTTCATTTCAGTGGTGAGTAACCTTTATTTTTAAATCCTTAGTTTTACCGGATAATCTCTCGGAAAGTAAAAATACGGAGTATGAGTTCGCTCTTTTCTTATCTGATAAATACAGTTGCAGTGGAAGTGATGCCGAATTAACTGATGGCTATATTGGAATCAATTTGCTTGTTATGGCCATAGCCTTCGCGGTTTTCTTTTCAAATTATTTGTAGCCCATTTTACGAGACGTATTCTATTCTTGAGTCTGATTCTTGGAGAGATGCGCATTTTTAATTGTATCGCGTAGAGCAACGAATTGCACGGAAAACTTCCCAAATGCATGTACGACCGCAAAAAATGACCCCCTTTCTTTTTCCGCGTATATGCGATTTCCTATAATTTCCTCGCAATGTATTATTTCGATGAAAATCAGCCTTGATGTATTTACAACGATTTATTCAAGTTATTTAGGTATTGGATGAGGCTATAGACAGCTACAATCATTTCCGGAATACAAGATAAATGGGTAATATGGGCTGAGGTAGGGATTTGTTAGTAGGAATGCGATGGGAAATATAACTCTTTTAGATGGGCTGACTCATTCACATCTACATAATACCCTGCAAGCCACCATAAAGGTGTGTGGCAGAGGGTGAATTCTCACCAAACATGCACTATATATCATGCATAAAAAAGGATTAGTAATAATATGCTAATCGAAACTTCTCTATTGAAAAAAAGATAAATATAGCAAAGCAAGCATACAAAAACTTGCTGTTAGTTAGGTTACCTTCAAGTCCTTACACCAACATGCAACTACCTATGCTATGGATTCAATCACTCGTTTTGGACATATTTACCGCTATTCATATCCCTAATTGCTCGAGGGAAAAAGCACATTTTGAATCTGTCAGTTCGGCAATTAATTTCTCTAATTTTATGGTCCAGTCTACCATAATAAGTTGGGGTTGGAAAAATATTTTTAACTTCATCACTGAAAATATTATCTTGGAATTTGTTTAAGAGATTAAGTCTAAATTTCAACCTGCGATCTGACAATGATTCCCATTTTAATTCATTTACTAGACTGGTTACGCTAATATGGTTAACGTACCGTCCCTTTACAAATCTTGCCGATCTTCGCTGCACACGTTCAAGTTCAATATTTAGACCGATTTCGTGGAGATCCCATATACTGGCAACGTATTCCAAATGAGGTCTATCAAGGCAAGTCCTACCACCTCAACGTCCTGGGTTCAAATCCCGGAGGTGTAAGATATTTTGTACTTTTAAGCCGGATCTTGCTTCATTACATAGAAAAGAGCATTTGGTCCACTTGGCGCCTTTCGATGGAAGCAGGGTAATGCCGGCGCCGGGTTTCTCTCCGCCCTTCCTCCTTACCTCTCTATTCTCATCCTTGTTCCTTTCCTCCCGGCCTGAAGTGCATTTATGTGCCGCTACTGACATGAAAAATATCAGGCGAACTAAGAAATCCACAAACGAAGTAAGGAATGCAGGGAACGGATGAAAAGTGGAGAGAAACCCGGTATTACCCGATGCCAGATCGGAAAGATTTGTAAAGGGATTTCTAAGTAGGCCCCTACCGAAATGTCCGCGACGGCTTGAGGAGGGCCCATGAGGCCGAACTCAGGTGTTCTGACGTACTCAGTCCATGAAGAGATACCTATCGTGGAGGAATCAGAAGGATCTATCCACTTTGGGGATGATGAAAGCCTTGAACGCATATTTGACAGACTGTTTTACAAGAATTTTGAGAAAGCATATCACAAATTTGCGTATCGCCCAAGAATCAGGGGTGATTATCGAGAGGAAGGGGGCTACATAGCTTATCATCGCTTACTCAGCATGGGTAAGGAGGAACTTCCCACTCCGCTGATAATTTTGTTGACCCTGATAGGGTATAAAGAGGGGTTGATTGGGGGAACCCTTTTATCGCAGGGGGAATCGGGGAACCCTCTCCGTCCTCCTAGGGCGGCCGCGTTTAGGCCATGCGCCTTCCACGGGTGGCCTTCCTTCGGGTCGTCCGCTGGTTCGTTGCTGTCCGGCTGGTCCTCGGGGACGTCTGCGTCTGACAATGAGTCGCTGGAGGGCTCGGAACTCGTCTTAGAGGTTTCCTCGGGCAGGTTTTTCTCTCTATTCTTCACCACACCCACTCATCAAAAGCCTCTTCAATTTACGCTCGGGGATCTGGTTGATGTGGTGGCTAGAGTACTGGCCTTCCATCCCGAGGGCCCGGGTTCGATTCCCGGCAGTGGCGGATAGTTCATTGGTACACTGGTTCCTACTTGAGTGCCTAGTGAAGGACATTTCAGGTTCAGTACCCCTTCCGTCGGATTGGACGTTAAGCCGTGGTCCCCTTGGCGTCTGTCGCTAATGCTGACGCGACGCCGGGTTTCTCTCTACCCTTCCTCCGCTCCCTGAAAACTCCTACCAATACATAGTTACCCACCTATCCTGAATGCTGCAAATTATCTCAGCTATCGGTCCCCTCCCCTGAATAAATAACTAATATACGCTCACTCTCTGCTATTTCAGTTATGTATGTACTACAGTTATTTTGCGAATTTTCTACCGATTGAATCAGGTTTTGTTTTAACTTTCTGCTTGAGTTTGATTCTGTTCGTTGTGGCATTTTTACTCCTTCATCCTTATCGCTTACTCATCACTCTGTTGTAAATTAAGGCACTCAGTTTCACTTTCTGCTTGAGTTTGATTTTCTTCACTTCACATCAGAATATGTCTACTCTTTAATTCTGTTCGTTGTGGCGATTTTACTCCTTCCTCCTTATCGCTTACTCATCACTCTGTTGTAAATTAAGGCACTCAGTTTATATTCACTCTAAATAGTTGGTCCACCCAGTCATTCTACTAAATCTCTGCCAACGACTTTCTCTCTTCCTCTACTATGCTCAATTGAGCCAACACTTCGTCATTCGTGCTATTTTTCCGTCCATGGGCATTTTTTTAATTCTCCTATAAATTCACACCTCCAAAGCCTTTTATATATTCTTATCATCTCTCCCTAGAGTCAGTTATTGGACCAATTCACCACTACGCTCCACATCAAGCTCTTCCAAAGATTTTCGCTCTCCCTAACTTCTCGTCAAAGCTTACATAAATTATTTTAAGTAGTTGATTTGCAATAAAAATGTGTGTCAATTTATCGATGCGAATTTCTTATTGATTTTTCTGAATACATGTTCGAATGAAGTGATGATGGGAACGAACGATTCTGTTCAAAATGACGCGCCTTCTAGTTCCGTGAAAACCTAGCGAACGTGTCGCAAGGCTCCAGTGGCATAAACAGTTAAAGCGTTGAGCGCTAGATGGTAGCATAGGGATCCGCTAGGAATCAAGGTCCGTAAATATCAGGTCGTGACACGCATTTGTCTAATGTAATCCGCCATATTGTTTCGACTTCGCGGCGGGAATTCGAATTTCCCATGCAAACAAACGTAGGTAATCGATGCAAAGAACCACAATTTGCTGTTTTACTATTGGAGACAAATCTATGAAATTTTTACCCTGTATAAAGGATATGAGGGCCTTTTGGAAGCAGTTCTCGCATCGCACCCGGAGGTCGTGGGTTCGACTCCAAAAATCTTAGAAATTACACATCCACCGCGCAAACGTACCATCGCCATATTTACAATGAACCACGATTTGCTGTTTTACTATTCGAAACAGGTATATGAATTTTTTACCCTGTATAAAAGATATAAGGGCCTTTTGGAAGCAGTTCTCGTATCACACCCGGAGGTCGTGGGTTCGACTCCAAAAATCTTAGAAAACTCGCTTCCACCGCGCCAACGTACCATCACCGTATTTACAAGGAACCACGATTTGCTGTTTTACTATTCAAGACAGGTATATGAATTTTTTACCCTGTATAAAAGATATAAGGGCCTTTTGGAAGCAGTTCTCAGGGATCGTGTCACGACCTGATATACACGGACCTTGCTAGGAATTCAAAGCTGGTTAATTCATCATCTTTTCTTACTACGAGTTCCGGGAAATGCGGACTCGCAGGAGTTGCTGTCCTTTTATTTCAAATCCCTGTAGCTCATAACTATTTCTAGGGAAGTTTAAGATTTTCCCTTCCTTGGGAAGCAGTAGTATACCTACCACTTTCAGAAGATTTCAAAAGTGATTATTTAGTCTCAATCTCATCTGAGGCGATTATCCACATGACCAATACTACCACGGCCTGCAAGAGCGACAGCTCGGAACGGTGGAATAGGATTACTCCACGGACTTCTCCATTGTTTGTACTACCAATTACTTTCGTGATGTACCTCCCGTTTAGTATGGGGGACAGTTAACCTCAAGACATGAGCATACTCTCTGCAAAGCTGCTGTGTCCATTAGCTCACCAATGAGGATGTTTTGTGCGTTGTAGCAGGTATTCTCGCTTTAAAATATACCTCAAGAGTTCATTGTAGTACTCCGTCACTCGCTTGTCAATCATCCTCAAATTTATTTCACACATATATTGTGAACAATCGGTTTTTATGTGACTTCCTCTCCTTGTCAATAGATTTCCCCTCAGATAATGCAGAAATTTGGTGTGTGAATAAATAAGCACATGCTTTTGCTGATTTAAAACTTTATTTAAGGGATTGGTCTCTTGGAGGTGGTTACGCTTTGCGGAAGAAAGGGGGTGAGTTATGTGAGGTATAGCGACAGACTTTTGTCTTGAAGCCGAAATAATCGACCATTTTTCGCTTATCATTTGATAAGACGAGTGATATAAAAACCGTACAAGAAGGGGGTTCGCAAGGTAATCAGTATTTACGTAGATATTGATTTTATGTGCCTGAGCATTAGACAAGAGTCAAGTAAAGTTTTATGTATTTATTTTGGAAAGAGTGATCTTTTTCAATGCTAATCAAATATATCTCTATACGTCAGTCGATAATATCTCAAAAGAGAAGTATCAGACGTTCTCAGGGCAATAGGATTTTTGTCTCTACAAAAGAATGAGTTGGTTGTAACCCCGAGAAAAAGACTTTCCTTGCCGAAAATTTATTAGAACCATTTTTGGCCAGTGCCATATTATATTTGTTCTGCTATTCCCTATCTTTCCTCTATTGCTATCGAGATGATATAAAGTCACGCTATTAAAAGCAAACCAGCCGTTGAAGAAAAAACGGGTATGAATGGAATTCCATGAAACTTTAATCTCTATCGACACATATCTCAGATGTAACCCAGCTTGTGCTTAACTCAATATGACAGTATTCGTATAAATTAGACTACAAGCAATAAACTTAATTGACATTTCTTTTTACGCTAAATGACGATTCCAAATTATTTAAGACGATCAAATAATTCCAATTTCCGATCGGTTAAGTTGTAACGAATATTCATACGCACATTAAACATTATGTATTCATTATAATCAAATGAGCATATTTGATTTTTCCACAAATTTGCTTTTCCTCCACTACCCAGGTTTCGAATGTTAAGTCATCATTAGGTGAACTACAGAAAAATATTTTCAGCAAGTATATATACAAAATAGTGAAGGTGGAATGGGAACTTCCCCCGTCCTTTTGATATTTCTTACCCCGTCTTTGTCATTTCTCACCCCCATCCCCGATCCCAACAAACGCAAACCCGCCCCTCTTCACTATTATATATGTATATACTTGCTGGAAATATTTTTTGTAGTACACTTAATAATGATTTAACAGTCGAAACTTGGGTAGTGGAGGAAAAATAAATTTGTGGAAAAATCAAGTTTGTTCATTTATATTATAATGAATAGTTTCCACCATGATACGGTCGATAACAGCAACTACATTATAGATTCAGCTTCTTGCTTACTCCAAAATACGGTCGAATTAAAAAAAATCATGTAAAAGCACGAGAAGGTAATTTCCTTGCCAGAATGAAAATGACGACTTATTCGTTGGCGGATGATGAAAAGCAGTATCCAGTGTTACAACATGTCCGAAATAAGATTACCAGTTAAAAACAAACTCGTTGAACTTTATTCATACATTTTTACTACAACTATGAACCTGTAGATAGAAAATGTATTTTCGTATTTATTTATAGCAAAATTATATGAAAGTTAAATAAACAATTTCATCACAGATGATACATAAATAGAATAACACTGTACAAAAATATTACCATTTTAGCACCAGTTACATCGTCATTGACTAGGAAATTACAAATATCAAATATGACATGGTTTTATAGTTTTTTTTACATTTTCAATATGAATAATTCATTGTGGCAAACTACAGTGAAAGTAGGAATCCACATCTTAGCCAAGAAATGCTTACCGATTCCAGATTTATTAGCCTTCCAAGTTGGATGAATACTTTAACTAAAATATGAAATTTGTTTTTATCTGACGTAATTGAAAGAAGCCAAAAAATTGCCAATGGTAGGTATCGATAATTTCATGACTTGATAGATATTTAGTCGCTATTTAAATAAAAACATTTGGACTTTTCCACAGAAATTCTGTGGAAAAGTACAAGTTAAAAAAAAATTAAAATGTGGATATTAACCTCTTCGACATAGTGAAGCCTGATGTAGCTTTCATCAGCTATGCCCTTTTCTTTCTTACCTTGCGAGCATTTTTTTGCTCATCAGCAATTGAATCCACACCCACTTTCAGTGCCTCCTTACATGTGTAGAGCGTCCCTAAACCCTTGAAGATCTAAGTAATCGTAATTATAAAATTGATCATGATACAGGAATTCGTAAAAATGGCAAAGTTGGTTTTTTTTCATTTTGCCCCGCAAAAACATTCCGTTTCTTGCGGTTCCATATACCTACATATATACACAAAAATCTGGCGAAACTCGAAGGTATGAACACACCTTAATACTCGAGTTATTCAATCCACTGGTGTACTATTAGTTTGAATCATCATACCGGGATATTCATGGTGGCAAGAGGATGAGGCATGAGGACTTAGTGCTGCCGTAATTATAAGGAAATTACTCATTACTCTTATCCTCTCCCATATCTTTGGCTTTCGATCTGCTTCAGTTGTACTCATTTTGTGCAAAAATAAAATAAAAAAAACTTCAGAAGGACTCCGGAGATCACGCAGTGCCTTAGGCGCTTTGAACAGCGACAGGAAGACGACAGTGGTGATTTTGCCGTTCACCTTGACAGCGGTGTCCTAGGAACCAACCTTCCGTTACAAATGTTTGATGGAACTCAATGCTGAGCAGAGAGCATTTTTTTCGGCTCACGCAAAAAAATCCACCCACGTTTATCACGGAAATGCATTTGTCCATAATTATTTCTCAGGAACTTCCTCAAGGCATCAGAGGTTTGACGGCATTCATGGAAAAAAGGCATTCCAAGAAACTTCCGTCCACTTTGACGTAATCGTCTTGGCTCTCTCCCTTTCATGTTCATTTCGCTACAAGGGCATGGAGAATGGAGCTTCAGGATACGTCTTGAGATAGTACTTGCCTCTCGCGCTGCAATGAAGGAAAAGTACAGTGAGAGAAGAAAGCATATATATATTTTAAAATTAATTAGAATAACCGCTTTTCAGTGCCATTATATACCATACTGGGGACGGAATAGTTGAGGGTAAATGGGTGTGATACAGGGGACTGTGTTGCTGGCTGAACCTTTTAAATGAAGGAAAGTAACCGTTTGCATAACATTCTAAGGTGTATCCAGAATCGATGAATAACATAAAATTTTATTTATATCCTTGAGCGTGAGAGTGCTTAAAATGCATTATGTTTTGCAGGAAAAGAATAGCATATAAACTACACTATAGGTCCAGGTGAACATGTAGTTGGCCCTCAATAGTTGACTTGGATATCCCATATTGATATGCTCGAGGAAAAATCAGGGAATCATGAAATTCTCTGTAAAAAGACATCAAACTTCGTTTCTCACGCTTCACCCCCAGCTTGTGGCTTTGATTTGAATGACAGGTACATGTTTGACTGAAGTATGCTTGTTTGAGTCGACAGAGCAACCTGGTAAAGATTACATTCTTCAGGAATGTATCTAAAAGCCCAGGGAAATTGGTAATGGCGTCATGATGGATCACGTGCAGGTGTACTTCAGTATTTCTCAATAAAATAAAAATACATTCGGTTTTATTCTTTATATGTCGTATTTTTCGACATGAGGTGCGCAAAAAACACGAAAATTAATTCTATGGGAGAAACTTCCATGTCTTCATCGATGGGTAACTGAAAGTTCCATTCCTCATCACGTGTACAAGAAGTCTACCGTGTTGCTCAAAAGCATTTCCCAAATTAAGTGAATTGCATCCATTAATGGTTTTAAAAATTGTAACTACGAAAACGTGAGCACTTAATGGGCCGTATGCCGGCTCGGAGCACCATTAATGACGTGAAGTAAAAGCAATTTTCCTCAATTTTTCTCAACGGCGATCCGCGGTAGTTACGCATTGCAACCATTACCAACGCGTGTCAATGTGGAGTTCTCGTTAGGTATAAAATCCACGGAATCAGGCGTTAAATAGTGGAGCAGCATCGTGATAAAATAGAGGATTAGTACTGCCCACTGCTTTATTGTAATAATCTAGCGACTGCACTTGTATTAACACACTATGGTGTCATCATCATATATGTACCTATATCAATCCACTAATTTCAGTGGCATATATAGGCACTGGTCTGAGAGGGAGGGGTGAAGTAGAGGAATTTAAAACTAGTAGGGGGATGTTGAGGGGGAGGGGCTGTGGGTTATCGGTTGGAGAGTGTTAGGATGGGGAAGTATGACATTTTTTCCCTTCTTTTTATAATTTATCACGGCTGCTATGAGTCCATTCATCCTTTACAATAAAAGTAAGGAAGTTTCATATTGAAATCGGAGTAATGGACTTCCTCTATTAAGTGTTTGGCCAAATGGGACTTTGGGTAATCATTTATTCTAGAGTTTTTTTTTCACTTGAAAGTTGTCTTCGACAAACACTTACTTAAAAAAATTAGAGAGCAAGGAAGATAGTGGGTGGAAAAGTTTCACAAGGCCTACGGAGCATCCTTGTCTTAATTTTCGGCGTAATCCATTGCCAACTGACCCGTTTGTTTAGAAATTATTCAAGATGAAATGCCACCAAGATCAGGCCACTGCAACGTCTGATCTGACACCCAAAGATCGCAGGTTCAAGTGCCGCCTTTGCTATGAGTGTTGTCCTTCTTAGAGATTAAGCTTCGGGTTACGTTCTGATTGATTATGCGATGACTTCTCGACAATCAGAGTAACTCAGAACCTGATTCGAGCACTATTAGTTTATGAATGGCTCACCAATGCTTCACTTCGGAAAAACCTCAAAGTAATGGTAAAATCGTCTCCAAATATCAATTTCGAGAACTATTAGTCCAATGGATTAAGTTCTAACTTTAAATATCTATCTATATCTACGACATATACTGCAAGCCACCTTGAAGGTGTGTGGCAGGGGGTGCATCCACACCAGGAACAATGACACAACAAACAAAAATGAACAAAATAAAAAAAAAACAACACATCTAAATATAATTACGGAAAAAGAAGAAAAAACTACCAAATCCCAATCATGCAGGACACGCTCACAAATACCATGCATGACTTGAAATCCGACACCAATTTAATAGATACTCAGGCATGCAAAAAAACATTAAATCCAGGGAATGGATTTAATTTTTTTGTTTGTTTTATTTTTATGTAAAATTATATCAAGACTAGTATGTCGAAAAATACTGAAGTGAATTTTTACCTTGAGTCGGTTTTATATTTTGCGTCCGTGATATACCTGCCCTTGTGGCCAAAAAAATGTATGTACCTGATGTAAAAAAATTGCAAAAACCTGATGTAAAAAAATTAAAATAAACTTGGGGGTGAGAGGGAATGGAGAAACGCACATTGAAAACAGAGCAACCCCTGGCGAAGCCTTTTATTGGAAGGGAAACAATAGATAGCGGAATATGACGGGTGCTCTCTCCTTTCGAGTATGTTTTTCACGTGAAAAAAATAATTTTTCCGTAGTTTTTTTTTAAGTTGGTTACTTGGCAGACGGATTCGTTGGAAGGAGGAGAAAGTGATTTTGACGGAAGAAAGGCGCATTGGGATGCAAGGTAGGGGGTGAGAGGAAGTTGCAGAGGCAGAAGATGGAGATGGATGATTTAGGGAGGTAGCTTCAGGAAATGGTAGGAATACCGATGACAATAATAGTTGTTAGAATGCTGCGCCAGAAAAATTGAAAGACTCCAAAGTTTTGAACGTAGAATCATGGACAGTAGGTGCAATGTCATGCTGATGTAACACTCGGTATTTATTAGTAAAGGGTAGTAAGTAAGTAGATAATTGGCTATGTCCACTAGTTTATTTAACAACTGCACGAGTTTCAGCACGCTATGGTGTAACCGTCAGGTATGAGATTAATCCATTAGAAGGATCGCATACCTGGTGGTGACACCATAGTTTGCTGAAACACAACTAGTTGTTAAAATAAACCAGTTGGCAAAACCAATCTTCTGTATTCTTACTACGTCCTTCCACCATATAACGCCTGATACTGTGGATGCTAGGGTAGTACTTATAAATATTTTAAAGGAATGTCATTAATCATTATAATACAAAAGAGATTTATTAAACATTTTACTGGCTATAAAAGTACTAAATTTTTTAGCCTGTAGGAAGTGCGATATAACGCCTAAAAAGTCTGAATACACCGTAGGATAAAAAGAATTAAGTTACACATACACACGAATGTATAAACTTCTTAGTTACTGGTGGCTTCTGTAGCCAAAGAGACCGTACGCCGGTCGGGCAATTCATAGGCCATATATTCTAATCCTTCGTTGGTTATGGATGTCATACTGAGTGTTAAAATGGGATAAATGGGTTGCGATATATACTCAGCATGTGAAACCGAATTCTCCTACTACTGCTAATTAATTGGTTTTTACAGTAATATACTAAAAACAGTAAGTTTTTCCGTGTTCTCTGTATTTAAACATTCTTCGACACATCCTTGCCAGTAGGGTTTCCGATATTCACCCTAGTTATAGTTTTCCGATATTCACTTATTCACCCTAGGCCATCGAAGAAACTTCTTTAAAAAACGGAGAATTTGTTTGAACACTTATGATTTTTACGAGAGGGATACTCGTGACACAAGAAAGTAATATATTTTCGTATTGGTTACATATGCCTCATCCAAATGTCCATGACCAGGGAATTACTGTAGAGTCTTTAAATCTAATCCACAAATCAAGTATTTACCTCTTTGACGTTCCAACTCCCATGTACTCCGGCCCATGATTGGCGTCGTTCATGAATTCGTCGCACTCCCCATCGTTGAAATTGTTCCAGCTGTCGCATGGCAAGGATTCGAAAGACTGCTCATTCAGGATGGACTCGGAGAAGAATCGCCAAGCTCTCCAATGACTGCAGGTCACTAATATTGTGAGAACGCATCGGACATTAGAGTATTGCATCATAAAGTGCGTGACATCGAGTAATGATATAGGAAAACTTATTATATTTCTTTTTTCCTTCAAATTTGATTGGGTTTCAAATACGAAATTTATTCAATCAATTACTAAAAGTCTGGTATATAAGCAACACAAGTTTTATAACTGTAAAAACAAAAAAAAAATTTCTTAAAATATTTTACGCCTGCACAATAATCACTATGTTTAAAGCAGTAGAAATTAATCGGGGAGAAGGCTACCGAAAGCTTAGGCCATTTGATCCGTTTAGGATAGGCTGGTAATTTGGTTGAGGTAGGAATTTTCTTGGGAACGGAGTAAGGGTGGAGAGAAACGAGATGTCAGCGCTCTTCACGAGATGCGCCAAGAGGCCCACGGTTTAATGTCCCGTCCGACTTCGGAGTACTGAACTCAAATTGCCGTCCACACGATTATAATCTTCATAATAATTATTGGAGGAACTGGAGTTGAGATATAAAAGTTAGGGGTGAACTTCGGGCAACTGGAAAAAAGAAAGGAAACAATAGTGTTTTAGATGCCATGGAGTACGTAGAAAATATCGCACTCAAGAATGAAATTGAGTAAGACAATGGTCATCCAATAGAAATAATACACAACTATTATAAGCTTTTCTAAATAGCTTAAGGGATTAGGTTGGTGCAGGGGCTAGAATATTAGCCTTTTACACAGAAGGCCCGAGCTCGAATCCCGGAAGTGGAAATATTTTTTTTCCTTGATATCTGGTAATACCGACGCCTGGTTTCTCTCCACCCTTCCTTATTACAATCCCATTTCCATTCTACTTGTAACTCTCCTCCCGGTATGAAGCGTATTTAAATGCGGGGGACTTAAAAACAAAGATGAGATGGGTTCTTTTTCTCTATCTTGACCGACCTTGTGCAGCGGAGGCATTTAACCACTATTACTTTACGAAGTATTAGCAAGTTTATTTTAGGGGGTAGGAATCTTTCGATACTTAAAGAATTTTTTTCCGTCTCTTATTTGGATGATCATCCCATCTTTGATTTAAAGATGGGATAATCATCTAATCTAATGACGATCATCTTGGCCCCTACGAAGTGAATTTGTTTTCCAATTCACGTTAAAATATAGAGAAATTAATGAGCCAACCTTGATGTATAGTGACTATAGTGTTGTTCTCAATGATTTATTCACTAACTCTAGCCAATATGGAAACCTGTAACGTTGCCATGGTCACCATCTGAAACCACCACTGTATGTTTTGTTTTGATTTGGAGAATTAATTGCAATCACCC
Source organism: Platycnemis pennipes (assembly GCA_933228895.1). Taxonomy (NCBI): domain Eukaryota; kingdom Metazoa; phylum Arthropoda; class Insecta; order Odonata; family Platycnemididae; genus Platycnemis; species Platycnemis pennipes. The sequence goes on along the minus strand of OW121850.1, from coordinate 39,014,468 downwards.
GTTTATTTTCTAAAAGTTTTTATTTTTTCGAGTCATTGTCATTATTTGCCATTTACATAGAAATATGCGTAATACCATCCATAAACAGATGATGATATCCCCTCACTGGTTCAATTAACTTCAGTATCGTTTACAAAAATTTCCATGTTGTTGTTTATGAAGCCCGCAAGCCAGAAAAAAACCAAGATCATCCGTTATTGGGTTATTTTAGGATCTTAGTACATAATTTGTGGGAGATAGTCGACATCTAAGGTAATTTTTACCATTTACGATAGGAGGGATATTAGGTGTAGGGGCAGGGATTCTTCTAGGAAAGGGTTATCAGTCAAATGATACCCAGCGTCGGTATTGGCCAACTTTAATCGAAAGGAGCCTACGATCAACTTCTTAACGTGTTGCCCGACGGATACAGCGATGAACTTGACCTTGAAGTCCATTATACGCAGTACTCAATTAGACACCGGTATTTCTCGGGAAAAATCTCCCCACAGCCAGGATTCAAGCCCCGGCTCTCGGGATAGGATACTAATCACCACAATACGTCACCTCAATCCACCACAATACGCCATCCCCAAGATTGTTCAAGGCTGCTTTTTTTAATGGCTGGTCATCTCAACCACTCATTCATGTTCAAATCATACTAATTAGTCAACCTCCGCGATTATCACGTTTTTAGGTTGCCTTGAGACTAAATGCGTCGTCCGGAAAATTAGCAACTCCAAATTAATTTGAAATAGGCTCTTAAGTTCTAAGCTTGCCTAATATACTAATCACGAAAGGGGCGAGCTAAATTAAGAATAAACAAGAAAGGCAGAAGGTACCCAAGTTAACTTCTGATGCAGAAGAGAACATTGTGAAGTCTCACACTATTATAAATTCGGCCACACTGATGAAGGACGACGATGCAGCTGATATAACTTTAGCTACGTGAAAAGATATTTTTACACAACAATTTCCCTCTCCGAATTTGAGGTCACATCTGAGGGAACCTAAGGGCCAAATAAATCCAAATAGTCCCTGGATACATGGGAATAGAACGTTACATTTTTTACTCAAGAATTCACAAATTAGAGCTTTTTTTATATAACCATCTTGCCAACGAGATTATGGTAGTGTGCAGGGAAAACTTAGAAAGAAAAGTTGTGTCCTATCCTCTTAGATATTAGGAATCACCCATGCTTCATTATCCATCGAAGGTACCTAAATTTATCGATGAGTCATAATAAGAGTTGTAATGACAATTTCTGCGATTCTAGAGACCTTATGAAGGAACGAAATAGGACGATCACATTTAGCAACGGTATGGAGTCGTCCAAAGTATATTTCCTGTTCAAATAACAGAACACGTAATATACTTTTATGCTTCGGAAAAGTGATGGAAGAAAAATAATGGCGAATTGTGACCAATTATAAGAATAAAAAGGTTTTTAGGTTGAGCATTAACACAGAAAAGTAACCTGCGGAATATTCCGTAGTTTCATATTCTGTGGCAATCAGTGCCAACCAGCTCTCAGTGATTAGCTATCAGATTATAGGATCGCGTCTATTTCCAACCAGCCAGTTGTGCAACCGTGGCTAATAGGAACTAGCCAAGTGGTCACGTGCTGTTTTTGTCTATATTTCGCGATGTTTTTATTGTTACCATTTCAACTGCTACCTAAACCCTAAAATTATTAAGAATGCAATCTAGACAACATTTCCGAATGTGCATGGTTATTTTCTTGTGAAGGATACATTATAATGGCATGCATTTTATTGAGGAGAGATTAAATGTACCTAAATCATTTGTGCATTGCATTTGAGAAGAAATACACTATTTGGGGCAGCATAGGTACATAATGTAAACAGAAACACCACGTGACCGTGAGGTGGGATCCTATTGGTTGCGATTGCAGAACCGGCGGGTGAGATTACCAGTAGTTTTGATTGGACCAGTTTACAACAACAGTTTTCACAAGATTTATTCACAAGAATTAATTAGTGAAAACCGTGTTTAATTCTTTCTAACTATATGTTCACTATCTAACCAATGTCAACAATGGCAAGCAAGCTTTTCATGTCATTAGTTACCATGTAAAATCTCACTAAAACACAATAACTTCATAAAGCTATTTATTCATTGATTCCCTCATTACAGAAAGTCAGGAAATTCTCTATGCTAAAGCCAAAGACTGAAATAAGTTTGACAGAATTTGAGAATAAAATTTTAGTTCAGAAGAGGCATTCGTCCACTTGAAGCTTAAATAACTCCCCACAGGTGTCTCCTTATCGCCAACTCGTGGGACAGTTTTCATTGGTTTTCCGTGTACGTGAAACGTGAGAGATGGGAGATGAGCAACTCTCACGTATGCGTTTAACGTTACGCGCTGATTGTTTCCGTTTCCGTTCTCCGACCCATGGACCATCTCTTCACGTTTTACGGTACACGTCTCACGTCACCCGTTTAAGTTGATTGTGTCCCAGCCTCTAGGGTTTATATTACAAAATGGAGGATTCGGATGCTTTTCTTCTCAGCAAACGAACTAAATACTTACTCGGGAAGATTATGGAGTTGCATCCCGGCTGGACGCTTCTCCCGCCGTTTGGGAAGAAGTCGGCGTGTCCGACGGCAAATGGGATGCCGTAGGTGCCACCGCTCGTGTGTATCACGTCCACGAACTCTGCGTCCGACTTGTCCAGGCGCTCCGATTTCGGGCCCAGCATCTCAATCAGCGGATACGCCGGGTCCAACCCTGCCCGTGGAACAGAAAACCATGCGTGTGAAGGAATCGTAAGCTTTAGCGAAGGTGTTTTAAACACCTGCTGAAATTTGAGGCGGATAGATCTTCCGACGAAGTTGATAAGCACATCAAAATCCACCGTCTAATGGTCGGTTAGACCAGGGTCCGGCAAACCTTGAGACGAAATACCCTGAGCTGTCGTACATGACAATGTATGCATTTGCTCGGAGGTTATAAATGCATTACTGCAATCAAGGAAATATCAAATATGGCTATAAAGAAGCGAAGAGAAAAATTATGTAAAAACATAGGAAAATGAAACTATGATATATTTATTTCCCATTTTCATCCCATAGCCCTTTGAAGATAAACTGATTCCGCGGCGTTGAAATTTGGTCTCGTTTTCGTTGTCATTTATGTTTTATTCATAACCATGCAATCTCCATAAGGGGCCGCATGAATATTTCGTACGGAGTAGGTAGGGTCCACGTACAAATTCGGGACTTCTTCCCAGGCACACCATTTCTGACTTCATTAGCAGGCTACCCATAGATTAGCTTGCAAATGCCTTCTCCTTCTAACTTCCTTGGTGCCCATCATACTCCAACTTTATACCGGAAACATATGGCATATTATCGTTTCCAATAATGCTACTTACTGATTTCCTGTAGATTTCAAGTATGCCTAGCCTCTAAGGAGTTATAGAGCGAGTCAAAACATGACCAGACTTTTATTGCTCATTATAGCCTTCGTGTCCTTATGTCTGGATGTTAACATTAGCCCAAAAAATTCTCCTTTCAGAGTGACTCAAAAAAATGGACGTATTTTTTTTATCAACTTACTTAGAGCCAAATTGAATATTTCATTAATTTAAGGAAAATTATAGTTTTTCTTCACTTTATTTTCCAGTTGCTAATTTGAGTAATTATTTGCTGGATTAAAGTACGCCATATGGTGTACGTGAAATAATGGATAAAGCGAATAGTAAACTGGGATTCATCAAAAGAGTACTGGGTAAATGTGACGATCATGTACGAGAAATCAGCTACTTTTCTCTTGTTAGACCGACCGCATTTGGAACACGCTGCCAGTATATGGGATCTATAAGAAATAGGCAAAAATAATGAACTTGAACGTTTGCAGCGAAGATCGGCAAGATTTGTAAAGGGCCGATAACTATATAAGCGTAACTAGTCTATTAAAAGAATTAAAATGGGAATCTTTGTCAGGTCATAGGTTGAAATTTACACTTAGGTCATCTCTTAAATAAATTCCAGGATAATATTCTGAACTGTTGCAGAACTGATGACGTTAAAAATATGTTGCGAACCCCAACTTACTGGGGTAGGCTAGGCCGTGGTCACGAAGTCAGAGAGATTGATTGTCAAACTGACAGATTCAAAATGTCCTTTTTTCTCGTAAAATTAGGGAAATGAATAGTTTTAAATATATCTAATAGCATAAATGCGAGTGTATCTTAGGTAGTTGCATTTTGGTATAAGGACTTTAAGCTAACCCTAAAAAAAGCATATTTTTGCATGTTTGCTGTGTTATTTTTATCTTTTTTTAAATAGTGAAGTTAGACTAGAATATAATTACCAATCCTTTTTTATGCATAATATGTAGTGAATTTTTGGTGTGAATTCACCCCCTTCCACACACCCTCAGGGTGACATGTAGGTGTTGATGTAGATACCTCTTGCGCTTGAACTTCGCGTCGTCAATCTCTGTTGATCTCACCTGTAATGCGACCGACCTTCCCGGCGGTTACGTAGTGTCCTGCGATCCCGGCCACTTGAGCGCCGAGACTGAAGCCAACTATATGGAGATCCTTGAGGAAGTCGGACGCTGTCGATCTCTTGCCCCTCGGTATTTCGTTGGATGTCTGCTTGGAGTTCTCCTCGATAGCTGCCGCCACCGAGTCGATGAAATTGGCCACGTACCGTCCTACGGCTCTCGTGTTCATCAGGGCCCAAGGATACCAGGGGCCCGCGGACAGCTTCCGCCAGTCGACGACCACCACGTTCCACTTTCCCTTGCGATTCAGAGCTGTCGAAGGAAAGAGGAGATTTCAATGGCCGATGGTTCGCCCGTTGTTTTTTCTAGCACATGAAACAATACCCACTCACGGTTGTAACCATTGAGGTATCAATGGTTGTCACCAAGAAGGCTAGATTTTACTGGAGGAGGAATCGCAGCTGATTTGAGAAGCCTTGGGGGTTGTGTTTGAAACCGTCGGGATTATCTCGAATAGGTAACCAAGGAGTCACGTGGAATAAACTCTAATTGGTCGAAAATTTGGTGTTTTACAACCGCCGATTAAAGTCTCATTCATTGTTTACATTTGTGGTTTATATCATCTGGGGGCTCTATAGTAAACACAGAAGAGAAAACAATTAATCATATTGTAATGAGTGATTCTAACACACTAAATTTAAAAACGATTCGTGTTTGTACCACGTGACTCCTTGGTTACCTATTCGAGATAATCCCGACGGTTTCAAACAGCCCCCCAGCGGCCACTTCGGTACGCACGGACATATAGGCCCGCTCCTCGCTTACTCGCACGTATGAGGTTGTTTTTGTAGGCGATTAAACTTTGTACGAAGATGAATAATGGTATACATTTTTAAAATTGGTCAAAGAAACATATAAAAGTAGGTACCTAACCGCGCAAACGAGCGCAAAATATATAGGTTAAATGGATGAAGTTTGAACCAGTTATAGTAATATAATTAATAATACCAGGGGAATAAAATGTATTAATATCTCGTGCAATGCAAAATTGAAGAAGAAAATATCCCCAAAGCCGTAATCTTAAAGGCCGGAGGAAAAAAGGTGGGGGGAGGAGGATGGAAGGAGTATATACAAAGTGATGGAGCTCTCAATCACTAGTACAAAATCAAGCATACAAAGAAAACTAAATGAAAACAAATGACACACACGCCCACTCACTCATTAGTGTTACCATAGCAAAACACACAAAATTAAGGGTAACAAGGTAAAAAAATAAAAACGAACAGTGACTCACACAATCACTCACGCACTCATGTTTGTTTACTAAATACATTCATCTTCGTGAGTTCATTCACACACACAAGCAGAGTTTAGGAGGATTTCTCCAACCACAGTGACGTAATATCTCCCTTAAATAGCCTTATGAATGATAACTAACGCCGCTGAGATGAAATTTTGGTATAATTTCATTTTCTCTGTTTTAATTTGCATGCAGTGTCCAGTAACAATGCCTCCTCCAGTACATTGGAACCTCCTTGGTTGCCTCACTTATTTATGATCTCCATGTTCATGCCGCTATAAGTAAGTGTAAATCTGTGCTGAAGAACAAAATAATTGTACTTCTCAACAATTTATTTTCTTCTGAGGTATGGATATTACATATTTCCACAAAGTGGAGCCTGAAGCTGTACACAGATTACTGATGATGATGATGTTAGGTATGTGAAAAATCTCACCTCATCGTATCTTGAAAATGAATTTTCAGTGCATGACAAAAAACATTTCAGTATGAATATCAACTCATTATGTGTTTGATCATTTACTTTTCGTGCCATAAGGATGGATGGAAAATTTAGAGTATTCGCTGGCGTGAAATACTTTGGCATTACAGAAAAGGGAATCAGTTTAGCATTACTGTCACTCGGCTTTACTAATGTCTTTCTCATTATAGTCAATTATTTAATATCTTAGATAAATTCTTGAGCAATCATTTAAATTTTTTATCTATAGTGGTGTCGTATAGTAATTTGTTCGATGTAGCTTATTAGATTTTAACGCTTAGTTGCGTGACTTCTATTGTAGCCAATTTGATAACGCCGAAGTATTGGCTCAATATACTGATACTCGAAATTTTTAGTACGGTCTAAATAATAAAAAGCTGGAGTAAGAAGAAACTCGAGAAGAGACATACGCATTAAATGTTTTTCATAGATTTTATATGTGGTCAAACGAGGTTGAGAACAATTCACAGTAGACCAAACTGTGTTACATTAAATTTTATTTTGAAGAGTCCACATTGCGGAGCCCTCTACTCAGAACTCTTTAGAGGGTTTAGTGGGCAAAAGATACGGTGTGTCTCATCCCGACCATCTGTATCCACCCACCAACCCCTTTGCCAAGTCCTACCTAACTTTTCAAAGGCCAGGAATGCGTGAGAAGGGTTGCTTTCAGTGCTAAACCAGATCTCTTCAGTCGTGATAAAGGTGGTAATGTTTTCGTAATCTGCCAAGGCTGGAGCTTACCGTTCAGGAGGCCTCTGATGGCTGCTGCGTCGTAAGATTCCAGGAACCCGTGAATGATAATCATGGTCGGGAGGGACGAGTTCATCCGTGCCACGGTGTCTCCAATCTTTTCTTGATCCACGCGTTGGAATCTCTTCTTGCTTTTAACACCCCGACTCCTGGATCGCTGCTCAACTCTTTCGCCCCATTCATAAGTTGCGAGAAATGCATATGTAGGAGAAAAGGTTGAGGTTAGAAATTACGGCAAATGAAGCCATCTATATCAGCGTTTATGTCCCTTGTTTGTTGCCACATGGTACAGATTACTTACTCTAACTTAAAACAAAGTTTGGGGTGTTTCGTAATTTTGTTTATACAGAAAAGTGAAAAAATATATCAACATAATGATGTTTGAACTATCTTGGTGGAAATTAAACGATTTGATTTGCTGGGGATTGCTGGCATTTTTTTAATTCATCAGGAATAACAGTGGAACGTCCTGTGACTCTAGTCTTGAATCTTTCGTTACGAACCGAATAAATATTGACTTTTCATTGCCAACGAAAACTTTGTTAGCCTCGTAACGAATTTAGACCCAACGAGTCATAAATTGAGCCTTTAAGTTATTCGTTAACAACGCACCTAAAAATGTTCTTTTGCTCATACCACTTGTTTTGCAGCAACGTCCATGACGGAAAACCAAATAAAACAAATGACTATGCGAACGCAAAAATATCCATGCAATTCTTCTGGAATAAGTCAGCCAAGAAAGTTTGGGCTGTTTAGTAATTTTCTTCATATAGAAAAGAGAAATGAATTAACATCATAATATTTGACCTATCGTTCAATATTTAATGTTACTTGTTTAAAAGAAGAAATGAATGACTATGTAACTGGATATTTAATGGGCTTTGATAACATCCTCATAACTTTCCTTAAATTAGTTTAGGATGTGTTAGGGACTAAAGAGAATTCCTCGTCTTTCTTATTTTCAAATGCTCCTTTTGTAACAGAAAACTCTAAGGTCACCATAATTGTATGCCAAAACCAACCAAAATGATAAGAATTTCTTCATTGAGCCGTAAACTCTTAATAGTTTGTTGTGAAAAAAGAGGAAAAGATTCCTTGGCAACGAATTTTTTCGAAACTCGTGCTCGTGGGCGAACGAATAACTTAAAACAAATTTTAAGAACAAAAATAAACGAAATAAAATCGACAAATTTCATTCGTTGTAGGGTAACGAGAGATTCAAGAATCATGGAATTCAGTCATTCGGTGATATCTCACCCACCTCGAAAAATTCTGAAGAACCAATTTTATTCTACGAACCAATTTTATTCTACGAACCAAACTCTCTCAAAATTGAACGGTGACTTACCGGTTGAACAGGTGAAATGTGACGTAGCTGTCGTCTTTAGATGATCGGGCATTGACCGATTCAGGGTTGACGCTTACCGGCCTCAGGCGAAAGAAGTATCCCGCCAGACCGCTTATACCGGAGGAGTCTTCCCTGCTGTCCTGACCTTGCACTGCCATCACTACGGAGAGAGATACCGAGTTGGCGATATAGTATAGTGAATCTAATTTTCATTAGAGAATATTCATGCATTTTTTAAAAATTATTTTGCTGGAATTATGTAAGTAATGACACGAAGGAAGCATGGAGCCTAAAAATGGAATGAGGTGGGGAAAGATTTAAAACATTTATAACGTGTAGGTGAATTTTTTTATTATTGAATCTTTAAAATTATCTGTTATTGGTGATTTTGCAATTGACTTTTTGTTCTGAGAAGAAAATCAACGTTCATTAATTTTCAAGCTTCCTCTCACGTAGACTAACACACACACCATCTCAGTACATACTTTCACCCACGAATTTTTTACATGCTGCTCTTCCGATCCCTAGCTGATTGCGGGGAGCAGAAGCTCCAGAAGTACGGTGAAGTGTTTGCGCTTTCTACTCGTTGAGTGAATTGTCTCTCTTTCCCTCTAAATGAACTGTAATTGGAAGATTACCAAATTGTAATCATAAACACACATCGAGTATTTTTCCAATGTTGGTAGGGTTGTTCAGGGATCGTCCTTTCCTGCTATTCCCAGCCCTTGTATTTATTTACCTTTCCTGCCTAATCCTAATGTCCTACTTTATATCTTTCTTTAAATCTTCCTATCTTCTGACTGCCTTCATACCACCCAGTAATCATACCAATATTTACCCTCTTCCGCGGTTTTTTAGCATTCATTAGTTGCTCTCTGTTGCATATTTCAGCTAAACTTAATTTCATGGCAGATGACCTACCACCTCCTGTCACATGCCCTTGCAGTGAATCGCAGGGTAACATGTACCTAAGTGTCGACTAATTATTGTTTATGACCCTTTGTTAAGCCTCTCAAAACGTCCTCCATCTAATCTCATTGTCTAAATTCTCTTACAAACCTTTTCTCGAATGCCATAATGGCAGTATTGCCACAAAATATTATCTGGCGATAGAAATCTGCCAATAGAATGACAAAGTAAACTATCCTAGTGAAATAGTAAATATATGCGAACTTGTTTCGCTGTCTTGCACCTTGACATTACGTAGAGCGTTTGGAAAGCGATGATCTTATTAAAATGCAATCATCTAAAAGGAGCCACAGTGTTAATTGTTTGCTCTTATTCAAAGCGAGACAGTACGCTCATTCAATATATAAGGCCCTCAATGCTAGTTTTTAGCAACAGGTATACAATGAAAGTTTGTACAATGAAGTACAAATGAAAGAAATGTTTACTGTTGCAAACTGGTGAGAGTTTTTTTTTCTTACGACACGCACGAACTCACGCACTTGCCCAGTCCTTGAGATTCTCTTCAGAGCTTCTCCAAGCATTCATTCGAGTCGAACGGTAATGAACGTGTAAACCTGCCGGGAGACCTCTCTTCGCGGCCATGTATGTACTACGTAAACTCAGTGGATTGTCCGTCCCCAACACGTCTTTGCTTCCGTCGGCGTAGTGATTCTTTCGCGTCCTTGACTTTGTCTCCGCCGAGTAAATGCCCTTACTCTCTTCCCCTCTTCCGTATCTGCTCAGCAAAGCACGCACGCTTGGTAAAAAAATAATGCCCGTTGACAGTCAGAAGCAGGATGAGTTCGAAAATCCTGTAGGACAGCCTCGAGGTCAAATTTTACTGTTGATTTTATTTCGCGAGTAAAATAAAATCGAGCTGGGCTTCGATTATTCAATTGGTCTTCAATTATCAAAGTGTTGAAGTAGGCCTCGGTATCCAGGCTGGTAACCCGCGGACTCGACAACGCAAGGTCGATGGTTTGAATACCGCCTGAGAATTGTACCTATCCTAGGAGTAAGATCTTAGCTTAGATGAAATGATGTGATCTTAAGCCGCGAGACTACCTAAGCCCCAAACCTACTACTATTCAGAGTATTGATAGTTATAAAAATTTGACTAACGGATTAAGGAATGATTTGCAGTCAGTGTGAGGTATCCCACTGAAATTCTTTTGCTTTTGGGGTTTTCATATTCATATTTCCAAGAATAGCTATTTTTTCAATCTATAGCGATGTCTTTGAACAGTATCTGATGACTGGATACAATTTGATTCGCAACTTATGAGTTTATATCCCTTATGTCCGTATTCAAACGATAGACTCGGCTTAAACACCGGGTGCTTGTCAATAAAATGTAATATTCTCATGAGAGGTCATTTTGAATTTTGGATGAAATCCCTTATTTTTAAGAGAAAATGATACGTATATTGTAATAATTGGCGTGAGACATTTTATTTTAATATGAACGGATACACTAAAATAATTAACACTTCTTTAGTATACTTATTTTGGCTGCCCATATTCTCTCCCCCTTTTTTTGATATCAACTGTTCTACCCACCCTCGCAGCCTCCTTGAAGGAAAGTTGCGCGAAGGCATATGAATGGAGAATAATGGAATTGCATTTGACGATAATTTATAGATACGTGAACCTAGGGAACCAGGAATTACATTCAGTGCATTCGCTTTTCAAAAATGTGACTGGACTTATAGTAATTCTCTCACACGTATGATGTGATAAAATCATGAATGCAGTTCTAGCGTAATTAGAGCTTAATATCTTCAATTTACATTAAAAAGGCTGGCCAGCTTCATTGAAGCAATTTACAATATGTTGATTTATAAATAGTGACTTGTTTATGCATTGTGTTGAAATTATATTTATAATAGTCAAGTTTTGTATGAACAATTGATATCATGGCCTGTGAGATTTATTTAAATGGTGAGATTATTTCAGCTCCTCACGATTTCTTATAGGCAAGCATCGCGCACCTCGTCTTACGATCTGAGAGTCCTTCGTCATTTCAAACCCGGAAAAAAATCACACCTCCCTTTTGTTGCCACTCGTGAGGCGTGTTTGTTTTATGTGTGCTGACAATGACGTGATGATTCGCCACCATGTTCTCTTTCCTTGACGGCCTTGACTTTATCCCTTATTGAAGGATGCTTAATTGGGGCTAGATGCTATTCTCAGTGGATTATCACAATTCAGTTGACCTTATTGTCTCATATGATGCGAATCTGAGGATAGCGAAAGACTATGAGATAAAAGATTGCGTGGCGTCTGTCTGGAATGAGGTAAATGGAATGAAAAAAATCTCGTCGTCCTTCCCGAGGAACGGTGATGGTTCAACCTGCATCCTCCCTGTCTGGGTGGACGTAATAGATGCATAAAATGCATAACTTAGAATACCGTCTTCCCTGCGTCGGGTAGGTGAAGGTTAGCGCGAAATGGGGTCAACTTGTGCCCTCAGATTTCAACCTGAAGGTCGGTTTGATCGGGGAGTGGGTAGATATCGTGCGGTAATGTTCCCAGCCGTGTGTAAAACTCGCGCATCAGAGGAAATTGGGACTGATTCCTGACCCTGCATCACCTTCGGTTGCCCAGAAAAATACGATATCCAGAGATACAAGTGCAACTGGAATTGACCAAAGGGGTTTCTCGCGCATTTGTAAACAGTGATTTGTTGACAGCGGTGTATCTCTCTGATCATTTCGTCGTGAATCTAAACATGAGGTGACCAGGAAGCTGTTGTAGATGGAATTGATTGAACGAATTAATTATGGTCAGATTTGACCAAAATGGAAAGGTCTATTTTTATTATTTATTGCTCTAAGTTTTTCCTGATTATTTAGAGGTAGGACGGAGAAGGTAAGTGTAGAAGTGAAGAGTGGGCTTCAAAAATATTTAAAAAGACTAAAACTAAAAGTCACCGATGATCAATACTAACAATAAGTTTGGTTTTATACAGCCCTCTACTCCATTCTTCAATCACCTCGCTTCTTTATATTGCCATTAAGCATTCTTATTATTTTCTTACTCCACAACGCCCTTCATGTATCGCCTGCCACCTAACTTCAAATTTCGATGCATCCGTAATGCTTTAATTGTGTTCTTCAACAATTCGTTTTCTGTGAAGTTTATCACAATTAACTGAATCGTTGTGGATATTGCATCACTAAATAATGCCGCCATCCTCATATAGACGTCAGGTCACTTTTTTCCTCGGAAGAATTCTAAACAAATGGTCGATAATTTCCAAATATATATTTGAATTAATATGAGTCAGAAATTACCTTATAGAACTAGCTATATGTGCTAATTTTCACCGGTTTTAAATCAATTGAATTTTACGTTAATCGATGAAGTCGAAGTTAGGTACTCGATATGGTTTTAGTTAAGTATTCAGTTATATTGCTGGCCAGAGATGCTGGTACTATTTTACTGACTCCTGCCCACCAAATCTCCATTCATAGATCATGAACCTGTAGAGAATAGTATGGTTGCATTCAAAGGAAACTATTTAAAAACAACGCCATTCATCATTATCACTAGGTCGTCATTAATCCTATACAATTGATTTATTTGACGCAGCTCTCCACTCAATCCATCTATTCACCAGCTTCTTCGCGCTAGTTAAAATTTCCTATGTATCGTTTACCATTTGCTCCATCTATCTCATACTAGGTTTTTCTATAACAGCCTTCCCATCAACTTTTTCCACGACGACTGTCTTCATTGCGTAATCATCAATGTCTCAAGGTGTGTCCAAGTAGGCTTTTCAGAATTTTCATGATATAACTATTTTATCCTTCTCAGAACTAAATTAATTACACTGCCAATCCATTTGTTTTCACCGCTCCGCTACATCCCAAATTTAAATGCTTGAAGTCAAGCTATTTCTGATGTTTTGTCTATGTCTGAGTGACATGAAGGCACATACTGGGCGTTTTAATGGTTTCCTTCTTTGGATGAGTATGTTTTAAGAGTGAGTGGTGAGTGATACTTCTTCTTGAAAAGTGCCATCTTCGCATGGCCTATTCTATATATTATTTCCTGCATGCCTCGTCCATCGCTGATTTTTCTGCTTTCCAAATATAAATATTCATCAATGGTTCAAACGTCCCTCCGTAACAAACTCCTCATCCTATGCAGTCTCCTTCTGCCAAAAATTCTCTATGCCTCACCGATTTGGTGTACTGTCAATAAAACCCATATGAAAAAAATCCAAACATGGCTCAACAAAACTATCAGGCAACTGGCCGGGGCTCCTTGGTTCGTATCCAACCAATCCATCCTCACCGAACTCCAAATACCCCCCTTTCCTGACCTGATCCAAAAATGTCTTTACAATTACTCCACCTCCGTCAAATATTCCACCAATGAGCTCATCTCCGTACTCTGGTCCCCTACCTTACCCACCGGCAAATATTCCTATCCTCGTGACGTACTCCTACCTTCCCCGCCACTCAAGAGAACGCACCTTCCTAAAATCCCATCCAATGTTACCCACCTTGAATCCTTACACCTACAATTTAAACCCTTCCCAGTTCCCCCCCTCAGTGGTCCTAGAAGATATCATCCCTGACGACGCAACTAGCCAGGATGGAGACGAAGAACCCTCTTTCTTTAACATTCCATCATCCAACCCTCCCCTCACCTAACCTCACGACGGCACGGGTCCTGGTTCTTCACAGCTCCCTCACCTTCAACCTCCTGAACCTGACTGAACCATTCCTTCATTTATCCCAACCCTAAATAATTACCCTAATAAAATAACCCTCCACATACCCTACCATTCTCTGCAAAGCAACTAGTCCTGAAAAAATTTCCCCATGCATAAATAACTCCCTTCAACAAAAGAACCTTTCTCACCCTCCGGACTCCTACAACTATTTTCTCACCCTTAACAAAATAACCCTTCTTGCTCACCGGCTAACCTAAATAATTCCTTCCCCTAACAAATTAACCCTTCGAGCTCTCTACCCAAACAAAAAAACCCCTCACTCCGCACCGAACACTCTTTCATAATTACCTCCTACCTCGACCATAAAGGGCCAAAAGCCCGGGATGGTGTCAAAGGCTTTCTGAAATTAATCTGGAAAAATCTGGAAATCTATGTTTTTCGAATTTAATATTCATAGGACCCATTTTTTTCTGCATGCTATAGTCTTATGCATTGCATGCTTATGTTTCACTGAGTGATATTAAATATTCCTCTTAGAGAACATTTCAGGTCCTTGGACCGCTTTCTTCTCGCTGCAGTGCTCCACATTTTATGACTCTGACCCAAATCCCCGCCAGGTTTCTATGCAGTGTTTATATTACCTAGACACAGCTTAAGGCTACTCATTCAAGAGTTATATGGTACTTGAGTGTTTCACACAATCGTGATGGTGGAAGACCTCGCTAGTGGTACTCGTTTGGATTGTATTTTACTGTTTTTTTTCGCGCGTGCATGATGCCTTTTGCATTTACGCATTCGAATTGGTTTGGCATGGGCTTTGCGGGGTTTCATGCATCTGCGGGAAAAAGCCAGGTGAATGCCACTCCCGAGAAAAAAACCGACCTACCAACCAACCACAGAGCCCGACAAAATGGTCGATCTGTTTTGTGAAGTTATTTCGCTCGCTAATTCCAAGGACATTTAAAGATCTATTTAGTTGGGGGTAGTGCCAGTGTTGCTTGCGTTGCATTAATAGCACTCTCTGGTATGACCTAATTTGGAATACGCTGCCATTATATGGGATCCGTACGATATAGGGTTAAATAAACGAACTGGAGAATGTGCTGCGAAGATGGGAAAGATTTGTAAAGGGACGGTATGATAAATTATACTAGAGTCACCAGTCTGTTAGATGAACTAAAATGGAAATTATTATCTGACGTTGGTTGAAATTTAGCCTTAATCTCTAAACTAAATTCAATAATTTAATGACAATAGTTTCACTAATGACGTTAAAATATTTTCCAAACTCCAATTCACCATGGTAGACTGAACTATCATGAAATATAGAGAATTTTTTCCGAACCGACAGACTTAAAATGTCCTTCTTTCCTCGCGCAATTAGGGATATGAATAGTTATAAATACATTCAACCATATAGGCGCATAACCAAGTTAGTAAATGGATAACCTAGGTAGTTGCATGTGGTATATGGACTTTAAGCTAACCCACTAACAGCATGTTTGTGCATGTTTGCTTCGCAATTTAAATCCTTTATTTTTAATTGCTTTGTTCAACTAGAATACGGTTACTAATCATTTTTTAAGCATGATATGTAATGAATGTTTGGTGTGAATTCACCCTCTGCCACACACCTTTATGGTCGCTTGCTGGTTATTATGCAAATGTAGAATAATTAGTAATTTCCAAGGGAGCTGCACGATTTACTGATATCAAGCTATGGTTTAGCTGAACACGTCCAAAAAGGCTTTTGAAGTTGAACCCGGGACCTTCTTCAACAAACCCGCAGTGTGTTTCTGTAATTCATTCCAATAAGCTGAGAATCAATATTCCTTTGGTCCCTTGGAGTATTTCGTTAAAAGTAGGTATATATTTGATCCTTATTCCGGGTTTCCTCCACCCTTCCATTCCCATCCTTGACCTTTCCTCCCGTTCTGTAGGGCCTTCGGAACAGACTTGAAATCACAGATGAGAGCCCTTTAGAAAAATATCTTTCATATGAATCAAAACCTCTCTTTAGATATATGAATGGCATCGTAGAAATTATAACCTTATCAATGACTGAATACTCAGATACTTGAGTGGTAGTTCGGCATGAACGTCGGATGGCTATTTTATAGGAAACTAGCATTTCATAACGACATCGCTGTAGAAATATCCAAGTATTTCATAAGTCTAATAATTCCTCTGCGAGATAGCTTGTGCATCTGTTTCACTCTCACTATGCTTAAGGAACACGGAGGTACATGTAGTGCATAAAAAACTTTACCAAATCATTCTGCAGAAGCGGGGAAATAAACTCGAAGATTCCTACCGTTGTTACAATTGTTCCAATAATACCCCTAGCGATCGCAAACTGTTGATTTTTCGTGAGGACTTATCCAAATTCGCTACTTTTGTATGTACCTAAGTTTTCCTTAGCGAGGAAGGGGCCAATTTCATTCCAAATTCGTTAGGTAGGTATCTGCTGGACGTGGTTGCAACTCGCCTCTGGCGTATATGTTGTGATGCCTTTCAAAGATCTTAGATTTAAGATTAGGTCAGATGGTATGACGTAACTTAAGTACGGAGAAAATGGAACTTACTTTGTTCAATCCACTGCTTTTATACCACTTTCAATTCTGCTTAAACCACCCGGGTTTCCATGCACAGTCATCATCATCAGGTTCACAAATGCTCGGGCCGAATAAAAAAAGGGATTTGCCATTAACAAGTTTCGTTTGTTCCGAGATGGAGAAGTTCCACGTTGTCCAGCCTGAATAGGTTAGCTACAGTCAACGCAAGCAACCTACGTATGTACGTTTAGGATCTAAAAACCGAAATCCACTACTGTGTATAGTATAGTACGCAAAGTTCAGCTATCAACCGTCAGCAAAGAAAAAAATTGAGTGCAGCATTTCGCGACACCATCGTATTCCATGGTAAAAATTATCACAATTTTTTCCTCAGTTTTTTTGTTCGAAAGAAAAAAGTAATGAAATATAGGCCATGGTTACAGTTTATTTAAGAAATTTAACCTTGAAGTGATAGCT
Organism: Platycnemis pennipes; assembly: GCA_933228895.1. Classification (NCBI taxonomy): domain Eukaryota; kingdom Metazoa; phylum Arthropoda; class Insecta; order Odonata; family Platycnemididae; genus Platycnemis; species Platycnemis pennipes. Next base: position 38,997,465 of record OW121850.1, on the reverse strand, counting down.
ATAAGAAACAGCTTAGGCGACGTGGGTGAATATGATGGTGAAATTTGGGTATCATAATTCGTCCTCGGGTAAGTTAACTTTCACCACTCTCATTGTTGCCACTTCTGATTTTTTTAACTTACGAAAATCTACATTACAATTAATTCATTGCTAATACGACATATAGCACCTGCGTTATAGTTTAGTATCATTATTTGCCCTCGGTGATACCTAATTCACTCGACCCCAAGTTGAATGAAAATCTGATGTTTCATGCTTGTGAAAGACAACTAAATGCCTTTCGTCGAAGTATTTTGTATCTTTTTTGAGCCAGAACGAGGAAAAATCAGACATCAGCTTACCCTCTCGACAACAGACGCTAAGGATCTACGGTTTTCCTTCCCAACCTACGGACAGGGTACTTAAAATGGAAATTATCTCATCTAAACCAATCCAATACCCTGAAAATCAACGTAAATGTGTGTGGCAGATGATGAGCCAAAACCAGGCATGCATTATGGTCGAGAAAACCAAACTAAAGTTATTTACTTCAGTGCAGGTTGTAGGTATTTTCACAACACTGCTACCAATGAAAATCCAACACCACGTGAAAACCAACATAGCTCTGATCGAGGTTTCACCAGGTCTTTTATCTGAATGAATGAATTAGGAATCATTCCGTGATTCAAACCCGGATTTTTAGAATGGGAAGCCATCGCACTAACCCCATCCTTGTTGGCTCATTTTTGAAGGGACGAACTCGGAAGACGTTAGCCAGTTCATTTTTCGTAAGCTGGGGTTTTAATAGTGCCATCAAGTCAACCGTTCACCGAGTGTAATGGATTATTTGGATAATAAAAGTTATTGATACAAACATATGTATTATCATTGCTGCATGAATTACACGTAACAGGTCCAACATGAATATCGTGTGAAATCGAGTACATGCCGGCATAAAAAACACCTATTTTTAGGGCAATACCTTAATACATATAGGAGCATTTTATAGCATACCACTGTTCCCATTCGACAGAAAGCGTACGCACAACTCTCTTGTGTTAATAACTACCCTCAGTGACTTTAGCATTCGGAAATCTGGAGGAGGAACGAGTTGAATGCCAAGGTTTTATGGAGGTACTCGGGAAGATGCCTCAGTATTCATTCGGGTGTTGGTATTTTCACATTTATTTGGTATTCAGGCATATTCAAGTAGGTTTTTGTATGTATTCATTCAGTAAATTATGCACTTATCGAAGTATCCGGGTACTAATGTTTTTGACTGGTAACCATTTGTCCATTCGGGTGCTCAGATACTTAGGAATGAATGCACAAATACGTTTCACTATAATCCAATTACTATCCGTCGTCAGGTCTCCTTCGCAGCGGCAGCCAGGTTGGTTACGTGTCGGCCTGGCAGTCCAAAGATTCTGGGTTCGAATCCTACCTCAGTGTAGACATTGAATTAATAACAGATTCTTTGAAACTTTAAAAACCTTAATTTAAATTGACTTCCAAGTATTAGCTTTTTAGGACAAAAATTTGGCAATGTTAGCGCTCATAGTGGAATTATCATATTTAATGAGTTAAATTTCACTGTATTATAAAACTTAATACATATTCAATAGTTTTTATGTGAATGTTTAGGCAACTTGGTTATTTTTTTAAGGATTTAGTTAAGAAATTTATATTTGTGTAATTTGGTTCGTACCGGATATAATTATCTCTTTGTGTTGGTAACTAAAGATTTGGCCTTCTGGAATTCTATGTTCAGAGCATTATCGGATTCAAGATTCTATACCGATAGGTCAGGAGGGACTACGTGAATTTCTGAAGGTTGAATTTTTCTTTTTATGGTGACTAATGATTCATCACATTGCGTGGCATTTTGAGGAGGGTTAAATGTTTCCTGCAGAATTTCCATAAGGTTTTCATAAGAGGCAAACGAGGAAATAAAGCACAAGAACGCACCATAAGGAGCATAGCTGCGCGCCAATGCTATGGTCGGTAACAGAAGAAGGTTTGGGATCAGCATTCAGTTAGACAATGAAAAATAACCTTAGCGGCTGCAGCATCTTAAAACCTAATTTTACCACTGTGCCGTGAAAGGTGTTGATATGTTAGAATGTATATCGCCATTTAGCGCAAGGCAGGCGCGAAGCCAGAAATATGCATCCGGAGGAGTGGGGAGAGGGGGGGTGGCGTAACTCTTTGCGTAACTTTAAACAAATCAGCTTTACCCGTTCGGTGCCGACAAGTTACAAATCTCTTCCCTTAATTTTTAGTCCTTGGTATTTACTTTCACAGTGTCTATTCCTACCTCTTCTTTCTGGTAAAGTTCACTGCTTACCTTGTTATGAAGCAGTTAATTTGACCGGTCCCAAAACAGAAGTACAATATATACATACACATAAGATTGAAAAGAACAATGGGGTCGTTTACCATATTTTAATATTGCCCGATCTGATAGAGTTTGTGAAATAAAAAGACCCGTATTTTTCCGTTTTTTGATCCGTAAATTATTTCTCGAGTTCTCGAGAAGCGGCGAAAAACTGATATTCTTAACCCGCGAAATTACTTCGCCTTATCGCAAAGGGGGGAGACACAACTGACTCTGCCAATAGGAGCGATTGCGACAGGATCTTTGCGAGCAGACCTTCCGAGAACCCCCTCCATTCCCTTCCCTTCCCCTAAAAGCAGTCAAGGACGGGAGGAAAATGACGCCCATGTTATCAAAGCAGCTTCTTCTTCGGTGGGCGTCACCTTTTGCTTATTTTAATTTTTGATTTATTAGTGAATGGTTGGGGTTGGAAGATTAATTTTTTCACTAAACTTCGTTTTTTGTTTCCATCTAACAATTTCGTGTACAAAATTGCGATTTCGGTTCCGAGTAAACGTCCCCATTGTTAACCCACACACATGCATCAAACTAGTGATCACGTTTCAAGATGCTTAACACATGAATTATACCTACGCAGTGTAATCCGGGTTATCATGGACAGTATAAATCAGAATGCAAACTTATTGGGAAAAAATTTCGCGGGGGGGAGGGGGGAGACTGAAGCCCCAGTAGAGTCCAGTCTATCAAATGAATCAAAATGGGAATCATTATGAGATCGCAGGTTGAAAAATAGGCGTAATCTCTTAAATAAATTCCAAGATAATATTTTCAGTGATGACGTTAAAAATATTTTGCGAACCCCAACTTACTATAGTAGACTGGACCATGATTACATGAAATTGATTGCCGAACTCACAGATTCAAAATATCCTTTTTCCTCGCACAATTAGGGATATGAATAGCGGTAAATGTGTCCAAAACGAGTGAATCAATCCGTAGCAAGGTAGCTGCATGTTGGTATAAGGACTGAAGGTAACCCAACTAACAGCATGTTTTTGCGTGCTTACTTAACTATATTTATCTTTTTAATTGGTGGAGTTTGGACTAGTGTATTAATAGTATTCCTTTTTTATGCATGATATGTAGTGCATGTTTGGTGAGAATTCACCCTCTGCCACACACCTTTATGGTGGCTCGCAGGGTAATATGTAGATGTAGATCCCCCCCGGCTATGTGTCTCCGTACGCTTTCAGAGAGCGAGAGTTCGAATGACGTGGGGCGGAGCGAGACGAAGGCCAAGGTCGGGAGGAAGTGGAGTGAGGCTGGAGTAGGACGCTGCTTGCTTACGTCTTACGAGTCCCTCCCCCTCTACAAGAGGGCGGAGAATACTCTCCAGACGCCCGCCGTCAAAAGACGAGCGGCGCGCGGCGATGGTACGCGGAAGCGACTTGAGGGGAAATCGTTATCAGGCGTGTGATTCATCCTTGGCTCGTCTCTCTCTTGCATTCGTGAATTAGAAGAAGAGTGGCCGCGGAAGGTTCATGGTGGGCGGGAGGAGAGGAAAGAGATCCGTACTGTAGGCAAGTCAGACACGCGGATGCGAGCCAGCTTGGCGGATGTCGCCGCTCGCCGCGAAAAGGTCGAGGAGGAAGAAAGCGTTGTTATTATGTAGTTCGGCCGGGAGTACAGCGGCCGAAAGAACGGGACGGACCGTGGGAATTGTTCTTTCTTTCTCTCTTCCTCGGCCATCGGACAGAGTCGCAACGCGCGACCGAGTGTGCGTGTGACCTCTTTACACCTATCCGGAAAACGGTTGAACCTCTCTTCCGTACTGGTAACTTACTGGTTCCGCGACTTAGATAAATAAGATTGACCAGATAAATAAGATTAGAGAGATAGATTGTCGTACTGAAAGATTCAAAATGTCAGTTTTCCCCCGTATAATAAGAGTAGGTACACAATAGGCAGCATAGCAAAGGGATAGGTAGGGGAAATATTTTAGAGTAGTCTGTAGTTCATGATGCATGTATTAATCCCATAATTACTATTGTTAGTAACAATATAGTTGCATCAGACCCTACAGTAGCTTGTTTGCATGTCAATGGTGCGTGCTTGGTGGTCTTCACTCCCTGCCACACACCCTCGCGGTGGCTTGCAGGGTATCGCGTAGATGTAGATTTTTGTGACGATCATGTACGAGAAATCAGCTACTTTTCCCTTGTAAGACCTCATGTGGAATATGCTGCCATTGTGTGGGATCCCTACGAAATCGGTCTAAATAACGAACTTGAACGTGAACAGCGAATTTCGGTAAGATTTGAAAAGGGACGGTACGATAATCTTATTAGCGTAACCAGTCTATTAAATGAATTAAATTGGGAATCATCGTCAGATCGTAGGTTGAAATTTAGACTTAATCTCTTAAACAAATTCCAAGACCACATTTTCAGTGATGATGTTAACAATATTTTGCGGACCCCAACTTACTACGGTAGACTGGACCATAATCACAAAATTAGAGAAATTAATTGCGGAACTGACAGATTCAAGATGTCCTTTTTTCCTCGTACTATTAGGGATATGAACAACGGTAAATATATCCAGTACGAGTGTAGCAATGGATAACATTGGTAGCTGCATGTTGGTATAAGGACTTAAAACTAACCCAACTAACGGCATGTTTTACATGTTAGCTTTGCTATTTTTATCTTTTTTGAAATAGCGTAGTTTTGAACAGTACCTATACGAGTACTAATCCTTTTTTATGCATGATATGTAGTGCATGTTTGGTGAGAATTCACTCCCTGCCACACACGTTTATGGTGGCTTGCAGGGTATTATGTTTAGCGGATTACTTACTTATTATGTTTAGCGGATCGTACCTACTGCTAATTTACAATTTCCGGTGGCCCATTCAATGCATACCTACTATGTGATCTATATAACGATAGTCATCAAACCAAATTTGGATTGATGGCTGATTTAATTACTCGTTTTTATGACTAGCTTCATGAAGATGGTCCATTTTCTTTTACTCAAAATAGGTTTTTGTGTTTCGTCGGGAGGTTTCGGTATATGGAGGGGGACACCCATCCAACCTCCGTCCGTGCCCAACGTTGCTTAACTTCGGTGATCTGACGGGAACGTGGCTAGGCCATTGCCCAATGTGTATCGTAAAACGGGTTTTAATTGACATTAACGATTACTTTGACAATTTCCAGGGCTACTTTAACAGAGCGCCAAAATACGGCTCATACGTGTAACGCAGAGAGCCTGCGTGACCTTCAGTGGCGGGCGAGAAGTGTGAGGAATGGTTCGGGGTCGTACGAAAACTTCGTCACCCACGCCATGTTTACATGCATAAAATAGGTGTTATATAATATTTTTTGGGCTAAATGATGTCACTTTACACTTTGTAACTAACTTTTACACTTTGGGTCCTAGTTATTTTATTGATTTGTGCCTATTTTAGGGAAAGATTTACCTTGAAATGTTTTACTGAAAAAAAGCGTGTCGATATTGGAGCTTGAAAAAAAAACACTTTCGACCTCCAAGTTGGCCAGTTTTAACCAGTCTATTAAATGAATTAAAATGGGAATCATTTTGAGATTCTTGGTTTAAATTTATACTTAATCTCTTAAATAAATTCCAATATAATATTTTCACTGATGACGTTAAAAATAATTTGCCAATGCCAACTGACTATGACAGACTGGACCATAGTCACAAAATTAGAGAAATTGATCTCCGAACTGATAGATTCAAAATGCCATATTTTCCTCGTACAATTAGGGATATGAATAGCTGTAAATATATCCAATATCATAAATACGAATGTATCAATGCATAGCATAGGTAGTTGCATACTGGTATAAGGATTTTAAGCTAACCCAACTAACAAATCATATTGCATTCTTGTTTTGCTATTTTCACCCTGTTTAAATTGCGAAGTTTTGACTAGTATATTATAGTGGCTAGCAGGGTATGACATAGATGTAGATGTTGAACTGCTTCCTTACGATACAATCTCTTCCTTTCTCACGACATTCCTATAACTTTATAGTAGCTGTACTTTCAGTGCCTTTCTCAATGTCTCCACGGATTCAGTCGCATTAAATCCCGTTCCTCCATGCCTTCCGGCTTGCCCATACAAATACATTGGCAAGAGATAATCTCACCGACAGGCGGAAAGAAGAGCCCAATCATACTAGGTTACATTTTTCTTCCGCAATTAATGATTTCTATTGGGTGCTGTTTTCTATACAGAATGAAGAAATGACAATCATGCCCATCCACTTTCTGCCCATAATCTTTATCTATGTCCCTCCGAGAGAGTAGCATTATAATGTGCATTCAATGATTGCGTATTCATGGTAACGAATAAAACAAAACCTTCAGTCTATTTCACACAACTTTTTAATAATCCGGCCTAGGTTTCTACCAATTGTTGTCATTCTCAAGGACAATTTGTTGAAACCTAGGTCGGGTTATTAAAAAGTTGTGTGGAATTAACCAAAGGTTTTATTTTTCTCGTTACCATGAGTATTTCACAAATTTCACAAAGTGACGCCTTCAGTCCTATCTAATGATTGGGTAATTTCTATCACGTCGCTCATCAATGTTGGCTGCAAGTGGAATAGTTAAAATTCATAAGCGCTGCCCTCGAGCCAAGACGGTTTCTCAACTGGTCGACATACGTCGAGCGGATCTCGATAGAGGATAAACTGCTCAGCTCGGAGAGAAGAGCTGAGGTGGCGGCAATCTCGGAGAATCGCTCGCTCCCTCAGCGGCAGAGGAGAGGGATGGGCATCGAAGAATCTTTCAAGGGCGAATGTTGCGTGCGCCCATCCCAGGGAGAGAGAGAGGTAGAGAAGTAGAAGAGAAAAACAAAACACGACCACTAACCGATTGCTTCTCGAATCAGTTTACGTGAGGGAATGATCGGTTCGTAAGAAAGTCCTGCCAACGGGAAATGCCTTCCCTTCCGGTTGAGTCGCTCTCTTTGTTTTTCTTTCTTCATTCTCATATTATCTCGTATCTTGGGAGCAATTGGCCGATTCACAAATAACGGGTGGCGTAACACAATTCAAAGTGCGAAAACAGCAATCTTTGTGACTGTTAATCATAACTATTTCAATACAACCACGTTGCATATCGCCTGAGACAAATTACACCTGGGACAAAATGAGGTTTTTTTTCAGTCTCTATGCAGTAAGGGGAAAAGTTATATGTAGTCTTCTCTTGCCATTTAAAAATAAATCTATAGTCACGCCATGCCATTTTTAGAAGTTATTAAATAAGGTTGGTGGGTTAGTTATTTAGGGGAGGCGACCGACAGCTGAGGTCATTTGCGCCATATAGGATAGGTGGATAATTGGATAATGGTAGGAGTTTTCAGGGAACGGAGAGAAACCCGGCGTCGGCGTCGGCATTAGCCTACCCTTAACGAAAGGCGCCAGGGGGACCACAGCTTAACGTCCCATCCGACGGACGGAGTACTCTTGAAATGGATGAAAACCATCGACGGAGTACTGAACTTGAAATGCCCTCCACTAGGTACTCAAGTGGGGACCGGTTTTCCACTGAAAAATCCGTCACTGCCGGGAATCGAACCCTCGGGATGGGAGGCCAGTACTCTAGCCACCACACCAACCCGATCCCCTTATTATATAAGGTAAATCTGTTGACTGAACATTTGCAGGGTACTATGTTGGTGTAGTTCTGAACTTTTTAATCATCTTTGTCCTTCTCTTTTTGCTTTAAAATATTATTTATCCGGACATTTTCAGCAAAAACGTTCCAGCAACGTTTTATTTCATTCGTTTACTTTTACCAGCAGTGTTGAGATTATGAGTTCATTCCACAAAAACCCAAGGACAATTTTTTCGCACTCATATATTTTTCAATTTCCGACTGGCAAATTCAGCGAACCATCGAGCTCAACGTGGAAAGCTTTTCCCAAAGTAGGAAATTCCAATTCGAAAATACTATTACTTTCCGGCGTTTAAGTTTGGAAAATCTCTTGAAGCTGAAATCCCTGCTTGAGCTTCGGCTAAGTTGAATCCCGAACTTCCGCAAATTCATTTTTCATGAGGTGGCCATTCGTTTACTCACCTAAAAATATATCTCTCAACCCACTAAAATCACTTAAAGCTGGTGACACTTTCCCGCCGTTGTCTCAGAATTGAGGGTAAATAGAGTTACGGGGTGTAACTTGTTTAAGAGGTCCAGAAGGTCTAAATATACATGGTACCCTGATTGCCACTGTAATTATGTGTGGCAGGGGATAATGCATCCTCACAGGCATTATCGTCACTTAAACAACCTTGGCGTTACTCGTAACTACCATACTGGGTTCCGTGTTAGTTCAACTGAATTTATAAGGACTTTGTATGCATTATAATCGCCTACGTAAAATATAATTGATGCGTAAAATACTTTGCACAAATCTCGTTCAAATATGCTTGGTATTATGCCAAGCGTTCAAGATATCTATTCAGATTTGATGGAATACTTATATTCAGGTTTCTATGCACATATTCATAAGAGGCTAAAATTTAGACTCATAATTTTAATTATTTACCCAGTAACTTTGAGCTGATTTATTCTAAAAAAAGAACTGGCTATTTAGGAAAAGAGAACATCAAAACTATTTAATCCCAGATAATAAACGATCATAAAACCGTAACTGAAAGTGATATTTCATATTAGCAATCGGCTGCCCTTGCATTTGGTTCTTAGTTTTCAAACATTTCATTTCTCCTCGTTTGCATCCGCGAAATTGGATCAGTCCAGGGTGACCAGAATTGCCACATGCGGTCACCTTGAGGTCTGGGGGGTGAGGCAAGTAAGCTGACCGGAAAGAGAACATTTATGACACGCTAGTATATATTTAGAAGAGGGGGCGGGGAATAAACGCATTTGAGTACCGAAATATTGTTTCTTTTCATTTTGTCTCCGAATGGTCTTCTTAAGGCCATTCCGGCCTTGAACGAAAGGAAAATTTGGCAGGAGTGCTGGAAAACCCGTTCAGCGATATGAAAAAGTAAAAATTTGAAAGGTAAATTTTTGTTATAAAAATATATTTACTTTCTGAGAGATTCTATCCGAATGGTGAGACTTAGTATATCGTGGTGTGAAGAGGCTAGAAAATATCCTGCTCGTAGTATTCCATATCCATAGGACTGTCAACAGCGTCTCGGAACCTGAAAATTGGTATTTTTGAGTATTTTTTACTGCATTCCGTGGTAGCAACTATCTCATGTATAGGTTTGAAGAATAGGTGTTTAAGTTAGTTATACCTTAAGAAATGAATTCAAGAACTAAATTTTCCAAAAAGTTACAGGAAAAGGTGCAAATGACTTTTTCCGGCCTCAGTTGGAACATACGAAGGGGATTCGACATTTGTCTCCCAAGAAACTAAAGTTATTTACTTACACACGACCCTGGCCGCAATAGATTTCCAATAGTTCATGCTGCCCAACAAATGTCACCTAGGCTACGTGATTGGGGGTGGTGACAAGCGGAAGAGGTAGTCTAAGGAATGGATCAGGTCTCAGGACGTGGAATCTATGAAACTGGCATCTTCAACTTTGTGGTTCGGCGTGCCGTGCCTAAATTTAAATGTCCGCTAGAATAAAACAGTATTTAAAAGTAGGGAAGATTTCTTTATTGTTCGACGATTAGTTTTACATTTTTTGTCCTGTTGAATAATGACACATATTTCCGGAACTTGGCTCGTGCCTTAGTTACTGTTTGCAATCATTTCTCCTCATTTGATTCCCAGCTTTACATTTCAAGCGAATGTGTATCTCCCGGTGTCGTAGATTTGTGCTCATTTCTGTTTTTCGAGTTCTTCCGACGGTCTTTTCCCAACGCGCGCAAGTCTTTTTACAGCCGCCCCCTTATACATCTTATTCATGCCGTAGGCGAGACTCAAATTTGTGACCTTCACGTTGCCCGTTGGGCTGAAAGAATCGGCCCGCGCATACAGCTTTTCCTTCTCGGGAGTGAGGACTTGCATGTTTAACCAGTGGACTTTCGTGCTTTTCGAAAAAAAAATTTCACAAAGAGCTTAAGATTGATATGTTTACTTGGGATTCTTCGACAATCGCATTCAGTACAGGAGGGTGGAAGATGAAAATTTGTCATTTTTAAGTGGAGGTGGACGACGAATAGAAATCATCTTGAGGACGTTGTTTACTTCTCAACGAGACGACGGGTGACCTCCGATGAACGAAAGACACACTCATTTCATGATACACATTTTTTTGGGTGGAACAAATATGATAGTCATTTCTGGTCAGGAAGTTTGTTAAATTCTTTTGTCACCAATTGCGTGAGGATAGGGCAAATTTTGACCACTTTACATGAATTCCATTCCATTCCATTTTCATGTAATCGAATAAGTCGCCTGAAGGAATCTGCGTAAAATATGTAACACTGATGGTCCTCAGCGAGTAAACTAAACGAGTAGTGAACTAAAAGTTGTTTTTGGAGGAATTAATGAATGTTAAAATATTGAGTCTGGTGGAAGAGGCCAGAAGGTGGAAATCGGTAGAGCGGGCAAATGGATTTTTTGGTTGGTGGATGAAATTAGGGACAGTGGGAAACTGAAGGAATGATGCTGGACAAATAGGAAAGAGATAGGAAAAGGGAAGAATTTTTGAAAACTGTGTATAGGGAAATACGCATGTATAGTATGAGTACAGAAGGAGTTGTCCGGAAAATGAAATTCTAAGAAGAGATCCATATCTTCCGGGGTTCCTTCCGCATCTGTCCATGTTACCTGACCAAGTCCACTAACGTATTCAGGCCCGAAGGTCCTCCGGACCTGAAGCTGCAACGTTGGTGGAACTTTTGTCCCCACAACATGTGCAGACGCGGAAGGAACCTTGGAAGAAATGGATATCCACACCCTGCACACCGAGGAACCCTCACAAAGAATGTTTGATATTAAGACAACAGGAGACAAAAATATGCACGATGAATGCTAAGAAGGGAGAGGGCGACTCCACATAAGTGTTCCCTATCTTGTGGAAAACTATCAATCAGAATTATACATTAGAACAAGATCCTATTTTATATTAATAAAAGAAATACGGAACCCACAAATATTATTGAGAAAGGCCATAAGTTAAAATCTATGCCCGATCTTAGGAGGAGACACAAAAATTGAATGAATAAGTTTCAACAGAACAGCAAGGTTGCTCTTAAGAAGTCTCCGTCATCATATGGTTGCTATGCAACGAATAAATCATCTCCTCTGCATAATTGGAGGAGGCCATTCATTCCACTCATCTTAACAGGTTCGCAGGATGTGATGCCTATGCTTTTTTTCGACCCTCCCCGATGAGGTGTGAATAAGGCGTTGCCTTGAATCCCACTACGAGGCACCAAAGGATCCGTAAGTTTTCTTAATGAATGACGCAGGCAGGTTTATCATTCAAGATGGCACGCAAAACATCCCCGTTGATTTGTTTGATTAATTTTCGGCACATCGTACTTTTAGGATTAAATTAGAAATAATCTATGATTTAGAATTCATGTAAAGGATAATGCGATAAGTTGATGAAGGGCAAATTCGTAAACACTGATCTTTTCATGGATTTTTTTGGATTTTAGTGCTCTCATTATGCAGAAACGTTGAGATACTACTGCATGCCAAAGTAAATATGTTTATCTGATCAATTACTGTCGTTGCATAAAGGTGACTACTACCATCTAACGCGGTAGGCAATGGATAGCCTTTCAATCTATGGGTTCATATGCCTTGCGTCATTTAACTATCGATTAACCATTCAAATAATCCAAATTATTTAGTTTTAGCCATTTATGAAAATTTTGATACTTCATAGTTTTTATAATATTAAGTTTTGCGTGTATATTTTGTATGACGAATTAGTTTCTCTCATTGCACTTTAATAATACACTAGCAGACCTGCTGCCTGCTTTGCAGGCACTTTTCACAAGCATTTCGTATGCAGAGAGAAGGAAATGGTTATTTTATAAATAGAGAAATGTGTCCCATTTTAATTATCCTATGTTTTTGTACTTTTTTCTACTCCATATTTTAATTATATGCTGTCTCCCACTCTCAAAAACCACGTTTTTGCTTTTTTTCTCTGCACTACAAACTGCTAATAATCCAATACTACTACCAAATCATACAGACAGAGAATCCACACTCAACGCACCAAACCTTACTCTTTTAGCCCAAAAATTGAGAGAGAAATAAACAAAACGGATATGACAGAATGACGTACTGACTGACTGACTGACACGCTACAAAATTAATGTATATAGATAGATCTATTAGTGCACGTGTATGGCGAATCTTTGGTGATAATTCACACGCTGCCACATACCCAAGTTATAGCTTGTAGGATACTGTAGCTGTGGCTGTAATCAATTCTCGACCATTTTCAAGTCGTTATAAAAACTCATTGCGAAGAATTTGTTCAATTACAACAAACGTTATCGTGTTTCCCCTTTCAACTGTCTTGGAGAGAATGACGCACTTTTAGAATTTTATCTCAATTCTAAAGTAGTTCTAAAATTCAAATTATAGGACGCCAGACCTTCGTCATGAATAAAATTGATGGTGAATGCAAAGTCCTTGAGGAATTTAGGTGCAATTATTAGCTATATTGCACGTCTTTAGCCTTGATAGCACCAGAATCAAACGTTTCTTTCCTAAAATTATTTCTCTCTTCAGATTGGCGTATTCCCCAGCCCTTTCATTCAAGCCAAAATGTCTTTCTTCATAATAAATCAGGAATTCTCCTTTCTAACGCGTCCTTCACTATTCCATGACTTCTATTCACATGCTCCATGCCCTTATTCGGCCTTTTTTCCTCTCTCTTTCTGATTCTCTATTCTTCTTCTTCACTCACAACTCCGGACACTGCCAGGTCACACCAACCTTCACCTCATCACATTGTTTTCCTCTTTGACCTCCGCAACGTCACCATTCTTCTCCATACCCACGCTAATACGCCTCCAATCAAGTCTCAACATCTCTTACGTCAAACGTGCCGGCATTCGCAGTCATACTCTATACCTATAAATTGAATACTTGAAAGTATTCCCTGCCGTTTTCCCCTCCAGTTTCCATGATTACATATCTATTGCTGGTGTTTTGTGTACTATTTCCATTTAAATTTGTAATTTATTTCTCTATGACCTCTGTTGAGCTTTTGAAATGTTGCCTCTGATATGCCAAAATCGGCCATGTGCATGGTGAGAAGTACAGACATCTTTATCTACGTAAAAATGTCAAGCCCCTGCAAGGTTGTGTGGTAAACCATATGGAGGGTAAACCATCACCATTCACCTGGCACATAAAATAAATATTTTTAAATTAATGAAAAAATACAAATAAAAATTGTCTTAAATCTACACTTATTATCTTGCTGGCATACAAAAAACTAGTCCGTGCATGAAATGCCTAGAACCAACAGAGAGGTACAATGTTACTACTACGAGGAAACATGTTAGCGTGATATAATAAGTTTTTGAATTTTTACTCCTTTTATCTGGGAAATTCTTATGAGAGAGAGAGATATGGAAAACAAATCCGTGGTAACTTCCTGCTAAAGAAAGTAGGCTCGAAGATAGCTTTGGTCAATTAATCCTCAGTGAGTTAAAATAAGTGGTAACCTCCTAGTTATCATACCGTGTTTATTAATTATTTAACTTTGAAGTGAACGAATAACACGGTCTCTAAGCATGGATGTAAAGGAAAAATAGTGAAAAGTCTAATTTGGAACGTGGCATTGTGTATTGGAGTAATATATATGAGTTTTAAGGAAAGAATAGAGATTTATGGCTTTTGAGATGTGGGTAAATAGGGGAATATAAAAAGGGGAGGGTTTATAGTGGAATGTAGGGGAATGGAGAAGTAAGTTGAATAGAAAGGACAACGAACTTGGATAGGAAGTGGATGAGAAAACTCTTAGGTGGCAGAGAGAGTGGATGGGACTACCAATAAGAGGCTAGTGTTTTAAAGGACTCTAGAGAGAAGAATATTGGATAAGCGAGGTAGAGGGAAGAGAAACATGAGTATTTTGGATGGAATGCTGAGGATAGGAGATAAGTGGAGCTAAAAAAACCTCATATAATATAAAAGATATGTTACGGAGTAGGAGTTTTATATCCATCTAAATTTTCCTTGATCGGTAGATCACTAATAATTATTATTTTTACGCAAAGAATAATATTCGCATACAATGATAAATGACTGATTTAAAAATTAAAGCAATAATGATACAGAGAAAGAATATACCGCCAATGACGAGTTTTTTATTACTATTTGGAGCGAAAGCCTCTTCGTCATACACTCCCATTTGAGTAAATTCTTAATAAATACGCCTTCTTTTGCACAGGTGTACGACTACGAAAATCTCACTACTTTAGTGATCGAATGCATCTAGTAAAATAGCTTACAATTCATATAATCTCCCCAGTCAGAATGAGAACCGTAAATTCACGTAGGGATATTTTAGGATTCCTCAAAAATATTTCATTACAAATGTTAATGATAGGAAATGTAAGTAAAAAAAAAAGAATGGGTTGTCAGTCATGCCTATCGGAATTCATAAACTGGATCATAATAAATTAGAAAGTTTTATTTTTATTAACTTCACGTTTTTTATAGAATGCCAAATCCGTTTGCATTTAGTTAAACAATTTATTCAATGGCTACACTATTTATTTACTGTAGTATCATTGAAATTGATTCAATTGTACTTTATGGAAATTTCAAATACGGATTAATTTTTAGCCCAAGTTGTATCGCGAATGAATCAAGTATTTTCTTATAGAAAACAATGATCAAATCAAATTGCAGCGTACGAGGTGTGAGGCAGTCAATTCACGCAAAAGATGATGATTTCCATCCAATTAATTATATGTAATCAATTCTATTTGGCAAATGTGAACGCCCTTGTTATTTGAATGCGATGATCAATTCGAATAAATAGTCTTTTGTTCCTTGGGTCTTTTCTTTTTTTTTATTTCGAGATGAGATCCAAAGTCCTCTAAAGGAGGCACCAAAACATAAATGTTGCAACCTCATTCTGCGACTGAAAAACCGCTGACTCTCGAATGTTTCGTCGCTTGGCGGAGTGAATTTTCATCACCTAAGACGGCTTGCGTAGCCCAGGTTGTATTAATGCAAGGAAAGACTCTCGTCTCGATACTCCACACAAAGACGACTTTGTGATAAAGGGGTGTGTTCGGTGCGTGTTTGTGCGGTTTTTGGCCGATAATCAACAGTCATTCCCTGGTGAATTTGAGTAGGTGCGTGACCCCAGAATATTATGCACAAGGACAAGGGAGTCTTCAGAACACTACAGTGTAAACATTAGATGAAGGGCTCTGGACTCAAGTGAACTCGTTTAATAGTTAATAGTCATAGGCTAGGTTAAGGTTAATCTCATGACTAGAGATGGATTGACTCATTTTGACCTCAGGACGTTTCTCAATACAGCTGTGGAGGAATGACCTATGTTAAGTCAAACATGAGGCAAACAAGATTCTCCAAGATAATGTTCTTTTTTAACCTGTTTTTTTTATAAATGTTGCCAGTAAAATTGTCTCCTTCCATCGATACCAGGGAGTGAGGAAATTAACACTGAATAGGGCAGAATGGAGGACTGCAGTAAACCAATCCTAGGGTTGGAATACTGATGAGTAGTTTGAGAAGCACTTGAACATACGTCGCATTTCGAGCCATTGAGATGGTTGGTATAAAAAAATACTGCTTATTTCGAATTAATTTTTCGAGGTTTTGGGAAAGTGCTTTTTGGAAATATTCTCCTAAAAATGTACCTAACGTGTATTATAATAACTAATATTTCATTCTCTTTCTCAAATATTTTAAAATAGTTGTTTTTGTGCTCCTTAATAACAATGCACATCTTATGGCTTTAATAGTCTAGTTTGTTTACGACTTAAATTCTTTCCAAAACCCCTTCAAAACCCTTTTTTAATTTTGAGTAGTAGGTAGTCGAATTTCCTTTTCAGGCGCCCGTATACGTAGAAATCTATGTATGCGTCGAAATAATACCCTGCGATCCATCGCAAGGATGTGTGGTAGAGGGTGAAAATAATAGTATAGTTGGGTCGTTTTAGGTGTTCCAGCACTCAAGGTTACATCGCTCCATTTAGTTTTAATTCTTTAACCTAGGACGATCATATAATCCCTGCCCGAGGCTGGATTTGAACCCACGAACCTTGACTAGCCAGATTGGCACGTTACCGATATAGCTACCACGGCAGACATATTGCTCCGTTCAAACTAACTTAAACATAAGATAAATTCTCATGCTATAACAGCACTCACTCCCTAGACGGGATTTGAACCCACGACCCTTGGGTTTTCTGGTCTGCACTCCTTCAACCTGACTATTGCGGCCTGTGATAATGATGCAACTTTTGAATCAACAATAAATCAGAAAAATGTAAGATAATAAATAACCGTTATTCATACATATTTCCTTTAATATTAATGTTGCAGTTTGGCAACTAATGCAATTGTATTATATCTAGGTATATATCTAGGTATTATCCTGCTATCCCAAGATTGTGTGGCTGGTAATGAGCTATCATCAATAAGTATGCAAATAAAGCAAGAATCCGAAACTTATTTACTACTGTACGGGTTCTATTCAATAGAACAATTTGTTGGTCTGAAATTCTAAAATGAATTTAATCCAGCAGTAGCCCTATTTCTCAAATTTCTAAGCCTAAGAGCTATTAGGTAAATAAAATAAGGATGAGGGGAAATAACATGAGTTGCGTCGGAAAAAAAATTGTCTTGACTAATTGGATCTCCATGCACTTTTGAATGAATATTCAATAGTTTGATAGAGCTGTTTTTTTCGTATAGATGAGGAAGCATTCAGGTGTGTGAATATATTTATGATGGATTAGCACGCCAAGCTGTTTAGATTAGTCCAAAAATGATTTGGAATCCCGCGTTTCTGAATACCATGCGATCGCATTCATCGCACGTGTCCTAGTGCGCAACCGTCTCGCTCCGAAGCGCCTACGTATTTCCCCCCAACTTTACCGCTCCTGGCAGCCCGACTATAATGGACACCTGTGCCAACAAGGAATGAGACATTGGCATTGTCCCCGTTCCCATGCGAGCAATGCTGCGGCTCTCAGTGACGGGTTAGCCCCGCAGCTCTGCCGTGAACTTGGCAATCTTCTCCAATCCCTATTCTTAATCCTTTTCCGCGATCATGCACTTATTTTTGATTTTGGATAATTACTTCCGAAACATTAGTACAAGAATTCGGTCCAAGCTGTTCCAAATGCTAAGGCTATATCGGACTTTCAAACCTAACTGGATTCTAAGCTCAGTCCTTAGACAAACACGGAATCCATGCCCGAGGTGGGATTAAAATCTTTTCTTCGACCTTTGGTTTGCTTGTCGGGCATGTCACCGAGCTAGCTACCCAGGGTAGTTATACACACATATAAGCGTATGCAGATACGTAAAGTCCGTTAAAAAAAGCTGGTAATACGTAACTAAACTATGGAAACATGTCAAAGCCTGCCTTGACACTGTAGAAATGCGTATTTGGAAGAAAATAACAAGGTTAAGCTGGACTCCAAGAAAATAAAATTTAGGGCTATTACAGGAAGAAAATTAAAATAGGAAAACACCATAAGAAATTAAAAAAAACAGTCAGATAAATGTCTTAGTTCACTGTATAAGGAACGATGATTTCAAAACACGTATTCTTGAAAGCAAGGTATTCGGGAAGATAAAGATAGTGTAACAGAGGATAAAATACCTTGTAGATGTCAAGAAAAGAATGCAATACAGCTCTTGCCACAAGGTGAATATTAATGAATTAAAGACGGAATGATTGCATCGACACGGTGAAGACTTCTTGCAAAACTCGAACTCTTAGGCGTGAATACATAGGTCGTAGTGTTTTTTATTTAAAAAACAGATCAATGAACCCACGACCGGTGGTGAGAATGTCCTGCCTCAAGATTTGAGAAAACATCGATAGGATTGATCTTAACCCATGGAAAAACTTTTATGTACTCTTTTATTTAATAATATTTCCGTACGATTTTCTGATTTCTCAACAAAAAGGGCGAGAATGATAGCTGAACACTATGGAGCAGATGAATAGGTGATGACAATTACAATTAATTGGACGAACATATGCTGAATTTAGCTGACACGAAGTCACCACCGCTACTACGTATTCTTCTTGAATCAAATTTCCCAAGGTAGAAAATAATTTGTGACCTTAAAATAGGCAATTATATTTTTTTAAATCAGAAAACACTTCCGTACTTTTGCATGATGCCATCATCTAATAGGATATGTGAGTGCTCAAGGTTCCCCGTTCTTTGGCATTTGACTGAGAATGAAAGAAATTATATTTTTAAAACGCTCTCTTGCGGCAGTGCAGTGTGGAACTATCTTTTTTATAGAGGCGTAAATTATTTACTTCTGTTTGGAGTAGGCGGGTCGTTTGAATTTAGGACCACTTTCCTTCCTAATTTGCACTAGAGATCGCTAAAATGATTTGTTTTTTTTAATCGTAGAATTATTTCGATGCAGGACGCATGTTTAAATGCACTTAACTATTCCAACCCTGCACCCAAGGATCATTCGACACAAGTCTTGGGTCATACACTAAATTATATCAGTGGAAAATTAACAATTATGAGAGTCGCATTGTTGTGGTGTCCTTCTCGTGGAAGACGACCTTTTTCCTAGATAGTACAGGTTCGAATTACCACTGTGGTTGGTGTTATCTAATAAAATCATGTCCATCAATTAAATATCACATGGAGATCCTTTTTAGTACAGTATTACGGCCGCCGTGGGAACTGTGATAGCATTTGACTTCAAATAATTGTGCAGTGTTTTTGCTACTTTGCTAATGCTACTTTGATAAAATATGTTTTGTTTGCGAAGTTGCTTTTCTGGGCACTTTTGCAATTTAATTGAACTGCAAAAATCGTCATGTAGTCACTAACACTAGTATTATATGCAAGACGAAAGTAAGAGTCGGCTCCTTCTGCACTCCGTTGCGGTGGTTCGCACGATACTATGAAGATGTAGATGAACTGTGGACCAATTTTAAGAATTTTATTACGAGAAGGGTAATTCCAAGGTTAGATTTCTCTCCACATATAGGTACCCTACTCTACCAATCGAAGTACCTCTTACCAAACATTATGTCGCATATGACCCCGGCCAATAGTTGCCTCACCTAACACTTAATGCAGCATGCGTGATCATTTTGGTCTTCATTATATTGCGATCCCTTACACCAGCTTTCACGCAATGAGTTCACATTTAATGGCTAGGTTAGCCGAGCGACGGCCCGGCAGCCCTAATATCGAGGGTTCAAACATCGATTCTTCGGGCATTGATGTCGTGTTTGTTTAAGGGTCAAGATTACTTAACTAATGCTAGATGGTTACCTTGGAAGTTGGAGTAACTTATTACCTAAGCCTTCTATCGCTCTTACTTCGAACAATTTAACCCTGCTCGTAGTATTCTATAATTAAAGGTTCCCCAAGAAGCTTGGGTTGACCTTGTCATCGAGATTTTTCTTTTTATTTCGTCGTCTTTCTATAGAAGTTGGTGACAATGCTGGATATTATAGTTTTGTAAACTCACTCTTTGAAATAATAAACGGATGATTAGCTATTACATTCTCTTAAGTTCTTAATTCAAGAAGTGGCAGGTTTGCCTAACCTCTAATTTCTCATTACTGACCATACCCGCCGTTGACCGAAGAGGTGAGCCGTCGAGAAAAATCTAGGGATGTGCTATTTCTTCCCTCTCGTTTTCGTTCCGCCCGCTCCTTCTGCGTTGTTGTTGGGAGGAAGGCCAACAAGCCAACTTGCGGTCAAGCTTGCAGATCCATGACTTGGAGCAACGGATTATGACTTGGAGCAACCTGTATTTCTCGCCACTCGTAATGTGACCTAGATATCTTAGGGCTATAATTCACCAATGGGAGAACCTTGAACTTGAATATTGCTTTGAATTCAGAGTTTCCGGGAAAGTCGGAATGCATCTCCCGCTTGGAATATCCCCTCACTCGCAAGATAGAGCTATCTCCCTCTCCAACCCAACCTGCGGGCCGCCTTCTGTTCGCTAGCCAACAGACTCGCTACGTACAGTCCATTCCTCTTTTTCAATGCGCAGCACATCTCGAGATGGTGGTGAATTTCAAACTTATCTGCGTCTGTCGAAGTTCGTTCATGTTATGGTGGTTGGGAGAAAGATGTAGGTAGCGTGTCCTTGACGTTTATCTCAGCATGCCAGGCATTTCCGCCTTCCATCATCCAATTACGCGACGCCCCTCGGTAAAAAAACACCCCTCTCTCCGTTTTCTTGGCCAATAGTTTTATCATCTCATTATGATGCTGGGCGTACAATTTCATTTCTCACCGGGACAACTGTGTTATTGAACAAAACTCCTTTCTCGAGGTCAAACGCGAACTGCGCTCATTGGAAATGTAAATTGAATGAACCGCCAAATGATTCGTTTAAGAAAATTTGCGGAGTTATGGGCCACGGCGTTGGCTATTGCTGTTTACTGCTTTCTGAGAGGATGATTAGGCTGGGAAAAATTCCTCCTATGCATTTCCAATTATAAATAATTAGGGAATTTATTTCTCACTAAGCGTTCCACGAACAATTTGTTGAAAATATTTCCTCCGATATGTTGTTGTTGTTTGATTGTACAATATATTTGCTTTAATTTCATACTGCTCTGTGCCATTGACTCCTAACAGTCAATTTAGCCTCAGAAAATTTTACATTAAAATTACTCCTGACAGAGCTGAAGATATAAATCATATATTAAGGGACATATATGCCCCTCAGTAGCGTTTATCCACTCCTTTGCGATAATGGTGGTTTGAAATTAGGTCTTTTTTGGGTGAAAATTCCTTGTGTCCTAAGTAAATTTATTTGACGTAACGGTAGTAAAGTCGGTTATACAGTTCCTAACAATGTTTACTCGACGACAACGCATGCCATGTGTTTATTCACTCCTGCCAAGCGTGCCTGCTGTATCCTGCAGGGTGCTATATAGAAGTATATGCCTATTAAAGTTGACAACGTGGAATTAGACTCTCAGGAGCTTCCAAGTGAAGCTCATAGGGTATGATTTCCTGGTTAAATATTTTCCTGGAAAACCAGAGGGCGTGGCATGGAGGGGAAATAGCACTAGCGGGTCGGGAAATAAAGGAATTGTTTGATTGCAAATAATGATGAGGAGGAAGTGACTGGGCGTACTACCTCGCGAGCTCTACCGTTATCAATCCACTCGTTCCTATGGTTGAAGACTGAGGTTGTTTGAATGTTCGGTACTTATAAGAAACACGTGAAGAAAATTTGACTTACCTTGGAGAAGAATGAAGACAAAACTAATGACCCTCAAGGCATCCATGGCGGGACAGTTTTGAGCCTAGGGTTATGAACTGGCGCTGTTTGGTTTAGTCCTTTTACTTCTTGAATTTCTCCTTCCGCTGCGATTTTCACAAAAGCTTCACCGGATCTTCTTAGCGACGTTCGAGGAGTATCAGATGACCTTCCGAAACCTTTGACCCCTTAAGGTTCGCGCAAATGTTATTTTAACGGCGAACCGGGCTGTCTTCGGTTTTTCTAAGAACTTAAGCGTGCAGATTCAATTTAGATATTTTTTTCCACTTCCCTCACCCGAAGAAATCGAGACGGATGTATTGTGATTTCTCACCGGAATCTTCGTTTCGGAATCTTGTCCTATCCTTCCCTTCCCTCGGGTCGGACGAAGGAAAGAAAATAAAAGCTCCGTTTCCGAAGTGTTCCGCCGGAAAGTAAACTTCCGTCCCGGAGAGGGTGACAGAAAACCCAGACAATTGCGACCGCGGTCTCACTATCGTGGGCTATCCCTGGCGCCGTTGACCGAAGAGGTGAGCCGTCGAGAAAAATCTAGGGATGTGCTATTTCTTCCCTCTCGTTTTCGTTCCGCCCGCTCCTTCTGCGTTGTTGTTGGGAGGAAGGCCAACAAGCCAACTTGCGGTCAAGCTTGCAGATCCATGGCTCCTTGCGTCTGCAGATGCAGGAGAAGCGGACCAACGCGGCGAACCTCCGTCTCTCTCAGTCAGTCTCGCTGGCGAACGCCGGCGTCCGATCCCAAACGCCCGAGCGTCGTCTCGAACCGAGGTCTGGGAAGGGAAGTGCGGATGTTCGTCCTCGCGGTCGGACTAATATCGACAGAGTCGCCACCTCTTCCTCTCCCCTCTTCTCTCTCCCTTCTTCTCTTTCATTCGTTCCCCTCTCTTCCTCCTTCTCCTCCAACCATTCCTTCGCCCCCTTTCCTCTCCCAACACAACCCCCCTCCCCCACACACAAGGGCGATCGCGTCGTCCCGCCACTGTTTCATTCATCTCCACTCACACACACCCACACAGAGACTTCCTCCACTGAGGAGAGACAATCCGTCTCCCCTTCCACGAATCGACCTACTCCCCACTTCTATAAGTACGTACATCCCTAGTCATCAAACTGCCGCCCCGTACTCTCCCTACCACCTCGAATCCAACCCCAATATTCTACTCCCTACTTCCTCGATATTTCCTATTCCCCTTTAGCTTTAGCCCCCCACCTTACCCTACTCAATCGTTATAAAAATATGTACTGCCTGTGGAACCGAAACTGACAAATATTTTTTTGCTGACAACAAGTAGTTTTTACAGGGCTCAGTTTTTAGGTGCACGCACTGCAAAGACCATACATCTCTCCGTCAAGCCTAAACATAAACCCAAAGACATCGACACAACGTCCGTGCCTCAGTTAGAATTCGATTCCGTGATCTTTGGGTTTACAGGCCGACGCATCATCGACCTTGATACCGCGATAAACAGCTGACCAAGAGAGAAGTAAAACTGACGGCCTAAGGTAAAAAAAAGTGCGAAATAGATGATCTAATTACCGTATTAAAGTGTAAATGAATGGAAAATGGAGGAGCGCTTGACTATTTGCTTGAGTATTGATAATACATAATTCATTTCATTAAAACTTAACTGATGAAAGTGAGAATAAAAAATTACACTTTGAAATGGTCCACTAATAAGGTTTATTGTTTATTATTCTCAATTTCATCATGGAGAGGTTCCACATAGTCAGGTCTGAAGTCATTACCAAAACTTAACTGTTTGGAATGGAAGAAATAAAATAAATACCTTATTTTTGCTCACCTGAAAAGAACAAATCTCCTTTTATTATTTTCAAACCTACATCTATCGAGTCCCCTGTCAAACCCCTCAAGAGTGTGTGGCAGGGGCTAATCATGACACAAAATTCACTTCGTGCAAGCGCTAATAGATAGAATTCTACTTAATCAGAGAAACCAGTTAGTTATACATGTAACATGCACTTTCCGTAGTTCTGTAGTTTCTACGAAGGATATGAGTATTGCTTTGCCAGTAGAGAACCAGAAAAGTATAAAATGTAGTGTCGAAATGGAAGTATCACCGTGAATGGAATGAAAGTATCACCATGGTGGAAACTGACATTGAAATAAAGAAGGATAGGCTCTGTTGTGTTATGATCTACCTGTTGGGGACGCATCATCATTATCATAATTGTTCAACAATCCTACGACTGGTTTGACGCAGCTCTCCTCTCGCTTCTCGTATCAGCTAACCTCTAACCGCTTATATAATTCTCTCCTTAAAGGTCCTCCACTCCTTGCCTTATATATCTCATATTAGGCCTGCCTTTGCCATTGTTCCCGTTCTCGTGTCACTCGATGATTGTCTTCATCATACCATCATGCTTTCAAGATCGTGTTAATGACCGATTAAGGGTTCCCCTCTTATTTTCAACATATTGTTGGTGACGCATGAAAAGTGAAATTGGTGCATTTGTGAGAACAGCGATTGGCGTTGAAATAGTCAGTGGCGTAGTCCGTGCATGAGTGGCGGTAACTTTGGATTTCGTTGTCTAGATCGGTTCAAAATATTTACAAAATATTTTTATTTTATCGTGACTCAATCTTGACGCATTGAGGTAAAGAAATTTAGTTTTAACTCAGTAATATGCCAACGGTCACCTGCCCCACCTGTTCAGTTCTATTTTTCCATGTTTCTCTTGAATATCACTTCTGAAAATAACAGAATGTAAATGTGTGTCATGCAAGCTGTCGCAAGTACTTGTGACGGTGGTTGTCGCTTAGAGAGTGACCATGATTAAAGGAAGGTCACAGATGTCTCGTTTGAGAACGATGAAAAAGCCTTTTATATCGTTATATTCGATGTATTGGTATATGAATATCAAATATCCGAAATACGTTGCTCAAGAACGCATTAAAAGGCGCTCTGATTTCGTGAACAATTTTATGTTTGTGTTTGATTCGAGAGTTCGTCATTATGTCCCCAATAACAATGTTGATGAGTGGAAGCCGTGGTGTTTGGAGGAAGGCGGAAAGGTGTATGCTGTGGTTAGTGGGAAAGATGAAGAGAAATTGTCACCTTTCTGGTCGGGCGTAAGAGTTTTTGAGAAGCAAGTAGAAGCTTGCGAGGAGATCTTGCAAGGAAATAGTTGTAACCATTTATAGCAGAACGAGGTGAATTACTTTCTGATCTTATTAACCTATCCAAATCATTAGGACTCCCTTAGCAATCATCAATATAGTCTTTCAAGTAATGACATTGTTGGTTGCTGATTCTTGTTTTTTAGGTCCTCCATCTGCTGAGGCTGCATCTCACCGTCCAATGTAATCTTAAGTCATTGACTAACACAGCATTCATCTTCGAGGCGGGGTTCGACTCCGCGACCTTGGGTTTCTAGGTCGGTGCGTTACCAACCTGGCCAACGCAGATGACATGGCATTGTTGATCTCGTAGTTTTAAGTAATTCATTTACTGATATTAGTTGTCGTGACTGAAGTCCTTCAAGTGATGATAATGTTACTGATTTTCCCAAATCTACCGTTTAAATAATCCACTCAATAAAATACGGTTTCGTTGCTCTCAGTGGCTTCTCTCCTCTCTTGTACCATCTTATTAAAATATGATTGAATCGATTTCCTTATTCTCTTGAAGGTATGAACCATCTCATGAAAGCCGGACGCTAGCTCGCTCTCTTCCTGCAACATCAACAATGCGATTCTTCGGCCCTTCTCTCGGTACGTGAGACGAAGTTAGACGAGGAGTGCTGACCCTCTAGTTAATCCTGTTCTCCCCTCCTTCACTCGCCTCTCTTCTCTCTCTCACTCTCTCTCTCCTCTCCCTCTCCTTCTCGTCATTCCTTTCGCTGTCCTCGCCGCACACACACACTGTTCCTTCTCGCTTTTGTCGCGCTTGATCACCGATTCACCACAACGCGATTCCTTTGGGGTTTTTTTTTCACCTCTACGGTTCGAAATCTGCGTCCCGTCGCGTTCAACAACCAGTGCAAACCCCACATTATCCTCCATCTTTACCGTCGCCTCAATCTTGGTTCCTTTGCATTCTTCGGCCGGTCTCGCCATGAACCTTCGTGATCCAATGTGGGAAAAAAATGAGTGGCATTTATTTTCTGGCAGCGAGTCCGGAATATCAATCTCTTTTTTTCATACCATTTTCCTGCCTCTATAACCCTGAGGGAGAAAGAAGAACAGTATTATTACATTTCGTTTTCGAACAATTCGACAAGTGATATAAAAAAACCTATGACAATGGCAGGATGGCCAAAAACATTGTCAATGCAAGAGCCCGAAAACAGCACTAAGCCACAAAAACATTGGTTAACAAAAAAAATAATAATGGGCCCTCAGAAAATTATCAGAAAAAATTACATAAAGCTTCACGAGTTAAAAAAGAAAATATCATGCAAGAGTAGTTACTTGGTGACTCATTCAGCCTCGCACGCGAAAAAATGTTAGGAATAAATCATCAGGAAGCACCTCAAAATGAATGCAAGTGTTTCAAAAGGAATAGATTGGTTTCTTATCAGAATATTTAGATGCGCATGAAACTTAACGAAGTAGAAATAAAAATTGTTGACATAAATATTACAGCAAGGTATCTAAAGCAATTAAAGTATGAAGAGTAATGGAATAAATGCATTTGAAGATGAATTATTACAAGCATTTTAGATTAGATCGTGGTTATCGTGGGGATAATTAAGACATGTAATTCAGTTTTCATATTTTTTTGCTATTCTAAATGCACCCCTAATTGCACAACACATGAATATATTTTTTTCCAATGTCTCCTTACATGTTTGACACGAAACCATTGCTCAAGGTTTATATAGTATCTTTAGCGTATGGGGGGAGGTTTTTGGCCGGAAGCTGTTTTGCATCCAAAGCTGCTGTATCCCCTTAGTTAGATAGAGGTATATTTTGAGGTGCTAACGGTGAAACCTGTAGTGTAGGACCGATAACTACGAAAGTAGCAGTTGGTAGCAACTATAACTGCGATAGTAGTATTAGGAAGTAACGGTTACTAAAGATAGTATCTTTTAATAGTCAATAGAACATGCCTGGTGAGTATGGGATTATTTCATCCATACCCTAATCCATAAAATCTGTTGCAATGGAAATCCAAAGCTGTGACACGGCGACTACGAACGATTCATGAACTTTTGTGTAACTAAAAATAAAACTCAGTTGGTTGTATCCGGTAAAATATGTTCTAATCGGTCATTTTTATTCTGCGATTAAGACGAATTGTTTAGCCATTCATTGGACGTAGCCGATAACCAAGGTCACTTGTGCCATTAATGGCTGATGAATTTTCGGGTAAAGGTTGGCATTTTTAGGGGACGGAGGGCTGGATAGGAATCCAGCGTTAGCATTAGCCTGCACTTCGGCACCAGGGGAGACAGCGGTTTAATAGCCATGCGACGATGGAGGTCTGATCTTGAAGTGTTCTAAATATTTCAATAAAGTATGGGAAAACAGCCATTGAAAGGTTTCTTCCCTTTCCTATGATTTTAACCTGGGTCCTTAATATAATAGACTAGTTTTAGACACTACGGCAGACCTATAATTAGACTATTCCTCCTAATTGCTGAGAAAGGAAGTTAAGAATATGACTCTCCTAGTAAGTAAATGTTTCAGACCATGAAATATTTAAATTTGTGTTATTTACACTTATGATAGGGTCGTAGCGGCCTTGTAGGTAGAGCGCTGGGCTACGGGCCGGAGGGTCCCGAGTTCAAGTCCTGGGAAGAAGCCTTTGTAGTCGCCCCAACCCAAAATCCTCGCGATCCGATTTTCTGTGTCGGTTCCGTAGGAAATCGCAGCTGGCCCAGGGAAAGAAATTGCCCCCCCCCTGAACAAATTGGTTTAGTACGGGGTGAACTCTACCCTCACTTATCATAAACCAACCTTCGGGTCAAACACTAATGTTTATACCTATGCTATAACCCGAAAACCACACAGATGGCTAATAGAAAAAAGTGCCATGGCGAGTTATTTTACGGCTAGCATATTGCGGTGACAGTGTTAGTGTGAAATTAGTGTGAATTATTAATATTAGTGTGAATACGAAATGGTTACCCAGTAACATGCGAGAATCTTACTAGAAAGACTTTACCTCCGTAATAATCCTCAATATTTATCGAGAAAAAATAATCTTAATATCGGTATACCCGCCAAAATATTTATTTGTATTTCTCTCGCAATAGAATAGACAAGGTACGGCTCTAATTTGAAGTGAGGATAATATCTGATGCTATTGCGTTGAACTTGTTCGACTTTTGTTTTTCCCTGTTTAAATCTTTCATGTGCCCGGCTGTAATTTTTTTGCTCTTTGCTCATTGAAATATAACCCTTCAATCTGGAAAAATATTTTTAATGAATGTGTTCCAACCCTCGGTGATAACCATGGTAGTTAAAAACCATTTAGTCATTTTTGACTTAAACTTGACTAAATAAAATGATCACTTGGTAAGATTCCACAAATTTTATTTTTTCCGACCTAGGTTTCGATCGGTTTGACAATCATTATGACCTTGATAATGATTGTCAAACCAATCGAAACCTAGGTCGGGAAAAATAAAATTTGTGGAATCTTACCAAGTGATCATTTTATTTACTATGCGGTTCCACCAAGTGAAGCCTGAGGATTTCCTCTTTATTAAACTTGACCCTTGACTCTTTTTTGTGCAAAATTATCAATAAATTTAATTAGTGTATATAGTCATCTTGAAATCTTAAAGGTGATTAGAAACGGTTAGCGGGTCAGTTCTGATTCTCCTCAACATTGGACCCATGAAATGAATTAGTATCTCCATTTTTGCTACCAGACATTGAAACGATATTTTTATCGATCAAGGCAGCATTTTGTGTCATGCTTCCGATGTAGTTTACTTTAGCGGTTGACGTACCAAAGGCAAAATTTATTTCCTGCTCAATTTAAATTGCCATATTTAAATGTAATAAATCCACATCTCACTTCAAGATTGCCGCGGATTCCAGGGGTTGCTATAGTACCGTATTTACACGTGCGATTCAACCCCTCGTGTATCCCGCGCATCCTTATTTTTAGCAGCCTCGCGAGAAATAAAATACTTTTGTCGAAAATGAATTTTTGCCCTTGAGGCTGCCGCTTTTCGTCAGGAGCTGAGAGCACATTCTTTAATAAATATTGAAGAAACAAGAATAGGTTGAAAAAAGGAAAATGAAATGGTGAAAAAAATGCACGATGCTTACAACAACAATATGAATCTGACGAAAATAGAAGAAGCTTACAAGAAAATCCTCAGGACACGTAAGCTTCTCATCTCGTTTTTTTCACTGGCGGCTTAAACGAGTAAATATGGAATTACGTACAATTACTGTAATGGCGTCCGCATGATTACCGGGTTTTCACCTAGTGCGCCGAATCACAGATGCCAAAAAAACCTACGCACTAATACAATTACTGCAGTGTTTACAGTTTCTCTACTATCACCAAATTAATTATCATTATACTCTTTATTAATTAATGACTTCTCTAGCATTGAACTACTCTTCTGTTGAAATCATCATTATAATTTACTATTTAATAACCTACTATTTACGATATTTCTCACTTAATTTTCCAAGATTCTGTGACTAGGTATTTTATTTCCCAGATGGTCGCAGTGCTTGACTTGTTTTATTAGTGAATTGTCAACGATAGGTTTGAAACTGATAGGTTATTTCCTTATAATTATGGATTTGTTTTTATATATAAGTAAATTATAATTTTTGTGGCTATTGAGTTGAATGCAGAGATTAGTTATTGCAAGTGATCTTCGGTTTCCGCTGCTAAAATAGCATCGTCCATTATATCATAAAGGCCGTTTTACACGGTACAATTTATTGTACAAACGAATGTGAATGTATGAAAGTGAACGAAATTGTACGTTTGTCTAAATGGAATGAGAACGGGTTCTATTTTCCGTTCAGTCATTCAGACATTCGCACGTTCGCACAATTTGCCGCTTTACACACTACAATTTTCTCATTCAAGCGTCTGTACAAGAACTTGTACAAAAAAAGGTACCGTGTAAAACAGCCTTAAGACTTTTTCCGGCTGTTTTCCAGCCGGTATCCTTTGGCAGTGGATATTACATAGGTAAAAAAATCAAGTTTCATATGCTCAAATACATTAGGGTTTAACGTAGTTTCATGCACGGATACCATCGCTCTCTTCTACGCAACTCACCACGGCAGCACTCGGCTTTGCCATGCAGCTGAGAAGATACGAATCGTCATGGCGGATTGCGCAACATTTGTTGGTAAAGAGTGATGCATGGACTTCCCAACATTTAGCCAATATTTTCTTGTCGGATGGTAATTGCAGTGCTCACGGTCGCTTGGCATCAACGCTAGATTAAATAAATGCATTCAGCAGGTGCATTCACCATTCCTTGCCTGTTTTCTCGACTTTACTTTAAACCTTGACATTTGAAAAATTAGGAATCCATTTGTCTTCGTTTATCACGTCTTGCAAAAATTGAGTTTTAAATACTGATATACTCAAGTAAAATAAACAATTTACAGTGAAGGCTTGGTTTTATTCAAATGTGATTGATCACATAGTTGGCGAGAGCTGCAATTTTCACTTCGTTGATGCATCCGCCTGGCTGGGTTTTCCTACTTCAAGGGCATTGCTAATGGTTAATTATGTAATGCATGACCTTGGTCTAATAATCCAAGTGCAGTTGAGAAGGTTTGACTTTCGCTTAGGCACCGCGTGGCTAAGGAAGAATGGGTGGCTAGTATTCTCGCTACCTCCATAATTTTTCCGCTCGAATTTTCAACCTATCTGCATAGGAAAACTGTTCCCGAATCGAACAGGCAATTAAGATTAGACACTAGTCCACTAGCTCCCTAAAAGGTACCTACATTTTTACCTCATTCATTCATTCATTTTACATTCATTACCTCAATTTTCTATCGTACAAAGTAGGGATGAATCCTATACCTAGTTTACACTTTTGTGCCATGACTGAAAATTCCAACGGTGAACTTGCATTGAGACAAAAGGCGACAATAACATAGTATTACGATGAATTCCAATGGCTCCACAAAAAGATGCCTTCGTTTTTGGTATCGTTAACAGCAGCGATAGATAACGTGGCCGGAATTATACTGTCTGGTTAATGTGGACGTTAACGTTCACTTAACTTAAAATGTAAGTATTGGTAAATTTACTGTCGTAAATTTCTATTCAGTGCTATAATCTCTTGTTCAGTTTAATCTGGAAGTTAGAGTGCTCATTGTCTTAAGAATAGAATAGAGAGCCATCAAGAAGTAAGAAGAAAAAAGTGCAAATAACTTGGGTAAACATTTTAATTACCCTGAACTTTATTAACTGTTATCGGCTTGTTTGACTATTCTAACTGCTTGTCTTGGGAAATAATAAAATAGAACATTTTCATTGAGAAAACTACGTTAGAAATGCGTGATTCGGTAATAAATTATTTTCCCATCGTAAATGAATAACCTGAAAATGCCATTAATGTGTTTTCTTTATCATTATCAATTTATTTTGACCAGTTTGATAATGGTATGAGAGAGCATGTAGACACGCATAACCGTTGCGGTCGCCGTCAGCTAACCAGGTATGTTCATAGCTCTTGATAAAAGTCAACCTCACATTGCAATTCATATCAACTTAATGTCCACGTTAACTAACAATAGGTTTAACCAGGTATTATAAAACCGTACGTATAGGAGTTCTGTTCGGGAATTATGATATTAGAACCAGAGGCAATTCATTTATTACGCAACGCTCATTGTTTTTTACTTTTTTCACCTACACCTCCTTTAAAGCCCCTTTGGTTTTGTTTGTTTAAAGGAGGACTGTATTTATAATGTATCTTTCTCCCATAGTAACGGCAGACTGGACGTTCTCCTGCCCCTGTCGATGGTAGGGGTTTGCAGTTAGTCCGATTCTCCGATTTAGCGTTAAGTCGTTTATGGATAACCCATGAGAATTTTAAAACTTTTTCTAGAGTGCACATTAAAATACTGTAATGTTTTTTAAACCACGATATGTTTGAGAGGTGTGGTGATGTAATAACTTGGTAGCATAAAGAGATTTTTGTTCATAAACTAGTATACAACTCTCCTTTCTTGTCCATGAAAAGGAAAACATTTTAGACCTATAACTCCTGCAGTCTACTTTTCTAGTGTCAAAGATTACATTTTTCAAGAGTTAGAGTTTTCAAAATGTTACTGGCTTAATAAAAAAACAGATCTATAATGAATTGCCGAAAATAATTTAGTTCAATCCCAACGTAGTGCGCGTCTTGTAGCCAATTGTTTATTACGAAAAATGTGACGGTGAATGTGCTCAATAATGTGTCCTTTAGATCGGTAAATAGTCATTCTCTATAGCTCGCTCCTAGCAATGTGTTCATTTTTTTATAATTTCATAAGAAACCTTGATTCAAGTAACGTATTTTTAGGCTTTTATTTTAAAAAATTCCCAATGCACCACGTGATTATGGTAATAAGTAGTCATTTTTTAGCTTGATTTTCGAATCAATATCTGCTGGATTAAAAAGTTACTTTGATTAATTTAATAATCAAATTAATTTTGTAATATTCTTCTAATTATTAAATCAACGTCAATGAACCGATCGCTTCCTGATACTAGAGTTAGAGCCGAAGTATAACTGTATCCTTTTCGGCCTTCATGGGAAATTTGACCTTCATAGTATTATAGTATTTAATTAAATATTTGCTTTATGCCTATGCTTTACGGGCCACCGGGCATTCGTGCTCGGTGGTAGCGTTACCTCGCCTGGTTACCATAGGGTAGCGGGTTCGAGTCCCGCCTGAGTGGGTTTTTCACCAATCAGGACATGGCTGTGTGTTCTCGTCTGTTGTTACATTGCTAATGCCCCGATGTAAAGGCCACATGTGCTGTTTTCGGTGGTAGTGGAAAAAAAAATAAATAACCATTGAATGAAAGGGTTCACTTCTAACATTTCTTTTCAATTCAGACTCAAGAATTTCCCACCGAAAAACATTTTTACTGGATTTACCGAATTGAAGAAAGGCAGTGAACTAAAGTTGTGGCCGCAGGAAAATTTGTTGACGACAGCATTTGGAAATAGCTGGTAAAGAGGGAGGCTCGGAGGTCATTCAATTGAAACCTATTACTTTGAGACGTGCCCATTCCCTGCTACTTTTTTCAGTTATAGCGAGATTTCCACGAAGAAAGAATGATGCACCTTGACCGGGATAGGACCGGACTCATGCTTATTTTTCTTGCGAAATATTCCCATTGTGCATATCAGTGTGTAACTCCGTTAGGGATTTTCGTGACCAATAGTTCGCTACACTTGAATTTTTCTGTTATAGTTCCATGGATTCACCAAGAGTTATACACATCTACATCTAGATGTAACCCTTCAACCTTCCTCGAAGGTGTTTGATAAGGAGGGATTTCACACCAGGCATTCTCATTTGACGAGGAAACAACCCGATTATAAGTTTCCGCTAAACTGGGGGTAAAAGTGGCGGGGCCAACTCTTTAGGTGTTCTTCTGATAGGAAGTCCAGCCTTCCGTTACGTTAGGAGAATAAAACATCATAAATCCGTTCCTTATCCGAATGATATTTATGATACACTTAGATAAAGTGTAGTGAAAATGTAATATTGAGAAAAAATGGGATATATATCAGCATTATATCTGTTTTATCACAAAAAAGGAGATGGTTCATTGGCAAAGATATCCTGGAGAAAGCTACGTATCGCTATTGGGAATGATCAAGGAGGTGAAAAATTAGCGTTGCGTAGTATATGGATGGCAAAGAAATGAACACAATGGTTCAAATATAATATAGGCAATCTGAAACTAACAGAATTATATACGGTTAATGCAGAGTTTAATTGTTATACAAAACGTGAGGACATATCTGAAAACTTGACACTTATGTGTGGTACTATTAGCAACCTGTGTGTACACGAAAAAAACATAAAATCTTAGTTTTCAATTCTAACTACCTCTCCATCAAATTCCTTTTAAACTTATTACTGTCCCTTACCGTCTATTCTCCCTCACAAAGGATAAGGAATATATAATTGTCTTGGTCTAGTCGCTCTTAATTTCTGTTATTCTCTTACGCCAAAAAAATACGTTCCTCATATTTGAAAGGCTAGTCACTCACGCACTGCTGGTGTATGAAATTTCTTCCGAACTTCCTGGCTCTGTTAGAAGGTCACGCTTGAGTGCCGTTCTGAATTCCTTAGGTTTTACTGCCCGTGAAACTGCAGATTTCCATTAAAATTTTACATTATATAGCAAGCAAGAAGTTGCCCCTGGAAAGGTTTATGTCTATTTATACGCTGACTGCCATGTCCTTGATCGCGAATGTATTTTCGTTCAGTCAGATTTATTGAAGTGCCTACAGTTCATTTCTTTTGGAAAAATCAATTATACTTCCATCATATCTAAAACTCAGCAGTAGAATATTATACCGCGCTTATACTGACGTCATGGCAGCCATTCGCCTTTTTTCTTTCACCGGAAATAGATGACCGAATTGACAAAAAGTGTGGTTCTCGATTTTGCCAACGCAGTTTGTGATGGCGATAATATTCCGTGGCAATTTTCTATAAACGTTTGCGGCAAGACGTTGCAATCAACAAATTTCTGTGTAGTAATGTGCTTAGGTATTTATTTTGATCGTCAGAACAGCGGAACGTTTCTGATTATCTTTGTGGACCTTCGTCGTTGATGAGACAGTTGCTTGTGGGGAAGCGCACTAAATGTGTGAGGGGTCTAGCTAGGCAAATATAATTTTCACAGTGCCAAGCATTATGTAGTTTCCTTGTATAATGCTTAACGTGTAAAACAATACGATTGGCTCTTATATTCTCTAAGATTTTTGTGTTAAGGCTGTCTAGACATTGCGAGAAGTAAAACACATAAGTGTCTTCTCTACTCATTGGTATTATGACTGTCATAATAAAAAAAATTTTAAGTAAATTTCCACATTATTTTTGAAATCAATATATCTATTTTTCCCACCTGGAGAACTTTCCAGAGGTAAGCCGTGAACTACTTCGCATTTCTCCATAACTGTAGCCTAGCGCCAGTGACAGGTTTCCTATAACTTTCCTCCGTTCCCTGATTAATCATACTTATTTCGTAATTTGCTCCATCGTTGGTCCATTCGCTTCTTCTATGATCATCAACTAAAGCTGTGTGCGATAAGATTGTCACGTCTTATTCATCTGACTCATCTTTCTTTTGCTCTTCTTATTCGTATTAGAGTTTGCTCATTAGTTAATCGATGAGTAAGTTTTTTTATCTTCACAATTATTTTATGGCACTCCATTTCAAGTGTTTTCAGACTTTTCTTTTCACGGCTGTTATTGCTCATGCCGCCCTACGCACACAAAGGAGTATGCTTCAGGTGTACGTTTGCAGGGTGACGTGTTTATTTCCAAGTTTGTATTTCAAGGTGTAAACAGATTTTTTTTATTTTAGCAGAATAACCTCATTGTGTGGGATACTGCTACATACTACTTCCTTCTTACTACTTCTATCTCTGTTTATTGTGTTTAACTATAGTATTTCATATTTCCAATTAATTGTTTCTCCAAGTTCAAAATTCGTCTTAGACTTTGCTCTTCTTCTCCATACATAATATGTACCTTTATTTTCTCCTTGTTGATATTCAGATGGTATATAGTACATGTCATCATAATATAGCTAGTGCTAGCTTTAGCTACCTTATCTATCGGTTAAATGAGCATAAAACAAAGGATCACGGGTCAAATACGAGCACAGTTTCTGCTTCTGTTAACCCCCTTCTTACTATCGTGACCCTTCTCCCCCGAAGTAGAACTTTTTATTACTATTCGATGTACAAACTGAGAAAAGATAATGACTGGCGGTAAATTTTTCCGGCTCCTTTTAATGGTAGAAAAACTGATGCATAATGTATAATAGGTGGTGGAAAGTTTTTTATACCTATATCTATAAAAAAAACTTGCGTGGCGTAATTCCAGAGCAATTCCTTCGCCATTGGTGAATGCCACTACTTCCATGCCATTGCTGTAGTGAAGTCTACAATATATTTGATGTCATCGCGCTCCTTTCTATTGATTTATTGATGGAAAAAACACAACTTGGGCAAAATATCTTCAAAACTCGAGTAAACTGAGTACATATTTGATTTCGGAATCTGTAATGATGCATGATTTATATGTTTTACTTGGAGCTTTCTCCATTAAAAGTCGAAAATTCGTTTTTAAATTAAGATTTCAGATTTTCAGGGTCTTTCCTTTAATAAAAGGAGTTTTAGGGGTTCGATCACGGGCCTTCTTTAACGGGGGTTTGTGTTGTCATCATTTCTTTATAACTGCCCCAAGGAGCGAGATAATACGCAATGATAATTTGAAAAAAATCAACTAGTACATCATGTCCCTCAGTATATTAGTAGGCACAGTAATTTACTTAAGGAGCCATTTGCCCTATCGATAATGTTAGCGAACGAAAGATTCACTATCCCACCCCAGGAGCAATAATCCTTTGGTCCGTTACGGTGCTAAGGATTGGATCATCTTTATTTAAGAGCCAGGGAATGCATTCTCGTTGTTGCTGTTATTAGGATAGGATTTCGTAAGCTTAGGCCGTCGCACTGTGTAGGATATAATGACCTTTAGGCATGGAAAGTAAATTATTTTGGAGAACGTAGAAAGAGTGGAGAGAAAAAAGAGGCAGATTTAGACTGATGCCAACGTAGGTGCCAAGCGCCTTCAGTCCTATCTGACAGGGGGAGTACTTGATTTGTTTTATTTCTTATTCTTACTGAGTAGGGTAGGATAAAGCCCTCTCCTCTACCCACCAAATATACACGTAGATTTTGCATTGAATATGCGTAGGTATAGATAGCCTCAGTAGGTTCAAAAATGTTTCTAAAAAAATAATAATAATTATAGAAGCTTTTAACACATTTCATGCGGTGCATGTTCTTCAAGTTTGGGCTAAAATGAACATAAGACTACTCAACATGCATGGGGCCTCCCAGCTTCGGACCCGATCCTATCCCCATCCCTTCCATTCCTATCCTTATACCTTTCCTCCCGGTCTGAAGCGCCTATTAGTGCGGAAACAGACTTGAAAACACCCATGAACATGCATGTTGTACATACACACATTTATAGCTTCATTCAAGGGAGAAAAACTAGAAGTGTAAGTGTGACAAAAGCATCTGCATTGATGTCATTCTACCACCGTACTAAGTAATGTTATATGTCGTTAGTTTGGATTTCTAAAACTATACGATAATGTTACTTGGGAGAGACTTAAGGTGCTTTCCTCGCGGTATGCAAATAGAAAATAGACTCCTCTTAATTGCCGGAATGCAAACCAGGATCGTCATAATGAGAGGTCAGTACTCCAGGTACCAAGCGGTCACCGACATCGCTAGGTTTCACTGCCCCTCTCCCCCCTTCCAAGCGACAGCAACATTCCAATCGGCGCTCAACGCCTTAATATTATGAAAAGTGCGATATACCCCTGCTGTCGACCGCCTGTGATAACCTCAGTACTAAATTTCCACTCTCATTTTAATTTTATGCTAATGCTTACTCTTGTAATAAAGTACCCACGCATCTTGGGATTTTCTAATGATTTGATTATGGCTTATGATAACACCCTACGGTCAATCAAGAACTCGATACTATTATTCAGGCCTTAAAAGAGAACTACAAGCAGTTTAAATCGCACCGTTTACCTTATCTTCAAATAGTTGGATGGCAATAAATCTCCATTAAATGGCTAGACAGGTTTTTAAAATTACTTTTCTATTATTTCGACCAACTGACATCAAAATTTTCTTAGGAAATTTAAACAATTAGAATACGCAGATTAAACTCGTAACCAAACCTTGCATGCATTTTTTTCCGAATAAGGGTATGCAGGGATTTTACGTAGAACATTAGAAAAAAGAGAATTAAATTACTGTTGGTGAATTAAAAAAATATTTACCGAAGCTTTCCCTATTTTCGTACGAATATGGAATAAAAAAACATCTCCGAGCGTGAGTCATTTCTCACTCCCCTTTCAAATGCATCGACTCTTAGTGGCAGTCGAGACGAATGCGAGCGTTTCGCCTGATTTGGACGAACGGCCGTCCTAATACGAGTGAATGCGCATGCCGTCCCGATGACTTCTAACCAGCGTTCACTTTTTTCTCCTGCTGGCTTTTCGCGAGGACAGCTCGTGCTCAACTTTTACGATTCACCACCCCCATGACTACCCTTCCAGCCAGTTTGAATCTTTCTGCTTTCGCTCACGTTTAGCGAAACAGAGGTCGTCCCCAGACAGAAGATTGATTTTGTGGGGGAAGTTAAGGTCGTGGTTTCCCAGAATTTTATTGAAATTAATTTATCTCTTTTGAATTCGTTAGATGAAAAAAACTTGAGAGAGAGGAAGAGAGAAAGGGAAAGAGAAGGGGATTAACACGCTGAGTTAAAATAAAAATTGGCAAGTACAGAGAATTTGATAGTGAAGACTTTCATTTGCTAGCATAGTTGCTCCGTTAGGGAGATCGGGTTGGTGCAGTGGTATTTAGTGGAGTATTGGCACCTCATCCCAAGAGCCCAGGTTTGAATCCCAGCAAGTATTTTAAATATTATTCCGTACTTTATGAGGAGCATTCCAGTCCAGTACTCTGTCCGTCGGATGGGACGTTAAACCCTAATCCCCTTGTCGCTTTCCGTAAAAAGTACACTAATACCGAAGTCGGGTTTCTCTTTGCCTTAAATCCTCACCCTTCCATTGCTTTCCTCGTACCTCTACTTCCACTCTGCAGCTATTATAAGTGCGGCCTTGAAAACACAGATGAGCATTCCTCGTTTTAGTCGGAATTTGTATACTCATTAGGCACAATTAGGATGCTGAGGAATAAGGAGATTTAACTCTGATTCACCTCATAACTCGTAAATACATTAGTTACATTAAATGCAAGCATAGAGTTTTGGTACGGAGATTTAATTGGCCATTTTCATTGATGCTACAAATAAACCAAATAATATTCCAAAGGATCGGGATTTATGAGCGTTCATAAAAGTTTTGACATTTTTGTATATTCCTGGTCGAGGGCCACAGTTACCGTTGCGTACTATAATGGCAGAGATTAGTACACATGAACATACTATATGGTATTTTATCCTTCAATCGCTCTAATAGTACCACTTTGTAACAACCACAAAAATACCATTTGTTTCAAAGTTTTAGGAAAAATCAAAAGGTTGAAAAATTACACGTGCGATTAGCAAGATATTTATTTTACTTTGCAACGATATTTGCAGCATTTTTTTCCTTTGCCTTTAACCCTAGCTGTAATTTTTGGGGTAGAAATCACAGAAAAAGGGAGCATGGTTGTCAGAAAGGAACCCTCTCTCGTTCTTTCGCTTACGGGCCAAGAGGTTTGGGTTAAGTGGGATAAGGGGTATTCGGACCCCCCTGAATGAAATCAATATAGGACGGTTTCTGGTGGCTAGAGGAGTGGCTAGAGGAGAAAACTCAAAGAGGAATCTTTAGGTGCACATAGATAGGAATCCTACCAGAAATGTGTGATTAGCTTCTTGCCTTTAAAGGTAAGCCTCTTAAGTTATACTTATTGTATGCATGAGATGAGCTATATCTACACCAGTATAACCCACCAAAAGTTTATCCCTTCTATGAGCGAAAGGTGGAAATAGACGGCATGCATGCACCTAAGCTTTGTGTAAAACACCTTCGAGATCTTTTACACTGCATGAAAAATCGTAGCTGCTGTATCAGCATTCTGAAAAATGTGATCCATCGTTGTAGTATGCAGAGGATGCTGTGGAAGCCTATAAGGATAGGAATGGAAGCGGACTTGAAAACACCCAAGAACGCCTATCCTATAAATGTGAACGCCTCAAAAAGATTACGAACCCCCATCCCTTCCATTCCTATCCTTATACCTTTCCTCCCGGTCTCTAGCACCTTTTAGTGCGGAAACAGGCTTAAAAACACCCATAATAATACAGAGTTATCGGAAAAGCTTTAATTTGTGTGTGAGGAGTTTCTAAGAGCCTAAATTTTGTTTCGGTAATACTTTTGCCAACAACATTCTCTGATATGTTTGAATTGCTGTGGCTCCCTGTTTTCTTCCCGGATCTGTATTCTGCTGTCACTTAGACATCTGGATGTTCTCAACCTCAACGATTTTCCTTTTTTTTTAAGTTGCAATAGAGTGATCTCCACTTTTTTGCGCTTACATTTATTTCTTCTTGTCTTTGGTATAATTAATTGCGTAGATAAAATGGAATTTGGACAATATTTCATATTTCGGTAACCAGACATATTAAGGTGTAAATGAGTGTGAGAATGCTGGGGTATATTGCGGTGTAAATGTGAAACTTATCGAAAGATGCGGCCAAAGGAAGTAAATTCTCAGTGCATAAAAGGGCACTCTACCCTGGCTATACTCTATTGAAAGAAAATGAAACTTTTGTGCATGCGAGAATAAACTGTATGCTCATTTGATTCTTCTAAAAAAAACCTTGGGAAAGAAAACGAAACGGAATTTAAATAAGATTAAATAATCTGAGGAAAAGAAAAGGATGGGAGAAAAAATCTTGGACTATATCGGTGCAATGAATTTGTTGGGTCCGGAATAAAAGGAAACTTATAGAGAGGGAAAAAAGCGAAGCTGGGAATAAATTGAAAAATCAACTTTTCCAGAGCAACGCTCTGTGAATTACTTAGTATGTTTGACCCAGCTTCCTAAGCCTACCGCTGAGTCCAGTCCGTAAAAGATTGCTCAATGGATATGTAGGTATTGGCCCGACATTATACATATACACCCATTTCACGGTGTATTCAGTCTTCCCAATTGGCATGCCTTACCAAATTACTTACCCGTAGAGTGGGGTTTAGTGAAATACTAATATGGAGGAACGCCTCAGTAACCCGGATGGGGAAAAGAAAATCACTTTGGTCGTCTCTAGCCTTGGAATCAATAGACGAAGACTATAGCCCTAACATCTAGCGGTTTATAATGAGATAAATTAGTGTGCTATTCGAGATCTTTAGCGAGGTCTTAACGAAGCCGCCAGCAAAGCATAAGGAAGGGCTTTTGGTTCTGACACTAATGCGGCTTGATCAGTCTTTGTCTCTCGCCTTCACGAATTGTCCTTAATGAAAGATTCCCTCGGATCGAATGTTTGTTTTACTTCCGCTCCTGACTGCATCACTCTTTTATAAAGTGTCCAAGTTCTCCAGGGATTTTGTGATCATCGCTGAATGTATGCCAGATCACGTACAGATTTCCCTCAACTGTACTACTATGATGAGATGGGATGTCGCTCTAATTAAGTAACGAGGACAGCGAGCTTCCTTGTTTTCCGCGGTGCCGTGTTGCGCATGCGTAAGGATCTCGCCAACCATCGCTTCTTGGTCACTTCCGGGCGAGTATGCGAATCTCTGGAGGGAACTTCCGACTGGGAAAGATTTAATGCGGTTCTAATGCTTTCTTCTAACATTCTTTAAGCTCATTGAGGACAGTGGAGATTAATTTTTCGTCAAATATATATGTCTGACAATGAAATCAAGCAAATGGAGGTCTTGTCTTTCCTTTTAGCAATACTCTTGCAATTTCGCATTTGGTTTTCGCTTCTAAGCATTCCCTTCGAGTCTATCTGTCAACAACAAAAGTCCACTCGATGACACAGTCAGAAATGTTTGAGCTAATACAGCTAACTTCTATGCAATGAGAATTCTCGCTGCAATCACTTGGATAAGTGAAAGAAGACCGTCGACTTAGTATCATCACTTGCTTTATTCCTCAGACTCGGCTGATGTTGACGTCTCCAAGACGTCATTCTCAGTAAATGTAACGTACAAATTCCTGGCATTGCCTAATATACTTGTGATAACATACTTGGGATAATATACTTGAATGTATACGATGTGGCTCACACATACGGAAATTTTGGGTATTATAGTAAGCCATATCGCATTACGTCTGGGAAATATCAAAGCGAGTAGATACTGAAAAATATAATTGTGGATTCGTAAGAAAGAGTGCTTTTATTATCATCATTCCACAGTACCTGAAAGTGGATCGTCCTACTATCACCTTCATTTGAACCTGCTCTGTCCCACTACATGTTGGAATTCTCATTAAGTTTGAGTAAATCTTCCGCAACTTTTGGCAATGAAATTTTGTTGATTATATTTAGATTTCAATACTATAGGAAAGATTTGAACTTGACAATAATTTATCGCTGAATCTCGGAAGATTTTTCGATCTAATGTGACTTCGTCAAATTATATGGACGAGCTGGTAAGCCATTTATTTTCAGATTCCTTTCTCAAATTTTGTTCTAAATTCCAAAACGTTTCCTTGTGATTACAGTCCAGCAAATATACTGTACGTGCAGAGATATATTCAAACTTCAAAACCAGCTGAGCTCAAAATAACTAAATGTTTTCGGTTTATCTGAAATTTCTTCAAATTTTAGATGTGTAGCGTAGCGTAGGGTAGCGTAGTAGGTCCGCTTCTATTTCTATTATACATAAACGATTTGGGTACCGTAGTTAGTAGTAAGCTTAGACATTTTTCAGACGATGCGGTAGTGTATAGGGGTATATCAAAAGAAGAAGACAGGAAATCGCTTAGCAAGGATTTAGATGCAATTCAAGAGTGGTGCGACAAATGGCAGTTTACAAATGATTTATCGTGGGAAAGATACATACGGGAAATATGCGGCCGAGCGAAGAGAAAGCTAGGATTTATAACAAGAGTACTAGGGAAATGTGATGAGAAGACAAAAGTGCAATGTTACTTTTCACTAGTTAGGCCCCACCTTGAGTATGCAGCCAGTGTATGGGATCCGAATGAATTTGGTTTGATCAGAGAAATAGACAGTGTGAAGTCTAGAGCAGCTAGGTTCGTTAAAAGGTGTTACGATAGGTTGAGTAGTGTTTCAGAATTAATAAAAGAATTAGGGTGGGAATCATTATCAGAGCGTAGGTTTAAGTACAGATTAAATCTATTAGAGAAATTTCAATCGGATAGCTTTACTGAAGATGTTAGGCACATATTAAAAACACCAGCGTATTATGCTAGATTCGACCAGACAAATAAGATTAGAGAGATAGACTGCCGTACCGATAGATTCAAAATGGCATTTTCCCCCGTACTATAAGAGAACAGAATAGGCAGCATAGCAAAGGGATAGGTAGGGGAAATATTTTAGAGTAGTCTGCAGTGCATGATGATATTAACCCATTAAATGCTATAGATACTAACAATCTAGTTGCATGAGACCCTATAGTTGCTTCATTACATGTTAGTAGTGCATGCTTGGTGATCTTCACCCACTGCCACACACCCTCGAGGTGGCTTGCAGGGTATCGTGTAGATGTAGATTTAGAATGTGTCTCATTCATTAGTTGATAGAGACATTTTTTTCCTGCCATCCGAATACCTCCACATTAGAAATCTATCAAAGTCTATAGTTTCCGATTTACATTTTAAAGTCTGATCGTGTTCCGAATAAATTTCATGGTCGGTGAGTTTACTTCGCCAAATTGGAATAAAATGCCACAAAAAATACTTGGTTGTATTCCACACCGGTTTTCGACCTTTTCAGGTCAATTTCGAGAGATACTGTGGTATTAATAGTAGCTCTTGACAATGACCTGAAAATGTTGAAACCGGTTGAGTTGCAAGTGTATCAAAAGGGGTGAAATACAGCCAAGCATATT
The DNA here is from genome assembly GCA_933228895.1 of Platycnemis pennipes. Classification (NCBI taxonomy): domain Eukaryota; kingdom Metazoa; phylum Arthropoda; class Insecta; order Odonata; family Platycnemididae; genus Platycnemis; species Platycnemis pennipes. The sequence continues at coordinate 38,953,925 of OW121850.1, read as the reverse complement.
TTTTGTGGCATTATTCGAACTCATTACATGCATGTTTCCAGCAATAGGTATAGGTTGAAGGCGTTACAATTCCGAGGTAACTATATCGCACCAACTAACCAAAACCCTAAAATTAATATACGACATCCATATCTGAGGTAGGCTCCGAACCCGAGCTTTACCAACCTGGTAGCAGCTGCTAGAGTGTTTGCTGTTAGTAAGAAGGAACCTGCGCTTCGAAGTACTGTATTCTTATGATTTATATAATTTGCGGTAATGAGTGAATTTAGGCTTAGTGATGCCTTTTGTAATTTAAAATATGTATTCGAAAGATCCATAGGGTAAAATATCATGCAACAATATGTTAAACAAAATTTTCAGGTACGTAATGAAAACTAAATATTGCATTGACGCCAGCAGTCGTTGCTATGTAGTCATAATTTGATTACAATATTTATTAATGAACTGAGGAAAAGAAATAATTAGTTTTTGTTGTAAAACGCTTGAAGCTTAACTGTTTATTTTCGTGATAAATTGCATTATGAATGTATAATAGAAGTACATGGCAACACTGAGATTGCATAAACAGTTGAGTGGTACCCTTTGGTATCTTGTTGACAGCGGTAGAAGTGTGCAGCCTTTGTGTTTTTTTAAGTATTCAGTAGCGTTTCTTCATGCAGTGCATTGCATTCATCATTAACATTTTCATCACCCATAATTTTTCACTTCAATCATTTGTTCGTAGCATCATTCATATATTAAATTCAGCATCTCATTTTTGGTGGAATCGTCTTGATTTCATGATTTCATTTCTTAAATAAACCTATCGAATCCAAATTTCTTGAAATGGACAGCCTTACTCAACATAAGGGCAGTTTTATGAAAAAAGAAAGTTCAAAGTTTTAATTACTTACGGACTGGACTTACGAACTTCAACTTCCAATACGCTTTGCGTTCGCGATGACTATCAATATAGCAGAAGGGCAATCTTTGCGAGTGTGCGGTTAATTATCAGTCCTAGCATTGCTTTTATGCAGCTCTTCACATGATTATTCTCTTCAACATCCTTTTCCCAATTTGCTTCCTATATACCATAAAAGGCCTTCTTTTATTTTACTATTCCCTCGACAAGTCTTTTTAAAACCAACTCGAGCTTTGGCCGATTAGGTTTACACCTCTTCTTTGGTCTTCGCTCAGTTATTACATTTTTAATGCTGTGAAACTGTTCTTGGTTATGTAACAAATTGCTAGGCTTGACTTTGTGGAAACACATATTGATAATGTAAAATTCACTTTGTAAATTTCCACCGATTTATTAACACCGACCCAGGTTTCGACTTAGTCGACAAAGTCAATTATCAAGGTCATATACCTTGGTAATGACTGTGTAAGTCGAAACCTGGGTCGGTGTTAATAAATCGGTGGAATTTTACAAAGTGAATTTTACATTATCAATATGTTCTTGGGTACTTCATCCGAATCAAATATGTGACTGGCTTTAAGGTTTTTTTTACGAGAAAAATGGGATTTCTCTCCCTTTGCTTGTGGGGTTCCAGTATCTCCCCATCCTAAGGTTTGTGACGAGCCGATAGTGAGGAGAGGACCCCGTCTGCTCCTCGTAGAAGGCGGAGACAGTACACTTTCAAAAGAGGAGTTGGACTCCTGGGTGGAGGAGGATGTCCCGTCACTCAACGATGGCGACTTCATGCGAAGTCACGCGGCGTCCAAGGACGAAAAATGATGTGCATGTTTTTTTCACCTCACTCTCTGCCGCATCAGAAGAGGTTATCCCCAGACGGAGGGAAGGGGAGAAGGTACTATAGTTACTCCTTCGGAATCTTTAATAGGAAAACCCTGGACTCCAATCTCCGATTCCCGTCTTTCACTCCGCGCAATGATGTCATTCGCGCTCTAGTGTCAGAGCAAAGGTCTGCCGGATGCAAAATATCCGTCGCTGACTTTCCAAGTGTTCTCGATTGATCCTCAAAATAACTTCATCCACTGATTTCCCTGCCAGTCATCTCAACTGTGTGGGAAAATGGTTACCAAACATGCATTATCTACTATGTAGATTCTAAATGCACTAATAGTTAAGTTATCACTTATTCAAAGACTACTTATATTACATCATGCGGGACGGGCACATCAAAGCTTACTTTTAACACTTTAATGCAAGATGCCTAAATAAAGGGGGATCGGGTTGGTGTGGTGGATAGAGTACTGGCCTCCCATCCCGAGGGCCCGGGTTCGATTTCCGGCAGAGGCGGAGTTTTCAGTGGTAGACCGGTCCATTTGGCGCCTTTCGTTAACAGTAGGCTAATGCCGACGCCGGGTTTCTCTCTACCCTTCCTCCGTTCCCTGAAAAACTCCTACCATTACCCAATTACCCACCTATCATAAATGGCGCAAATGACCTCAGCTGTCGGTTGCCTGCCGTGAATACCCAACCAACCAGAATAAATAAAATTGCACTTAAGTTTTGCACGCTGAAAGGTTCTTACACACATGCAAAAAATCCTCAAATATTAATCCTAATTTTACTCAGGGTAATTTCGATTTATCCCTTATTCTCCCTTATCGTCTACATCTACATCTACGCAATACCTCGAAAGCCACTGTTAAGGTGTGTGGCAGGGTGTGAAGATCACCAAACATGCACTATTGACATGCAACTAGGCTACTACATGGAAACATGTTAGATAATAGAATCACATGCAGTTAGAAGGTGTCTCCATATTAAAGAAGAATGAATGGTTATTAATACAGGCATCATGCACTATGGTCTACTCTAATTATATTTCACATACCTGCTATGCTGCCTATTGTGTTCTCTCATAGTACGGGGGAAAATGGCATTTTGAATCTATCGGTACGACAGTCCATCTCTTCATACAGGAAAAAATAAATAATAATCCTTAGTCCTACTATATGCCACTTAATATTCTTTTATTTTTATGGTGGAACCTATCTTAGTATGCTAGGGTTTTAATTATACTTTTAACATCATTATTATCGTTTTTCAGTTTCTGTAAGAGAATTTTGCAATTTAACCTTTGATCAGATAGTGATTCCCTGCCAGATTATTCCACGAAGTTCAGTACTAAACCGATCACGCTTTTGCTAACCAAGTTGCTCTCCTCTGCACATTCAAATTTCGAAGTCAAGCCTACTACTTCATCTTGATCCAGATAACTTGATACATATTCTACGTGGAGCGTTAATGAAATGGAAAATTACATCAGGGCATTTCCACGAAAATGTCAACTTTTTTTCTCAAATTAAAATTTAGGCTGGAAATATTTTATCTTGATAAATCAACAGTTAAGTGATTGAATTTTATGAAATCAGTATTTATTGTTCAAAAAAATTAGTTACTCATTTGGTGATTGTTGAATTCAAGATGACTGCCAGAGATTTGTTATGAACTATTTCATCATAGATTAGAGAGTAATATATGTCAACAAACAAGGTAAGCAGTGATTTTATTGCATTGCGTGTTTTGTGTAGTATAGCTTTGGCAACGTTCTGATACACACATCAACTTTTATATGCAATGTATAGAGATTTTAAAATACATATGTAAGTGCACATGCAAAAATGATAATTCCGTCACAAAAACTCAATTTTTTTAAAATTTTATCACCATTTTATAACATAGAGATTTTATTTTCTTTCTGGAAAGGTAGGTTCTGACACCCTTACAGGTCTTAATATTAGATTCTCTCAAAAATGTTTTATTCAAGGCCATATAGCAGGGTGACGGAATTACTCAGATGTGACGGAATTACTGTGACAGAATTACCTAAAATTAGGTGATGTGTGTTTTTAATAGGCCCTCATTTTATATAGCTGTGTTTAATAAATTGGATAGTCGCCTACCTCTGAGCTGATATTTTAGGTTAATAATTAACTTTGTAATTACGTTATGTTAGGTAATGAGATAAATTATTTGTGGGTAAGCTGTTTAAAGTATTGTAGGTACAGTTTACTACAGTCTCCTTTTCTCTACCATAAGAATGAATTTCTTAACAATGGGCTACGCATATGGTATATGTGCATCAGTAGGCCCTACAATAAGAATCAATGCATAAATGTCCTTATTGAATCACAGAAATGGCAATTTTCCACTAGAAACTGTCCTTAGACCCTATATCATATTGATTTAATTCTTTCCAGGTAGAAGTGCAATACATAAATATGGCGAAAACACCTGCAGAAAGACAGCGTGAAAGTAGACAGAGAAGAAAAGAAGCTGGATTACATGAAGTAATGAAACAAAGGGATAGAGAGAGGAAACGTAGTAAGAAACAACAGATGAATAATAGGCAAATTAAAGAACTGAAAGAACAAAATAGATTAGCTCAACGCCGTTTCAAACAAAAACGGAGGGAGAGTGCATCAGAGAAACTAGCAGGCACAAATACAATATCTACAACCCCAGGTTCAAGTAATACTGTCCAAACATCTTCAAATTTAACATCTCCATACAGAAGTAGGCAAAGTCTTGGTAAAGCTTTAAGTAGAATACAAAAATGTCTTCCAAAAAGTCCGCGTAAAATTAAGAGAGTTGTGCAATCTCTTAATTTACAATATGGTGAACCATCTCCACAGAAGACCCAAAAGGCACCTAATGATAATATTGCAAACACAATTGAGAACTTCTATTTACAAGATTCAATCAGTTGGATGTGTCCAGGGCAAAAAGATTTTGTAATTTCGAGGCAGCCGGATGGCAGCAAAATAAAGCATCAAAAACGGTATATGCTTATGACACTGAAAGAAGCATACCATTATTCAAGACAACAACATCCGGATGTCAAATGTGGATTTTCGAAGTTCTGTAGCTTGCGTCCTTCCTACATAAAATGTTTGAATGATGTACCACACACAACTTGTACTTGCAAGTACCATGAAAATGTAAGATTTTTGTTGAGGGCCCTGTCAAAGTCAGGAGATGCACTACTCATTGTACCCACTGAATTCAGACCTTTTTTGGACGCTATTACATGTAACCAAGAAGTAGAATCCTGCTTGATAGGTGACTGTGAGGGATGTGCAGTCAAGTTTAGAAACTTCTGTGGTTTGTTTGAAAATCCACAGACTGAAGTCAGGTGGGAACAATGGGAGAATACAGGAACCAGATATGAAAAAAGTACCCATGAGTGTACATACAATTGAAGATTGTTTGAATGTTCTCGAAAATCAACTGATTTATTTCAAAAAGCATACATTCATCAAAAGAAAGCAAAGTTCAGCCTTCAAGGATGCAAAGTCAAACTGTGACAAGGAGACCGTAGTCATTCAAGTTGATTTTGCAGAGAACTTGACAATAATCGACCAAAATGAAATTCAGGCAGCTCATTGGAACCACCAGCAAGTTACTCTTTTTACAGCTTGTATGTGGACCCAGGATGCTTGTCAATGGTTTGTCATCATTTCAGATGAATTGATTCATGACAAGTATGCAGTAGATGGATTTTTGAGATTGTTACTTCAAGAACTACCCACCCTGCATCTACATATCAAAGTAAAATTCTTCTCTGATGGGGCAGCAAGCCAGTTCAAGCAGAGGTACTTGTTCGAAAACATTGCTTTTTTACATGACTTGTTCTCTCTAAAAGAACTGGAGTGGAATTTCTTTGCCAGTAGTCATGGTAAAGGTGCAGTGGATAGAATTGGAGGTGAAATTAAAAGACAAGCAAAACTTGCCATATTAACAGGAGTAGCCAAGATTTCATCAGCCGAGACTTTGTTTGAATACTATAGTGCAAAAAATGAGAAAATAAAAATGAAGTATATTTCAAGTAATGAACTACAGGCGAACAGAAAAGAAAATTAGGAACGATGGGAAAGTATGTCATCTAGCATATCGGGTACCAGGAATACCCATAATGTTGTAGTTGTAGACAAGCATACTGTCTTACTGAAACCATTTACCGAATTAATATATTATATATTAAATTACGAATACATTATAAGACATTCCATTTAAGCCTTCAGAAATCAACAACAAAATATTTCAGATGCGATGTTGCTTCCACGAAGTCCTTGGCAGTTGGAACTTTCGTATTGGCAAGCTATAGTGGCAAGAAGACAAAACAAATGTATGTGGCACAAATAGCTTCAGTATCAAATGAAGATTCGGATTGTTATGAGGTACTGAACTTACGCCGAAATGATGACAAGGGGATGGTGTACATATTTTCAGAGGAAGAAGGCAGATGCTGGATTGACAAAATAGATGTCGTTCACCTTGAGCACTAGCCTATACTTCACATGGTTGGAAATCGCATTCGTTACATTTTTCATAATGCAGTGAATGGACAGTAAAACACAAATTAGTGCAAAATAATATTTTCCCCTTTTATTGCTGTTATTTGTCATGATTTTTATTTGATTACGAAGAAGCTACATTTTTTTGTTTTAACTCATCATTAATTGTTGACTGTTGATTCAGAGTTGGTAGAAGTTAAATGACCATATTCTTTTTGAGTTTGAGACAAGAAGCAATTGGTAATTCCGTCACGGTAATTCCGTCACGTGTTTGTTTATGACTGTTATATACATATTATTAATTTGTAGTTTTGGCAAACTGTGCTATCATAAGCAATGGCTCAAACATTGTTCAGAGCCATATTAAAAGTTTTCAAATTCTATTTAGATTCACAGAGTTTTAAAGATGTTTGAAACCATTACTCATAGGAGGTTTAACTGGCAGTAATTCTGTCACGTGTAAATTTTAGGCATATTTAGAAGGTATTCAGTTAATTAATTTGGTTTCTGTATATGAACATCATCTTAATAAGAAGTTTTTTGATATGCACAGTTAGAAGTGTTGCAATTATTTAGTATTTTACAATTTTATCACAAAATCCTATTACAAAGTTTTGTCTAAAGGTAATTCCGTCACATATGGAATTGCCCATCAACGATCATCATTTATACGCCGAAGTTGAGCTTAACATTGACTCTGAACATTTGAGTTGAGAACAGATAAGGTTTAACGCGTACATATGACTATGACAGTGGGACTGCCGGGAGAAATATAAGTTATTCCGGGTTAGGTCACACCTGTTAGATATACCCATTTATCGAAGGGTAAGAGCCAGACGAAAAGCAATTCACGATGAACCTGGTCTTTAGTTAAGAGTAGAGATGGGTAAATTACCGTAATTTTCAATTGAGGTAAATAACCGTGGTAATTTAAGGTAATTTTCGAATTTTACCGTAATTTTCCGGTAATTATAAGTTTTGAGCTGCAAATCCTTATCAGAGGACTCAAAACAAAATCAAATAGCATTGTGATATAAATGCCGATGCTTATATCAAACATATCACAACTTTTATCTATTATAACTCATTTAAAAAATTAAAACGAAGTTGGCAGCAACCCGCAATTTGCCTCTCTTTTGTCACATTATGAGAAATTTTCGTTCCAAAGACATACCTCTGCGCAATGTTATTTTACTCTGAATTAGTTGGAATTAATCATGGACTCAATGTTAACAAAATCGTTTTAGCTTCTTAATTTATAATATCACCCATTCCAATGGTTTCTTTGTGAGGAAGAAATTTTCTGAAAAAGAACTTTTCTGAAAATTACCGTTTATTACGGTAATTTTCAGGGGTGTTGGTAATTTACGAAAAATACCACGTTAATTTACGAAAATTACCGCGGTAATTTACCAAGTAGCCCATTTCTAGTTAAGAGGCGGTAAAGAGACGCCTGGCCACCAGGGAGTGGACTGCCAAATGATGCTAGTAGTAGTTGTTCAGGGGAGGCGACTGACAGCTATGCCCATTTGCACTATTTGAGGATAGGTTAGGAATTGGTTAGAGGTAGGAGTATTTCAAGGAATGGAGAATGGGTGGAGATAGACCCACCGTCGGCATTAGCCAGTCTTGACGAAAGACGCCATGGGTCCCATAATTTAACGTCCCATCCAACGGACGGTGTACTGAAAATAAAACGCTCTCAACACAGCACTCACGCAGGGACCAGGATACCAATGAAAAATCACTGCCACTGCCCTCGAGTGACAGCATCTCGTTAATGAAAAATAATATTGAGGGAAACAGCGGGATACAAAATCGATTGAGCCTTCTCAAAATTATAACGTTGGACTCGAACAATGGGTTGGTTATTAATTTCAATGTTGGAAATGGTAGGGAAAGAGAGGACGTGATTGAGGAAACTAAGCGGAGACAGAGTGAGTGACTGGAAGAGGTTATAGGTGGTGAGATCTTTTTGAAGGACGTGCAAGAGGGAAGAATGTCATGAATTCAAGGGAGAGGGAGAAATAAAATACGCAGCCGAGGAGGAAAAATGAGAAATAAGAAGTATACCATTTACAGAAGAGAAATACACGAAAGAGAAGTATATTCTGAATACCACATTAGAATTTTTAGAATTTAATTATCACCTACCCCTTACGCATAATGATTATCTCGATCATGGAGGCACGAAACAGGGATGTGAATCCTCATAATAACGAATTCAAGTCTTATTTTACTGGCCCTGGCATCGGGCCCAGCGGCAAAGAGATAGTTGACTGTTTGGCGGACGTCATCATGCGTAATCCTCGCCTGGCAGCAGTGACAAAATGAAAGCATAAAGGAAGGATATACACATTTGGAGTCTAGGATAATGCTGAGAGCTTGAAAGGTAGTAAATATTAAACAAGTATCGTTTAATGGAGGTTTAGATGTGATAGAACTAAGTAAATTTAAATGAAAGAAAAGTAGGGACAACTGAGGTGATGACTAATGCATAATTTTTTGCCGTGGGATCAAAAATCATTGAATAGTTTCTGCCACAACGGGCAAAAAATCAGACGAAAAGGCAATAAATAAAGAGATAATGAGTAATAGAACTAATTTCACTAATGTAAATTGAGGAAAGAAACAAATTTGGCCTTCATAAAAGTGTATTTATCATGAAGTGACCTTGGGGAAGAATAGGGTAATATGACGGGCAATAACAGCTTGAGGAAACAGTAGCGAACGTTCCGAAATATCCAAAATATTTTATTTACATGGGTGAGTGGAACGCAGTGGCCGGCAAATGGCTCGATATTCTACTGATCAGAATAGGTTTTTCATAAACTTCTTATACTCTTGGTCGCTATACTACTTACTTTCGAATCCTTTTATTCCTATCTTCACTTCAGGATGCATCACCTCATCCATTGCACTCAATACTTTGCGGCGTAACTATGTGGACATTCATGATCAAATAAAGAATCCACGACAATTCGGGTACTCGAAGATGACGCCGATGCGTTGAAACTAGTTGTACCAAATAAATTTAAGTGGAAATATACATAGTTGTTGAATTCTTTATTTGACCTGATCTATTCTATAACACAATCCTTTTCCTAGGAGTGTGAGATGTATGAATAAAAATTGATTACCCGAATGGATTTGTAGGCATTGACGAAAGCACGAGCACCTGGATATTTGAATAAATACTTGAGTATCCGGATAAATACAGCGGCAACTGCTCGAGAACCTCGGCGGAGACTCGAATGCTCTGTCAAATACGCCGAAATAGGAGAACCCGAATGAATACTCTAGCGACTACCCGTGTACCTCGATAAATAACTGAGCATCCTAATGAATACCACTGTTTCCATTTTACCGCCACCGCGCGCTCAACTATCGCGCGGTTATCATTACCCTCTGTGCCTTGAGTATTAAGGTTCCTCCAAGGGGCCAGTTGAATGCCAAGGTTTAATAGAATTTCTCTAGTTCCTCAAGGCTTGATCAAACAGAGCGGGCTGCCCGCGATGGCACTTCATTACATAGGCTTGCATCATTCTGGAAAATAAAAGAATGAAACTTTGTTAGTTTCACTTTATATTTAAATAGGCACGACTCGGGTTTCATAACGTAGTTACATCTTCAGGTGACAGATCATGCATACATCTTTTTTATATAACAAGTTGGGTGCGACAGTAAGGACATCTATCTGTCGGAAGGGAGTGGGGTGAGTTGGGAGAGGGATGAGAAGGGATAGAGGGGGAAGGAGCGGTGTTAGGTTGGGTAGAGGGAGATTTAGCAGCGGGATATTGAGAATATGTAGAAATCTAGGAAAATATGCTTGACAATTGAAATCTGCTTTTTTCTTCCTCCATTTATTTCATTTTTTGGAATGATTAAATCGCTTGCCTTTTTTACGGTCAAAATTAACTTTTACCTACGGGATGTACTTATGCCTTATTTCCCGATGTTGACTGTTAGTGTGTTAGTGCAAGGATATTGATATGTCGGTAGAATATATATACACTTACAGTTCTTACATATCGTCAGTACTTGCGTACATACCATTGTCCTTTGTTGATTGTGTCACTTAGAGAGCAACGTTCTCGCCTTGACCTCTCGGAGTGTCGTGACTCCCATTTTCACCCCTTAGGTGAATTTCGTCCAGAGATTCTGCAAGAGAGGCGTTCGGAATGGTCTGACCCGCATTTGACAAGGCCATTTTCGGCTCACGAGTCGCCGGTGATGTCAGGTCAGACGCGCGAGTTGCTTATAACGCATTCATATTTTGCGTCCGGCGAACAATTCAGTGACACTCGGCTACGCGAAAACGCCGTGCACGGAGGACATGCGCGGGTGACCCCTTAAAGCGACATAAACACATCAGAACGCGCATGAGCAGGTGACAGAGAAATAATGCATGTCAGAGTAAGTGATTTTCCCCTGTGACTGTCTGGCAGCTTTCATTAACTTCTTTGGTGGGAAAGTCGATTCAAAAAGTAACTTAAAAAGTCATTTGCAGCCTTAGGAAAACCTCTCTTGGCAATTGTATGCAGTTCTTTTCTTCTATCCAGAAATAATATGGTTCTCAGCCAAGGTCATTTTCACATGTGTCTCCACGGTCTCCACTAACGACTTCATTTTTCTCACAGCTGAAGAACTGTTGTTTTAGAACGACCGATGCGTAATTATTCGGAAGGGTAACACTTCCTCTTTCACATCCCGTGAATGCTCGTTAATGCTCAATTTTCCGCATCGACAACTTTGCTAACGTATTTATCCATCAGAACGCGAAATAAATTCACTTTAGGACTCGGTTAATGCCTTTTAATTATTTGTTTATCTTTTGCTGCAAAGAGATTTTGTGAAAACAGTAAGTAAAAACATTAAGTAAAAGCAGTAAGTAAAACAGTAAGTAATTAAATATTTTATGAAAGCTTCCGTGCCAATCGTCAACTTGACCGAAAGCACAATATTCTTAGCAGCTCAGCTGAAGGGAGACTATTTTTAGCGTATGTTTTTATTAGATTATTTCATCAACTTACCTCTACATAATTTAATTATGTCATTTGAATCAATGCTTAAGAAAACTGAAGATTTGAAGTACCTAGTGGTTAGTTATTTTGTCCATCCAAGCTCTCTAAAGGTAGTGTAATGAGTTTCCTGATCGATTTGCAAGAATGAGGCTAGGCATATGATTAACTCATTTATAATCTGAAATGTCTTGGTTATTCCAAGACATTTCGTCATTTACTATTTATCATTTGTCGTCATTTATTCCAAGACGTTATTGGTAGGGAAGTGGTGCTATCCGAGATGAGTCTTGTTATTGAGTGTTGAGTAAAACAAGGAAATCAAGGGATCAGCATTAAATTGAGCATTTGCTTCAATATTTTACGTAATCTCTTCCCGTAAATTCGAAAATTAGTCGGGTTTATAAAAATTTTTGAATGTGTTTGAAAAAGATGTCCACGTCTAGAAGAAATGAAATCTCACGTGTCACAATGCGTTACGGAATGTCAATTTGTTGTGCACCATGTTATCAGTTTCACGGGCCAGTTCTTCTTCTCATGAGATAATATTTGCTTAAATAATGTGGTTTTTAGTTAACTTATTTGGTTTGATCTGTCCTATTAAGTCAACTAGTTTAAAACTGGGGATACTTTTATTCTGTTAAGATTAATGTTCTACCCTTCAGTGTCAATAAAATCTTACGCATTATACTTTGCCAGAGTTCAAAACTGAAGAATGCAAGGTTTTCATAGCATTCTGTTCTGCTTTGTATTTTTAAGTTTCCTACAAAATTTCCTACTCACCCTCTTTCCTGCCTTCTTCAGTGTATACAAAATACCATCTATTTTCTTATCTGGTCCTTCTTACCCAACATTCTTTCTCCAATAAGGGCGTTTAGAATACCATTGCAATCATCATCTTGTTGTATGATTCACCTATCTCATTCCTGGCAATAATTATTTTCTCACCTACCCATAACGGAGCCACATTTGTCGCCTTCCTTTTTACTCACCGTTTTTTATTTATTTATATTTATTTATTTAACATGAAATCCAAAAACAGCCAACGAGACCTTTGCATTGGATTTTTTAACAAAGGATAAACAACACAATTATAAGACATCGGGCAAAAAATAAAACATGATGAATCAAATTAGGAAGGAAGTCTGTTGATAGCGGTAGTGAATGATGAAATGGAAGATGTTATGTCATCCATTTCTGGAATGGATGATGTTATGTCATTCATTTTATTTTCCTCTTTATCTCTACACTCTTACCCCACAAAAACCTCCAATCTATAATAATTATCTTTCTCCATGGCTCAATACACGGTTTATCATATGCAATGGGGATCCAAGGGGTATATGAACCAAAAAATCGTCGGGTTGAAAAAAAATCATGCGGGGTATTTACTGCACATTTTAATTTTTACCCAGTATTGCAGGATATTTCTGTAACATTCCTCACACGCTTGCTACATTTTGAGGTTCTTACAGATATGCCAGAAATTCTAAGCTGATCCTGATTATCTCCCAGGTTGGTGATCTTACTTTACATGTATGTACATTATTATGACTATCTCCCAGGCTTCTGACTTCGATTTGTCCTGCGACGCCGGCATCAAGCTCGTCCCACGCCTCCTTTACCGTTTCATCTTCATTTATGTCGTAAAAATAGTGAAGACAACGGCAACCTTGTCTAAATACCCACTTTATCGTTGCGTAAACACATTCAAAATTTTTATTCTGCACATGTAAAATTGCGAAAGAAAATTTCAAACTTTGAGCTGACTAAATTTATCGTTGAGGTTGGCAAATCTTTTATCTACATTCAAGTCGCATTGTCGTTTTTAATTTCCCGTGCTCACTTACTAGCCTTTTTTGATGGCAGAAAAAATATAATGATGAATTTTTTTTCTGATTCTCGCGGCACTTTGTTTGCCGAATGAATGCTTGATGGCAGAATATTTGATAACGAATATTTGATGGCAGAAAAAATATAATGACGAATTTTTTTCTTATTCTCGTGGCACTTTGTTAGCCGAATGAATGCTAACTTATTTAGCTGTTTATTCAAATTTCTATACGTAAGATTTCGTGAAATAAGTGTTCTCGCCTCTCGGATGCGGTGTTTTAAATACTGGCATTTTCCCACCTATCAGAGTTTATTTTACCCATGAATGTTATTCCCCATTGCATAATTCTTCCAAGTTGAATGTTGTAAATAGTGGGAAGTAACATGCATGTAACACATGCATGTAAACTATTGCATGTAAAAAACATGCATGTGTTTTTTCCCATTGGTCTGTTTTCTGTCTTACTCGTTTCGTTAAGATCCCCTTTTTATATGGTTTTTGTCACATTCTGTGCTGTAAGTAGCAAGATTTACGAAGGGATAGTATGAATTGGGGATCTTCTTATCAGCTGAGTTCTACCGATCGTAGTGTTAATCAGTACAAAAAAGGCTACTCTCCATTATTAATTTGCTTTGGTACAGAATCAGTTAAGGTAAATATGACATTTAACTCGTTTAAATTTCCTAGCTTAAGTTTTTTTATGTACGTGGATGAATGATTTAACATTTCCACAGCGTTTTGCCATCCCTTGGTCGAGAACCCGGATACCACCAAAAAATCTTCGCAACAAATGATGTCCTTGCGGACGAAAATATCTAGATGCCTTATCTTTCGGTGACAAAAGGACGAGATCAATGACTGTGTTCATATTTCTTTTAATGCCGAGAAAAGGTTGATTGATCTTCACTATCGCACGCTGACTCATTTTATCTCTCTACGTTTCTTAACCGTTACGCATCGGCGGTGGACTTTGGGACCGATTTACTCATATTTCTCCGATCGACATTCCAAAAAATTTGTAGCAATCACGTCATGGAAACCCATTTTGTATCCGGTTGTGTAACGTCATTTGGGTAAACATTTCTAGCTAGAGTCATCATCGGCTGAAGTTGTCCTCTACTGTAAAAGACTAGATTCATTCCGACAAAAAAGTGAAAGGTTGCCTACGGTTTCAAGGAAATACCGATAGATGCACAGCCGCAAAAATTCTACTAAATTGCTCGCATGATGCGCATACATTCCATCTCGGAACTATGTTATTATATTAGATTACTTCAGCTTAAAATGTATCCTGGGCAGCTTCTGAATATAGGGAGTGGTAATGGAAAAACATTGGTAGGTACTATTTTCTCCAGTGCTGAAAATTAACTGGCGTATGTGAGGAAAAGTCTATCTAACATGTTTTTGCTTTCCGGCGTAATTTTTTCCAATCAGGAAATGAAAGAGGTAGCTCGTCGGAATGCTTTTTACAAGGCCGTTTTCCACGGTCATTTAAACCGCAATCGTCATCGCAGTATTTCAGTGCCAAAATACTTTTAAGTATCGGTGGTACCGTCACTATATCTTATAAGGTCAAGATCTGTTGAGTAGCAATTAATTGGTCGCAATTGCAGCAAATGGTTAGCAATACACATGTTACGACCGCTTCAAAATAGGTTTTTAAACCGTATTCTAAACAAAATAGTGGGCAACCTAGTCCGGTATACTTCGGCCACATTTTCTACAGCGCACAACCGGCTGTGAGCCAAGTTAACGAGAAAGGGACCTCTTCGTTTACGATGGAAATTTAAGCTTCCACGTGGTTAAATACCAAATCCATGAGTACTGCACTTGATGCACCACTTAAAGACTGAAATGCAAACAGAAAAATCCATAAAATTGACTGAGGCAGGCAAGATGTAGAGGAAAGCATCATCATCATTAGTCATCACCTCAGATTGGGTTGACGCAGCTCTCCACTGAGTTCTTCTATCGGCTAATCTCTTCATATTCACGTATTTATTCTCTTTCACACCTTTCATCAGTTGTTCCATATATCTCGCACGAGGCCATCCTTTGCCATTCTTCCCATTCACTTGTCCTTCGACGATTGTCTTCATCAGGCCATCGTGTTTTAAGATATGGCCGATTAAGTTATCCCGTCTTCTTCTTAGAGTTTTCAGCAGTCTTCACTTTTCTCTCTCTCTCTTCTTAATACTTCTTCGTTTGACATTCGGTCTATCCATTTAATCTTCATAATTATTCTGTAGCACCACATTTCCAATGCTTCGACCCTTTTCTTCTCCGCTTCTGTCATCATCATGGGTGTTTTCAAGTCTGTTTCCGCACTAATAGGCGCTTCAGACCGAGAGGAAAGGTATAAGGATAGGGATGGAAGGAATGGGGTCCGAAGGATGTGGTCTGAAGCCTCAGATTCACCGCTTCTGTCCTGGGTGTTTTCAAGTCTGTTTCCGCACTAATAGGCGCTTCAGACCGGGAGGGCAGGTAATAGGATAGGAATGGAAGGGATAGGGGCACCGCTTCTGTTCATGGGTGTTTTCAAGTCTGTTTCCGCACTAATAGGCGCTTCAGACCGGGAGGAAAGGTATAAGGATAGGAATGGAAGGGATGGGGATAGGATAAGGTCCGAAGCAAAAGGTCACCGCTTCTGTCATCGGCCATGCCTCACTGCCGTAAAGAAACGTGCTCCAGAGTACGTCTTGATGAACTGTTTCCTTACTGCTACGCTTGTATTTCTAGATGTAAGTAGGAGTGGAAAGTATACATGTTGATAATTAAACAAGATAGCATTTTCCACAAGTTTTATGTCGGTACAACGGGTTTCAACCGTTAGGTCATCATCAGGTACATAAACACCATGACATAAAACTTGTGGAAAGAGTGCTATCTTGTTTTATTATCAAGAAACATCCATCACAATCGTCAACACCCTATTTAATCGCTAGAATTTCGGTGGCAGATCGTTGTCGATACATCATCACCATATACATATCTACATAATACCCTGAAAAGCACCATAAAGGTGTTTGGCAAGGGGTGAATTCGCACCAAACACGCATTACATATCATGCATAAAAAGGATTAGTAATAATACTCTAGTCTAAACTTCACAATTTAAAAAAGATAAAATTAGCAAAAGCAAGCACGCAAAAACATGATGTTAATTGGGTTAACTTTAAGTCATTATCCGAACATGCAACTACCTATGCAATACATTGATACACTCGTATTTATGCTATTGGGAATATTTACAGTTATCCACATCCGTAATTGTACGAGGGAAGAAGGGCATTTTGAATCTGTCAGTTCGGCATTCAGTTTCTCTAATTTAGTGATTATGGTCCTGTCTACCATAGCAAGTTGAAGTTAGCAAAATATTGTTAACGTCATCAGTGAAAATATTACCTTGGAATTTATTTAAGAGGTTAAGTCAGCCTACGCTCTGACAATGGGGTCGTTTACCATATTTTTTTTATTGCCGAATCTGATAGAGTTTGTAAAATAAAAGGACCCGTATTTTTCCGTTTCCTGATCCGACAATTATTTCCCGAGTTATAAGCGGCGAAAAACTGATGTTTTTAACCCTTTCGGAAAAGTGGGTGTGGTGCAACCTCTGACGTATAACGACTTCGTCCAATCACAACTGAGCCCGCGAAGCTACTTCGCCTTATCGAAAAGGGGGGGACACAGCTGACTCGGCCAATGGGAGCGATTTCGACAGCACCTGTGCGAGCAGACCTTCCGAGAACCCCCCTCCACTCCCTTCCCCCTCCCCTGAAAGCAGTCAAGGACGGGAGGAAAATGACGTCAGTGTTATCACAGCAGCTTTTTCGGTGGGCGTCACCTTTTGCTTATTTTAATTTTTGATTTATGAGTGAATGGTGGTGGTTAGAAGATTAATTTTTACACTAAAATTCGTTTTTCGTTTCCATCTAACGATTTCGTGTACAAAATTGTGATTTCGGTTCCGAGTAAACGCCCCCATTATTCCCATTTTGTCCATTCAATAGACTGGTTACGCTAATTCCGTTATCGTACCGTCCCTTTTCGAATCTTGCCGATAAAAATTTTCTCACTATTTAGCAAGAACAAAAATCCGTAAACTGTGCGAATGCATGTATCACATTAGAACCATGGACTTGGAATAATTAGATTAGAAGATGTTCTAATTTGATCGCAGTCGTTCGCTGAGTGGCGCAGTTTCTCCTCACAAGTAATCGCTTTACATAACGCAATGTTTCTTACGCAGGTGTTGTCGCAGTAACCTGCGCAGTATCAAATACGGTCGTGGTCTTAATAGTGGTTAATAGTGGTGGTAGAACGGCCTTAATTAATAGTTAAGGTTTTTGTAGTGTTCTTGGCTGATCAAACACATCATTGTGCATGTAATATTATTAATTGAAATGCAGCATTAACTGCATAACTTTGTAGATATTGACTATACAAGAACTGAATGCTAACGTTATTCAGGGAGACAACCGACAACTATGGTTATTTTCGCGAATTAAGATAGGTGTGTTCTTTGAAAATAATTTAATTCCCAATAAGGAAACAAATGGTACAGTTTTTGTCCATGAAATTTACAATCCGCTCCATACTAACAAAGAAAACTGTTTATCCAATATGGATGCACACTCAAGCTATCACTTCTTAATATTCTTTTCAAGTACACTCTCATCACAGATGGTTTTTGGAGTGACACATATAGAGAGCAGTACGTTACTCCACATTACTGCTTTCCTGATATGGTTTTATCTTATGAAACATGTGTCGTCTCTGATTAACGCCTATATTACCGTAGAGTGGTAGGAATTTTTAGGAAGGGGTGGAGAGAAATTCAACTTTGGCATTACATTGTTATTTATGATAAGCACCGCGTATCTACTTTTATACGTGCCATCGATTGGACCTACAATGGGCATATGCTACTGCATAATTGGAAACAATGACAGTGTACAATTTTATTAGCCGGATAAGCATCTGTTAGTATTCACTGTGTGATACCCACTTTGGCAGGCATGCAAGGGGACTGTTGATTTCAGAAAGTGAGATCAAGAGGCTATTTCAGTAAGATGGTCAGCAACATAACCTGCATATACCCATAATTTTCCAATCCATGACACGTTCTCCTCCCATTTTCCTTCGTAATTTTGTAGGGTAAAGGGCATATTAAATCTAGTCCCGCAATTGAATTGTTTCTTATTTTGGAGATGGCACAGATAACTTGTGCTGGGGCATTCAGTGATGTTACTGCGAAGTAAAATGTTGCGTTAGTTACATATTCTCCCAAGGCATGCTAAAAAGAAATTAGTCCGAATAAAGTATAAAATACTACCCAGCTAAAAATTTGCCTGTATCTACTCTTTAGATAATCGTCTTTTTGATTTTTAATTCTCTTGGTGAAATTCCTTCATAACGTTGTAAAATGACACGAGGGTACTTTTAAAATTCCTAAAGAATTCTTTTATTTTATGACCTGGGTTTTGACTCATGCATGCCAACGTCAGGATATCTTCATGTTAGCCTGACGATGAGGTTTTTTGATTAAAAACAAGTCTAGTGGAATTTATGAACAAGTAACTACGATGTTCACAGTAACAGTAACGCTATGCCCTTTGGGAAGATTTATATATAATTTTGATTGAATTTCTGAATTTTCATACAAGAAGAAATTGCAACTTCTTTCATTCGTGAACAACAATTAAAAGCATAATAGAAATTGAAATACGATCACAGCTATCTGGTGTTATCACTGGTCGACCATTAGTAAAATCATTTTCACCCATTTTAATTAATCAGTTAAGCAGTAAAAAGGATTATTGTGTTCATGAATTTTTTTAGAGGGAGAGAAATCCAAATATTCTACTGAGTAAACAAGACTGGTGAAGATCCCTGCTGTCGTACTAATTAACCTATTTAATGTGACGCCGAAGTAATTGCAAGATAGGGAACTTAAGCTCTCACGAAAAAGCTAAATGTTTGATTTCGCGGCGATGATTTCCGCATAGTGTTACCAATTAAATCGATATTTTTAACTGCTAAATAATTTCATTCATTCATCGTTATTCATCAAGTTGTGGTGAACTGCAGCGCTTTCTTCACGTGGCTTCATAATACGTAAATCACGCCAAGTGTCTCCGATTTTCTACTGAATTATGCAATAGATGTACATTTCTGTTAGTTCATTATTTGAATGGAGAGTGGATTAATAGCTATTACACGTTGCCTCATATGATTCGCGTGCCCTGGATCACCAGCACCGACTGTTCCTTTCATCCATTAATGGAATATATTATAATAAATTATGTTGAGGTGTTAAGAACAAATTATAATACGCAGATATTGGACGCCCAAGTCGTTGCTTTTCGCTGCGTGGTTACGTAAGGCTCGGTTCAATCAGCCTGGCGACGCCCATTGTCATGCGTGTGCAGCGAAGATCGGCAAGATTTGTATATGGACGGTACAATAAATATATTAGCATGAACAGTCTATTAAATGAATTAAAATGGGAATCATTGTCAGATCGCAGGTTGAAATTTAGACTTAATCTCTTAATTAAATTCCAAGATAGTATTTTCAGTTATGACGTTAAAAATATTTTGCGAACCCCAACTTACTATGGTATAGACTGGATCATGAATACAAAATTAGAGAAATTGATTGCCGAACTGTCCTTTTTTCCTCGTACAATTAGGGATATGAATAGTGGTAAATATGTCCAATACGAGTGAATCAATTTATAGCATAGGTAGCTACATGTTGGTATAAGGACTTGAAGGTAACCCAATTAACAGCACGTTTTTGCACGCTTACTTTGCTATTTTTATCTTTTTAAATAGTGCAGTTTACACTTATATGTATATTAATATTAATCCTTTTAAATGCATGATATATAGTGCATGTTTGGTGAGAAATCACCCGCTGCCACACACCTTTATGGTGGCTTGCAGGGTATTATGTAGATGTAGATGTCTTTCCGCCTCGGCAGCATCACCTTGAAGATTGGTCGGCGACTTGAAGGCATCGGCTCTTTCACCCCTTACAGTGAGTGGCTTTAGCACCTCGACGTTTAGCCGTCCAGGAGGGTAGTGTTTGAAACCGGTCACGTGGTACAAACATGATTGCGACGAATGGTTTGCAAATTTAGAGTGCCTGAATCACTCGTTATAGTTAATACATATCATTAATTATATTCACTTGAGTTTTTCTCATCTGTCTCAACTATAGAGCCCACAGATGGGATAAAACACAAGTGTAAACAATGAATGAGTTCGTAATCAGTGGTTTCAACACAAAATTTGCAAAAAATTCGTGTTTATACCACGTGACTCCTTAGTTATCCATTCGAAGTATCCTGACGGCTTCAAACAAAGCTTCCGATATTGATTATAGATACTGACTTCCGATTATAGATACTAACTTCCGATATTGACTATGGATACTAACAATCTAGTTGCATTCGACCCTATAGTTCCTTGTTTGCATGCCAATAGTACATGATTGGTGATCTTCACACCCTATGCTTGCAGGGTATCGTGTAGATGTAGATGTATTGATTCGGAACCTGATCGACAAATTAGCTTCCGGCCAAAAACTTCGCATCCTTAGGCTTTTCAATCTCTACAACAAAATTACACCTATGGTGCAAAGAGCTCATACAACTACATCTACTTAATACCCGGTAAGTCACCATAAAGGTGTGTGGTAGTGGGATGATGTACACCAAACATGCTTTCTCTGTCATTCTTAAAAGGATTATTGGCTGTAATATATATAGCCACTAATATAATATATGCAATATAATATCATATAGCCACGAATCCTTTTTAATAAACTAGTATTACACTAGTCGAAACATAATTTTAAAAATATGCTAAGAGGAAAACAAGCATGTGCAAACATTCTGATAGTTTAGTTAGCTTAAAGTCCTTATACCAACATGCAAATACCTATATATTTACAACTACTCGTAGGTATACCTAATTGTACGAGTTTTAATTAAGTTAAGAAAAATATTTTAAATATGTCGGTTCGGTGATCAATTTCTCTAATTTTATGATCATGGTCCAATCTACCATAGTTGGAGTACCGGTGTTGAAATCAGTGAAAATATATTCTTGGAATGTATTTAAAATATTAAGTGTGTGTTTTAACCTACGGTCTAATAATTATTCCCATTTTAGTTCATTTAATACAATGGTTACAATACACCTATCCGATACCTTACTATTATATAATCTTCATACCGTCCCTTTACAAATCCTACTCATCTTTGTTGCAACCGCTCCAGTTCGTTATTTCTGTTCCTTAAGGATCCTATGTACTGGCATCGTATTCCAAATTAGGTCTTTACAAGGAAAAAAAGCTCATTTAAAAATAAACGAGGGGCTCGAACCCACGACCCAGAGATTAGGATTCTTATGCTCTACCGACTGAGCTAGCTGGGCTGATAAATGTGTTGGGAAGTGGAGAAAGGCCAATGATAATTTGACTATGTTGATTCGTTTAAAATTTTTGAAATTAAAAATCTCATCAAACGATTCTAATGCGCCGTTCCGCAAAAAAATATGCGAGCAGTATAATTGTGTTTCAAAATCTGACGGCCGAGTTTCATTTTTTACCTCTTTCCCTCTACAACACAAGAAAATTCGATCAAGTTCGCTCACGTGGAAATACATTTTAATGCCTTCCAAGTGGCTAAAATAACAAAAAGCTACATTATAACTACATTAACGTTAACTAAATTCCATTAAATGCATTCAGATATTCAGCAAATAAGGATAGTGAATAAAAGATGGGATAAAAAAGGCCTTAAAAAGGCCCAGATGAATCACATCGACAGCTTCTTCATGGGTGTTTTCAAGTCTGTTTCCGCACTGATAGGCGCTTTAGACCGCGAGGGAAGTTATAAGGATGGGAATCGAAGAGATGGAGGACCACCATGTCCTATTTTAATAAGAACTCGTTTTTTAAGCTAAGGAAACTATAATATGGAGTTATTTTGAAATTTCAAAAGGGTTCAAAAATAAAATTTGGTTCATGATGTTTAAATAAAATTAACGATTGCATAATTTCTTATATTTATTTGTTTAATTTGCGGTTCCTCTATATTTTGGAGTTAGTAGCGGAAAACCGAAATATAGTAGTCGAGAATAGAACAACTTGTTTTTCGGAGAGGCGACTGACATCTAAGGTCAATATCGCCAATAAGGATAAGTGGGTGATTGGATATAGATAGTGTTATTCAGGGAACGGAGAAAGGGTGGAGTGAAATCCAGAGTCGGCATTAGCCTGCTCTTAAAGATAGGTGCCAAAGGATCCAAGTTTTAACGTCCCATCCGACGGACAGAGTACAAACTTGAAGTGATCTTCACACTTCACATCACACATCACTTCCCCTGCCACACACCCTCGTGGTGGCTCACAGGGTGTTACTTAGATGATGTAGGTACTGGTGTACAATCTGTTCTACCGCCGGGATTCAAACCTGGGCCCTCGGGGTGGCATAACAGGACTCTACCTACAGCACCTATCCGATACCTTACTAATCGAGGGGTTCTTGGGAATCAACATTTTGGTTTTTACAAAAGCAAGGTTATTTTCCACATCTTGATCTGCATAGAACTGTTACATGGACGCCTTTTTTACGTGAGGTTTAATTAGATATTTGCAAAAACACCGCATTCGTCCATCACTCAGCGTTTTCGGTCTAATGCGCAGAAATACTGCGTTAGAGGCGTGGGTAAATCGCCCGTCCAACTCACGCAATTCAAGCCTCGTTATTCACGTGGTGGATCACACCACAGTAGATGAGGGGGAAGTATATAATGCCACGTGACCTCGGTTGTCTCTCGCAAGGCTTCCCCCTCGAGACTTCTAACCGCGAGGGCGAAGTCCCTCAGCATCATTACGGATCCTGCGGCGTATCGCCGACTCATTCTCCCTTTCTCCCATTCCGACACACAATCTAACATCGCCACCGATCCAAGGGCAACCGGATTAGATGATAGATCCACAAGGTCACCTCTCTCTTGTATTCCCTAAGGACTCGAGGTTGAAGTTACAGGTGTGTAATGAGTGCATCATGTCCATGAATCCCAATTACTTATGCGATGCTGTAAGTGTACATAGAGAAAATGTGGAAGACTAGATGAGGCAGAAGCCTTTCTGGACACTCACACCTAAAATCCTCACGATTCCATTTTCTGCGTGTCAGAACTTCGTAGGAAATCGCAGGTGGCCAAGGGAAAGAAACTGGCCCCCCTACCCTGAATGTGTAAATTTCACACGCCAATGGCTTAGTACGGGGTGAGTTCTACCCTCACCTACCAAAAGCCAAACTTAAAGTAAAACACTAATTTTAGATGAGAATAATGGAAACTTCTGCCTGAGAATTAAATCTACAATAGTGTTGTAGATGCGGCATCCATATCGTTCCGAAATGCCATCACCACCATACCAAAAGTCTTTGAGAGTGGACATATATGTAGACGAGGAGAGAGTTAGCATATTGCGATTTCCTGACGGCATAGCAGTCATGTTAGAAACAGTAAGAGATTTGAAGACGACTCTAGTCACCATGGAAAGTATATACAATGGCTAGATATCGATTAAAGATCAATAAAAAGGAAACTAATGTATTGGTATGCAGTTTGGGAAACGAGTCCAAGACCAACGTTAAACTAGAAAAACAAAGACTTGAGGTGGCGAAAGAGTATTGTTATCATGGAAGCCGAGCTACTAGTGACGGAGGAAGAAAAAAATAAATTGTCTGTAGATCAGCCCTAGGAAGAAGGGCATCCGACCAAAAGAAGAAATTACTTAAAGATGGAAATGCTAACTTGGTAGTATTTAAACACTTTACTAGAACACAACTGGAGCTTAGCTGATAACTTCAGGCTTAACTATGTGATGCCTTTCCATAATGGAAAATTAAAGACTGAAACTTTGTTAGGTATAAAGACACTTTGTAGAAAGTGAATCTAACAAAGTTTAATTCCTTTATTTTACAACTGGAGCTACCTTCTATGGCTATGTGGCATGTAAGATATATCCGCCACAGATAAGTCAATACTACATCTACATCTACACGATACCCTGTGAGCCACCACGAGGGTGTGTGGCATGGGGTGAAAATCACCAAGATTGCGCTACTGACATGCAAACAAGCAACTAGCAACAAGCAACAATACTGGAGACGTTAGAAATGTGATGCTACTGAGGAATGTTGGAGATTGAAAAGTTCGACTGAATAACAAACGACGGAGTCCAGAATACATTAAGAAGAAAGAGAATTGTGATGAAAACTTGAGAGAATAGAAGCAAGCCTTAAGTTTTAGGTGCTCCAACGCCTATGGTTAAACGCACTGTCCAGCCTACAATCTTAATTCTGGGACAAGCGCATCATTGATAGTATGGGTGGGATTCAAAACTGCGACCTTTGGGTAGCCAGGTTTGTGCGTTACCGGCCTGGCTACCACGGCCGGATTTTAAAGTGTGGATGGGACTACCAAATTAGTCATATCATGACCAATCAGAATATAGAGTATGGAAAAGTAGATTTCTGACGAAGACATCAGGGGAAAAGCGGAAAGAATGGGAATGAAAGTTCTCTTATGAAATATACGGTGCAAGTAGTAATGAGTGTAAAAAAAGACATTAATATAAAATCCGAGGATTCTCGCAAAATCGAGTGTAATTTGTACATACTGACATAATACACGTGCAATTTACCACAAATTATGTGGAAAATTGCACTTGTTTATTACAGTGGTTTCAATTTATGATGAGGTCTTCGTGAATACTTTGCTAATGTGATGAGGTCGAGGATAATCTTATGGAAAATCGAGTGGAGAGCTGTGTTGAACCAACCTTAAGGTTGATGACTGGTGATGATGAATGTTACTGCAATAAGAGAAGACAACCAAATCTTACGTCACTTGAGTAAGATAGGTTGATTTTTGGAAGAGATTGGAGCATCGGAAAGGATGGTGACCCGATGTCTTAGCCTACACTACTCCAAGGGTTCTACAGTTCTACGTCCTATCCGACGAATGGTGTACAAATCTACTCTGAAGATATTCGTGATGAGAGGAGACTCGTTGTTTTAAATACACTAAGAGCACTTGGCAACTAAATGGTGAATTCAAGAGAGGAAGTGGACTTTTAACTTTAGATGTCAAAGATAATAATAGCTAAATCAATATCACATTCCATTGTTGCATACAAGTAAGAAACTTAGGCCTGCTATAGATAATACCTCATGTTGTAAATTGCTGTGACAATAAATCATATTAATCGTTTGAGCGGCAAAAATGTTAATGAAAAAAACTGGAAGATAGTGAATGGGTAATTTATGAGGTCTGATTGTATCTGACGTTGCTTATTTCCTGTTTGTTACCTTGACCTTCAGCCTTTTACCAACTCAATATCCAAGAGTCGAGGATGTCGATGAGTACCACCATACCCCAGTACCTGCATGATACTCACTTTAATGAGCTAACTATATCGTAAATGAGGTACAAGGTCTCTGAAAAAAAACAGAGTGATAGGCGAGGAGCAACCCCCTGAGTATTTACATTTAATATTTTTCAGAAGTATCATGCTGCCCTATAATTTTGTTAAAAGAGTTGTGTTTTGCATCACCAAATATTTTATCGTGCTTCATTTTCAGTAGCGGCATTACGTCTTTAATACTCAGATTACGTTGAATGCATTTATAAAAATTACTGTTTTTCTCTAGAATTTAATGCTCCTAATGTGGTTTTAGGAGCCATCGATGCATTCAAGTTTTCTTAACTTACATGCATTTAATTTTTGACAAATTATTGTACAGTAACCGTGAATATACCGGATCCTAAGATAGAACTCACTAAGTACTGCAGCGTGGGAATTTAACAATGTGGGGTTGAGGTGACCAGTTTCCGTTTCGCTGTGTCGTCCACTGTTTCCCGTATGTATTTAGTTCTCAGAAAATGTGAATGCTTGAGTTTTGCTGGAAAGTGGCCATCCATATATTGTATATTATTATTGATTAATTAGTTTTTTAATACTATGGGGATACACTTTCCCCGAAAATACCCCTATGCAATCAATGACCCCTCTTTTTGTGAGCGGTAAAACATTCGTGCTTAATACGTAAATACCCTATTTATTTCTCCGTGGAATTTTTATATCCAACTTTTCATATGAAATATCAATATTATTTTAACAAAGAATGAATGTTTAATGTAACTTTATACCAACGTTACGGAAGGCTTAAGGAAATCTATAGGATTGAGAAAATTTTGGAGAAACCATAAGTTTGCGTTATCAACGGGGATTTGATATCCGTTATAATGTATATCATCATCATCATCATCATCAGCGGACATCAATCCTAGGATTGGTTTGACGCAGCCCTCCACTTGATTCTTCTATCGGCCAACCTCTTCATATTAACGTAGTTCCTCTCTTTCACGTCCTTTACGACCTGCTCCATGTAACTCATACGAGGCCTGCCTCTTCCATTTTTCCCGTTCACTTTTCCCTCGACGATTTTCTTCATCAGGCCATCGTGTCTTAAGATATGGCCGATTAGGTTGTCTCGTCTTCTTTTTATAGTTTTCAGCAGACTTCTCTTTTCTCCCATACTTCTTAGGACTTCTTCATTTGTCACTCGGTCCATCCATTTTATCTTCATCATTCTTCTGCAACACCATATTTCAAATGCTTCCACCCTTTTCTTCTCCGCTGCTCTCATCGCCCATGCCTCACAGCCGTAAAGAAACATGCTCCAGATATACGTTCTGATGAATTGCTTCTTTAATTCTAAGCTCGTGTTTCCAGCTGTAAGTAGATTCTTCTTTTGAAAAAATTCCCTCTGTATATGTATAATATATATAAATATATACATATAATGTATGTAGACGGTCCAATGAGGTACAATTATGCCTATCTCGCATTTTAAACCAAAACATACGGTCCATATCCCAACCTTGTACCCTCAGAGAAAAACACACCATTTAGAGTAGAGATACAACTGCGCACGTCTCTTTTAAGAACATAACCGCTTACTATGGTAGAAGCAGTCAAAGTGAATCAACCAAAGCTGAGTTCATTTTCTCTATTAAGTATAGGAGTAATGGTATTAAGGATGGTATTAGTATAGGGAATGGGATGTTGGCACGTAGTTAATTAAATAAAGAGTAGGTTAAGAAAGATGTTGGTAGCAATTGGCTATAATATTAGTTTGCAAGTTAGCTTTGTGAAGTTTTGGCATAACTCAGAAATGAAATCAACTTCATTTTATTCCACGCGATTATTCTTTTTATTCACTCAACCGGTTTCAACTTTTTCAGGTCTAGTCTCCTCGTGATAATGACCTAAAAAGATTGAAACCGGTGGAGTGAATAATAATAATCATGTAAAATATAATAAAGCTGATTTATTTTTTCGAGTCCAGTCATTTGCAACCTCAAAAAGAAATATCTCATACGAATGGAACTAACCTTTATTGTGTGCTCTTCACTTAACATTCCGTTTCAATAGAGTAATAACTGGCATTGAAATGCCATCTGAATAGTATCCGAACAGAAGCCGGTTTTCCCTGAAGTTTCCTAACGCTGCAGGTACTCGAGAGCCAAACGTGTGCTTTGCTGTCGTTGGTGTTATGGTGGAAACGATGCATTATAATATAAATGAATAGACTTGATTTTTCCACAAATTTATTTTTCCTCAACTATCCAAGTTTCGACTGTTAAGTCATCTATTAAATGAAGAGTACACCTGATAATGACTTAATAGTGGAAACCTGGGTAGTGGAGGAAACATAAATTTGTGGAAAAACCATGTTTGTTCAATTATATTATAGTGTGCTTTGCTAAATCATCAATGATATGTGTATTTATTTTAGTTTAGAAGTTTCATTCATGCCAAAAAGATAAATAATTTAACTTTGGGGGGATAAATTCATTTTAATTTAATGTATCCTTAGCTGGTGTGTAGTAAACTCTGCATCATGGAATGAAATTAATTCCTTCGAAGATTTATCTTCGATTTTTTGGGATCAAAATTATTTCATTGCTATTTTCTAGTGGAGAAAAATGGAAGAAATCAAAGTCATCGCGGGGGCAAACGCGATTAGCTCTTTGGTAAAATCCATTATATTATATTCAATTTAGAATGAACTAGAAAAAAATTTAGCTGTACTAAGCGAAAGAGGCATTCGAAAAATGTGAACTCTCGCCCGATAGTTGCATTAATCATCGGCATGACGCTGTAGGGACAGTCTCTGTAAATATAGATAAGAAATTACTCATACAAAAAGATGCAAGAAGAAACTATGACTAACTATGAAAGGCTAAATGTGATTGAAAAATATAATTCTGGCGTGAGCTAACACTCAAAACTGGAGTGAGTGTACGTGACTCAAACATTCGTCATCAGTGATCTCACTTTTATCAAGATTATGGGAATGAATGTTTTCATCGGAAGTCACCAGTTCCATGAATCATCAAATCTATCACAAGGATGGTCTGTTACAGTATGTGTAGGGTCATAAGGAATAATGCAGTCTATAATTGTCTTAATTGATTATTAAAAATAAACATTTCTGACAAAGGGAACTGTGGTATTAGAGTTCCTGGAATAGAGGTCACTTGAAAAAGAAGTGTATCTTACGCGCAAAATGGAAATTTTACGAATTTTAAGTTGATGCTGTGACGAATATGCCTCCATCATCATCAGTCTTCAATCCTGAAATTTGTTTAACGCAGCTATCCACTCGATTCTCCTATCATCTTTCCTCTTTATACTTACGTAATTTTTCACATTCACATCGTTCTCCACTTGTCCTATATGTCACTGACGAATGAAAAAATAGCATGTAGTAATATAATTTAATTATTATAAATGTTTACAACTAACTTCTGGTAAATAAAATTAGTTGTAAAAAATTATTGTTTTCCTGATTCGTTGATCATAATAGTGACCAATGTCTGAAACAAAGGGAAAAATATAAAATTCTATTTTAAATAAATAGGCAATCATTTCTTACGAAGTTAATTATCCATATCGAGGGGTAAACTAAAATCACGCTCGTCATATTTTCATTTCCGCATGTGTAGATATGGGTATTTTCTCAAATTTCAAATGAGAAATGTTTGTGGCCTTTTTTTAAAAAAATATTTGGCACTTGTGAGGACTATAGTTTTCCACCATGTTCATTGACTTTCTCACAAAGAATTTTAGGCCGTTGAACACGCAGGAGTGTACGCTTTCTGGCAGAAATGGTATAGGTACATTAAATCATTAATTTACTTGTATCACCTTCCAGTACAATAAATAAGTATTAATTCGATGATTTCTTCCTTAACTAACAATATCTTTTAATGTTTTTGTTTCAGGTACAACTAGTGAAGTCTAGAATGATGCTATGCATCGTCAAGTATCCCCAGAGAACGTTTTCTTTAGGCACACTTGCTTTTGCAAGATATTGACAAATTTATTGCCTTAAAATGAGCAAGCTGCTTTATAGAAATTGTTTTTACCGTAGAAAGAAGGGAAAAAATGGTGATTTGAAGACATCGTTTGGTTTGTTATTAATCAACTAATCATGGTCACTGATACAAATGGGAGTACTAATGTTGAGATTATGTTTTTCATCTGAAAAAATGGACTTCTGCGGTCATAAATGATGGACTTATCTTATCAAGAAGAGACATTAAAATAGTATTCGGAAGAAGAGCTGAGATTTTAAGGCATTGCTGTATTCAGGAAGAAAAGCTTGAAGAGGTAAAAAAGTACTGCCATCTGGGAAGCGGAATAACTAGCGATGGTTAACGCATGAAGAAAAAGTTTATTTAAGATTATTAGGTTCTTTGACCACAAAGCTGTGAAGAGAGAAGAGAGTTCTCATCGATTTGTGCAGGAGAGTGCTTAGTGCATGAGAGACTTGGCCGCTGAGATTGTGTTCGAAGTGTTGTGTTCAGCCAGTATGTGTATGTGTGATAGTGCGTCGTGATTTCCGTCTCTCAAGAGGTTCAATTGGTGTATAAAGTGTAATTGTGCTATTTTTGTGAATTTGAAGGAGCAGAAGCTGAAGATTTGATATCTAATCTTCACCTCTTTTTGCCTCTTCTCAACATGGGAACTCTCAGGAAGGAAGCAGGAATCCTCGTCAAAGGTAATTTTCCAAATATATTTATAATTTTTAAGTGCTCGTTAACATTTTCATAGAATGTTACGCATATTCTTTTATATACTTACTGTGTTTTGTGATCCCATTGCATGCAGAAAGCATACCTCAACGTGTTACATAGTACTAAAACAAGAAGTTGTGTCATTTGAATTTACATTACTTCTGTTAATAGTCTTTTCTTCATTGAAGAGTTTGATACGATTGATGATAATCTCACCTACCTGTAAACCTAGTATTTAGGTACATTTTTGGAAATTTTTCTCAGTGCTTTTAACGCGTATTCCACATACGTTTAAATTCCTGATTTGATAGGAAAAATTTCCATAGCTTGAATATATCCTTCCTCAAAATTTTATTCTTAAATAATTGGACAGATACTGGACAGTTGCACTCCGTATAATTTCACCTCTACGGAAAGGAAAGACTTTAACATTAGTAAAGTCCTCTTAAAACTTTTTATATTCATGACCTTTGTTTCGCCACCTTGTGCCATCATCTGACACCTAATGACGGCTTAAAAGAGTCGAAACAGAACGTGTGTACAACGTATTTTAATGAATTACTGCCTCCTGTTTGAAATATTTTTACTTTTGCTAGTATTTCAATTCGATATTATAATTCTGATATATTGACGACACTGAAGTGATGTGTCCTGTCATGGAAAGAAAGGATAAATCCATTTAAATCCCGTTGAGAGAGAACGTTATGAAATTGATGGGGCTAGGAAAAAGAGTCTGAGGGTAAAAGGTCTTTTCAAAGAGTACTTTTAAAGTGCACCCCCTCTTATAGATAAATTGCTGAAACTGAGAAACTAGCGTGTAAGGATTTGGAATGATTGTTTGAGGGTGGAAGTGAAAAATCGATACCGTAGTCTTACATATGAGAATAAGCATTTTCTCGAACCCTAAATATAAATAAGAATGAGAATGTACGAGGGAGTATTTCAAGGATATATTTGCAGATAAATAATAGCAATAGAAAGAAAGAGTGTGTTACACATGAAGGTAACTTGGAATCTGGCCAGTGTGCAATTGAAAAGGGAAAAAAATAAGGCATATCAAATAAAATGAGGGGTAGGAATAGAAAAAAACCTTCTATAATCAACCAAAGAGTAAGGGAAACGGGTTTTTTAGTTTGAAGTAGAACGAAATTAAAATGGTATATTTTTTCAGCGGACAAGTAACTATTTTCACGTCCCGAATAAAAGTGAAGTTGGAAAATTTAAGAGCGATAGGATAATGAATTAAATCATCGCACGCCAATTCCACCAGGAATTTAGATCAACTTGGGTCTTATGAGAGAAAAAGAGGACGTTTGAGCAGAGAAATGGTGAAGACGAGATCAGTAAGGAAGTTTAAGGATTTAGACATGAGCTTGTTGATTTTGAGGAATGCTTGAAGAACGTGGGGAAGTTACTTCAAAGCTTTAGAATATAGTACTTTTAAAAATTGTTGAGCGGTTTTTTCAGTGTTATGTTGTAATTTTTCTTTTTATTACCCCTATAAATTTATATTCCTTAGGGAGTTCTAGTAATTACATTGGAAGGAAAAACTATAAAAAATTATAAAAAATTATAAATAAGTTGCATTCCCTCCCACTGATTTCTCACGGATTCCTTCCATCTTTATTGGCCTGCGTTCAATTAAACGTGGCATATGTCTTGACCGTCGTGACATTAAATTTGTGGAGAGAGTTGTAAATCTTGATTGTTACGTAGTGACTCCAACTGTATAGGTTTTATATTGCTCTATCTGGCCTAATTTCTTAGGTACTCCAACTGCATGGATTAAATTGCTTAGCATTTTTCTAACCTATCCTTAACCCTGAGGCAACCACAACATCCATGCCCTGGGTGGTATGTAAACCTGTGAATTTTTGGCAGCCAGGTTGTCACCATTCTGACCTGACTACTGCGATCGGCGTAATTTTGCAAAAATAGTCGATGATAGAAACAGAAAATACAAGAATTCACAGCAATACATCAGTGGTCAAGACTGTGATTTGACACCAGAGTCCTCGATATTTCGCCTTTTTCACGACTCAAACGTAAAAATTCAAAAGATTCTGGAACGGGAAATACCACTGTAGCATAACGATCGTAATCTTTGCCGCGATGATAGAGGAAGCTCGATTTGAATCACAGTGCATGGATGCCTTTTTTATAACTCGGGAATTTTTGTATTTTAAATATTTATTGTAATAGCTTAAGGTCCTCTAGTGTGTGCTGAAATTGGATCGTAGTTATACTCAATTCCCCTTTTCTTACTTTTTTCAGGTAGGGATTGCCCATCGCTGGACCACAGAGTTGGAGCTCGTTTCAATAGCTCACCCATGGGACTCTTCAGTACCAAAAATTTTGACAAAATAATTTTTCGTGTTCATAAGTAACTCTATATTTCGGATATAATCGTACATATTTCAAATCATTTTTTGGAAACATGTGATGGCTTTTTAGCGGTAACCCTCATGATTTTTCCTGAATAAGTAACGTGATACTCATTGTAGGGTGCCTGTTCATCAAAGGTTAAATCGATTATTCAATATAAAATAGCTTTTTTCAGTTTATAGGTGTCTGAAGATACCCATGAGTGGTCTATTACACATCCCATCTCCCTTTTTTTCAGCTTTCTGCTCCAGCATCTTCTTCTTTTCAGCCTTGCTTGGACTTGTTTCAGGTGGTAGTGCGCTCGAGATGAGATGAATTTATCCCATTGTAAGAACACCCTTCAAAAAACCATTAATCTTCAACTAATGTTATGTTACGTAGTTATAGTTCAGTGCGTAGGACGAAGAGAGATATTCGTTAACGTAGGTAAGAAAACTATTTCGATATGGGTGAATAATTGAGAATAGGAAACATTTGGTAACCATGTAACTCTCCCGCCGTGAATTAGATTTATACTAGCTTTAAAGCTTCGATTTAGCTGTATGGATTTTTGGATGAAGTGTACACTAATTTACAAGCCACTCTGTGAGCTGTTGGGAAAATGGAAATTTTTTCATCAAGCCAAGGATTTCCTGCTCTGGCAACAAATGGGTTTTCCTCCGTGCTAGGAAGAATTCAGAGGCTCTTGGATAGAGTTCCTTCAAAAATGGCTGCCAACCACTTCTGAGTGAATATAGCTGAAGGTAGGTATTAACTCGTGATTTAAGTGTAACGCAATATTCTGTAACAATTATTACAGCATATTGCGTATAAGATTAATGGAGGCAGGCGATACTTGGAATTTAGTTGAACTGAACATGAAGAAAAATTAACTTTGTATAATTCCACAAAATTATTTATTATTCCGATCGATTTCGACATCTGAGCGTCATTGTCAAGGTACATGCATGTACCCTGACAATGACGCTCAGACGTCGAAATCGATCGGAATAATAAATCATTTTGTGGAATTGTACAAAGTTAATTTTTCTTAACATGTTCAGAGCATATTGCGTTATATCAGTAATTGACTTAAGTGTAACGCAATATGCTGTAATAATTATGGAATTTCTCATTATTTCAGAGGCATAGGTTTATGTGTTGCATTAAAATGAAAATTTAGTTTGTATCTTGGAATCATTATTGATTTTTCAATAATAAATTGGCTTAATAATTCAATTGGAATAATAGCGCGCATGTTGTTACAGTAGCGTGTAGGGAAAATATTTTTATAGTACTCCATTACGTTACCATAGGCCGTAGACGTTGGCTGCTTCTCAGTAACAAATCATTTGTAATTTTGTACATATTAATTGACTTATATACGCAAGCAAAGATTAATTGCATGGCAGCATTTTAAGCTGAAACTCAACGAAACTAGATTGGGATACGATTAATAGATAAGTAAAAAATGTTAATTACTCTTCACCATCATGGCATTGCGATTCTATTACATCCTACCGTGTTTGTTACTTCTTTTAATCCTGCCAGGTTTCGCCTTGTCCTCCGGAATACATTCACCTCTTCTGATCACCTAGACGTGTAAAATGGGAAACAGTGCTATCCATATCTGTTGTACTGGCATCAGAGGACTGGGAGGACTGTAGTACTGGCATCATACTGCGAAGGGCCATCTTCACAACCTCTTGGACCGATCTATGGCGTGAAAGTCCGCTTCAGGAAGGTATGTTTCCATACTGAGACTCATATATCTGGCGTAAGAGGATGAGTGCATGTTTCCGGAATGTTATAAGGAGTAATGGAGTCTACAAAAATTTTTTGTCGTGGATTACAACATTTACTATATAGTCTACATTCCTTAGTTAGGTACTATGTTACATATATAATGTTATGATCCAACTTCAGCGCATGTAAAATGAACTCCGTTTTTATTGTTGAAATTTGGTATCGGTGATTGATAATTGGAGTAGGATAGCCTATTGATGGGGGTTTCCTCCTTAATCTGTTTGAGGGTATGATGTATCATAGGGGTTAAATAATACGGTGTGTATTTTAGTTTTGAAGAGCTCCAACTGCAACTGTTTTTGGTACTCTAACCTACACCCAAGTCCAAAGATAAGCACAATATCCATCCTTTGGCGAGATAGAAACTCAATGCAGCAGGCGGTCAAAAGTTGATTTTATGCTCTGTATTATTGATAATTAGTTGCCTGCGTCAGTGAATGATGAAGACAGTTCCGTAAACATACGTTTTCCGGCATAGAGTGCTATCAATTTAAGAAATTAATTTCTGTCTGCCTTTGTTATTTTGCTAGCCTTCATTACAAGTAGGCGGTGGTAGGCGAAACCTACTGTCTTCCCACTGGAGATATAATCGCAACCTCAGTAAACTTGACAATCCATCATCCGCTAACTCATTGTAGCAATCATGCAAGGCCAGTGTCTTACAAGGTCTTTCTTATGGAATCCTTCAAAGATCCTTGGTTTTTGTTTGCAGATTCCAGTTTATAATGTGCTTCTCATGCTAACATTTTTTATTCTTTTTAATATTTGCGCGTCTGTTCTCCTATTACCGGGCCACATCATTTAAATATTACAATTACTTTCTATCTCATCGATAAGAATCACATTTAAAATAGTAAATCTTTCAAATAGAGAGTACCAAAGCAATCGTCCATGAAGTTTTTCTGCGGAATACATCAAAGTGGAAAGTGAACTTAGAACTAATTTTAGGTAACTTTTTGGCATATTTTGGATCCAACTTAATGATAAAACAAAAATTTTCTTCATTACAAGACAACTGATTTTAATGTGTTTCAGAGCTAAGATACATTAGCGTTTCCTAAAGCGTATAAAAGTCCTGTGAATAAGATGGATTTTGTTGAAGAAAATTTATTTGGATGCTCAACGCCATATTCAGCTTTATGCTACGTTGAAATTATCTATAATGTAATCCATTTCTTCGATTGCAAATGCATATTTGACTATAGTAAAGTGTGATTAACTATGACAGAACATTGAATACTCAACGAGGGTTGAAGAACACAGTTTTTTGATCAAAAATACCGCGTGTATATTCTGAAGACAACAACCTTAAGGTTCCTAGTCTTGAATTGAGAATCCAGTGATACTTGGTATAAAAACAACGCATTCCTCTTAATTGTCACCCTGATAGATACAGCTGCTTGTTTACGCTGTTTGCTAGGGTTACCGCATTGATAGACTATGTCATAGTCAAAACAACGAATGGTATTTTTCAAGGTTAAATGAATGGAATGTTGTTTGTTTCTTTTGAGTAAATGGAGACAGTTAACGAAGGTAAAGAAGAAAGGTCACCGAGTTACGAGTTTGTTGATTTGATTGCCACGAGAAAGACGACTTGACCGTGAATTTGAGAGTGAAGAAGTAGCAATTGAAATACTTCAAGTCAGTGTGGTCACATGAGCTGAATGTTAATCGTATTTGTAGAGGAGTGGTAGGGAATACTGATATGCTGTTCAATTCCTGATAATATTCGCATTCCTTAGACATACTTCCATATATTGCAAAACTACGAAGATAAAAAAAATTGTAACATGAACCCCGTAAGGCGATTTTCGCTGGGAAAATCAAAGATATCCCCAATGGTTTCGCGTTCCTCAATGAGAAATATTTAACTATCTTCACCTCTAACATTCATTTCTTTTATTTAATAAGCAAGCTTACGGGATTTTTGGAGTGAAACGTGGGTGCAGGGGTGGTAACCGTACAACGCATTTGATTGACTGATTTTCGTGAAAGGGGCGGGTCAATCAAGATGGAAACCAAAATATTTAGCCAATTATTGGATAAACTGGGATAGATGTCGTGAAACTTGACCTTTTCTTGGTGATTTTTGGGAGGGGGGTAGACGGTTTTTAAATAGGTTTATATTCTTACATTTCCTTTTTTTATTAGTGCAACAATTATTACAACCTCAACTAAGTAGTGCGTTTTCCCTTATTCCACTCACTAGGATGTTTTTTTCGGAAAGCGAGGAAGTGGAGAGGGTACACAGTCTGCATTTCGTCGATTTTTGTCATTGGGGCGGGTTTTATCAGATTCAACCGAAAAATATTTCGACAAATAATTTAAAAAATACCAAACATTTTGCAGTAAAGATTTTTAAGTTTATGATGTTGTTTGCCCTGAAACGTAAGACCGTTGAAAATTACATTTCAAAGAAACATTGAACCGGTGTACGGTCCAACATCTGTAAATTATTATTTTACGTCGATCGGTGAGGATATTTACCATTCAAGTTATTAGTATGAAATATTATGTTAACATAATATTTCATTATGTTAGAGTCTGTTATACTATGAACTATAACAATATGACACTAGAAGGAAAACAATTTAAAATACAATTCTAATTGCACAAATAAATGCTATGTGTAACATGAAACACCAAGTAAACGATGAACATTAAAATCAAGAATTTCCCATCTGGGTTATGGATGCGGCGACCTATGGTGTCATCATTTTATGTTGTTGCCAAGGAAACCTGTTGAATGAAAGATAAATAAGATGTTGAGGTAACTAAGGTGGAGAACGGAGATTGTAACGTGCACTGCATGAAGGCAGTAATAAATTAATTTGAGAAACGTGGAGATCTTTTTACCTAACGAACTCCACATGGATACCAGTGGCATATACTTGGATTTAAGTCGGAAACATCTGAAACACTATGGATACTTTCTTCTACACAATAGATTAATTTCGGAATATAATTACAATAATTCTATTTCTGCAGTGCACCTAATTGGAGAACGTGTTAGGTAGGTTCCCAACATAGTGCCGTCATTCTTCCACCATTATATTAAATATCTTGGAAGAAGTGGTTGTGATGACCACTCGAGGTCTGTTATCGATAGGCATGACAGGTGCTTTCGATTTGCGGCTACAGCCGGCGATAGACTGCGATCGCCATGCCGCGGTGCTTTCGATTTAGCTGGATCGCCGTCGATCGCCGGCTGCCGGTGACTCTACTCTGATGAGAGCCGAAAAGATGAAAAGCTGTTGGCGTAATGTGACGTCACGTCGACCAATGTAACAACAAAGTATCAACAATATTTTTTTGTAAACACGCAGACACAGGAAAGGCATTCTACGGCATTTATCAATCAGAAACCCAAAAATACTGTTATGACATTCCTCTAACATACGAAAAAAATTACTAAAATCAATCACAGTACTTTTTACCGAGCAAAATTGGTGAATTGTATGGCTGATTCGAACTTTACCGGACGATTCCTTCGTTGCTACTTTCTTATTTACTGACTGCGCAAGCGCGAGAAGCCGGCGCCAGCTGTGTTTCATTTCATTAGTATCCTAGCGATCGACTGCTCCTGCGATCGATAGTCGGCTATAGCCACACCTAAATGAAAAGCACCTATTATGCCTGTCGATTGCCTTGAGCAGTAAACCCTCAGTCACTGTGGAATCAAAAGGGATGTGTTTAATTTTCCATGATTGCAACAGGGAAATAATGGCCCTTGATTTGTCTCGCACGAGCTTCTCCCAGGATCACCATGTGTGCGTAAATGAAAATTTTTTTGTGAAAACAATGTTTATTATATCATGAGATTCAGACTAGATATTATTTACTATACATACTTCTACATAAAAAATAATACTCTTGTTTCCAATAGGTGCTCATTTTCTCGATTTGAGACGGAGTCCAATTTATCACTCCTCAAACATCACCTCACGCAGAAATTTTTATTGTAGATGCTTACAATGAATCTGCGATATCTTTCGCATTGCTGATTGAAGGAAAATTAGTTTTTCGTCACTGTAAACATACCTGTATAATAGGTATTTCTTCTTTGGTCTCACGTCACTTTTTTCTACCAGCAATATAAGCCGGTGAGTTAGTCTTCAATCGTATAAAAGAGATGCATGCGTCCTCGACAACGTTTTCGCTGCTACCGTGCACTTTTTACCGCAGATGAAGTTTTGTGTAAATTTAAGGAAAAAAGGAAACTGACGATGATTGACTCATAAGTTGTGTGATGATACGTGACACCAAAAGTTTCACTGAGGTGCTTCGAAAACACCATCTTGAGAAGATTTAGAGAATAAATTTTATTTATTCCTCAAAACCCATGATTTCATGGATGGATTTTGAAGGAAACACTCTTGTTTTATAACGCGTAAAATTAACGTAATGGCTGTCATTCTCAGAGTGATAGAGTGGTCGTTTGGTCCCAAGCTACCCTCAAGTTAGGGTGAGTCGTACTACAGAGAGGTAGCTGAAAAGGTCTGGATGTCTAATTAACATTACGTAATCTAACATTACGCAGTGGTTTGGTGCAGTCTCCTAAGAATGAAAAGAAGAATATCAAGTGTATGCCGCTATTTTTCTTTCCTCTGTTTCCTGTTTCTCTTATGCAATCGTGTTTAGCATTACGACGTACTTTCAGCGCTCTTTTTCCCGCATCTTAAAAATGGCGCTGAGCACTAAAACATAATATGAATCCCAAGGTTATCGTTTGATTCACACTATTACTCCGGTCTAAATGCATCTTACATCAACTCATTCCTGTTTCAAGTCTCGAAAAATAGTTAGTATTGATTTAATGTGCATCGACTTCTATTCCTGATATGGTGGAAAGAATGATTTAAACTGAAAGTGCAGATTTAATACATAAATAGCCATAAATGAATATGATGGCGTGTAGAAAATACCTTGAGGTTTACAATTGCTGCCTTCCTTTCTTGTATGCTTAATGTTTGGAGTGTATATAGCACGGAAAAAATAGAATAAAATACACAATCAAGAAACACTATTTTAGCTCACTGGGCCCTCGTTGACGAAATGGATTTAACAGAGGATTTCGTCAATGGTCCTGCTTTTCATATAAGGTCTTTGATACCGGTTTAACAGTTTTTACAGTCGCCGTTATAGTCAGGAACATAATATTTATGTTTACGGTGGATTAACAGTGCCTGTAATGGTCAGGTCAGCATGCTAATGATATAAACGGCTTCAGGATAAACATTTTACCGTCACCGTTGTCACACCTGAGAAATTGTACTGCAAACATTTTTTTTCATGATTGCCATTAAAGATTTGACTCCTTTGTTCACTCCGATAATTCATTCTCTGCATTGCTTGTAATATTCAATGGTGAGTGAAATTTATGTATCCGATTGATTTCTTTGGACTTCCGTTGAGGTATCGTTCAGCTGCATGGAGTAAGGGAAATCCGGTAATGTCCTTAGAAAAAACTTTCCTCTTGCGCTGTAAGAAAAAAAAGCGATATCAGGGTGCAATTCTTAGACGTGCAATTGCTTATTATATTGACATGTTGGTAAAACGTTTCAGAAAAAAACTATTGAATCATTCCGCTATTCACTATCCTTATATGATATAGTAAAATATATCCCTAGCTTCAAATGATCCATGAGATAAAAGCGAAAATAATAATTTAAGTGATTTTAATTCTAAAACAGAAGAGTGATATGAAATAGATTCATCCTTAACCAGCCTTAGATAATTTTACTGCTTCCACTGAAAATTTAATACTTCCTCGCGATGATACATTTTCGAAATTTTTCATGACAGAATGCAAACACGCATAAAAAGCGACATAAAAATGGTTCTAGCTCTGTCATTTTTGGTTTCCCAGAAAATATTTCCAGAAGTGGGGTCTGACTGATGCAATTCAACTCGCTGAGGATACGATAGTTGGTAGATAATATCACCGTGATTTAGAATATAGATTCATTATGATAATCTGTGATTACCAATGTTCTAAATGGAAATGATATTTTCAGGATATTGATCCAAAGATTTATCCATCGACGGTTCAGACATTATGCCTCGCTTCTTTTGGCCAGAAAACCAATTTTTTTCGTT
Source organism: Platycnemis pennipes (assembly GCA_933228895.1). Taxonomy (NCBI): domain Eukaryota; kingdom Metazoa; phylum Arthropoda; class Insecta; order Odonata; family Platycnemididae; genus Platycnemis; species Platycnemis pennipes. The sequence continues at coordinate 38,913,369 of OW121850.1, read as the reverse complement.
ATTGGAGGAGATGACTGATTGTGAGACATGAGGTACTTTGCACAAAACAATTGTAATAATAAAAATAATTAATGAGTAATTGGGTAGAGGAAAGGATTTTTCAGGAAGTGGAGTAAAAGGGGTGGATAGAAATCTGGCGTCAGCACCGGCTTACACTTCAATAAGGCGCCAATGGATTCGAGGTTAACGTTCTCTTCGACGGACGGAGTACTGAACTTGAAGTTTAATACATACAACTTTAATGTGGGGGCCATTATTGCCTTGAAAAATATGCCATTCATCTACATCTACACATTACCCTGCAAGCCAACATAGGGAGTGAATTCACGCCAAACATGCATTATATATCATGCATATAAAAGGATAAGTAATAATATCTACTAGTCTAATCGTCAATTTTTAAAAGAGATAAAAATAATAAAGCAAGTATGCTAAAACATGCTGTTAGTTGGGTTAGCTTAAATTCCTTTTACTAACATGCAACTACATATGCCTATCCATTCGTTCACTCATATTTTTACTATTGGATATATTTAAGTTATTCACATCCCTAATTGTACGAGGTAAAAAGGACATTTTGAGTCTCTTAGTCCGGCAATCATAACGATTATGGTCCAGTCTACCATAATTAGTTGGAGTTCGCGGAATATTTTCAACGTCATCGGTGAAAAAATTATCTTGGAATTTATTTAAGAGATTAAGTCTAAATTTCAACAAGCGATCTAAAAATTTCAACAACGATCTAACCGTCCCTTTACAAATCTTGACGATCTTCGCAGCACTCGTTCAAGTGCATTATTTAGGCCTATTTCATAAGGATACTGGCGATAGTCATGTACTGGCAGTGATTTCCAAATGAGGTCTAACAAGGGAAGAGTAGCTAATTTCTTGTACATACATGATCGTCACATTTGCCAAGTACTCTTTTAATGAATCCCAGTCTACGATTAGCTTGACCCATTATTTCACATTGCTGGGCTTCGAACCCAGGCTCTTAATAAGGGACGAAGGTACTGCACCCCAAGCAGCCAGATCACCCAGGTACCATGGTTTTGACAAAAAAGCTAATAACTAAGAAAAATGCGAGCCAGAATCTATCAACTTGAAAGCTATAGAAATCTCATCAAAGTACTTCTTACCACCCGCTCTTATGAAAAATAGTTAGGTGTGCGGTAATATCCGCTCAAATGAAAGTGAGTATTATTGCATGGTTTCGACGATTGAACCTAGTGATAGCGTTTTATATCATATAGATCCAGACTCCTTGCTGGTGGCGCATGCGAAAGCGAGCACCATTCTTAGCGCGATCACCACGCGGATATTTCGAAGGTAAAAAAAACTATAAGTCGGCGGATCCTTTGGTGAATTGACGTGGCTATGCTCCTATTTACTAAAAATCTGCTGAGCCGAACTCTTCTCATAAGGTCAAATGATGTGGGCTCAGCCTTGTGGAGATTCATGCTTATGAAATGGGAAAACAACACCAATTTTCCACCAAATCATACACATGTAATAGTGATTTGTAACCGAAGAGAGCGAAATTGGGTTCATAATAGTTTGAACATATTGCATCATTTGTTGAAAAAATTGTGTTGCAAACCCATCGTAGTAGTGGTCTTTAGGTGAAATGTTTTGATTTTGTTGTCTGGCGCTGAACTGGAAAAAAATTCCAATTGGAATCGGACTTTGGGATATTATTTTGGAATTAGAGTCAGCGTCTAATGTGTCCTTCACGCCGAGCAATGGAACGCACGCGTATTTCTAATATAATATGCACTGAGCGAGAATGGGGGAAAGGGAAAAAAACAACGCCAACTTGCGGTTTGCATTATTGATACCGGCCATTTTTTCATCCCCCAAAGCGAGGAAAACATGATTGAAATGCCAGACGTACGACGCGTCGTCTGTTCAAAGTGACGTAAATGCGTTCGCAGATGAAAGGTATTGCGAGGAAAGTTGGGATCTGAGCAAGAGACATCTTCTTGCCAGCAAAAAAAAAGGAAGCTGATTCATCACCATGGCGATTATCAATTTTTTCAGCATGCACGTAATATTACGCTGCCGCATTGACGCATTGTAGGTGTTGGCAGCAGTCGGGAATTTAAGAAGCTTATTGGTATGAATAACTTCGTAGTTGAAACGGAGAACGAATTGCGCTAATAAACTGCTTTAAGTCGTGCCAATGATATATTGATGAATCCTCGCAACTTGACGCGGAATGCGGTTTCTCGCTTGTTAACGCATTTGTCCGAGAATCAAAAGTGAGGAAAAAATCACGTCAAGCAGAATACCTATGCGTGTGAGGAGAACTAGTTGGTAGGTTGACCGTCTAAAACATTCTTCGAGATAGAAGTGACAACTGGCTCGTGACTCAGTGTTTGCGAATGGCTTTTTCGTATACGGAATGCTGCCTTGGGTTTGAATATTAGTGGAGACTCCGTCAAATCATATCAACTAGGTATTATGGATCCTTGAATTGGACAAAAATTATACGCCATTGCGTATAAAATTCTGAAATTTACCTCGTGCACTGTGGTACAGTTCGCACAGCTAATGCATCATATACGGTATATTGTATCTGACAACTTAGTTTTCTTGTGAATAGAAATACGTAACGGAGGACGTCCTGTTAACATTCCTGGCTACACTAATGGGTACCATATCGAGGGATTAGGGTTTGTGACTCGATATTGACGGATTTTATGGATTTATCAATACTTAGTCTTATCTAAGTTGCTTTTAAGCTTAATTTTTACACCAGTATAGTATTTTGTGAAGGAAGAATTGGCATATACCATACACCAGTCGATGAAAAAGTCAAGGGTAAAGGATCCTTCACTTCGGCACGAAGAGGTTTCAATTTCGGCATCGCTTTCGGGAATTAAATGCTCAGACCCAGAATACTTCCGAATTTCTTACTTATTTGGCATAATTATATTACGCAGTACTTACAATTAGTTTCCACTTATTTGATCCCCAATTTCCTGCAAAATCGATTTCATAATCACCCATCAATTATTATTTTTATCCTTCGTATTATTTGAACGAAAAATGAATTTATATTGCTCGCTGAACATGTGTGTTGAAATAAAAAGAAATATTACCAAGCACTTTGGAATTATTACATAATGAGGCGAATCCGATCATGTGCTCTACAGTTATCATTGGCTCAAAAGTTTCTTTAGGAATTCTAAATTTAATTTGAGCCACAATAAACACATAACTAATGCTAGGAAATAGATTCGGACCTTTGCTTGACTGCTCAACGGAAAAATGTTAAAGGATTAGGAACAAGAAGGTTTTAATTAATTGAAGTAAGAAAAAAATTAATTTTACGGAGTGATAGAAAAATGTATAGCACCCTCTTAAATTGAAAAAATAAATTATACTAATGTAAATATATTATAACCACCAGTCCATCTATGACCCTTTGAAAAAATGGAAATAGTTTACCTAGGCCTTACAAGCAGCTCTGAATACAATACAATTTACGTCACCTCTCTTGGACGAACCATTTCTGAGATAGAAGAGGGATGTACGTAGAGGTGACGGACGGGTGGACAGTAATCAACATTCGGCTTTTATTACTATGGATGTTTCTCCCAATGTGATGGGGTAACATTGTCATGAATGATTTCCTTGCTCCAGTTTCTAAAGTAATCTTATACAGCCTGATTATTTCTCCCAAAAGTTTTTTTTACAAATTAAGTGTAAGTTCATCCATTCCGTTTCATATTAACTTTGGATCCAACTAAATCCGAACAATCGACAGTGTTTCACATGTGGTCAAAAATTGAGAGCCTCCACTTTCTTTCCTGTTGCAAGTTTCCTTTTTACTCGTCCAAGAAAACAAATCGTTTCATTGCAGTCTAAATGTTCATCTAATAACTAAGGAATCAATACAAACTTTGTGGAATCTACCTGTAGCACTACAATCTATTATCACAACCTTCAATGGATTAGGTATTAGTTTTCTATACAATTCATTGCTTTACACATTGCAAATTTCACTGTGCATTTTTCCTTACATCTAAATGTAAGAGTTGCATCTAAAATGACAATCCTCGTGTAAAAGTAACTTACGAAATGAGTTGTGAGAAATATCTGAAATACAGCGGTTCTATTTTTTTCTATGCTATATGTGCGGCGTCTTAGTTGCAAAATGAAACAGCTAACAATACTCTTTAGAAACACGCTTAATAGAATTACTATGCACTCATTTTAAGCTCAAGAAAATCTACGTGCTAGGTGAGGTAATTTCGGGGAAAATATATTTTAAAGATAAATCTTAGCTCTGAAGCATGAAAATGGAATGTTCAGTATTTAAGTAGGACTTCTAAATTTTGCCATGAAATGAAAACCACTAACTAATTACCAGTATCCCATGGGTATCATTAACAATAAATGCACATTTGGAATCATAGTAAAATGCACTTCGTACTTTTCCACAAGTTTATTGACGGTACGACGCGTTTCACCGCCTTGCGGCATCGTCAGGTGCATACCTGACATTGTATGTACCTGAAGATGCCGCAAGGCGGGGAAACGCTTCGTACCGTCAATAAACTTGTGGAAAAGTTCGAAATGCATTTTACTATGGATATTAGTAACTTCCACGAAGTGAAGCCTCAAACAGTCAATGGCGGCCATTTGGAACTCTCGCTCTCTATCAAAAGCTGAAAGACTCCGATATTGTAGCCCTTCTTTGCCATGAAAGTTCAGTTTTAATGCTGAAAATACAAGTAAGCTTGAATGATCGCTGATAAGCTTGATGTTCGATCGCATTACAATTTTTTATTAAAATCGAAACATGAGTAACCCAGCGCTTCACCTGTTGATTGAGAAAATAGCTTCTATGACAAGACGGAAAATTGTGTTTACAGCTTTGTATCTCTCAAATAAATTACGTAATTTTCTTTCAATCCCTGATGGTTTTACCTACTGTAAAAGTTAGAATTCATAAAATCATAGGCAATATAATGAAAACTGCCGAGGAGTATCAGCATTAAAAACGCCTTCGGAGAAGTCTAATGTTTTCCTAAGTTCTCTTTTTTCCCTCCCGATTCTTACAATTCTGGGCACTGTCCACCATTCCCGTTTGTGTGCATCTTTTTCTCTTGGAATAGCAGTCTCAAAGAGAAGTAAGTGTGAATTTTCCCCGTTGATCTTACCTTCTCCTGACGTTGGTGCCCATATGCACTTCGCCTTTCTTCCTCAAGTGTGATATGAACTTGTCGCAGTAACCCTTTTGGAATCTCGCCCAGTTGCCGCAAGGGACCGCCTCAAACGCTTCCGGGAATCTCACGGACGCTGCGAAAAATCTCCAAGCTTGCCAATGACTGCAGCCGACTGTAACAAATAAAGAAAGGGGAGACAATTAGTGTAAAAACACAAAAGTAATGGCACGTGAATTTTTTAATTTTTCATCACACAAAACATGCAGCCGAAACGTTTCATTTATATAGAGAATATTTTCTATTAAATAAGACGAAAAAATAAAGACAACCAGTAAACATAGCGTCCCCATTGGTGAAAAATTCTTAGATTGGTTAAATGTAGGTCTTTGCTTAATTCTACCGTCAGCCAACCTCTTCATAGTGACTTAATTCTTCTCTTGCACATTCATCACTACTTGTTTCAGATATCTCGCTCTTATCAGACTATCATGTCTCAAGGTATATCCAGTTTTGTTGTCCCGTCTTCTTCTCAAGGTTTTCAGAAGACTTCTCCTTTCAATGACTCTTCTTTGGACTCCTTCGTTAGCTACTTGATCGATGCATTTCATCTCCATAATCCTTCTGCATACCACATTTCAACTGCTTCAAGCTTGACGTATTATTAGCTGTTATCATCCATGTTTCATTGCCATAAATAAGCGTGATCCAGATGTATGCTCTGATAAATTGCTTCCGTACTTAAGTTCGGTAATAGTAAATAAGACTGGGCACGACCACAAGAATACAATGTGCGTGTTTCTCTTAGTACCATATGCTTTTAAGAAACCTAAGAGCGGCATAGAGGAAGGATCTACCTTGATTTGAGGGTTTCTCACTCAAAGCTGAACCTCATATGTGGTGCAAACACTATTTAAAAATTAGGAAAAGCATTATTGGACTATACATGTCATATACAAACTTTGTAGCATAAAGACACCCAAAATGACTGCCGAATAAAAGGTTAGACCGAATGCTTTTGAAATATTTTGTCACGGAAGATTGATAACGATCAAGTGCCCTACCCCTGAAATAGGTTGAAGAGGAATTTTAGGTGAAAAATGTTACAGGAGTACTAAAGAACCAAGAGAGGGTCTGAACATGAAATACGATAGCATCAAGAAGACAGTCACCGGGGTAAAATTGAATAGGTGACATTGAGGAGAAATAGCATGGATAAGAAACATACACTGTTTTAAAATAAAGGTAAAAGGTTAAAAGAGATGAAAAATCAAAGACAAGAACTATTGATTGTTTCGAACGTGACTTGATGAAATTTGAATTGAATTGAATTGAATTTATTTTCTCCAGTAGCATTACATAAAATATAACAAGACATATATGCATACACTTAGCACGTGGAGATAATTTAGGATGTCAGAAGGGTACCTGTATATGACACCCTTACAAACATTGGCACATGTGAAATCGAAGAAAATGGAAAAAAAATGAAACAATTTTAGTTTTTAACACTGACAGGGAACTTAATTCCTCGCAACATAAAGTTAATTTTTTTTTAAACAACAAAAAATCGTAAGGAAAAAAAACCAGTTATAATCAGCACAAGTATGAATCTACTTCCTCTTTTTGTAACAACCATTTTGTTAATCTTTTAAGAAAGACAGGTGAACTATTTGCATGAATTATATGGTATGACAGCAAGTTGTACATTTTGGGCCCTAGATACACAAATGATCTTTTGTACATAGAAATGCTGGGTTTGGTATACCTTATAAAGTATTTGTCTCTTGTATTATAACCAGTTTTTTGGATAGTCGTTCCAAACAATATAGGCCTATCACCAGATCGGATGAAAAACATCCTTAATGTTCTGTACAAGTACAAATGCCTTATTGGAAGTAAGTTCAATTTTAGGAATAAAGGAAATGAGTGCTCATAGCGGGTTTTTAAAGTTAGAATTCGAACAATCCCCTTTTGTAACACAACAACTGGTTGCAAAGCATTTTTATAGGCACTTCCCCAGCAAATCAACCCATATGTCAACTTAGACTGGGCAAGGGCGCAGTAAATCGCCTTGCGAAAGATTAATGGGCATTTATTGCGAATAAAATACATTTTGGATAAGCAGGACCGTAGCACCTTAGTAACATCTTCAATGTGCTTTTTCCATTGATTGACTTCCAATTGATTGACGTTCGAAGAGACCCAAATTATTATGAGGAATTTAGGAGCCAGGAGAAATGAGGAAGAGGCCGATATAAGAATCAAGTGAAGATCCAACTAGTCTCAGGTTTGAGGATGAAAGTTGTGGTGATGGTCAAAATGAGAAGTGACGGTGAGGAAAGAATTGAATCTTTTCTTTAGAGAGATCTCAACGAACCGTAAGAGCCTTAATAGTTTTCAAATAATTTGAAAAATGCCTCCATTGAAATAAGTACTCAGTCGTAATGCAAATATTTAACTGTAATGTAAGACTAATAATTAAGATTGTAATGCTAAGATATATGGTTCGAACGTTCAGTGTAAACTTTGTGCTCGTTGTTGAAGTTTATAGATGCTTCATGGTAGAGCACAATCTGGATAATCAATAAGCCCATTTTTTACTTTTACAACTATGAAAAGGGGGGGAGAATTTGAAAGTGGTCTTACAGAAGAATGATGAAGATAAAATTGATCCAACAAGTAAGTGGGGAAAAAGAGAAGTCTGCTGAAATCTCTAAAACGAAGACGGGAGAACTTAATCGGCCATATCCTAAGTCAGGATAGCCTGATGAAGACGATCGTCGAAGGAAGAGTGAGGGGGGGGGGGAGGAATGGAAAAGGCAAGCCTCGTATGAGGTACCTATATGGAGCAAGTTGTTAAGGATGTAAAAGAGAGGAAATACGTCAATATGAAGAGGGTGGCTGTTAGAAGAATCGAGTGGAGGGCTGCGTTAAACCAATCCTAGGAGTGTTGACCGATGATGATGATGGACTACTGTTCCGAAGGAGTTCATCAAAAGGGATTGATAAATGTTGGAGAATATCTGGAATAGATTGTCGGCAATGCGATTTTTGGAAACCCGCAATGGCCGAAAATTTGAGGATTTATAGCAATGCTTGAGAAACCCTTGAGGCATGAAATAAACACGTTGGATTAAAGGTACGTGTTAATGTAAATCAGATGCATGTGAGATTTGCTCGGGGAATCAGTTATACCGATACATTGAATCATCTAGCCAGACCGAAGTGACAAATCTCTAGAGAGTCTAACTGCCGAGCAGAGATTCAGCTGTCCGTTCTTCGTACTGCCACAATGCAAACGCAACTTAATAATGTCCATGAAATCAAATATTTTTGTTTATTTTTCTATTCCTTTACTCATTTCTTATTTTTGTTCATAATATTATTGTTGGTAGTCAAATATAAGGGCTCTCAGTGTCTTGTCCGTGGTAACACGTGTGGTTATATAGAAAATTACTAGCGGCCGAACTTTCGTGTTCTACGTTTGCAAGTGGGTAAAAATGGAACCATTTATGAAAAAATATCATAGCATCAAATACAATTGTTGGGTCATGTAGATTGGATACGTAGGGACAGAATACCCATACTACTATGCATATTCAATAGCAAGATGGAAGGGTGGAGGAAGAGAGTTAAATCCACGGAAGATATCTACAGGATGATGAAGAGGATTGAAGTGCAGAAGGAGTTAGAAGATGGCGAGAGAAATCAAGACGAAGATCCAAGTGGAGACATGCAATAAAGGAAGCCAAGGCCCCAATAGGGCTGTAGAACTATTGATCCTGATCGTAGAATCAAAATGGTGCTTAAGTATTGCTGTGTAATGAGTTTATTGAATGACAATATTTTAATGTAGCTAAATTTAACTTGTCTTGGTGGGAAAGAAATACTTCAATTTTTATGTCGAAGTAGATCATTCCTATAAGAATGTAGATGACCGCACCAATATTTGTGGATTGGTGTGGTGGTAAGATTACTGGCCTCCCATCCCGAGGGCCCAGGTTCCATTCCCGGCAGTGGCAAAATGGTCCCTACTTGAGTACATAGTGGAGGGCATTTCAGGTTCAGTACTCCGTCCGTTGGATGGGACGTTAAGCCGTGGTGCCCTTGGCGCCTGTCGTTAAGAGTAGGCTAATGCCAACGCCGGGTTTCTCTCCACCCTTCCTCCGTTCCCTGAAAACTCCTACCATTACCCATTTACATCTACATCTACACGATACCCTGCAAGCCACCGCGAGGGTGTGTAGCAGGGGGTGAAGATCACCAAGCATGCACTACTAACATGCAATCAAGCAACTATATTGCCTCACGCAACTTGATTGTTAGTATCTATAGTATTTAAGGGGTTAATACATGCATCATGCACTACATAATACTCTAAAATATTTCCCCAACCTATTCCTTTGCTATGCTGCCTATTCTGTTCTCCTATAGTACGGGGGAAAATGCCATTTTGAATCTATCGGTACGACAATCTATCTCTCTAATCTTATTTATCTGGTCGAATGTAGCATAATTATAATATATAATAAATATAATTTACCCTCATAAAAAACATAAATATAAACATTAAAAAAATAAAATATATATATACTCTCAATTGAAAAAAGCTCAGCGGAGCAAGTACACAAGTTCTCGACGAGCGAGGATAAATCACAGAATCAAAAACACAGGCACAAAATAAATTAAGGACACTCACAATTGCCCGGTGAGTGTTGTGAGTGAGTGTCCTTAATTTATTTTGTGCCTGTGTTTTTGATTCTGTGATTTATCCTCGCTCGTCGAGAAAAAAAAAATATATATATAACATAAAAAGCATATTATATAATTTACCCTCCTATCCTAAATGGTGCAAATGACCTTAGTTATCGCCTCCTATGAATAACTATAAACTGACTAACTAACCAATATTTGTTGTGGCCGAATTTGGAAATAGTCGGTCTATTAATGCCCTCCGCCACGCTACCACGTGGTGGATCGTAGGGTATAACCACGGTCGTAGAGGTATAACCAAGGAGGCTAATGTAATATTCGTTGATGTAACATTGAGATGATGGAGATGAAACGTCACTTGCCTGGGATCAAATCGTCCTCGCATCCGGGTTGGATGAAGATCCCACCGTTAGGGTAGAAGTCCACGTGACCAATGGCGTCCTGGATTCCCCACCTGGAGGTGTGCCACACGTCCAGGAATTCGGCGTCGGATTTGTCGATGCGCTCGGTTCCTTCTTTCAGCAGGTCGATCATGGGCGTGGCAGGGTCAAGAGCTGGTATTCGTCAGTGGAGGAGAAAAAAATTGTTCTTTGGGCCTCAAGAATGGTAACCATGATACATCTACGGAATACCCTGCAAGTCACCAAGAGCATGTGTGGCAGGGGATGAATCGTCACAAAACATGCACCAAGTGCAATACACTCATATGGGCAATGCTAATTAAATAAAGAAACGTGCTAGTCATGCATCTTAAAGGTATTAACTTTTAAATAATTACAATATGCGTTGGAATCATTAATTAAATATTGGGTGGGTATGTTTAAATGAATTTATTTATAATTTCCACCGGCCATGGTAGCTAGGCCGTAACATTCTGGCGTTGCAATCAAAGGTCACCGGTTCGAATCCCATATAGGGTATTGATGCTGCGTCTGACATAGGATTAGGATCCTAGGTTAGAAGGTGCGAAATAATCTAGCCGTTGGAGTACCTCAAATGATCAATCCTTACAGTCCCATTAGAAATGAAAGGATGCATTTAATATGAATTTTAAGAGCATATTTCAATTACACTGCAGCCACCAACATTCCACCCACCTACTTGGTTGCCATGTAGCCTATTATGATCACTTATTGTTCGCAGGAAGAAAGACATTTAAATCCACACGTAAGACATACTTTCATCCTATTCTTGTACTTCTTATCGAGTCTAGCGTAATGTACGTGTGTTCTTGATATATGTAGATGTATCTGTAACGTCATCGGCAAAGAGATCAGTTTTAGATTTTTTTCGTCGAAAAAATTTATCCTACGTATAACCTAATATAGAATGCAATGAAAGTAATCGTTAATGAAATTCTACATTTTCACAACCAGGAGTTATCTCTGCAGTCTGATATAATATATTTTGGATGAATGCATGACTTTATCTGCATGATCGGAGCAGGTGGTTTGCGGAGATACGGCAGAGGAAATTAGCCAGAAAATTTACCAAGCAGCGTCACCTTACGCTCATTGTGCTCAAGATTCGTAAGAACAATATACCCCAATGAACCCCAGTGTACTATTATAGGTTAAATCATAAAGATAAAGTTAGGGCGATGCATAATATGACGGAGTTATGTAAAAAGTCTTTTTTTTGCACACAATAATAGGAGTTTGATGGAATCTTTAAAGAGAAGAGGAAACGACTTAATTAGAAGTATATTGAGACACCTATGGTCGTCTGATGGAGACAGTCGCCAAGGAGAAAGAGAACGGGAGGAATGGCAAATAAAGGTCTCGTATATAAAACTGAAGAAATTAGCTCATTGGAGAATTGAGTCGAGAGCTGAGTCAAACCAATCTTAGGATTGATTACTTATGATGATAATGATGACATTAAGGAATAATGATAGATTGAATAGACGTTTTTAGAGAGATAATTAAGACAATTAATGGATATTTCAGGCATTATTTTGCGTTTGTGCATGAATCGCTAAGTGTTCCACGTAATTTATTCAGACATCCCTTGGCATATTGTGTACAAAGTGAACTTTGGGGTGCCTATTCCTAATGTTATTAACAGAATCATTAATAGAGTTTTGCAAGCGCTTATCCATGAATTTAGTGCATATTTGGGGATTTTTCGCCGTCTGCTACGAACCCTACAAGTGCCTTTCAGGATGATTAGCTGATTTGGATAAGGTGAGAGATTATGGAGTCAATCCTGAGGTATTTAGTGCAATATGACGGTAGCAAAAGCATCTCATCTTTCCTTTTAGAGATTATAAGACTTTTATCCATGGTCTTTGGCTTCGAAATGGCATAGGAAAGGTGAAATAATAAAAGTTGAATAATTTATATCAGGCACGCATTGTAAAGTATGTTTGGACTATAGGTGCATACGGCTTATGTTAAAGTTTTTTATGGGTCAGAGGACGTAAGTAAAGCTAGCCGATAAATATCTATGTGGACTAAGGCAGGCGTGCTGTAAGGGCGTTTTATTTAGTACCTACTCTTCAAAATAATGCCGAAAAAATGGCGAGAGCGACTTGAAAGGAGGTTGATGCAGGCTTAATAGTGGGAGAGCTGATTGACTCTCTCAGATTTGCGGCCAAAGGCTTTTTATTCGACCTACTGAGGGATTTCAATCGTTAAAAACGCGTCGCTGATTCTGTGCGAGAGATGTGGGATGCAGATTTATCACAAGAACTCGAAAGCAATGAAAATTTCCAAAAAATTAAATACAAGGCGATTTGAGGGAGGAAATAAAATGTTTAGGGAATTTTGGAAGAGACAATTAAGTGAAAGAAGAACGTGGTTGCTTGCGAGAGGATTCTGAGGGTGGTGGTCGAAGGAAGAGTGCTAGGAAAGCAAGTAAGAGGTAGGAAGAGAATATGCACTTTTAAATGGAAAGAAAAGTTGTGGAAAATATTATCTACTGAAGAGAGAAATCATATCGAAGTTCGGGGGAGATGTTAAGCAAAGCATCTTCTTTCATCAAATCCCAACTCGGTGGGGTAAATGCCAAATAATACCAGTAATATTCTTTTAATGACGGAGGAATGCTATTGCGGGAGTGTTTTTCTTATACCCTCTAATTTAAAAAGCAGGATTTCTACATTTGTACGAGCGCAGTCGTTAACCAGTTTGATGCGTGTGCTTTTATACATATCTTTAATGTTATGAGACCCTCGATATTTTATTAAACTACTGGTATTTACAAACGATAATTAATTGAAATACTGCCAGTTAAAAAAATATCTATAGTTCCGCTACAGCTCAAATATGATACCCGTAGCGCGTAATCGGGCTCCTGAGATGCTATTGATCATAAGGAAATAATCTATTGCAAAGGAAACTACTACAGGGAGTTGATAAGGGGGAGAGAACTGCCAACATGGACAGCAATCGAGAGCATTGGTGTGTGTAGTATGTGGTCCATGGTTCCATTCCCGATTCAGAAAACCCACTGTCGTCCCCAAGGGGCAGGTTGCGTTTGACGGTTCGGAAAACCCAAGTGGATGTATTTATTATTCAACCTGTTATGTGGCCGATCCTCCCCGTTTTCACGTGGTGTCCAGCGATGCCCGCGACGTGACTGCCCAGGCTGAAGCCGATCACATGCAGCTGTTCCAAGAATTTCTGCGAAGGCCGCTTCCCTGGCGCCTGCGCCTCGTCGGTGATGTTATTCGAGGACTCCTCGCGAATCTCGTCCATCTCCCTCGCCATCTTGTCGATGAAGTTCGCCATGTGCTTGCCGGTGGCCCTCACGTTGAGCAGCGCGGAGCGATACCAAGGGCCCGCGGACAGTTCCCTCCAATCCACGAAAATCACGTTCCAGCGACCGCTCTTGGTCGTCGCTGGAAAATTGAGGCAAAACAGAGTTATAGGATTGATATAATTGATTAAGAAATAGCAAGAATCTTGAGAAAATTGAAGTTTCCAGCGAATGGAAATCGTCTGATGGAAATTTCTACTAAGTAATGCTGTCCTTCACAATTCAATACACGTGTTTTTGTGCCGATTGAAGTCGAAGTGCTTTGAAGTCGATTTGCTTGATCAGTGGGGTTTTGCATGCACGCATCAGCGAATAATTTTCATACCCATAGTACCTGTATACCCAATGTAAAGATCTGTGGGATCACTAGAGTAGTATAATGAAGTAGCATGTGGTAGCCTAATTGCATGCCACAAGTGCATGTTTGGTGGTCTTCACTCACTAAGTCACACCATCTTGGTGGCTTGCAGGGTATTACGTAGATGTAGATGAAGAGCATCCGTAGCTAATCCATAGATGTCAAACTTGTGTTCAGGACTCGATATAGACTAAAACGAAGTTTTCCGTATATTTGGACAATTCACAATTTTTATTAGTTTCCTACCGGTGAAGGTACACCTAAATGTAAATTGGATTGGTGGGAGGGGGCCTTCTGGGACCCCCCTGGCACTTAGACCTCTTTAGATCCATTGTGCCAACCCACATTTAACATACTCACCACTTGCAGACAGGGGACAAGAACACCGTGGTAGAGGTATGGAGGGGCCACCCATCCAACCTCCGTCACGGCCCAACGTTGCTTAACTTCGGTGATCTTACGGGAACCGGTGTGTCAACTTGGCTAGGCCCTTGCCCAAGGTAGACCTAAATTGACATTAGATTCACAACACCTTTATTTCACACAAATTCCCTCTTCAGTCCCGCATACTTCCTACCTCTCATTAATCTAGCCTAATTACCCCTCTTCACCTCCCTACACCCCGCCTACCCAACATTCTCCCTTCTATCACGCCTTTCAAAATACTCTCATCCTGCTCTTTGGAGACTATGACTTCTCCTAAATTCATCAGTCAACTATTTTTCTTCTCTTACCACCTCTTCGTTAATTTTTTTATCTCCGTCCTTATCTTATTTAACCTTCTCCATTCCCATACTTCAAAGTCCGACTGTCCATTCTCATTCTCTTCCGGTCAATTTCATTTGTTTTGCACCATGCAAAGACTTCTAATTTAAGACTCAAGATTTCTCTCCAGTATTTTCTATGTCCCTATTCTACCTACTTGTAATCAGTTCTCTGTTGCTATTAACGTTAGAGACGATGATTATTTTTTAAATGCCATTTAGTGTACTGTAATAGACATGAATTGGATACCTTTAAATCGCTTATTTGGGCTTAAAACATATTTATAATGCTTTTCTTCTCGAAAGATAATCTCGCCATGGTGACCAAATCGAAACCACTCAATCCTTTTCTAATCTATCACAATTTTTTCTGTTATTCCATTGAGGATAATTCTGGTGCATGACTTAATTAGGAAATTCTGGTATGCGACACATTCCCTCCTCTAACAAGGGCTTATCCGTGCAAAAAGTTAGCCACATTTCGTGAAAAATGCGGCCGAGCGATCAATTACGTTTTCCGAGTTCAAAAAGAACTAGCAGAGAAAATCAACCACTCAGGTTGCGACAGAAACGTGAGAAATTGAGGTCATTCGTGAAATGTGTCTTCGCATTGACCCTAATAAGTAAATAAAAACTGGACATTCGCGCTCGAAAGCATTTCAATTCATTGAATTGATTGGAATAGTCATTATATCCTTTGAGAACTGGGCTATACGAATTGCACCAACATTGGAATTCATCTCTTTCGACAAACCCACGTTGCAAGTCACATTTTATTTTATTTTATGGAATCGAATGTGGAATTGAGGCCATAATGCAGCCCTTATTTGTCCAGTAATTCTGTCTAATTATTCTGCGGGTGATTAAAAACGAAAAAAATTAAACTCATCTTAAAAAAAAAGAGTTGTAAACGGAGACTTAAGAGGGAATAAAACTGGCCCAAAGGAGTCAAAAGGAATAAAAAGGTCTTCACATAAATTTAAAAAATATTGCATGATAAGAAAACAAATAGTAGTATGAAAATTAAAGATAATCTATACTTGCTAATAAGAGCCAGTGTCTGCAGGGGGTGATATTAATGATAGAGAAAACTGTTGAACCAATTAAGTTGATTTTGATGTCATTTTTTACGTATACCTCCACGAAATTCCATTTTTGGCCCAGATTAGTAGTAAATTGAAAAAATCAACACAAGCTCAAAAGACCCATGTTAACTTTTCATAGCAACTTTTTCATAGCTACCGTCAATAACGATGTACTTTAGTCACTTAAAGTTTATATTTTGTAACAATAAGTAGGGTTTTAAAATATATTTTTATAATAATATTCATGAAATAATTGTACGCCTATAAATGTCGGCATTATTTTGGAAGGTCGATAAGGATTTTGATGAGAGACCAATTCTTGAGTCGAGTCGCGAAAATATTTCCTGACCAAATAGTGAAAACCATGGAAATTAATCGGTACTTCTAAGTGGAGTATTTTATTTTGCGAAACTAAAATATGATGATATACCTACTTTTTAAAGCGATGAGACTTGAACTATGTTCCGCCATATGTTTTAAGTTTTTTTTTGTTTTCTAGAGTCAGATTATTGCATCATGATAAATTACGTTAATTAGAATAAAGCGAAATATTTTGGTGTTTTTATCACCATTATCAAGATTACACCATGGTTACAGTCATTAACGTTTTATATAATTACTAAGGTGATGTCACATGCCGTAGCCCTGAAATGGAGTGATTACAGTGGTTACAAACGTTGTTTATGTATTTTATTATTATTACAAAGTAGTCACAAGTCGACCATATGGTAGGGTGGTAGCATAAATCGGTATGAACCAATTAAATTTTAAAAAATTAATCCATAAAAAAAATAAAGACTGCCAAAATACATCAAAAAGACAATAGAAAAAAGACCCCACAGTGCACAAATCCTCACAGTACAAAAAAAACATTCACAGTACCAAAAACAACCCTCACTGTACAATTTTTTTTAACCCCGTCATAAACACCTGAGTTTTTATTTAGGTACGTAAGAGGATGGCGCATGCTATAGACGGAGAAGTCGGTGATAAATAGATTTACGACAACGGAGTTTCTATGCCGTTAAAAAGTTAATTTGCTAATGATGGGAATTTAATGTGAATTATTCAGGAAACGCCTAGAAAATTACTACTGTCCAATACATTTTCAATTAAAAAAGTAAAAAAGCTTTAACGGAAACTAATAACACCGCGTTAAATGTTCATAGTAACCTGTAAATAAATAACAAGGTAAATACAACATAGGTTAAAGGACATATTTTATTTGTAACAATGGTGAAGTATTTTAATAATATGTATTTAGTCTGCAAAAATGTACCTAAAATGCCTATACTGAAACTATACTAACTAATAATATCTCTGCTAAAAAGATCTACCCGAATGAGTATTTTGACCGTTATATTTTGACATGTTATGAAGTAGTTAACTTTGTGAATTCTAGATAAAATTTATTATTTTCACGGCCTAGATTTCGGTACCTTGTGGGGTACCATCAGACGTATCAGAGCCACCTGAGCTACCTGATTTTGGCGGGAGGTGCCAAAACCTAGGTCGTGAATACAATGAATTTCAAGAGGAATTTGCAAAGTCGATTGTCTTCACTTTCCGAAAAGGAGAAATACTACGGAATGAAACCTGATACTGCTCAATTAGAAAGGATAAGGAATTGAAATCGTCGCATGATCCTTAGAAGATCTGAATACCTCTGTTATACTGAATACCTCTATTGAAGAGGATTTACCGAATGACCCCAATAATTCTTTTGCAGAACATTATTTTTTTAGTCGAAGGGTACATCAACATAATGCTTTAATTTTGTAATGAACTAGTCTCGTAACGAGAAGTGTACCTAGATTTTTATGTAAAATACCTTCGCCTGTTACTCTCCACGTAATTACCTTGAATGGAATCGTCGATAACCTTGGCTCTGATGTTCTCCATGAATCCGTGTATGATCATCATGGTGGGTAGGTCATGCTGCATCGCGTTTATTGCGTCTGCCATGCTGCTCTTGTTGATCACCATGTAATCCATACTCCTCGGTGTCCCCACGGATTTCCTCCTGCTCGTAAAAGTTAGAGATATCTGTAAATTTTTGTCGGAAACTCGTCCGATGGTTCTCTGCATCCGTTCCCTTAACACCTACGGGGTATCCCGTTAGCCAATACAAAGGAGAACGATCGTCTCACGCGTACTAGGTGCAGGTATTAAAAGGTATTACTACTATCGAAAGAAAAAAAAAATTGTGTTAGAGGTGGACAGGCATGCGACAATATATGAGTAGAAACGATGAAGAAAATATTTTCTAGCTGTAATTTGAATCAAGTATTGCTTAATTCAGTGTGTTTTCTAATTTGATAATTTAGAGTGTAGTTCGACAATATATGAGTAGAAACGATGAAGAAAATATTTTGTAGCTCTAATTTGAATCAAGTATTGCTTAACTCAGTGTGTTTTCTAATTTGATAATTTACAGTGTAGTTCGTGCGTGTTAGTAGAGATTTTTTCGCAAAAACTTTTTTCACGCACTCATCATCCCTTCTCTATAACGCATGCAAACCACCGCAGCCAGCGTCCCTGAATCTATTTTCTATTGATTGATTAGAGCTATGATAAGAATGAAAATTAAGAACTTTTTTTCGAATTCAGTGGTCTCACCCACATAGCCAGTTATTATGACCCCAATAATGATTAATGGCAACTAAATGTTTCCTAATAGACTAGCGCCACTAAAACACCGCGAGCACCACCTAATGTGATGCAACCGTAACAGTCGTAGAGAAATAGGCCCCATAAAATTTAAATCTAGTTTAGATCGGGCATCATTTTGATGACATCATCATTCAGTCCTAAGAAAAAACTTCTGGGCAATAAATCGCTCATATTTCATCTGATCATTAAGTGCGACAAAGGAATTCTTGTTGTCGAATGCGACTGTTTTCCGATTTTGTCGAGTACGTCCTCGATTAGATCTCTTTTTTCTCGAGGGAAGAAAGAAATTATGAATTTTCCCATGAGTGAGACTGTCTCCCTAATATTGCATTCGAGGTAGAAACAACTGGAGTACGCAGGTGCTACAAAAACATTTCCAACTCATAACAGATTCACCCCAAATTACTTTGTTTACATGTCAATGGTGAGACGTGGCAGGCTCCAGTGTTTAACGGGCCGGTCTGCAGTTCTGGGGTCGAGATTGACTCCGCCTCGGGAAGCCCGTGCCGGTTAAAAGAGGACCAGGCAGCCCTTCGCTGCCGACAGTGTACAGTACAGGGGGTGTACACTGTACACCCCCTGGCAACGACGTCCTATATAAGGTCTCCTCGGTGTTGAGACGGGGACTGCTTCCGTTGCTTCCGATTCTGGTGTGTCGGTCACCGCAGCCCGCGACGCCGCGCCGTCCGTCATAATCCTGCCCGTCGTCGCACCTAGCGTCCTTCTATCCTGCTCCCAAAGCGTCACACACCGCTTCCACCACGGCAAAACCGGCCCATTGTTTTGGCATATTATTATATTTCATTCGTGCTCAATAAAACTCTCGCCAAAGTCCGCGAGTTTATTTTCATTTTCTCATTCAGCCATCGTTATTTTCACCCTCCACTCTCCTTTCTACCGGGAAGAACTACTCAATGGAATTCTAAGGCTTGATAGCGACTCGCATCCGAGTTTCCATAGCAAGTTTCAGAAAAATTTAATGATATTTAAATGAATTGTAGCTGTAGGAGATTGACTTATATTAAAATTTACTCCAATTGAAGAAAGTATCACTTTTCGTTTATTAAGTTCCTTTCCCTTTGAAAAATGAACATTAGTCACCAAAGACGAAGATATGATGAAGAATGACTTATTTGTTATTTCTTTAGGAATCAGGGTTAACTTTTGAGATTCGCCAATAAAATAATACCATCAGGACCTTAGTGATAAAATCAATTGCTGTAGGCACTTGTCTACTGATGTTTAAGGAAACCTTTTCTTGCATTCTCGTCTGTTTATGTAACACTACAGTTTTGTATTTCTTCTCATTATCGGCTTGTATACTGGTAGGGTCGTTTCCTCTCAAACATATCACCACGTAAAACTTATCGTTTTTCCTTGCCTCTTCTTCATTCCGGTGCTAGACGTGTTCAAGCCGTCTAAGGTCTCACCTTGCCCGTCTTGATGGGGAAATTTATTAATAATATTCTACGCAGAAAAAGTTCTTTATATGCGCCGCAGCGCGAAATATACCTACTAATCCCACGGAGCTTCTTCGGGTTAGTTCATTCATTAAGAATTATACTGCTCTTGCAAGAACGTTCTTCATACATTATCATTGCTCTCATAGCGAATATTTTAAATTCCAAGATTGAAAATTGTAAAGTCGGTAGAGTGACCCCATGAGCGTAGGTTTCCTATTGTTCCTCATCCAATGTAATTTGAATGCTTGGATATATCACACTTTGGATTCAGTAAAGGATAGTAGCCTAAAATGACTTTCATTATTTTTACACAAGTTTGAAGAATAATTTTATTCATCGTATTTCAAGGGCTGTTGGCATACCACATCATAGTTTACCTTTTGAAGAGAAGGAAGTTTACGGGCATATCAGGAGATTCCTTTAATTCCATCGTACCCGGATCCTTGTCTTGGGGGAAGAAGGTGAAGAAATAATCCCCAAATTCAAAACCCTTAGCCATCTTCACGGAGTAACTCCATGCTGAAAGGAGAAGGATAAAATGGACTTGATTATTTATGTTGTGAGGAAGTTCCATTACTTTCGTAATATTATCAAAATAATGCGCTGACCTTGAAGGTTGTAAAACTGTTTGCTATGTTCATTCTATTGCACACCAATTGCATTCGGTTATTTATAAAATCCCACTACTTTAGAAACAACCTAATTCACTCCGTAAATGATATTAGATAGAATTTTTCCATTAAATATTAGCGAGCTTAGTACTCAAAATATTACATTTCAGGTTTTAATATATTTAAAATTAATATTTAACATAAATAAACATATATGGCTGTAGAAGTATTATTTTTTTAAATGTTTTTTTTCATTGAAGATGTAGTGCATAATTAGTTATAATTCACTCCCTGCCACTTACCTGCGATGTAGTTAGCAGGGTAATCTGTAGATATATTATATGTGAATCAACATTATTTAACCAACAATGACATTTAACATTGCATTAGAGAGGTTTGATTATGATTATGAAGTAGATATAAAATAACTCACTTTTTGTTCCGTTGCAATTCAATTTATTGATATCTTAAAACCTCTTGATATATATTTTTCCCCTATGGAGAAATGTGATATTCTGTTTATGCCCGCGAGTTAAGAGTATTGCAGCGTCTCAGTCTTCTATTTTCTTCTATAGTACTAAGAAAATATTGTTATAACCACTGGCGTGTACAATTTTAGGAAACATTGGTTCCTTCTCAGGTCCTAAATACATACTTTCATTCACTCGCAACTGGATAATGACGTCGAAATGTTTTGGCTG
Source organism: Platycnemis pennipes (assembly GCA_933228895.1). Taxonomy (NCBI): domain Eukaryota; kingdom Metazoa; phylum Arthropoda; class Insecta; order Odonata; family Platycnemididae; genus Platycnemis; species Platycnemis pennipes. The sequence goes on along the minus strand of OW121850.1, from coordinate 38,892,062 downwards.
CGTCATAGCAAGGCACCAAATGAAAAAGAGAGATCTAGAGATTAGCTACGATGCCGTATTCTCTGATGTTAAGAAGCCAAATAGTATGATAGAGAAAACTAATGAGGTAGGTCAGGGAAAGCTGAGAGCGGTTTAGTGTCACGTCACTCTCAATCCAAGTAGAAATGGAGAGCAAAGTGAGTGTTTAGGATAGAATGTGGCGTAACGGCAAGAAAAACCGAAGGGGAAATTAGGTCTTGGAGGAGGATATTCAGTTTGACGTCAGCTTCAACACCCGATGAATGGATTTCATGGCCAAAATGAAGAAGAACGACAACAAATTTTATAAATCAAAGACTGAAACAGTTTCGTATATTTCCAAGAACTGGGCCAAAAGACGTGTGAAATTTATAAATCGGGGTAGGTAGGACTGTTACTTTCTCCGTAACTGTGAGATCTGATTGCCGGAAAATCATACAGCCTGGCAATGATCAAAAGGCCTTTCCTGGATTCAAACTAGGGATATCCAATTAGTAGCTCAACGCTTACCCACTGGACCACCGCGCTCTTAATTCTACTCATCCTCATCACTTGTCATTGGTCCTAAGTTTGTATTGAAGTAGTTGTCGACTCGGTTCTCCTTCAGCAAACGCCTTCCCATTGTTGTAATTATTCTCTTTTGCATAGTTCACTCCTTGTTCCATTTATCTAATACGAGGCCTTCGTTTTCCATTCTTCACGTTAACTTTCCCCTCGATGACTGTCTTCACCAGAGTATTATATCTCAAGTTATATTCATCTACGTGATACGCTGCGAGCCACCGCGAGGGAGTGTGGCAGGGGGTGAAAATAACCAAACATTGATCTTAGAAAAACAATGCTACTTCTTCATTGATGCATGTTAGATATATAAAATTCAAGTGTAACTAAATGGTTTCTATCTACAATTATGGTTGGAGATATGATTGATTAGACTGTCCCATATTTTATTCAATATTTAGTTTAAAGCCGACTCCATTTTTTTTAACTCTCCTTTGAACCTCATTGTTAGTCACTCAATCGATTCATTTAAATCCTTCTTTCTTCTGTAGCACTACATTGGGAATGCTTCTAGCCTTGACTTTTCTGCAGCTGCTAGCGTCCGTGCCTCTCTTTCATAAAGAAGAGTGTTCCAGACGTAATTTCTTCCAAAAGGTTTCCGTGCCTCCATGCTTATATTTCCAGCAATAAGTAGATTTTTATTTGGGTTCAATGCCCTGTTCACCAAGGCTATTTTACTTACTATGCCCTTCGTCCGTCGCTAGCTTCCTAAATAACAAAATTCCTCTTGAAGTTTTTTTATTCAGACTTTAACATCCGTTAAATTAGGAAAACAAAAGCTTCTTCTCTTCTACAGTAAGAAACCGCTGATCAAAAATGTCCTCGTCTGTGTCTTCAAGACTGTTCCTGCACTTAAAGGCGCTTCAGACCAGAAGAAATGCTAAAAGGGTGGAAATAGAAGGAAAAGGAGGAAGGGTGGAGGGAAAGCCGGCGTCAGCATTAAACTGCTCGAAAGACGCAAAGTGGTGCATTTTTTACCGTCCCATCTGACGGACGGGGCACTGAACTCGAACGGCACAAACTAACCTAGGAGGGACTGGTTTATCAATGAAGAGTAGCTGGCACTGCCGGAAGTCAAACCCGAGTCCTTAAGTTGAGAGGTCAGTACTTAAATCACTACACCAACCCAAAAATAGATTCAGTGCAAAAAAAGTTTTACTTGAAAATTTTGATGTAAATTCAAACAAACTCTCCTTTTCGTGTAAAAATGATTATATAATACGGATCTAGTGTTTTTTGAATTGAAGAATAACGCAGAATCACGTTTTTTTACTTTCAAATGAACTTTGAGGCAGCATTTCGAAAGTCATGTTAAAGAATAGATATCGATAGCGATCGAAATTCCTCATTTCCGGGTCACTTGGTACACTGAAAAATAGTTTTTCGTCTGTTTTAAATCTTTATTACTTATCATGTTTTATCGGATAGAAGCAAACTTGTACAATTTCCCCTTTCCTAATTCACTTCCTTACATTTTCGCTGGCCACAAACCAGAGCCCAGAATGGGGTCGTTTACCATGTCTTTTTTATTGCCGAATATGATAGAGTTTGTAAAATAAAAAGACCCATGGGTCATTCCATTTTAAATCGACAAATTTTTCAGAAATATCGAGCTTCACCACCTCAGATTTCAACAAAAATTGGTGCATAGATACTGTCAACCATCCTGAGCCATAAGCCGTTCCCTGTTTCCGCAGAAAAAATTTCGCCCCTGGATTATAGGCAGTCGTGCATAGCGCGACCGCCTGGAAAACGTCTTTTTACGCTGTTTTTCTACATGCTACAGCAGACTGGTTTTACGTGATGCACACATTCAAAAGGTGTCTATAGAAAGCTTATGAAGTGTTCTCGATAATAAAGTGCTTTTAAATGGCCTTTTCGCAAAAAGAAGTGCATATAAGTCGCTGTAAATGTAACTGCCAAAACTCAATTTTTTCAAAAGTTTAGTCTAAAATTACACAAAGAAAAAATGAAAAAAACGGGCCAGTTTCTCTCACATTAACACTTATACGTGTTTACTGTGTGAATATATTAACAAGTTTAAAATATGAGCATTGATCACTCAGAAAAAATCATTTGAATTTGAGACATTTCGAAAAAAATGTTTTTTTGAGGCCAAAAAAGTCCATGTGGGACAGGGAGTAAAAATTATAAAAGCATTGCATTTAAAAGTACTAATGTTGTTCTTTTAGATACTGAAAGAATTTTTCTGTGTTTTTTAGCGGTTACGGAGATATGGTTGGTGAAAAACAGCGCTCAATTTCCACCGGCAGTGGGCTTAAAGACACACGCATTCCAACAATACTATTTTAACCTTCATTTTACGATGTGGGACAGGGAGTAAAAATTATAAAAGCATTGCATTTAAAAGTACTAATGTTGTTCTTTTAGGTACTGAAATAATTTTTCTCTGTTTTTTAAAGGTTACGGAGATATGGTTGGTGAAAAACAGTGGTTAATTTCCACTGGCAGTCTGTTTAGGCCTATTGCCAGTGGAAATTAACCACTGTTTTTCACCAACCATATCTCCGTAACCTTTAAAAAACAGAGAAAAATTATTTCAGTACCTAAAAGAACAACATTAGTACTTTTAAATGCAATGCTTTTATAATTTTTACTCCCTGTCCCACATGGACTTTTTTGGCCTCAAAAAAACATTTTTTTCGAAATGTCTCAAATTCAAATGATTTTTTCTGAGTGATCAATGCTCATATTTTAAACTTGTTAATATATTCACACAGTAAACACGTATAAGTGTTAATGTGAGAGAAACTGGCCCGTTTTTTTCATTTTTTCTTTGTGTAATTTTAGACTAAACTTTTGAAAAAATTGAGTTTTGGCAGTTACATTTACAGCGACTTATATGCACTTCTTCTTGCGAAAAGGCCATTTAAAAGCACTTTATTATCGAGAACACTTCATAAGCTTTCTATAGACACCTTTTGAATGTGTGCATCACGTAAAACCAGTCTGCTGTAGCATGTAGAAAAACAGCGTAAAAAGACGTTTTCCAGGCGGTCGCGCTATGCACGACTGCCTATAATCCAGGGGCGAAATTTTTTCTGCGGAAACAGGGAACGGCTTATGGCTCAGGATGGTTGACAGTATCTATGCACCAATTTTTGTTGAAATCTGAGGTGGTGAAGCTCGGACCATTTGTCGATTTAACATGGAATGACTCCCATATTTTTCCGTTTTTTGATCCGTCAATTATTTCTTGAGTTATAGGCGTCGAAAAACTAATGTTTTTAACCCTTTCGGAAAAGTGGGTGTGGTGCAACCTCTGACGTATAACGACTTCGTCCAATCACAACTGAGCCCACGAAGTTACTTCGCCTTATCGCAAAGGGGGGGACACAGCTGACTCTGCCAATCGGAGCAGTTACGATAGCATCTGTGCGAGTAGACCTTCCGAGAATCCCCCTCCACTCCCTCCCCTTCCCATACGAGAAGCGAAGGACGGGAGGAAAGTGACGTCAATGTTATCACAGCAGCATTTTCGGTGGGCGTCACCTTTTGCTTATTTTAATTTTTGATTTATGAGTGAATGGTTATGGTTAGAAGATTAATTTTTTCACTAAATTTCTTTTTTCGTTTCCATCTAACAATTTCGTGAACTGAATTGCGATTTCGGTTCCGAGTAAACGCCCCCATTACAGTTTATTTCTACTTTTTTCTATCGATATGGTGGTAATTGGTAGGAATTTAAAATGTGCTATTTTTTGGTCAGAATATTTTTGGTCTTGCAGAATTATGTGCATGTGTTTGTATGAATGTTTTAAGCTTGTTATTGTGTTACTGGACAAAACAATAAAAGAAAGACTAAGGCACTGACTCTATTGCAACTGCATTTTGGGATTAAGGCTCCAGATATCGCGCCCCCGGGAAAGTGCGATGACGTCACGGAGAACCATGACCTCTCCCCGAAACTAAGGCGAGCGGAGAACGCTCCGCTACTCTTCGCGCTTCCCCTTTAATAGTCACGTTTTCACTTTTACTCCCCTCCGCTACCCTCCCCTACCAAGCCCCCACTACCCCAAACCGAGCTCACCTGAATTTCACTTTCCGCGCCGCTCGTCCTTGGTTATCGGGTACCGGATTATATGCGACCTTGGAACTCATGCCGGCGTGTACACAATGGGGAATATGCATGAAATTTGTTTCTCGAAGATTAATGATGTACTTGATGCGAAATTATCTCACCAATTTAAATATACAAGCCAAATTTTTCTACTCCCACCACAAAGGTTATTAAATGAATTTAAAATGTTCCCGGAAATTGACGAAAGTCACGTGACCTAAAACGTCTTCTGACGCCACTGCAAGGTATACCTAGGTTTCATATTGCTACGGAGATAGACATTTATTTTTAACAGAAAACGAAGTGAATATATTGTTTTGAGGTTATTAGCCTTTTCTCGAACGAAACGATGGCTGATAAAATACTTATAAAAGCACATTCCGACTATTTCCTTTGGTTGACTCCCTTATGGCGGCGTTCTTCTAAAAAAACAGCGATTGCATGGGCGTAGGAGAAATTCTTGGGTACTAAAGAGGCATTTTATAATTAATGGACCATTTGCTCGTTACAATCTATACTACGTACATAACAATTCGAAATACAATAGTTTATTGCATTAAACAAATGAGATAAATACATACGTTATCGCCAAGTATGTATTTAGCCACTTACCTCCAAGCATAAATAGATAAACAACGCCCATAATTCTTCAGCAAAATTTTCGCCAAGCACATTTTAGCTAATAAACTTCACATTCAAAGAGTTATAAAAAATAGTGCATGTTCCCCATTGGTTTTCACACGAAAGTTTGCCAAATGGGGATCTATGAATTCGACTTGAAAAGCATAAGTAATTGCCCATCGAAAAAAATATAAAGAGAAGCAGCTATAACCAAGCTCACCTAAACATGAGGATTTGTCGGATTTAAGTGCAGCAATTCCTCAAGGCTCGCTCGTACAAAATGCAGTTAATTTCTCCGAGGGTTATGGGGTTCGGAGAGTTCCGCTGATATGCGAAATTTCTGTTAACTGGCGAAAAATGAGGTATTCTAAAATGATAGCCTTTCCGATAGTGAGTTTCTTTTTTTGCCTGGCGTGCCTGGAGGGGGATAATTATCGAGAAATCACTGCTGCAAAAGGTTGTAATTTCGGACACAGTTTGCTGGCTTCTCGAATGCAACGGAATGATATTTCGTGCGAGAAAATAGGGCCAAGGCGAAATATTTTTCTCTGCAAAAGAATTCTGCCGTTGGCCATATCCACTCTCCCTAGCTGTCACGAAAGACTTATTGATTTTGTACGTACGCCGACTTATTGTTCATTTAGCAACTTATGAAAACTGGCGAAGGAGAACGATGGGTCAATATGTCCAGTAATGTCGATCACTTCGGTCTCTCCGGTTTTTTCGATGCCGGAGCGGGATTTTCGCTTTCTTCAAATCACCTACTTTCACCCAGTTTCATGTTACGACTGCAGTCTCACACGCCTAGGCCACTGGCTAAAGTCAAAACTGAAAAAAAGGTTGTTTTTAGTAAAAAGAGGACATTTTTTCAATATTTTTTCTGGCCTTTAGATCACATAACTGCAGAGAAATGACACTGATGTATGTATTTAATTGGGTGTTGTTACCTTTGATGCCGGATACCGATAACTAAGGCTGTCTGCACAATTTAGGAATTTTGGGTACTAAGGAATTGTAAGTTTTTTGAGGGAAAAGAGGAGGGGTAAACATAAACCCTTCGGTATAGATATCGGCCCATTTTTAACTGTAATCCGCAGTAAATCTCCCCATCAGACTATTATTACGGAGAACTACATTTAAAATACTCTCCGCGTGGTATATAAGTGGCGGCCATGTCAATAACTTTGCCAGAGTTCGAACCTACTAGGCTTTCGAAATCTAAATCCAGTATTTCAAACACCACATGAACTTTATGTCATTATTCTATTGGCTTAAAAGGGCTAAGGTATTCCACGCATTTCTCCAACATAACATTGTAAAATAATATTATAAGCAATTGTGATCTTAAAATATGACTTCCAGGCAAAATGAACATTGATATTATTTTCTTTTAATTGTATTCGAATGCCAAAACTGGAGCAGAATGCTGATTTAAAAAATTATCCCAAATTTAGGCCAATGCTAGGTAACCGGAACCATGGCTTCATGGGCCAAGGCAATCATCTCGGTTAATAACAGTGTGAAGAAATATAAGCTTTGGCATGCGGGTTCGCATACAAATTAGGTTCTATAGCTCGTGGACGACCGGTGGACTTTTTTACCCCATAGCACAGCCATCATCGTACACTTCGCCAAACACTCAGATGTAATTATAAGGATAATAAATAATTATAATATTTTTTCCGAATTGTGAATAAGAAATTGAGAGTTAATTTATTTGGAAATTAAAAAAATAAGCTCAAGCTCCGTAAGGTGAAGATATAGTTTTCTTATCGATGGGTTGGAAATTGTAGCGTTTGAGTATCACCGATAGATCTGCGTTATACCCTGCGAGCCACTGTAAGGGTGTGTGGCAGGGGTTGATGGCCACCAAACATGCATTAAAAATGCTACAACTTAAGGCATACATGTTGGAGATAAGAATCACTTGCAACTAGATGCTTCTGTATCTACATAATACCAGCAAGACACCATAAAATTGTGTGGTAGGGGGTGAATTCATACCAAGCATGCTTTATCTATCATTACTTAAACGCATCAGTAGTATATATAAATAAACTCTTCTCATTAAAACATTTATCATTTAGTAAATTTCTCAAATACATTTACGCGATACCCTGCAAGCCACCGCGAGGGTGTGTGCAGGGGTTGAAGGTCACCAAAATATGCACTATTGACATGCAACTAGGTTACTGCATGGAAACATGCTAATAATAGGGGTCACATACAGCTACATGGTTAGTATCTACATAGTAAAAAAGGGATTGGTTTTTAATACAAGCATTATGCGCTACAGACTACTCTAAAATATTTCACCTACCTATACCATTGCTATGCTGCTTATTGTGTTCTTTAATAGTACCGGGGGAAAATGGCATTTTAAATCTATCGGTACGATAATCCTTCTCTCTCTAATCTTATGTATCTTGTCGAAATTAAAACATCTTATCTATCATCTCTAATCATATGTATCTGATCTTCACCCCCTGCCACACACCCTAGCGGTGGCTTGCAGGGTATCGCGTAGATGTAGATAATACGCTGTTTTCTTTAAATATACATCTCACATCTTTAGTAGAGGTATCCGTTTTAAATGTATGCAGGAGATTAAACTGTATTTTAACCTTACCGTCATCTCCTCTCTCCGGTGAAATGTATTTTGGTTTTTTAAAGATTAGGTTATAGTATCCATATCTATATCTACGACGTACGCTGCAAGCCACCTCGAGTGTGTGTTGCAGGGGGTGCATCCACACCGGGAACAATGACACAACAAACAAAAATGAACAAAACAAACACCACACCTTTAAAAGTAATTAGGGAAAAAATATAAAAAAATTCCAAATACCAACCATGCAGGACACCCACGAATACCATGCATGACTTGAAATCCGACTCCAATTTAACAGATACTCATGCATGCAAATAAAATTAAATCCAGGGAATGCTAAGAGCAATACATGCGAGTAACACATTGATTTGAACATGCGGGAAATAAAAAATACTATCGACCTACTCTGAATATTACCTCCATAATTATTACCGATTTACACTATGTCTAACGTTCTGATCTCGAATCGTGCGTGGAAAAAATTACATTTTAAACCTGTCCGTCCTGCAATCTATCTCCTTAATTTTATTAGAATTTTCGAGTCTGCCATAATAAGTCGGAGCCAGCAATATATGATTAACGTCATTAATGAAATGTCCCTCCTTATATTTTCCCAGAAGATTTAGTCTATAATTCAGCCTACGTTGTGACAGTGATTCCCATCCCAATTCGGCTAGCATACCAGACACACTGCTTTCCCTATCGTAACACCCTTTTACATATCTCGCTGCTCTTCGTTGTACTCGATCTAATTCGTAAATTAAGCCTGCTTAATAGGGGTCCCATATACTCGCAGCATATTCTAAGCGTGGCCTAATAATTGAAAAATAGCAACGTTTCGTCACCCTCTCCCCACTTTTCCCTAATATTCTTTTAATAAACCCCAACTTTCTATTTGCTTGACTGCATATTTCCCTGATATGTTTCCCCCATGATAGATCCTGAGTAAGTGTTACCCCTAAATACTTAACTGATTCCACGTTTACTAATTCCGTTCCTTGAATCATATAGTTTCTTTCTATTGAGTATTTCCTTTTCCAAAAATTTTCTATCACGCACTTTTTTATGTTCAGTTCTAGTTTACATTTATCGCACCACGCCTGAATTGCTAGGAGGTCTTTTTATAACGATGCCTTTTCTCACGGACTGTTAATTTCTCTATACACTACTGCAACATCTGCGAAAAGCCGAAGTCTACTGTTTACTACAACACTATCATAGGTGGTCTTAATTACAAAAAGTGAAAATGCATGAACGATAACTTTCGTCACTTGAGTTAGTTTTATATTACGGACTGAAGGAACGCCCCAGTGACTCACAATTAGTGGGGTGGTCCTAATTTTTCTCTTTTTAAAATACGTTTCTCTAGTTATCTCGAATGAACTCGGTGAGACTCTAACCGAAAATATTACGACGGCAAGAAAAACGGAGGTTTTTGTGTTTCTTTAGAACATTGGTCCGATAAAGAGTTCGCCTTTATTCACATCACATGTAATCCTGATGTGGATATTTCGAATGTACTTTTACAGAATGGTCTATAAATAGAAAGTGGCGCTGTAATGGTTTTTTAATCCATGCGCGGCATATTAAGTTTTTTAATTCATGAAAATTAAAGGAAATACCCGTTTTTGTAAAATAAAATCTTTAATAATTTGGGTCAAATGCAGACATCTTTAAGATGAAATTTTATTTTATTTACACTCAAAAGCGCTCAAAGGGAAGTATGAGGAAGTTACTCATGAGCACTCACAAACACCTCATTTCACACCTTCCCTCTTCGTCGTTTTCAGGAGGACGTCAATTGAAATGCCCTCCAGGTTGAATTTTTTTCCGTGTATACATGCCGAAAAGCTCAATGCCACTTGTGTCAAGTATGTCTCCGTTTTTCCATTGAGGATATTTATTGATGTCTCATCCACACAGTTCCGTGAGCGTACTTTGTTGTTAATGCCAACTGCTTCATATTGTAATTAGTGCAAGATAGCCATCGTGTGATCAATTAATAGCTTAGTAATTTCCCACACCACATTTCTATACTCCAATAAGCTTCGATGACTCAGTTTCCTTCATGACTCTAGAAAATGCAGCTAAAGCGCTGACATGCGTCTAAGAATAAAAAAGGCTACGTGGAAAACCACAAATGTAGTAATTTTTATACGATGTGCAACTGCTGTGGGCATCGCATCTTTTCTCGTGTCCCTGGATTGTCTTCCGATATTTAACTAGCTGAGGATTCCAAATAGAAAGAGGTTTAAAGGAAGCCCTTTTTTAGCATTTTAATGTCATATTCCTTGAAATACATACCGTACCTCACAAAAGTGTTGACGATTACTTCAGTGACCAACGCATATAAAAGAGGCGTGCTTCGTTAAAATGGCCGAGTAGGTAAATTGTGTGGGCCCAACTATGGAACATTGTTGAGTAGTGAACAATGCAAGGAGTGGACCAAGAAAATCTCGGACGGATGAGGAATTGTTCGGGTTAGCATGATGACCAGCTTTCCATCCCGAGATCTTGAGTTCGAATTCGGGCAGTTTATGATTTTTAAGTCGGATTACATAGTTTTTACTTCTTGGAAGCCGACGGACAGCTTGGGTAATTTGCTCCATTTTAGCCTAGGTGGGTGTCGGGAAAGAGATATCGGGATTCAGGGATTGGACCAATGGTGGAGAGAAACCGGTGGTCGGAATTACTCTTCTCGGATGACGCGAAGGGGTCCACGGTTTAACGTCCAATCCGACGGACGGAATACTTGACTAGAAGTGCTCTCAACAACACAGCACTCAAGTAGGGACCAGAACACCAATTAAAAATTTTCCACGTATCTTACATTACCACGTAAAAATCTCGTATGCTAACAAATCTCATATTCAATAATACTAGTAATATTATTTATATCATACGTATTCATATAATTACTATATAATTCATCCTTCCGTATGAATGCCTCAAATAGGGCTTGTAGCTGAAGCGGGGTTTATATAACCTGCATCCTGAAACATCATGCTAAATTGCGACTCTTTTTCGGGTTTCAATGAATTTAACATTATCATTCACTTTTACAACTTATTTTATGTTATTTACTGTACCATCATTAAAAGTCATCATTAATTCAGAGAATTTAGGAAAAATGAAAGTCTTCTCCTACAGTTACCTGCAAGGAACCACACAATCATTGAATTCCCCCATTCGCTAGTGAAATTCCTCCCGAGGCGAGACTCGAACCCGCGATTTTGAATTTGACAGCCAAGAGATTTACCCCGTCACCACCAAGGCCAGCCAACCAGCTTTGGCCTTTAGTTGAGAAAAAAAGGGGAGGTTAAAATCGGAGTAATTGGCTATACTAAAAATGAAAGATGACATGATTTCAATTTCATACCTCCGAATGGAAAACGAGGTAAATAAACGCCGGGCAGCTGCCGTCCTGGACAAAAACAAATTTTGAGATTTTAACCCCGCCTCGGGCGCGGATGTCGTGTTTTTCTCTGGATTACCTCGGGGTGGACCAGTTATTAACAAATGCGGCCACCACTTCAGTTCACGGCCTTTCTTCTCCTCGGGAAATTCGTGAAAATTAATAATTTGGCGGAGATTTTTCTTCACATCCTTTATTACTTGCTCCATATATCTCGCACGAGGCCTTCTTTTACTATTCTTCCCTTCCACTTGTCCCTCGACGATTGTCTTCATCAGGCCATCATGTCTCATGATGTGGCCAATTAAGTTGTTCCGTCTTCTTCTCAGGGTATTCAGAAGACTTCTCTTTTCTCGCACTCTTCCTAGGACTTCCTCTTTACTTACTCGGTCGATCCATTTAATCTTCATCATTCTTCTGTAGCACCATATTTCGAATGCTTCCACCCTTTTCTTTTCAGATCGAGAGGAATAGTCGCTCAATATTTAATATTATAGAAACTAAAAACACGGAAATGCTGCCGCGAATAATTTTTCGGTTGCCGCACGTGTGACCACTGAAAAGATTTTTCTGAGAACCTCTGGGTTAGCCCATACTATATGGGCCTTGACAGATTGAGCGCCTTTTAACCCAATTCTGCCTCTGCTGTGGCGTGAGATGTAATAGAAAGTGTATCCACCTTGCGAATTCCCGGACACCAAAGACTCGAGGGAAAACAATAATCAACGGGTTCAATGAATCACTCTGCTTTCCTTGTGTCTATATGGTATCCCACGATAAACAGGGTAAAATACTGTTTTCTTGCAAAACAATTCAAATGAGGGTAATGAAAGGTGTGCGTTTTGAGTCCTACGAGAACGATTATTGTGTACAGATTTCTAAAGGTAACATGCAACACGAATCTGAGTACGAAATTTTTTCCTCAATAGAATCAAACAATTTAACATATGATTTTCAGTTTCAAGAGACATTTTGCTGCAGTTATGTACTCATTCTTGATGATCGCCTAGCAAAAAAAATTATAGCTTTTGCAAAGCAGGATTATAATAATGCAACTGGTTTCGGCTTTCTCACACGGCATCACTGGGTGCAATGATACAACTTAAAGAGGACAAATACCAGTGGTTTTATTATGACATTACGAAGAGAGAGATATTGGTGGTCTGAGGCTTTTTGATTATTTCCGAAGGTCATGTCACGAGTGATGGGATTATGAAAGCACTGATGGATGACTCATGCAACCACCGATTCATTCAGGCGATTGGAATTAGCCGCACTCCAATGGCTATCTAGAGCGAAATCCTATCCTTCATTAAATATAGAATGGTATAAGCATCGATTTATAGTCAACGTGCATGAGAGGTAATAACTGCATTCACGTTTGAATTTAACAAGTCATAACAAAACATTACGTCATACAGTATCATATACATGTCCGATAAAATAGAGCCCCATTCAATATGACTTCTACCCTTGGCAGGGAGGTTACGTGTACCAAAGGGATGGCTTACGTGTACCAAAGGGAAGGGCTTGGGCTTTAACTAATAATGATATGCATTGCCCTTGGAGTTGCCTGAGGGTAAAACATTTTAGTTTTTTTCCGATCGTGGAATCAGCGAAAGAGACTCCTAATTTAATAAATAATTTTAATCGAGGCACTAAATTTAGCAATTCGTGGAATCCCATTTTAAATAAATAAAAATGATAGAACTCCTCCTTTTTATCCAAATTTCGAAGATCCTTCCGGCCAATCAGGAGTAACCTGATTGTTGCAACAGTTTATAGATACGTCTCAACGGCTTTAATTTACTCACTCACCCTGAAGACGATGGACGAGTCGTCAGTTGAAACGTTGGTGTTATATAAATATTTAACCTGGTGGGAAGCCCAAGAAGAATTTACGGAAATAATTCGCCGGGAAAGAATCAAATCGTATTTCGTTCCACCGTTCACATAGAGAAACGTTTTATACTCATTGTCGGTCACCAATCCTAGGATGGCTTTTTCGCAGCTGCCTATTTGACGTCCTATCTGATGATATCTTCATAATATTATGATTTTTTCCAAACTATTTCACAGCTTGTTCTATGTATACTGACATTATAAGTGTTCTTTTGGAATTCCTTGGCGTTTTATATACAAACGATTCTATCAGCTAAAACGTCTAAATCTCTTATTCTATTCGGTGAATATTACGGGTAAAATTATCATCTACTACTTGCATTACCTATTGGAATACTTCTCTCTCATTATTTACTAGTGAATGTCAGATGAAATGGTAGGAATTCCTTAGAAAGATGCAGTAAAGTACACAGACTTGATCAACATTTTAAATCCTTGAAAATACGTGATATTAAAGTCGTGTGGAAAATTACAAAGTTGATTCTTATTTTCAAGTATGGAAAAAATATATTTTTGGAATAAACATAAGGCCGAGGTTGTTTCGTTGATTTTAAATTCACCTCACCAAAGATTCTATAAAAATATTATGTTTTGCTGTTTAATGCTATTCTTCGTGTTTTAGTTTAAATGACTTATTGTCAAATATTTACTTACCAAAGATTAAATTATTATAAAATAGTTACTGATACGATGATGTCTATGAGAACGTCAGGGTCACTGAAAACCTACAACCGTGGAAAATAGTGAATAAAAATAAAAATATGTAGCATGAAGAAAATATTGTGTAGGCTGCATACATGTAGTTTTTCAGTTTTCATTATTTCACGTGCTTCCCGTACAACAAAAAAATAGTGCACGTCACTTTCGTTCCCATTTGTGCAATCGCTTTTGACTCACGATTTGGTTATCAACCATTATGATGAATTGATGGCTGCCTTCACTAAAATTGGAGTGAGATAATGTGACACTTACGTCGCAATTTACGCAGGCAGATTAGACGGAGCGAGAGTCATCCTCGCAAGTGCTTAACACTGCTGAGGAGGTCGCCAGTGGAGAAAATAATTACCTACTCGTCCATCGTCTCCAGTGCGCGAATGTCTTCCTTGTCTCGACTCTCCGACAACGGTTCGTCTATCAGGTCCCAAAGAGACTTCTTCGTGCCAAGGAATTTTTGAAAAGTTGGGCTTAGCGTCAGCACCTTTTACTTTGACACGTTTTTTCCATTTTCAATTTTCAATCGCGTGACAATGGCCAGATTAAGTCCCAAGTCATTTCTTTTACTCATTTTAACTTTAGGGTGGCCTAAAAGGGAAATAAAAATAGAACACTGGACACATATACCTCTAAAAGAAAAGAAATTAGCGGGCGACACAACCTGAGAGCGGTGGAGGTGAACGATTCGTTCAAGAAAAAGGTGTCACCTTTTCCCTGCGATGAAAGTGTCCGAGTACTCATTACGCTCAGCAAATAATACAGAGGATGTCCATTGTCGTGGTCATCGCAGGTCACGCTATGTTGGATTTTCGCGAGTAAATACTGATTGAAAAGCAGAAGTTTTCCCATTCGGTTGGGGACCACCAACCCGAAGGAATTCTTCGGATTGTGGGGAGAGTAGGAGGGGATATCCGTCCACCAACGACCCGAAGGTCGGTCAAGCCAGAGAGGGTACAGCTAAAAAAAATACTAATCCAGGTGAAATTCTCATATCTAGGCTGGGTGACGATTCCTTTTTCTGCGCCGCCTGTGTTGAAAAACTCTGATATCCACGTAATTACCCAGTTTGGGTATAGCTATGCCTGTCCAAAATCCTCTCCTAGAATGAAACCTGGGATCTTTGGTCACTATTAGTCACTATTTGGTCACTATTAATAGGCCAACACTCTACGCTCGGACCTTCATGTAATAGCGTGAAAATTCTCAGAGAAGTATGTACATTTTTTCCATTACTGAATATTGTTGAAAGCTTTCGATATTTTCATCATCAAAATAGGCTTAAAATTTTAATGCTCTCAAGTATATCTATCATGGATCTCAAGACATTTTTCTGATACCCCTTCCATCAAGGTTATGAATGAACTACTTGTCATAAGTGGTATTTAATCCTTTATTTTAATCTGACGTTTCATTTCGTTTGAAATCAAAACTTCTGTTGGGATTGGCATCCTGGTCGTTATATTGCCTAAAAAAATCTGAGGATGCCCTTAGTGAATCTATTTGTTTAATCCAAAGATTTCAAATAAGAGCGAGATGGAATATTCAAGGGGATCGGTATGGTGTTGTGGCTGGAGTACTGGCCTCCCATCCCGAGGGCTCGGGTTCTATTCCCGGCGGTGGTAGATTTTTCATTGGCAGGGCCTTTCAAGTTCAGTACTCCGTCCGTCGGATGGGACGTTAAGCCATGGTCCCCTTGACGCCTGTCGAAAAGAGAAGGCTAATGCCGACGCTGGGTTTCTCTCCACCCTTCCTCCATTCCTGATAAACTCCTACAATCACCCAAATACGCACACATCCTAAATGGCGCAAATGATCTCAGCTGTCGGTCGTTTCCCCTGAATAACCCACTGGAATACTCAACTCAAACATTGCGACAGTTTGCTGAAGGGTAGGTACCCAATTTTTTGTTGGTGCTCATTATAATTAGTTAGAAAGCAATAATTAGGGTACTGAAAAAAATTATTAAGCTGGTTCCCTGTTCCCTTTCCCAATACCTACTCTTTTTACGCGATTATTCTGCAGCTTATGCCGCCAACTCACTGAGGATCATGCTGCGTGGAAAATCTTTGGCAACTAACCCTCGACGTAATGGATGACCCTAACTGTAGCAGACCTTATTTTTTCTTTCTATTACATCTGTTGAGATGGGTGGCGCTACCCTTCCGCCAAGGCTGTTATTTCATGAATAAGATTAGGAAAAATAAAACCCCCATTTAAAAAAGCAAGTAGTCCATGAGCTGGCCTTTTTAACTGCAGTGAACTCCCGATTACCCGTGCGCGCGTTATCCGGGCTGCGGATGACCCGTGCATCGCAAATCTATTTAGTGTGTTAGCAGTGGTATCAAAGGCAAGTAAACTTTTGTCATTTTCCTCCAATCGTGATTTTCACCACGGCCCTACCGACTGGTCCGATACCTTACGTCTTCGTGTCGCCACCCGGGGCTTGCGAACATTTGATTACGGTTGGGAGAGCTCTATTGAATTCTTTTTTGCCATAAAATGCTATTATGTGCGGCGAGGATCTTTTAATTGGCAGATGGGAGTAATTTTCTCAGGAAGCTTATTTATTTTGGCGGTGCACCGTAAAGAAATTAATCCGGAAAAACCAAACAGCGAATAACCCGGGTTTCTCGGTTATCCGTGCACCCTTAAGCTGTCATTGGCACGGAAAATATGGAGTTTACTGTATTGGTTCTTCCCTGCATATACACCTTTTTGTAGTAGAACCTCAACCTTGCAAAACTCTCTCCTGACTTGGAAAGGTTAAGGTGGATATCCATATGCAATGGAGCATATTTTTATCATCTACATCTACATAATACCCTACAAGCCACCATAAAGGTGAGTGGCAGGGGGTGAATTATCGCCAAACATGCACTACATATCATGCATAAAAAAGGATTGGTGTTAATATACTAGCCTAAACTTCACTATTTAAAAAAGATAAAATTGGATATATTTACCGCTATTCACATCCCAAACTGTACGAGGAAAAAAGGACATTAATCGGGACATATCATAGCTATCGGAACAGGACAAGTCATCGCTAACCACTCAATAAAAATGTTTTAGCTCCTTTGGATCCCTTTCATTCGCAGAAGGCTGTAAGGATAACAATTACAATCTTCCTTCGGAGGAATGTCTTTCCTCCCTCCCCTATCAGTGTTTTGCGACAGACAATTCGACATCTTCAATAGAAACTCGAGAAACGTGCACATGAATGGGGGAAATCGTATGTCGTCGCGTAATGGGCGTGCGTGCTTTTGCAACGTTGCATTCCAAAAGCCAACGAGCTCATTAAAATGTTTTTGCGCATTTTGAAAGTGTTATATGGAATCGAAAGAGTTGCAATATTCAAATCACCGTTCTCGAAAATAAGGGCATTGTTGGAAGGGACACCGAGTAAAAACGTGAAGAAGAAAATTAGGAATACATGATTTGGTCACACAGTCGAATCATTGTAGGTTCAAGAAAAGTATGTAAAAAAGTTAAGCGTTCAATGTGAGGGCAACATTGTGTGGTTGCGAAACATGGTCCTATTGGTTCGAAATATGTTAATTAATCAGAGGCTTTTGAGATGAGAGTTTGAAGAAGAATAAAGGTCAATAGCTGGATTGTGAAGAAGACTAACGAATAAGTGTGAAGGGAGAGGAAAGGAAAATGTTTGGGCATTTCGAAAAAGGAGTAAAAATTGGAAGGATGAAAATTTCATGCCAGTGGTCTCTTGCAGACTACTCAGCGAAAAATGTCTGGTAATTAGAAGAAATTGAGAGAATTAATAGCGATTCCGGTCAATATGACGGGCAGTAGAATCTTTGAATAGTGGAAGGGGATACTAATGCAACCCTTGACCATGATTTCGAATATATGGATTTTAGGCACTGTTCAGTTTGCGATCGAGTTTTATTGCTGTAACAGAAAAAAGTATGCGAACTACGTTGTATTTGACTCTACATAAAGGAAAGCCATGAAGAAAGTCACTCGCCTCTATTTGAAACCATCCGTGGCATAGGAAGGAAAAAACCCAAGACACCTCTGCCTTGCATCGTGAAAGTTAAATTGCACCTCATAGTGTGGAATTTACCTAGTCTTTTTTCTTACAGCATACAAAACATTTCCCCGAAGTGACTTTTGGTTGACTTCGTTATGCCATTCTTGATTTTACTGAAAAATTAGCGATTTTTCTCAGTTTATTCTCATTCAGATGACCAAAATATTTAAAAATAGTACAAGGACAAATATTTCTTTTTACTGCCTTAGTCCTGCAACGTTGATTCAAGGAACCGAACGTGCTCTTATCATAAACCATAGCTATTCTAAATTTTAGCAGTATTTTTGTAGCTTGTTTACGAGGAAGCAAAAGTAATACCCTGGGTATTTGGTTTTGTCGCTGGAATATCCTCATCTTCAAACAACATGGAGAAAATTGAAGTCTAAACAATGGCTAAAGAACAGGATCATGGGAAGGTTTCCACTGGTATTTAGGGTCATGTTTTAAAATTCGCGTGTTTGATTGACTTTTCTCCAAAAATAGTCAAGCAAAAGTAAAAATGTCGAATAAGTTTATTTCACGGCCAATGTAAGTCACCTAATAACTTATCATTAAACAAAAACTTTCCACTGAAATGGAATTGTTATCAAATTGGAAACCAGAACTATTATATTCTCATTGCCTTCATAGTTAAAAAATTTTAACTTAAGACAGGATATTTTGTGAGCTGCAAAAATTTTAAATTAAGAGTGAAATAAACACTATGCCAGATCTTTACATTATGTATGTAATATCCACTACACAGCATTCATTTTCCCCGATTATTTTTAACTTATTCACGTCAGTTAGCACAGGTTATTGGTTAAACTCTGTTTGCGAAAATGAGTAATACCGCCGTAGCCTGCTTTTAATCGTCATGAGAGAGAGTAATGTCCAGGAGATTCGAATACAGCCGGCTATCACATTTGAGTAATTTCGCTGCTTTTTCCCGGATGATTATTCATATCTATGTCTCTCCCTTTCATAATTTGCCTATGCTGATAACATGTGTTCGTAGCCAGCAAAGAGCTTAAGAATACGGACGATCGGTCATATATGAAAAAACTAAAATCCAAGACTTACCAAATTAAAAGGACGTATGGTATACGAGAATGTTATTGGTCAAATTAGACAGAAGCCAAGGGAAAACGCAGCTACTCACCTAACGCAATATTCCTCAGAGTGATTATCAAAGAAGAAGAAATATATATGAAGTTACCCAAAAAGTTAGGGAATGATAAGTAAATACCTAGAGCTATTTCTAATGTATTAAACTTTTACTTAAAAATGCGTTTAAAATGCAATAGGGTGTTAAGATCGAGAACTCTTCATATAAATCTACCCGTAAAACAGTTTTCATCGTATTTTTCAATTTCATTGCAAATCAATGGCAATAGTTAATTTTGTATGATGCATACGGTGAAAAATCAGCATAAGTTATAAATTAAAAGAGGGAAAATAGTCAGATACTTTTAAAAAAAATCTACAATGCATTATCCGAAGTCTAGAACACCAGAGAGTTTAAAATAGAAGTTTAAAGAGAAAATTGTCAAGTGTAGAGGGTGATGAAGGGCGGAAAAATCATCATATCGTTTATAATTAGTCTTTAGCATTAGAGGGATAATACTGTCCATGAAACAGACTTACTTTGCACCAGGAGAAGAAGGCTCAGTAGCGATGGCGAGTGCATGTCGGTCGTTCAATTCTCCACAGCAACTTCAGCTCTTAGCGTTAAAGTTTTCCGCAGGGGATGATGTTCCGACGGCAAGAATACCTTGCAGTCCACTGCAGGAACGTTTCCCGTTGATTGGTTGGCACCTTGCTGTACCGGCACCGATCTGTCTTCGCGGCCGGATATTGTATGATTCCCGAACCCGTATCGCACCTGAGTCAGCCGCTCCGCAAAAGAGACATTAGCGCCCACCGAAGCGGGTTTTAAACCTTCGAGCTCGCACTCCACCTCCCTCGTTGGTGAAGACAAGGATGTCCAGGTCAGCCTCGAAGGAACGAGTAGATTAGACTCGAGCGCCGGCGCTTGCTGGTTCCTTGATGAAAAATAACCACCCAGAGGGCCGAGTTTGGAAGGTCGAAGTTTGGAGGGAAACAAAAAAAAAGATCACCCCGTGCGTCCAACCGCAAAGCTCCAAGGCCCAGCCAGCGCCCTCCCCCTGAGTTCTTCACCGGAGATTCCAACGAGCGGTAATGTTTGGCGGAGACTAAAGGTTCGCGAGCTTCCAACTTCTCATTTATTCCGACGTGAGGGGGAAGGGAAAGAAAAAAGGTGAGTGGAGGTTTTAGAGGGGATGGGGGCATGAATGTGCCCGGTAGTTGGGAAAAGAGACGACAACGGCGCTTTGTCCTCCCCACCTTCCTCCATTCCAGATCGGAACGATACCGAACACAAAATTTCTGTCGCCTTGACCAGGGTGGCTCAGTGGACGCCCAAAAAATGGTCCCCATCGACCCCAAAAAAGGAAACAGAACGGGAGGGTGAGGGCAAAGACCACCCCCTCCCTGTTATTATTTATTTTTAACTCCCCCTCCCCCGATGGGTGACCCAACAACCCCGGAGAAGTGCGCCGACGATCCAGCGTCACCGTCGACCGAAACGCGAATGAGTCCTACATCGATCGAGGGGTGTACCCGCACGAACGCATCTCGTTGTTTATTTATTTTTTTTGCACGCATTCCCCTCCCTCCCTTGCGTCCTTATCTCGCCCCTCAGTCCCCTTAGGGCTTCCATCATCGTCCCCGTAGCTCACTCTCTCACACACTAACTGATTTACCCCTCCTCTCTCTCCCTTCCCCTCCTTCCTTCCTTTGACTCCAAGAAACTGGGACTACCTCACCTTTTTTACTGCGCCAAGGCCTACTGGTTCACTCCCCTCCTGCCCTCACCTCTCCCGCTGCCCTGGGAGAGCGTTCGTTGGCCGATTGAATGCCTGTGGCATTGCATACGGAGCATCGTTGCGCAATCGAATTGAAATTTCGAAAATTGCAGACGGGGAGGGGGAAAATACGAGAGGTATCGAAGGGGGCTACTGTGGCAGGGGAGGGAGCACTTGTCGCACCGAGAGCGCGGTGTCGGAACGGCTTCGACCTCGGGATGTGGTCAGAGGTCCATCCGAGCCACAGGTGAAGGAAAACAGTGGCTGCTTCTGTGGACAGTATATATTTCCAGTTTGACTTTCATGGTCCGAAGCACTCTCATCATCATGGGTCAACAAGCCTAAGATTGGTTTGACGCAGCTCAACAATCGATTCTCCTATCGGCTAACCTCTTCATACTTGAATAATTGTCTCCTTCACATCCTTAACAACTTGCTTCATACTTCTCATGCGAGGTCTTTCTTTTCCATTATTTCCACTCACTTTTTTCTCGACAATTGCCTACAGTTTTTTTTGCCTACAGTATTGCCTACATTTTCCAAGATATATCCGATTAAATTGTTCCGTCTTCTTTTTAAGGTTTTCAGAAAACATCCGTTTTCTTCCAGTCTTCTTAGACCTCTTCGTTGGTAGCTCGGCGTATCCGTTTTATCCTCCTGAAGCAGTCTCATTGTACATTCTCCAAACTTCCCTAATTCGACTTCTGGGGCGGAATCAGGAACATTCGTTATGTTTTCGCTTTCGTTACAGTAACGCAAAATTCTCTTGAATCGCACTGCTCATACATCCGCACTGGCGACTCATTTGAATTGAAAATAGTGTCTTGAAGTACCCAACAAAATTCATAGTATGAGTTAAGTAGGGATGCGCTTTAGGTAGGGACCGGTATACCAATGGAAAATCTTTGCCACTACTGGAATTTAAACCCAAGCCCTTGGGATGAGAATCCAGTACCCTAGCTATCGTACCAATTCGACAAACCCCGCGAAAGCTAGACTGAGCGAGAAAAATATCTTTGAACCTTATTAATTCTAAGTGCTCTAAAATGCTTTAATATTGAATGAGCCTAGCATTAGGGTACTGGAAACACAAAAACTAAAGAAGGTAATGGGATCACTTATGCCTCAAAGCTCCAATATTCCATGTTGAACGGCGTTAAATTAATCTCGATCTTCGAAATACACATTCATGATTCATTCACACATTGATTCATATTGTGTACTGGGTTTAGTTTCCTATTTTAACTGGACCATGCTCCCCGAAAGCATATTTATCAATTATAGTACGGGTGCCCAAACCGTCGACCCCTTCAATTGTTGCATGACTTTTCATTGACTTCCTCTCCTTCTGAGTTGGGGTCGGGCATCTTGTATTGAGCGAACTTTGTATGCATCGTGTGGAAGGGCTGAAATATATACTACTCATGCAGTTTGTTGTAAATGTGATTTTGTACTCACATGTGATATATTTTAGGCAATTATAAAATATATTTCGCAAATAAAATTTTGTTGTGTGCTTTCCTTTCAAGTATATACTTATCATTTTGTGACAATTTTATATTTTATTCTAGAGGCGTCTGCAGTTAATTATAATTGATGGGATTTATAGATCTCTCGGAAACTTCCATCGAGTTGACGAAGACCATTTTGGTGAAACTGCTGCCATTAAAATCACCCACGGTACGGAAATTGCCGTGGGTAATATGAAGCCATCAATATTATACGTATTTTAATTTTCTATATTTTGATATATTCTGTGCCAGTATTATTTCAGTATTATAAAAATATTAAGCGTGTGGCATGCTAATATTTTATTACCTTTTGTCATTCCGGAAACCTGACCGCACAACAATGTCATATCGACACCATTGGTTCGATATCGATAACTTTTCTGTATCAGGGTGTCTACTTGGCCAAATTATTGCCTCATCAAAGATTTTTCCTGACTCTAAAGGGCGATCGGCAAAGTGCTGAGGAGATCAGGAGTGATATAATGATGAGATCAAATGCGTGCAAGTTTAATTTTTTTCGCACACTTCCTCGCATTCCCTATTCAATGAACCTGTTCTGAACAACATCTTCAACCGTATTTATCGTCCTACTCCTCTGGTTTTCCGTTTCCCGACTTCTTTATTTGCTTTTTTCACTCTTTTTACCCGTAGGATATCTCTCAGCGGGTTTTTAGATGCTTTCATTTGTTGTTGTCAGAGCTCGATTAAGGTCGTGATGCGTCGGTCGTTACTCTCTTCCCCTGGTTGACCTTGCGTGGGTGAAACGGAATGAACGATGATAATCCGCCGGTTGCATTGTAGATTTGGCCGAAAGATAGAAGTGCACTATGAGATACGGATTAAAATTTTTCCTGTGGCCTTGTTTTCATTATGTAATTATCCTGGTTGAGAAACATGAGAAAATGAAGTGAACGGAACTGCTACCTAGTTTTTATCATTATTATAATGAATGTACAAGTCACTTGTAATCAGTTTATTTTCAAATTTATACTTGATCTTCAGCTAGCTTCAGAACCTCAGTGGGATTTGAACTCTTTCATTGTTTTACTACGTCCTTTTGTCATCACTTTCTTTCCTCCTAGATTTAACAAAGTCTCCATTCCCTTATTATGCCGTGCGTCTAACTCTTTCAAGGACTTTCTCTCTTTTTATCCATTGATTTTCTGATTGTTTTATTTTTGCATTCACCCCTTTTAATCTGTATCATCCTTGATCATTCAACTTAATCTTTGTGATCTAAAACCTATTTACTGTTCTTACTTCGTACTTGTTATTCTTCGTAGTCGGCCGCGGTAGGCACGTCGGTAACGTATGATCGGTGTCGGCCGTTAAAGATTGCGGGTTCCAATCCCATCTCGGGAATGGTTATTGCAATTGGCCCGCAATTAGGAACTAGGGAAAGACGATGGATTAGAACCTCAACCGTTTCAGCATCTGAAATTCCATTCTTCACGTGTTGCTCTTAGTTAATATGTTACTTCTAGTAGTTTTTCAGTTGAAGCGATAAACAGCCGAGGTCTTTCCGCCATTTATGATAGGTGGGCTCTTAGGATAGGAGTAGAAATGTAGGAGAATTTAGGAAGAGTAGAAGGAAGAAATCGAGCTTCGGCGTTAGCCTGCTCTTAATGAAAGGCGCCAAGGGGTCCACGGTTTAACGTCCCATCCGGCGGACTGAGTTCTGAACTCGGAATGCTCTCCATACAGCAATTAAATAGGATCGATATGCCGACTAAAATCTTCTAACATGACCGGAGTTTGAACCTCAGACCCGCTGAATAGGGAGCCGGAACTCGCAATCACAACAGTCCGATCTCCGCTGCTACTCCATTTGTTCCCTTTGCTAATGAAAATGTGTAGCAAATTGAAGGATTTCCCGCTGAAATTGCTCAAATTTCCACAGGGAAAAAGGACGCCTGGTTAGCTTAAATAGTTAAAACACCTGGCAGGAAATCAGGGAATCCGGGTTCGAATCCAACTCAAGGCGAATGATTTTCCCCTGTGAAATTTCTGCAATTGTAAACGTGCAGATTCGTAGGGCAAGAACGGAAAAAATAGTAAAACAGAAGCCATTTGTCAAACCGAAGGCAGGTCTAGTTGGTGAGGGCGTAGCTCACCAAATACTAACTCTAGTTCCGTGCAAATTCGCACATCGGATCAAAGGGGCGCACTCTGTGGTTCCAAAAAGATAGATATGGTCCCCAAAACAGATACACAGCTTGCAATAGGTGCAAATGTCAGAAGAGGTCTCTCTAGAATTCGAACCTGGAACCTCCGTTTAAAAGATAAATGTCCTTCCCCCAGGAATCCCAGATCTGACAATCCGAATATATTTACCACTTCAACTTCCATGAATTCCGGTCACTAGGTTTCGATTGACAAATTGCTTGATCTAATGCCGTTCGTTACCTTTGCCCGATCAACTTCAGCTCGTTATCATCTCAAATATTTCACTACAGCAATAGATGAGAGGAAAGAAAACGCAATGTCCGTTGAAACGGCGCGCACAGATGTAGGCTCTTTCCGAACCATAGGAATGCAGAGTCGAGGCCGTGGAGGAGGCTATAATTACGCCACGGAGAACCCGGTGTCTTTTGACTTTTTGAAGTACTCAAGTGCAGCAGAGCTGGTTGCCATAAGGCTCTCCTCCGTTACGCGATCTCTACGGCCAAAGCGAGCGTGCGACCGCAAAGCGGACCAAGAGAATGCGACCGACTTAGCCAAGTGCGGAGCTGTGTCAACATAATACGCGGGTGGGGATTCTTAGGGAAACTTGAAAGAATTGATTATCCCTCGTATGAACTGTGAACGCTTCATTATTTTGTTTAAATGCAGCTTGGATCTTGCGAAGCCTGAAAGGCTTGACAGCAGGTGTCGCATTTTAACAGCGTCAAATGCACCCAAATTATAATACGTTCATTCATCAGAGCCCTTTTGAACAAACACAAATCCTGCTACTGGTGAAGATATTTGGCGTAGGCATACATTAACGAGGCAAAGTTAACACTTTTAAATGCCACCATACGCTATATTTCAACCTATTAAGCCATTTAATTTCAGGAGAGTGCTAGTTTTAGTAGTAGTTGCTTGGACCTAAGGATACGATATTTCTCATTGAATATCAATTTACATTAATTTATTTTAAACAGCCCAGGTGTAAAAATATGTTCAAATTTTAATTTTACCAGAAGAATGATAAAGATAAGGTGGATGGACCGAGTGACATGTTAAGGCATTCTAAGATGAGTGGGATGTGTGATGAAAATTCAATTAGAAGATGGGACTACATAATTGGCCATGTATTTGGGTAAGATAATCTGAGGATTCCGGTAGAGACATCGAGTCATAAGTCATTGAAGAAATAGTGAATGAGAAGAGGGGAAAATTAGTCCTCGTATGAGATAAATGGAGCCTGTATTGAAATATATAAAAGAGAACGATTACGCTAGTATGTAGCGTTTAGTCAGTTGAAGAATTAGGAGCACAGCTGTATCAAAAAATCTTAAGACTGATGAATAATGATGATAGTAAAAAAGTCCTGTTTCTTCACAGAAAGAGTCGTAGTTATAGTCATTAGGGGAGGCGACCGAAGTTGGTAGTTGTAGGTAATTTGCGCCTATTAGTATAGGTGTTTGGAAGGTTTCTTTTAGGTTTGGAGGAAAGGTGTATGCACTGTTTCCGAAAGACGGCAATGAGTTTACAGTTTAACGTCCTATCCGACGGACGAGGCACTGAACTTGAATTGAATTACTTTCCCCACAGCATACAAGTGGGTACCGGTGATTTACTGAAGAATCCCACCACTCCCGAAATTCGAACCCCGTCACTTAGAATTGAAGGCCAGAACTCTAAACATTACACCAACACTATCCCTCAGGGAATGCGTAAAGAAAATGCCATTTAAGAGGTCAGTATGGTTTTTGACGAAACAAACCTGCTTGTTGAGTCTAACAGGGGCTTGTTGTAATTTTTCTGCGAATTCTACTTCCCTTCTATCCCCAGCAAAAGTATTTATTTCAGCATTGAAATTCAGACCCTAACGCTACTTAGCCCTCGGTAACCCCTAATCCCCTCGGAAACACTGCCACTCAAATGTAACTTGCAGCGTATTTTTCGTGACCCTGGAGCAGAAAGTTGAAATTTAATCGTTGCGCCCAAATTTATTCTTGGGAAGAGAATATTAGCGATGAAGGAAAACTGGATATCGCCGGGCCGAAAGAATGAGCAACATCTTCAGTGGAAATTCAACTTCGTCTCGCAGGGAAATGACCATCAGACCTGGAGGAGGGATTAGTATGGATGAGATCGGAAAGCAAAGAATGAAGGAGGGAAAGCATATCGACGTCAGCATTATCATGTTTTTAAAGAAAGCCACTAAATAGTCTTAAGTCAAATGTAGAATACAAATAAAGGGAACAAGGTAACACGCTCCTTTTTGAAATATGCTCATCTAAAACTCATAAGCGCCAATATTAACTGTGAAGGTGCAGTGAAATAAATTGAGTTAATGCATTCATGGTGTCATATATTTTTAGTTTTGAGTTCAGGGGCTCGGTTGGTGGTTTTATTGCCGGCCTCGGTGGTGGCAGGGTAAAGCCCTCGCCTGCTATTCCTGGGGGCGGGGAGTACCGCCTGGGTCGGATTTTCACACACTCAGGGTGTGTTGTCTATCTGGTATCGAGCTCGATGTAAAACGGCCATATGAGTTGTACATCTACAACTACACAATACCCTGAAAGCCACCGCGAGGGTGTGTGGCAGGGGGTGAAGATCACCAAGCATGCACTATAGACATGCAAACAAATAAATATAGGGTCTCATGCAACTAGATTGTTAGTATTTATAGTATTTAAGCGATTAATACATGCATCGTGCACTACAGACTACTCTAAAATATATTCCCTACCTATCTCTTTGCTATTCTGCCTATTCTGTTCTCTTGTATTACGGGGGAAAAATGTCATTTAGAATATATGTATCAATACGACAATCTATCTCTCTAATCTTATTTATCTGGTCGAATCTAGCATAATACGCTGGTGTTTTAATATATGCCTAACATCTTCATTAAAGCTATCCGATTGAAATTCTTCTAATAGATTTAATCTATACTTTAATCTACGCTCTGATAATGATTCCCACCCTAATTCTTGTATTAATTCTGATACCCTACTCAACATATCGTAACAACTTTTAACGAACCTAGCTGCTCTACACTGCACACTGCCTAGTTCTCTGATCAAATATAATTCATTTGGACCCCATGCACTGGCTATATACTCAAGGTGGGGCCTACCTAGTGAAAAGTAACATCGCTCTTTTGGCTTCGCGTCACATTTCCCAAGTACCTACTCTTTTTTTTAAATCCTAGATTTCTCTTCGCTCGGCCGCATATTTCCCGGATGTGTCTTCCCCACGATAAATGTTTAGTGATTGTTACACCTAAATACCTTATGGTTTCAACGCTTTCGATCTTCGTGTTACTAATTTTATAGAATCACTATCGAATTATTCCTCCAAAACGTGATAGCTACACACTTTTTAAGGTTATGTTCTAACTGCCAATTGTTGCACCATTCTTGAATTGCAGCTAAATCCTTGCTAAGCGATTTCCTGTCTTCTTCTTTTGATATACACTTATACAGTACCGCATCGCCTGAAAAAAGTCTAACCTTACTACTAACTATGGCGTCCAAATCGTTTATGCGTAAAAGAAATAGAAGCAGACGCTCTACGATACCCTGGGGAACTCCCGAAGTCGCTTTGATTGTGTCCGACATGATACCATCTATGACAACTCTCTGCTCTCGCCTACTTAAGAATTCTTTTACCCAACATACAACGTCTTTATTTATTACAAAACTCTCTAACTTCAAGATTATTTTATGATGAGGAACTTTATCGAATGCCTTTTTAAAATCTAAAATATCGCATCAACTTCAGTACTGTTTTCGCGGTAGAATAACTTATCGTGTACGCATAAAGCTAATTGTATCTCGCAAGATCTACCTTTCAGGAACTCATATTAGCTGTTTATGAGCAAATCTGACTATCCAACTGCCCCATGATCGAACTGACTAAAATGTGCTCAAATACCTTACAAGAGATTGACATGAGTGAATTGGGTCTGTAGTTACTAGGTGCTTCCCTATCACCGCTTTTAAAAATAGGTGTAATGTTAGCTACTTTCCAATCCTTGGTTACTGCGTGATTCTTTAGTATTTTATTGAATATTATTTCTAGATAGGGGTTTATTTCAGAAGCTAAGGTTTTTCAGAAGCTAAGTGGCCCAAGGAAGAACTTCCGAAGCAATGTTATTTTTTCCTGGTCATGACCTTGCACCATGCTCTTCTGCCAGAGCTTGTTGAACCAGTTGGCTTCTCGCAGCTTAACCCTATTTTTAGTTTAAATGTTAATGAAATAACGCAATGCACCCGCAGACGATAATGAAGGACCAAATTTGACCTAGGGTACCCCTTCCCTTTTCTCAAAGCAGTTTCTCTTGAATATGTGGCTCCCCAAAAGTCACAGATATTTGGTTCGGCTCCTGATATTCAGCCTTGGACTCAAAAACCGCCCGAAATGAGTTGATCTTCCAGTATACTGCTTTTCTACGCCTTTTACTTCTGCTAAATCCAGTATATTCATTCATATTTTATTATGTGAGTTGGCTTCCAAAATGAATTGAAAATCGTAAAGATTTGGCATTGGGTGGCCGCCAACAATTATCCATCCCCATATGACCCGGAGAATAGAGCACTTTTCCATAGTCTATGGATGAATAGAATATGGTGACTACAGTGGTCAGTGCTGCGACTAATTTCACTATAGGGAAACAGGTGAACCAACTTTGGCCCTAAGACTATTCATGCAGAGAATAATTGAGAAAAAAATTACGTTCGTTTTGTTTAAGAATTTAGAAAAGACTTTTGGCAACACAGAGCGGAATTTAATTCTTGTAAATCTAAAACAAAATGAGCATCTTATAATGACAGAAAAATTATAGGTAAAAAAAATTTCTGGAGCAGTCTGTGGTGCATGAACGATGTTTTAATATTGCTAATCTATGTAATCTACGGAAATACGGAAAATATATTTGGTGAAAATCTTTCTAACCAGTAATGACTTCGTTACCATGTAGACACTAACCATCTTTTTTGCACGTGGCTCTTATACCTAACTTGTTTCCATGCAGTGGTAGGGTTGTAGCCCTTAGTTCATGTCTGCAATGCATGTATGGTGCTCTTCACCCCCTGCCACTCACCCTCGAGGTGGCTCACTGAGTATAACGTAGATCTCGATGTAGATCCTTGATAAAAAATTAGTTTCTTCGATTACCCAAAGGCATAGCGGTCAAGGCCAAGGCTGAAAGGTATTTCAGGAAAAATCTACTATATTGAAAAGACATTGGCCAGGTATCACCTGAAGAACAGTAAAATGAAAACAACAGAAGTTGAGGAATGCAGTAGAAGAGTCCAAGGCCATTGCTAAATTCGGGAAGGAAAGTTACATGAGATAAGAAAGTATCGTTATTTAATAAGCTAAGTAACTATCAATTAGCGAAGCTAGAATGAAACAGCCAGTAGAATCACTCAGGCGAAGAGCGCGTTGTGCCAAAGGAAGAATTACGCACAGCTG
Source organism: Platycnemis pennipes (assembly GCA_933228895.1). Taxonomy (NCBI): domain Eukaryota; kingdom Metazoa; phylum Arthropoda; class Insecta; order Odonata; family Platycnemididae; genus Platycnemis; species Platycnemis pennipes. Next base: position 38,862,075 of record OW121850.1, on the reverse strand, counting down.
AAAGTAGAAGTATGGAAGTAAGGAAATACTTCATAAGATCATGCATACATTGGAGTATTCTGGAGTATGACAGAGAGGCATTGGCAATCACGGCGGCAAAGACTTCAAGGCTAAAATCATTCGTATTATATTACAACGGAAGAATTATAGAGATCAAATGGAACGGCTAATTGTAAGTGAAGAATGAAGAAGTCCCAAATAGAATTAAGAAAAGAGAATTCTGTTGAAAATCATAGAAAAAGGACGGGGTAATCAAATCGGCAGTATCCTGAGACATGATGGACCGATAAAGACAATCGTCAAGGAAAAAGTGAATGGGAAGAATGGAAATGAAGGCATGGCATGTTAAAAAAAGTGTTACCCGGAGGTTAGTCTTTGGTAGGAGAGGGTAGCGGGTAGAGCCATTGGTGTGTGAAATTCACGCATTCAGGGTAGGGGGACTAATTCCTTTCCCTGGGCCACTTGAGATTTCCTACAAAATTCTGACGCAGAAAATAAAATCACGAGATTTTATAGGCGGGGGTGTCCAGAAAGCTTCTCCGTGGGAGTTGAACCCGGGACCCTCTGGTCTACCAGCACTCCAGCACTCTACCCACAAGAACCCCATAAAATACATATCTCTGCGTAGATTTGAACTCGGGCTCTCGGAGTGGGAGGCAAGGGCTTTAACCACTACACCAATCTGACCCCCGAGCTGTTAATGAAATAAAAAGATGAATTGTGTAAAAATGAAGAGGTCATCTAATAGGAGAATCGAATAATGAGCTGGGTCAAAATAGTCTTAGGATTGATACTCTTGTTACTCTGATAAAGATGATTAAACAAATAATTGTTTTTTTCTTGTCCGATGAAAATTTAGACAGATTAGTCATCATCCCATTGAGGTAAAGTGTAAGGAATGCAGGAAAAAACAATATGTAACTTATTAATAGAGAGATGTTGCAATATTCCAAAATATAAAAATTTATTTCGACTAGTTTCGATGATGATACTCTCTCATTCTCACTCTCGAATTCTCAAGTGAATGTACTTGAGAATGATGTAGTATAATCGAAACTAGTCGAAATAAATTTTTATATTTTGGGTAATTGCAATTCCTTTCTATTAATATGGAACGTTTCCTCCACATCACACCTGAATCTGGTTTGTTTAATATGTAACTTCCTCAGATATCGGTATTTTCCGGACTAACAGACCTCTCGCCCTGAATAAATCGTTTAATATGTTGATTTTTTTGATCATCATCCTCATGGATCAACAATCCTAGGATTGGTTTGACGCAGCCCTCCACTTGATTCTTCTATCGTTCAACCTCTTCATATCAACGTAGTTCCTCTCTTTCACGTCCTTTACGACCTTTTCTATATAACTCATACGAAGCCTGCCTTTCCCATTCTCCCCGTTCACTTTTCCTTCGATAATTGTCTTCATCGTGCCATCGTGTCTTAAGATATGGCCGATTAGGATGTCCCGTCTTCTTTTTATAGCTTTCAGCAGACTTCTCTCTTCTCCCACTATTCTTAGGACTTCTTCATTTGTCACTCGGTCGTTCCATTTTTTCTTCATCATTCTTCGGTAGCACCATATTTCGAAAGCTTCTACCCTTTTCTTCTCCGCTGCTGTCATCGTCGCTGTCATCTAACTGATGTGTTTTGCTTGGAATGAATTCCAACTATTCTGAGACTGTTAGAGATGAGCCGCCTTTTATACCCTCATTGATTTGATATCTTACTCTGAAAAAGAGTTTTTCCGAGATGCAGATGCATTGTTACCATTCAAATATCTCTGTTTTCCTCGCACCCTCGCCTTTCCTGCAATGCCCAGCACAACACAAATAGCAATGGAGCGGACGGTCAGTCTATCCCGTCTCACATTTTTTTGTGAAAGGGCACCCCATTAAAATTCGACGGTAAAATACCTGCACTGATAATCAGCCTTTCTCGTGTCCCAGAGGCCTCACACTCTCGTTGAGTTTGTTAATGCTTGAGGCTAGAAGAGCGCGCTTATTGCGAAAAGCAAGCAAGGCTAGAATTCCTTTCTTTGTCTAATGTTCAACTCCGCTTTGATATCTTATAAGTTTCATTAATTTTACATGTTGATTCTAGTAGCAAATGGCTGACCCGAAGGTTACTTGAGAAAAACATTTATTTTCAGTCGCTGCTTTAGTAGGTAGGTGCATAGAAATTTTTTTCTCCATGAATTGGTTTTTATGTTAAGTATCTTATTTAGCCTCCGTTCTACGCAAACTGTGAGTACCACGGGTAAACTAGTCTTTGCTGAGATTTTCAATTTGATATTCCTATGATGAAGGAAAACACTAAGGCTTCTTTTTAGTCCATAATTTAATCATCACGAACTCTGTTCTAAAATTCCCACTTTCAGAATCTTTATAATGGCAAGGTGGCTTGAAATAATAGCCAAGATTGTAAAAATTTAGTGGAAAAAAAAACGCACAAAGTTCATTTCCTGATCATCACATATGCATTTCAGGATCGTGATCAATTATTTGAAAGCTAAATCTATAATCCTTGGGTGCAGTGTGGTAATAGATATTTTCTCAAATATTAGTAAGTTCTACTCTTCCGGTTTAGTAAAATACTCGTCGTGAATAAATCGTATTGTGGATTATTACTGTGTTGATGTTTTTGGATCAAATGAAAGGGAAAGATTTCGCGTAGAAATGCATCTGAGGAATCACGCAGTTGATGTTTTGGTGATGATACAGGTGTTGAAGACAATCCCAACCGATGAGACAGGAAAATACTTTTTATTTTCCAACATTTTTCGCAAATTTTTAGCAGTATATTTGTTTGTGATGGGTTAAATTTCTACGATTATCGCGTGACCTGGAAATTATCCGATGAGATTCTAGAAAGGACGGCGCGGCAAAGAAGCTGTTTCCGACACAGTGGCTAAAGGGAGAGCTAAAGATAGGGAGAGAGAGATAATGGAGAATACGCGGCTGAAATAGTGCGCCTCATGCCTCACCGAGCGGCTGCAGCGATTTTCAAGCATTTGCAAGAGGTTGCTTGCACCTGGATCTCCGCGGGAAAGAGAACACTCGCGTAGGATTACCTCAGAGAGAGCGAGAGGGAGAGACAGTTGCGTGGACGACCTTGGGACAATCCTCAGGAGCAGAGGGCAAAAAAGAGGAAAACAATTTGCTGAGGTTAATTCGTAGCGTGTTAATCGCCGCACGATATTTCGAAACGTATTTCTCAAGTGAAATCTTGGATTTCTTTTGGCATTTATCCTTTCCAAAGAGGTACATTTTTTCTCAAGCTGCCTTTGATTCCATGTGAACTGTAATGTCAACTGTAACCATCCACGTGATTGTCACTAGAAGGAAAAATAGGCTAAAGAGAGAGAGAGAGAGATTCTATTATATCTAGGTACGCATTACCCCGAAATCCACTGCAAGGGTTGTTGGCGGATAATACATAAATTTGGAAAGTGAATTTAGGTTCTAGGGTATTACTCTTACTTCTAATCCGTCATTGGGAAATCATATCCGAAATTGTTGTGGCACATGGCTGGAGAAATTGGAAAATGTAAATAGGAAAAAGACTTATCAAGCGACTTGTGGTACATCTACATCTACGTAATACCCTGTGAGCCACCACGAGTGTGTGTGGCTGGTGGTAATGTGGAATGGAAAAGTAAAAGAAATATTTATACCAATATACGAAGAATTTGTACTGGTACGGCCTCACCTGGAGTTAGCATCAATCATTTGGGATCCAATTGATAAATATTTAATCCAAGAACCGAACAAGGCATAAAAGAAAGCAGTGCGTTTTAACTAACTCTTTAGAACGCATAGAAAGTTTCACTATTGGAAGACCTTGGAAGAGAAACCCTAGTGACTAGAAGGTTGTTCATAAGAATTAAGCTTCGTGAAAAATTCGTATTACATGAATTCGATTCTCATAATGCGGGCATATTTTTACCTCCAAAATACATCAGGAGAATATACAGAAACAAGAATTAACTGCTGAACCGAGTGATGCAGGAACATGTATTGCCAAGCACAATACGTGACTGCAACGCGAACAAATTAAATTCTTTTGAACAGTTTACACTCCGTCATTAACAAAAAAAATTTTCAGCTAAATTCAACTTCATGGCTGGTGATCCTTCACCAGGGTATGGCAGTGGCATACCAGGAAGGGTGTATGGCAGTGCGGGACTCCACACCAGGCACGCAATACCGCCGAGTAAATAGTTCTGCTCGCACAGTCGAATAGACAGTTCTGCTCCATAGATTTCACTATAATGTCAATTAAATTCTCCACCAGAACAAGACAGTTTATCATTTAATACAGCTTCCAACTTCTAACTGTTATTATGCGGTAGAAGCACAGAACGAATCTTGTTCAAATTTTCGTAGTTATATATTATACATGTGTTGCGATTTCATCAGTTATTGCATTCATGCGTAAAGTCAGGTATATAGCATCGGTACATCTACATCTACATAATACCCTGCAATCCACCATAAAGGTGTGTGGCAGGGGGTGAGTTCTAACAAAACATGCACTACTTATCATGCATAAAAAAGGTTTAGTATTTATATACTGTTCTAAATTTCACTATTTAAAAAAAGATAAAAATAGCATAGCAAACATGCAAAAATATGCTGTTAGTTGGGTTAGCTTCAAGTCCTTAAACCAACATGGGATTTAAGGGATTAACATTCCACTCTCAAATTTCCAAAATAACCACTTGATGAAAATTAAATTTTTTTTTATGCTCCTTTGCGAAATCGTTATTCCGATTTTTATTTATTTGAAAAAATATCCATCTTGCTATTCATTTTCTTTTGTGTCAGTCCACGTTTTTTTGCCATAGAATACATTTTTCTCTATCAGACTCTTCAGCTATTATTTCTTGACCTCTCTGCTAAGTACTTTGATCCGTAGTACTCTCGTAAGAGCATATATATTTTTCGGTTGTCATTCTCCTTCGAGCGTCGCAGATGCTATTCCTCTAGCATGTTACGTTTTATGCTTTACATCAGAATTACCTGTTTCTTTTTGTGCCCTTCTTCTTTTATAATTAACTTCGGCTCTGTTCTTCTAAAAAAATTCATTACTTCCGTTTCTTTTTATGTTTATTCCGAATGACTGCGTCCTTTGCTGTTCCACCAGCTTTTATCAGGAGACGTAAATCTCGCACGACTATCAATGTTAAATGTTTTGGCGTACCAGCGTTTTTAGTTTAATTTGTTTCCAGTATTTTGTTCAGATGTTGTTTGCATTTGTCCTTTCTCTTTGGTGTCTTGATCACGAGGATTTTTTATGATCGATATCTGAATCTGTTGATTTTTCGATATAACCCAATTTAGTCTGCCATAACTTTTTAGTGGACATAATTTTTGTTGCCTTTTAATATTTTTATTCCGTATTTGGTATTAAAGCGCATTTAGTATCATTTGCGATATCTTAGCTCACCGGCTGACTGGCTTTTACTGTTACGTACTATGTTAGGATACTGATGCTTCTGGGCATACGCCGGTCTTTTAACAAAATATTATAAGATAATTCAATGATCTGGATCTGTGCTTAAGAAATAAAGAGCATAGTATTCGAAAACAATTTTTCACAAAACGTAACCCGCGGAGCATCTAAAGTGAACAAGACGTAAGAAGATGTGTTCCTGCAGAAAGTTTCTGCGGTGTCAGGCGTGGCACAAGTGTGGTCCATCATGACGCGCAATACCAAGAAAAATAAAAGTAAATGGGTGTAATTTAACGTATCAATGTTTATTTCAATTTAAGATTCGAATTGACGAAACGACTAATTTTTACCTTCTTTCTCTCAGAATCTCAACTATTTTCTATCGTCCATCAAGAGCACACCAAAATAATATTTTTCCTTCCCCATCTTAGAAATTATCTATAATAATAATAATATTTTTTCCTAATGGTGAGAGATGAAACCGGGTTATTGATTTTTTAATGGAAATTTTGACTCAATCTTGTTATAATATTGCTAACAATGTTGTTTCGGTTTTCGTTTCATAATGAATTTAAATTAAAATTTCACCTAAGAACCCTGTTGACGTAGCTTAGGCAATGTTTTTGACTGCATAAACAGTAACATCAGCGTGACTTAGAAAGATAAAACACAGGTTGAGTTTTGCATTTTGAATGCCCTTGTTCCCCGTATTATCTTGTTTGAACTTTCATAAACGTATCTCCCTCCCGATTGACCTTTCATAAACGTATCTCTTCGTAATGCCGAAAACCTAGTTACTGTTTGCGATCACCCTGGAATTAGTGATGTAAGAACAACTGTGGAAATGCCAAGTTTATTCTTCATTCATAATGTAGTGATGTAATCACGAGGCAAAATTGATTATAATTGCAAATCCAAAGTGGAACGGATCATTCATGCGCTGGAGAAAAAGGAATCTTACCCAATGTATGAAAGACTGGGAGGTATTAAGATATGAAAGAGTCCGATTTAGATGTTTCGAGTGACCGAGTGAGAGATATCACCCGTTGCCACTGTGAACTGTTGTCACTGGTCACTGTGAACACTTAGGAGGGAACCCAAAAGATGCCCAGCCAGCAATCATGTTGCACTCAGAAGATGGTAGTAATTACAAAATTTGAAAGGTGCTAATGTCATTCCGTTCCACTTTTTTGTGCCATCATCTTAGCGGGGAATCGCGGAACTACGGAATGCACACAATTAAATTTGAGGAAGCTCGAAAGTATAGAGCCCCGCTTAACGTTTTCTTGAACATGTTCTCCAACGTAACGTATCTCCCCAATCTCTCGATCTTATCCATTCTCACCCATTATTTTACACGAAAGGAGGGCATTTAAACCCTATCATCCTATATGTCTCTCTGATTTTATCTGTATGAGCTAACCGACCAGTCTTGAATCATTCGTTACTCACCGAATAAATATTGACGTTTTCATTGCCGACGAAAACGTCATATTTTGTTGTCAACGTGGATAAGCGAATAACTTGAAACGAATGACGTTATCATAACAACAAATTTCATTCGTTAAAGCGTAACGAAAGATTCAAGACTTGGGCCCCAGGTCACGCTGGGGATACCACTAAAAACCTTGATAACACCATTTGCGAAAGTTAAGAGTTCTTTCCATGAATATTGAATGTTTTTTCAAAACTTCGCATTGTAATAAGCGCATCTCTTTTCGGACATGCCCTTGAGACTGATAAAAGTCTACGGAGACAATGTTTATGGATAAAAATCTTTTCAGGAAGGAAATCCAGTCAAGTAACATTTGCACGAATTCTAGCAAAGCTATCGCTCGAGAGATTCAAGTCGATGAAGGGCATCATCATTCACTAATTTTAAAGAAATAGAAGAAAAAATAACCAAACCAGATAATAGAACCGTGACCTAGTGGTCAAGGATTGTTGGATCTAATTCTCGTATGCTTCCTATCTTCGAAGGGTAAACGCACTGCGATACCCCTTTTCTGAGTTACAAAAGTAATTTTCGTCAGATGGGATGTGATGGAATTTCCAAGCACATTTCGTCAATAAAAATTTGTTAAACAAATTTTTCCTAATGGTAAATAAGTTAAAACTCAACTGTATTTCATGACTGAATGTTTAGCATATTCTTAACTGCAATTAAAAAAGTTCTAAGGGGGATAGCAATCACTCAAGGATAGTGTTTGTGGCAGTGCATCGGTATTTTAGTACTGTACGCTATAATTTTGAATTGAATTCGCTATTTTTTAATGCAGCAATTGGTTACGAAATGGCAATACCATTTAATTTTTTTAACCAGCCAATCACTCTTCCGTCTACTCATACAGCGCATAAAAACTCAAATCAATATTACAGCATGGAATTCTCTGGTTTTTTTTACTTGGATTACCCTATGGCTTCAATATGTCTATGAATGAGAGTACTATTTCTTCTGTCATACTCTCCTATGCTTCCTAATACCTAGACATCTTCCCTTTCAAAATCAGGGCTTGGGAAAAAGTCCGGCTATTATAACTCTCGTATAAATGAGGATGCTAAATGTGAAAGGTACTTGCAACGTACCTGAAATAGGGTGACAACCCCACTGGTAATTTAGCCCAAATGCTCTCCAGAAAAGGATTACGATAAGATTGATCCCAGTGCTTTATGGTTAACTACCTATATGCTGCTTAATAAGTGCGCGTGTATTTAGGTTGCACGAAATGCGAATTAAGAACTCGAAAGTTTCCTACGGAGCTTTCCCAATTGCCTGGAAATCAAGTTCTAGCGATACGCTGCACTGTCAATGTTTGAAATTTTTAAACGCCACTATTAATGAATGGCAGGGACTTATAAGTAACACTAAAGCAAATAAGTTACAATTACCGAAAAGAAGCTTCAATTCCGACGGTTTTCCGGAAGGCTACGATTCCGTAAAAATGATTGCATTGATTTTGCTGGGGTTACTCAAGGATTTCGATTGGAAACCGAGTCCTTTCATGCTTCTTGAAATAGACACTTTTAAACCAAATCCATTCTGTAAAAGATTGACGTTTTCGGAAGAAAACCTTTATTCACTATAAGTATTAAAAGAATATCATCACTGCTATATCACTTACTTGGTCGCTATAATTTCCGCTAAGAGTTTATTTTTTTAGTATTAGTAGGCAGGCACGTAGCCAGGGGGGCCTCTGGGGCCTTACCTCACCCCCCCTTCCCCCCGAATTTTTCCCTAATAATTTGGTTTTTCTGATTTTCTGGGTATGATAATCCGGATTACCTTCGTATAATTCAAGTGCTATGTCTCCTGAAGCATGATCTCAAGTTTCATGCATGTTTGGGGTTAATAATTTGTTCTTTTCAATCTGATATGTATATATGCGTTGAACTTCTGTTCTGGGGCCGGTAAAATTAACTGCTTCATAACGAGGCAAGCAGTAAAACTTTACGAGTGAGAAGAGATAAAAAGGGCCCTGTGAAAGTAAATACCAAGCACTGAAAACTAAGGGGAGAGATTTGTAACGTGTCGGCACCGAACGGTCAAGGCTGATTTGTTTCCAGTTACCCTACACTAGGCTTAGCCCCCCAGAAGCAAATTTCTGCCTGCGCGGCTGTTAGTAAGTGTATGATTAGGTTTTCCATTTGTTCAATCACCGTTTTATATCGCATGCAATTAATTTATTGAATTTATAATAAAAATACTACCTTATGGAGCTGAATCCAAGACCCTAGGTATCCGCTGGCACGTTAGTTAGAACTATTAGGTTTGGGTTATTAGGCCACAGGTTTGAATCCCGCCTCAAGGTTTGATGTTGCAATATAACATCGATAGTTGCTGCACCCTAGAGTCTTATTCTTCTTCTAATACCACCCTTAGGTTGCCAAATTGATTCACATTACGACCTGGACACCTTGATGAGCTTATTTTGAGTCATCGGAAATATTGAATGCCGTCAAATATTGCTGTAGTATGACAAATTTACAATGCATCGATGAAATCGACGAAGCTTCATTCATAAGAACTTTCTCTGTAAATGGCCATTGAGTTGATGAATTTGGCATCAATAACGATTTGGCCCGGAATTATCGCTATTCATCATAATAAGTTTGACTCAGCTATCCACTCTTTTCTTCTATCCGCTCACCTCTTGTCGGTGAGAAAATTTCTTTCTTTCACACCCTTCACATTTTTACCCGTGAAAATCGTGAATTCGTTTCGTCACTGACACCCCGAGCAATGGAGTTCGTTGATATTCACGAAGAGAATGAGAAACATTCGGTCAGACGTCAAGGCCACGTGCCTGTCACCCGGGGAAATGTGTGTGGATGATCCCCCCCTCAATGTGTAATAATGTCAATCCCACACCGTCGTAAATTTGAGGTGTTCGACATACAACTGTGTTCGTGACGACAGCACGGAAAAAAACACGTGAAGTTCTCATGATTGTTTTTTTTAGACGAATAAAAAAACTATTCATGCATGCATGTCACACGACTATGTGGGTAGTACCCGAAAATTTCGAGTGACGATGCGGGTGGAATCGGTGGACCAAATAATTAATCGGAGGTTTGGGTCCGTGTCGTGCATTGCGAGATCGTTCCAATGTAAGAAAAGGAGCGAGGCCGAAATACAAATGCATAATATTTACGCTTATCTTCGTAGTTAACCAGACAGACACTCATGCATACCCGCTTAGGTAAATGGCTGTTCATTACTGAATGGCCCAGGTGGGCATAAGGCAAATCACCTATTTGTGGTGCGGGTGACATCGGCCTATATTGGAATCAAAGGCTTGTTGAGAGTTCATCAAACTGGACGATTAGTATTTGAAACTCGAAATGTCTGCTGACCAAATTAAATTACATAACTCAAGTTTACGAAGTATGCCATCTATTTCGAAATGGGATTCCTCGTACATGAGGTTAAAGCTGCTATATTGCTGCCCTGGAAATACAATTCAACGTTCACTCCTCATCGATTCACATTAACCCAGATTCGAAGTAATCGAAATCCACGATATTTGCGGTACCAAAGATGGAAATTAATGTAATATTAGGTGTGGGAATTTCTCTTCTGTAGCTCTTTAGGTGCTGCCTTGGTAGCCAGGTCGATTACGCCTAGGCCTGGCAATCCAAAGGCTGAAGGTTCGAATACAGCTTGGACGAAGGTGTTGTATTTGTCCTAGGTTTAATTAAGAATAGGATATATTTTGAGTAAAATAATATAAACAGTTGGCACTCCTAATAACCGAAATCTACGACTTTATTTTAAGCATTGTGAACTTCATCATCATCATCAGTCATTAATCCTCAGATTGGTTTGACGCAGCTCTCCACTGAGTTCTTCTATCGGCTAATCTCTTCATATTTACGTATTTCTTCTCTTTCACATCCTTCATCACTTGTGCCTTATATCTCACTCGAGGACTTACTTTGCCATTCTACCCATCCATTTTTCCTTCAACAATTGTCTTTATCAGGCCATCGTGTCTTAAGATATGGCCGATTACGTTATTCCGTCTTCTTCTTAGAGTTTTCAGCAGGCTTCTCTTTTCTCCCACTCTTCTTAGGACTCCTTCGTTTGTCACTCGGTCGATCCATTTTAACTTCATCATTCTTCCGTAGCACCACATTTCGAATTATTCCACCCTTTTCTTCTCCGCTGCTGTCATCGTCCATGCCTCACTGCCGTAAAGAAACATGCTCCAGATATACGTTTTGATGAATTGCTTCCTTACTTCCAAGCTTGTATTTCCAGCTGTAAGTATATTCTTCTTTTGATAGAATGCCCTCTTTGCCTGGGCTATTTTACTCACTATTTCTTTCTTGCTTCGTCCATCGTTGGTTACTCTGCTCCCCAGGTAACAGAACTCTTTCACCTCTTGCAGTTACTGTTTTCCTAGTATAACGTTGGTTTTGGCCTCCTCTCTCTTGCTGCACACCAATATCTTTGTTTTCTTCTTATTGATCGTCAGATGATAACTGTCCATTGTCCTTTCCATGGTTGTTAGCATCTTATTCAGATCCTTCTCTGTCTCTGCTACGAGTGCTATGTCATCGGCGAATCGCAGCATGCTAATTTTTTCTCCGTGAATGTTCACTCCAGAACACTTCTCCTTGATTTCGTTGATGGCTCTCTCGATGTAAACATTAAAAATTACGGGAGGCAGTGCACAGCCTTGTCTCACTCCTTTCATTATTCTTGCTTCTTCACTGCAGGGTCCATATTTAATCACAGCTACTTGGTTTTTAAACAGACTGTATAATTCTTCGATCATTGTATGACACTCCAATTCCTTTCAAAATACCAAGCAATGAATTCCAATCCACGTTGTCAAAAGCCTTCTCTAAATCCACAAATGCAATGAAGGTCGGTTTGTTCTTCTCCATTCTCTTCTCTATGAGCAGCCTAAGGGCCAGTATTGCTTCTCTTGTACCCTTACTTTTCCTGAATCCAAATTGATCTTCATCCAGGAATTACTCAGCTTTTTGTTCTATTCTTCTGTAGATGATCCTTGTCAATATCTTCGATGAATGTGTTGTAAGGCTTATGGTCCTAAAATTTTCGCATTTCGCCGCTTTCTTCTTTTTGGGAATAGGAATGATGATGTTTTTCTCGAAGTCCCTGGGTATTTCTCCAGTCCCTGGGTATTAATCTATTGTGAACTTATCATTTTAATAATTCTTTCAGCCTGCTACCACTTGCTGGGTGTACAACGCTCCTCACTCGCCATTCATCGCAGATATTACCGGTGATAGGGAATATGTCTACACCTTCGAGTAGTTCAGAGCGAATGGAACGTTCAGTCCCTTCTTCCGAGGTGGAGAGTTGTTTGACCTCAAGGGATGGGACAAGGACCAAAATTCTTGTGAGTAAACACTACAGCCGTAGGTATATCTAGTACTGGTGCGTGATTTTGACTTGGCCTGGTAATAACGTTGTTTTTACTTGATGCAGTCAAAACCACTCATATTAACCTGCCCACATCCATTACATCATTGCCGTTTTAATTCTCAGGGCCATTTTCTACATAAATAGCCATTGATAATAAGATTAGTTCGAAAAAGCTCTCCATTCCATTTTTTCTATTGGTTTAGCTCTTCATATCTCCACAAGCCCAATGACATCAATGCTAAAATGTTGAAATATTGAAAACTTCAAAGGTCACTATTATTTTCTTTTTTAACTTGAATTTTGAGTAGGAAACGGGCATTCAACATAAAAGGAATCTAGGTTACACAATATCACTGCCGATGTTCATAGCATTGGTGGACCCAAATTCAACGGAATGGTATTGGAGGGTGGCCTATAGAGTAGTTCTCTTTGACTTTGCCTCGTTGCCAATGTAGACCGCGCAGATTACTTCAAATACAGATTCTTAAAGATTATGGTGGTTTTTGCTTTGTTGCTGACATTGCTGTTTGTTGTTGCTTGGTGATAGCGTTTTAGATGTAGGATTCGAGAAGGAGATAGAAGGTTGAATGGTGGAAATGAGACAAAAAAGCAGTACTTATGCCAAGAATGTTGTAAAAGTGGAACGGAATATGCAGGAGGGAATCAGGAGGCAAAATAAGCACATGAGGGTAATGTGTTGGTGAAGGCCTAAATGGATTGAGAATAAGAAATTAAGCAGGGAATAAAGAGAAAGGGAAGTGGAATTATAGCATCTCATCTGTAGTTTCAAGTGTGCTACCACACTTTAAGGCGCTTCAGAACTGGAAGGACGGTACAAGGATGGGAATGGAGGGGAAAGGAGGTAAAGACTTCCCTAGTATAAATGGCGTTTTAAGTATCAGAGGTGAGGGTCAGTGAAAAACAAAGGGCTAACATGTTAAGAATTAAATTTATGGATGCATACAATTACTTGAAAGGATTTCTGGTGTTAAGGCCGTTTTACTTCCGTTTGATCCGTCTGCGAAAGTCCGTGACGTAGAAAATTGCGAGGACGCTTGCTTGACAGCTTTGCACGGTGCAATGGTCGGTGCATTATGTCATTGACAATATACCATTCAGTGGCGGTAATACCGTCAGTATATCGCATACGTCAATATTTGGAAAGTAGCAATTAATTGGACGTGAATGATGCGATAAATAAACCACTTAAAAATATGTTTTAAGCCATAGTCTAAACATAAAAGTTGAGACCCTAGTCCCGTATACTTAGCTCAAAATTTTCACAACGAACGAACGGCTGTGGACCAAGGTAACGAGTTCTTCCTTTACGATCTAAATTTAAGCTTCCACGTGATTAATCACCCAGCTCATCATAATTGCACTTTATTCACTACCTAAGGAGTTGTATGCAAACAAAAACACCCAACTCAATCGTCCTATTTAATTGCTAGAATTCCCCAGGCAGTTCGTTGCCGCTATATCTGCACCATCTAGTGAGAGAAAAAAACTTCAAACTTTCGCGAACGGATAGATCAGATTAGAACATGTTCTAATTTGCTCGCAGTCGTTCACGCAGTGGCGCACTGTCTCTCCTCGCAAGTCGTCGCTTTGCACGGCGTAATATTTCTTGCGCAAGTGTTGTCGCAGCAGCCTGCGCAGTATCAATGACCGTGTAAAACGGCCTTTACTCTTGGTAATAATCAAATAAATTTGTGGAATTTTCACTTTTAATGTTTATTTCACCTATCGTATTCAACGTTTTGGTATCGTTGTCGAGGTGACAACTGCTAGAAAAATACACCAAGGCGTTGAAATAGATTGGTAAAATAAAGCTTAAAGTGGAATTGCACAAAATTATTTCATTATTACCATAGTTAACTACCATGCAAGATTTTTTCCTCGTTTTTTCCCGTTATGGGATGAAGATGAGGAGAATGTATGCCATACCACTGGGGGAAATCGTGGGAAGAGAAATATTTTCGCGGTAGCAGCGGAGCGTTTAAGAATCTCACTTACCTTCATCGAGGGTAAATTCGTGATAGCATTTCCATGTCACCATCTATCTCTTGACCATCACAACGGACTCAAGATTCCTTCCGATAAGCACGGGGGCATTGTGGTCACAAGGGCTCTCTTTACCCGGGGACCATCCTCGAGGCGGAACTCCTTCCGGCGATTGTGTTGCGTCCATACAGGACGCCTCTCTAATCTGACACACGTAGGCATATCGCGCAGTTTGACGGAAGGACCAGGGGAGAGACCTTTTCCTTCCTCTAATTCGCTTATCCAGCATATTATACCCTCGAAGGCGGAATTCAGTATTCCATTGTTCCTGACTGAATCCTGCCAATTCCTAATTTTCGTTAGCAACCCTATTTAGGCAAGAGAGGTGAAGGAACAGATTCCAACCTCTCAGCGGGATTGCGGAATTGGTTTTTTTCCTTCCTGCGCAAGGGTGTACGGTATGAGGTGAACCATAGCAGGCATGTATTTTCAATCGCGATTGATTTTGCGTCCCTGAATTATCAATGCTGCATTGTCAACGTGGTGCATGCGTCTTTAATGAAAAGAGAACCAAATTCGCATTCACTCTCACTTCTCATTAATAAATCCTATGACTCTTCCCCTGTGTTTTATGCTTGTTGTTTTTCTCCAATGTACAAAAACAGCAGAACTCACATTAGTTTCTTCGCGTACTCTTCTTGAGATAATTCTGTGCCAATGGTAGGGTGAAAAATAGTCTAGGAATCCAAGGAAATGTCTATATGCTTATGCTAAGTTATAAAACTTGTTACTAAGTTATAAGTTTGTTTTATTCACAGATATGTTTTATTCGTCGTTCCGGCCTTCTCAGTTTGTGTTTTATGTTTTCTTAATGTACTCTTATGTTTTAATTAGTTGGTTTTTAGAAATCGCTTTATCATAGGTACGTCGTGGTGAGGATGAATTGTGGGATATGGAAAAGGGGAAAGATGTTTTGAAGGAAAGGGATTGTGGCTGAGAAGAAGCACTAATTCCACTCAATTTATTGTAAATGTCTCTGACTCGTCATAATCCCACAAATTGTTCACTTTTGGAGGCCTGAAAGCTTGAGTTAAATATTGTTAGTTGTTATTTGATGTTATTAACCTTTGGGTTGTTATGGATCGTTTCTTATATCCATATCAATGATCGTGGACAATTTTTCCTACATGACATCTTTTATTATTTTATTTCCCCAGCATGCCCTTATTCCGTAAATCCAAACCAATCTGACTTCAGCACGAAACACCCAAAGTGATTGACGAGAAGATATCTGGTTTTTTGTCTCAATTTAGTGACTATTACGAGCAAAAATAACAAAGTATTAGGATTGAGTAAAATTCTTTTCTTGAGAAATCTTTTTCTCAATTATTAGTTGTGACTGCTCATAGACATTGAAATTTAGAATAATATTCTCCTATATTTTTGCGGGCATTTTCTTTCGAGAACTAAGGCCGAGTACGATAGGAATTTTATTTGTTTACCTCTTCGTATTTTTCATTTCTTGATAGTCTGATTTTTAGATTTCTTTGCACTTAAAGCAATGCATTTTCGGCAATCTTCAAAGGTATCAAGATGCAACTCGTGCTTCTAGAGTACCAAGACAGAGTGGTGAAACATAGGGCTGTCAGGTTATCAGCGGTCCATTCCGGGAAGTTTTTAATTTAAGTGGTGATAATTCAGGGAGATTAAGTGAAAGTAAGGTCTAAAATCCATCTCTGATATTACTATTGCCCCGGAAAACTACATAAGGGCGGTAATATTCATCTGGAAACAAGACTGGTTAAATGATTTGATTATCACTGAAAGGAAAGGAACTTTTTTGCGAATCAGCATATCCTTGAACTTAGAGGGATTTTTACTTCCCGCCGGGTGAGACTTGTCTAAGTACGCCGAATTCCGGGAGAGATGACAACCCTTGTGAAGCAAGCGTTTCCCTTAGCATCAGATGGAACCCTGGGAACCGGTTTTACGTAAAATGCAGCATTCACACTGAGGTAGCCGTGGCAAGTGGCGCTGCAAATATCTTGACAAGTCTCCTGCAATATAGCATGCAGCATGGTCGAGCGTGAGCATCAAAGTAACGGAGGTAAACAGCACCGTTCCACCTGTGAGGTCGGGGATGCCTTCGGAAGAAGAAGAAGTGATTCTCTCGTGTGCCATGCATAACGAGAGAAAGGGTAGATGGGGGAAGGGTTCATTCATATTGATTTAATTCGTTTAACGAGAACTAAATAGCACGTTAAGCTGTTCTTTGATATTTCAATTAATGCCTTGTTTAGTAACAATATGCGTTGTGAATTGCGCCTGTTTATTATTTTGCGCACCACATTTGTTGACATAATCTTAACACCATTGCGATATCGTATCCTTTAACTAAACACCATGAACAACAACTCAAAAATTGGGTTTATTATTGCATGCAGAAACAGCACAGAAAAGTCGTTTACTTTCACATCCCGATTGTGGTTACAGAGAAATCTCTTCCTACACTACAATACATGCTCGTCAACTTTTTACAGTCAACACCACTGCCACAAAGTGTCCATGGCGCTAATATCGGAATAGAGCAAGTGAGTGCAGAAAAGGGTGAAAGTGCAAGAAAGAGCGTTTGGGTGCAAGAGCGTAGTGCACGCCCTTGAGGATTGGAACACGGCCTTACTCTGATGGGCGAAAATTATTCATTAGCTTACCGCGGTAGCCTTGTCGGGAACTCACCTGCCTTACAACCCCAGGATTGTGGGCTTAAGAGAGAGCGGGATCAAACTGGTCTCAGACTTGATGAATAGGGATGATGATGAACAATGGTAGTAGGCATGGTCCTTATATGTAGTAGACTAAGGTTTTTAGGATTAAAATTAAATTTAAACTTCGCAAGTTGCACTGCCCACTTATTTTTAATGTACCATCTAATACAAAACGCGTATTTCAACGCTTAAAGCGTAATCATCAGGACTACTCCTGAAAGCTTTAGATCTGATAATGACGATTTATTCGTTTAAATTAGGGATGGGTCGGTTCGGTTCTTCGGTTCCACCGGTTCTTGAGCTTAGAACCGGAACCGAGGCCAAAAATAATCGGTACCGAAATAATTGGCGCGAAAACCAGTTTGAAACCTACTCACACTCCGAAAGTGGAGGCTTCACATTAAAACCTGGTGAAATAGTGTACTTAGATGCTTCAAAGTCGCGAATAATTCTAATTCAGTCTCTGAAAATGATTATAGATTACCTTATCTTACCATTGAGCAATGCAAAGTAAGTGGTAAATTAAGAACCGGAACCGAGAATCGGAACCGAAGTTAAGAACCGAACCGGAACCGAAAAAAAGTGGAACCGACCCATCCCTAGTTTAAATACAAGTTTTGTATTAGTTTATACATTGGGAATAAGTGGAGTGTATGTACAACTTGTGCAGTTTAATGGTAATCCTTGAGATACTGTTCCACCGTGTTACGCCAAATGTAGTACAATTTACTGGGTTATAGGTTCAACAACCAATAAAATTATATCACATCGTCTCACATAACGCTTTTATCCTAAGACGATTTGAACCGGTGGAAAACCCGAGAAGAACTTCTTCCATTTGTTTGCCGGGAAAGCACACGCATTTATCAAAAAGCATTATTCGTTTGTAATTTTACACCCAATTTTGTGCAAACGTGTCTTCCAAACTTGATCTTCACATATTATGCGTGGTTTTTTTGATATTCTACCGACGACGGGTAGAATGTGCATCTGTAATATGCTGGTTTGATTGCCCCCACAGAAAAAGTAGTGTTTTGATGCCATTTTTTGGCCAATTTCGTATCAAAGTGTATGAAGTAAGGTAAGAACCTTTCAAGAAATGAACATTTGAATGTGACCAATATTTTTCGTCGGTTCCAAGGCCCTTTCCGCAGCTCTCCAGGCATAGGAATATTCATGAGGGCAGAATGTGGGATTGGAGTATAAATGAGTAAATTAATCTATTGAGAATGAGTTATTTTTATTGTTTTTAAATAAGTAAACAGTTGTGCGTTAGTTTCGTTCATTTTGAAACTAAAATTATCTACGCCCATAGTCATCTTCAGCTATCAGTTTCACTCCTGAAGATTTCCTAGATCCCTTCTTGTCGTTATCCGTGGTGCAGTCCTTTTCTATACAAATAATCTGGACAGCAAACTCCTACGAAATTTGGAGAGCTGAAATTAAAATGATTATAAAACATTAGAAATTGATAAATTAACCTTTTGAGGGAACAAGGAAAATATGATTCTTAGGGAGTTTAATTATTCTCCATTGAAGTAATTAATCCTGATTTTTTAGGTAGATCCAAATATATGCTTATTTTTTTAGAACGCTGTTTTTACAGCACAACTTTTTTAGTGTTCATTTATTGATATGAAATATACTCGTTTTTCGTTTTTTTATGGTAATAATCTACAGATAAAAACGATACAGTTGCAGGAGAAAATGTTTAAAGATGAAAATGTAAATAATCGTACACATGAAAATTCATTGATAAATTTTGTTGACGTTTTGGGCGTCGTTTATGAATACTTCTTAATGGAATGAGTCAATATTTGATGGAAGGAGTATTTATTAGAATTTTCACTTTTAATTAGGATCAATGCCATAAAGAAGATAAGAGGAAAAGAAAACTTAACTATTTTAGGAAATTGGAACGTTACTGTCGGCGAAGATCAAGATGGAAGAATAACTGGAAAATATGAGATAAATCGTAAAGCGAGAAAAAGGAAGATAAATGCGGATGCGGATTATGCAAAGATGTACAAAGCTACCTCGCACATAGAAGTGTGGAAGTTACCTTCAGGGAGGTAAGGTATCACTTCATGGAATTAAAATAATCAATGGAAGAGCAAGATGTAATGCCATTAGGGACAAGAATGGAGAGCTCTTAATTGAATATGAGAGTAAAATGAAGAGATGGAAGGTATACTTGGAACATTTGGACAAAGGAAGCAATCTTAATTCGAAAGTAATCGAAGAGGAAAATGAAGTCGATAAGGATTTGTAAGCATCAATCTTAAGATTGCAATTCGATGCAGCTCAAAGGGACCTGCCGAGATATAAGGCTTCAGAAATAGATGGTACTCCTGCTGAGCTAATTAAAAATGTGGGTTAAAAACTAAAATGCGACTTGTACTCTACAGCAGAGGTACTTACGGAATTAGAATCATATTAATGGTATCATCCCTATTCCAAAAAAGAAAAGGGTTGGGAACTGTGGACATTTTAGGAACATTAGCCTGACAAAATATGCCTCGAAGATATTAACAAGTACCTATCATCTTTAAAAGAATAGAACGAAAACCTGAGAAGTCCCTAAATGAGGACCAATTTGGGTTCAGAAAAAAAGGGCACAAGAGAAGCGATTTAGGCCCTAAGGCTGCTTATAGAGAAGAGAATAACCTACCGACGTTTGTTGCGTGTGTAGATTTGGAGAAGGCATTAGACAACGTGGATTGGAACTTGATGCTGAGGATTGTGAAAAAAACTGGAGTGTCATACAATGACCGGATAGTTACCTTCAGCTTGTATAAAAACAGGTGGCTGTGAACAAATTAGGATTCAGCGATAGAGAACCACGTATAAAGAAACGAGTGAGACCAGAATGTGCATTGTCTTCCGTATTATTCAACGTCTACATCGAGATAGCCATCCAAGAAGTCAAAGAATAGTCTTCGGGAGTGCATATCCACGGGGAGAAAGTCAGATTGCTGTGATTATCTGACAACACAGCATCTATGTCGGAAACAGAAAGAGATTTAGAGAAGGCACTAGGAAAATTGGGAAGCACGAAGGCTAGATATCACCTGAAGATCGACAAAAAGAAAACTTGGGTATCGGTATGCAGTAGGAGAAAATAAGCCAGGATACAGTTGTAAATACAAGCGTGGAAGTAAGGAAACAATTCATTGGAACATACATCTGGAGTATGCTTCGTTAATGCAGCGAAGCATGGACGATAACAACAGCAGATAAATCTAGTCTAGAATCGTTTGAAATAATGTACTGCCTATGCTATGGGGAAGATAAAATATATCAACCGTGTGACAAGGGTAGAAGTCTTAAGAAGAGTGATAGAAAAGAGAAGTCTGCTGGAAACTAAAAAGAAGACGAGACAACTTAAAAGAACACGTTTTTTAAGACACCATGGCCTACTTAAGACAATCGTCGAGGGAAAAGTGAACAGAAAGAATGGAAAAGGCAGGCCTGGTATGAGATTAATGGAACAGTTGTGAAGGATATAAAAGAGAAAAAACACGTTAACATGAAGAGATTAGCCGAGAGGAGAATGAAGTGGAGAGTTGCGTCAAATAAATCTTAGGGGTGTTGACCGATGATGACGATAAAGCCTTTCAATCAGGCATAATTTAATAAAAGGCCATCAAATCAATTCCAGAATTGCTTAAGAATTCAAATTTGAGCTCATCCCAGATTTTTTTGCCTGAAGTTTTATTTGAAGGTAAGAGGAGTGGAACCAGATTGAAATCTAAATATTTTTCTCGGAAGGAAAACTCAAGTAACTTTGTAAACTCCACTCAGAGATTTATTTCCTTACTTCAAACCCCTCTTCCTCCTTCTTCCCTTCCCTTTCTCCCATTCTCGTTTACCATATTTTTTATTGCCAAATCTGATAGCGTTTTTAAAATAAAAAGACCCGTATTTTTCCGTTTTTTTTATCCGCCAATTATTTCGCGAGTTATAAGCGGCTAAAAACTGATGTTTTTAACCCTTTCGGAAAAGTGGGCGTGGTGCAACCTCTGACGTCATTGACTCCGTCCAATCACAACTGAGCCCGCGAAGCTACTTAGCCTTATCGCAGTGGGGGTACACAGCGGACTCTGCCAATACGAGCAGTTGCGACAGCATCTGTGTGAGCAGACCTTCCGAGAACCCCCCTCCACTCCCTTCCCCTAAAAGCAGTCAAGGACGGTAGGAAAATGACGTCAATGATATCAAAGCAGCTTTTTCGGTGGGCGTCACCTTTTACTTATTTTAATTTTTGATTTATGAGTGAATGGTTGTGGTTAGAAGATTAATTTTTTTACTAAAATTCTTTTTTCGTTTCCATCTAACGATTTCGTGTACAAAATTGCGATTTCGTTTCCGAGTAAACGCCCCCATTACCACAGGCACTTTTTTTTTTAGAGATTCGGACCGTAAAAATCTGCTCAAAAACACTTCGGACCTGAAGACGCGAACTGAAACGCGAAATTGATGTCCCCCCAGAATGGACACACGCCGAAGAAACCCCGAAAGGAATGGATCCTCAAACCAGACACTCCGCAAAAGGCTCAAAAAGGAACTTTTATACTTGTCTATGGATTGTCAGTTTGCTATGAAAAAATACACATTTTAGATTTGAAGGACTAAAGGGATTCCAAAGATAAGGGGGCTTCGAACTATTTTCACTGGGGGTGGGTGGGGGACAACCTTGAAAAGGGACCAGCTCCTAAGAAAAGGGCTCGGCATCTAAGAAAAGGGCTTGGCATCTAAGAAAAGGGCCCACGGAAAAAGGATGGTGGATAGTAGGGGTTAGAGACTAAAACTTCGATAAAATGCATATTAAGATGTGAGAATGTGTGTCAGAAAGTACCCGCTTCGACTCTAAGGGCCGGGGAAAATTCTGGGGGAGGGGGGGGGGCTTGGGACCCTCCTGCCCCCCACTTCCGACGCCTCTGCCAAAGATAAACTATACCAGCCAACATAATAATTTGTCTTTTTAACATGCTAAATTAGTAGCATAGAAAGATAGTTATATCAAAGGATTGGTTAAGACATGATAAAATTGTGATCGAAAAGCTGGTATCATACGACTAGCAGCGAATGCTCAGAACTGATCTGAAGAACCTTACCTCCGTATTGCATATCGTCATAGGTACTTCGCCAATAGTGGAATGTTTGTGGACAGAAGTGCTAATAGCTGTCGTTCAGGGAAGGAGAGGCTTAGGTCATTTATGCCTCCTAGGAGAGGTAATTAGTAGAATACAGAATGGATTTTATCAGGAACTCGGGAAAATGGATTATAATGGTGTGGTGTCGCCTTGTGCGGTCTCTCATACGATAGACTCCAAGTTGTCCACGCTTTACATCTCCGTCGACGGGCAGATGATTACAATTCCGGGACTCACAGTTTAGGTTCCACGAGGGAAAATCGGATCAAAATACAAGAGTATCGATGACTATTGAGCATTGAATGTTGGCTTCAGATACCGAGGGCACGGGATCAAATACCGTCAGCAGAAGGTATTTTTCATGGGTAAATCGGCCAAAACTTGTGCGCAGTTCAAATTCAGTATTCCGTCCGTCGAATGGGATGTTAAACTGTGGTATCCTAGGCGCGTATCGTTGAGATAAGGCAATATCGACGCCGACTTTTGCTCCACCTTTCCTCCTAACCCTATCGCTTCCACACTTGTGCCTTTCCTCCCAGTATGAAGGAAGGGATGGACTTGAAACCACAATGAGCAATCAGGGTAATTGGTACGTTTTTGCAATTGTTTTCGAGAAGGCGGTTGAGAGAGAGAGAGGAGGGAAAAGTTAATGGAAATATTGCGGAAGAGAGGAACAAATTACCGGGACAGGAGACTGATAATCCAAACACTAGACTAGTGAGAGTAGAGGATAGAAAATTCGAGTGGGTGGTAATGGGGGGAGAGAGGGCTTTATACTGAAATTCCGGTTATTATCACCTTTATTTTTCAACTTACCTATACTTCGATTGCATGGAAAGAGAAGCGTAGGAAGCGCATGATCCAGGAATAAAGGTCGTGAAAAATTCTGTAAAGTCCTTGAAGTCAGTGGATAATCAATCATTAGTCAGTCAGATGGATAAGTGCTCGCAAAATTTACATTATAAAACCAGTGCAAAAGATACCAATGGAATGGAACTAAACCACATGAAAATAAAAGTGATGAAATTTTCCATTAAAATATACCTAATTCAATTTGAATGTGGCTGAGCACAAATTAGAGGAAGAGCAACAATTCACCTTATTGGAGGAAATTGGGAGGAGCACTTTGGAAGCCCTTTGTCGAAGAGGATTTAATGACTATGGAAGAAGCAATGGCTGCGGCATTGAGTGGGAGGATGGAAAAGGACTAGTCTACCGTCTGATATAGAGCAATGTATTGTATGGTGCCAAAATGGTATCTTGAAGAAAACAGAATGAAAATAATGTGGCAGCTTTTGATACATGGGTTTTGAGAAAGATGAGAAAGATCTAGTGGGAGAGGAAAGAAACGAAAGGAATAGTTGATCATGGTAGGGTTGAGATGAAGTTGATTGAGAAAATTTAGAGGAGTGTGATTGGATGGAAGAAATAATGAGGGGTGATGCTGTTTTGCAGGTTGGAAGGGACAGTTAAGGAAGTGTGGATGAGAGAAGAATAACTGTTTGGATGGAATGGCAAGAAAGAAGAGGTATGCAGAGCTGTAAAAGAACATCATGTGATTGATAATTGTATCATTTGGTCATCATCATCATTGGTCAACAATCCTAAGATTGGTTTAACAAAGCCCTCCACTCAATTCTTCCATCAGCCAACCTCTTCATATTAACGTAATTCCTCCCCTTACATCCTTCACAACCTGTTCCATGTATCTCGTACGTATCATGTGGTACAGGAATATTTATGTGATTCGCGCTCAGCAAAACCTACTTAAATGGTACAAAAGTAATAATATTTGCTGGATGTAAAATTTTAACTTTATAGTAAGTCTTAATACTGTAAAGCATAAAAACCTTTTGAATGTACATAAATGTATACTTTCAGAGTACATTAAAATAAAATTATATGGTTGCCAATTTCTATCCACCAAGGCTACAGAGAAGTAGTTGTGGGTAGTTTTCATTGGAGGGAAATAATAACAGCAAGGTTATTTGCTCCATTTAGGATGTGTGGGAAGTTGAATATAAGCAGGAATAATTCCCCAAATGGAGGAAGGGTGGAGAGAAACCCAAAATCATAATTAGCCCACTCCTAAAGAAAGATGCAAAGGTTTAACTTCACATTCCATGGACAGAGCTCTGAACTTGAAATGCCATCCACACAGCTCTCAAGTAAAGACCAAGATACCAATGAAAAATCTCTCACACTGCCAAGATTTGAACCTAGGTCCTCAGGTTTGGAAGATCAGTACTTTAGCTACCACAACAATCCGATCCCCAGGTAATAGAGGCTGACTACTTTTACAACACTTTGCCTCGAAATGACATTACCTAATGGTAATCTACAAGAATAGGCTGGAGAAAGCTAATTTTTATTTGCTTAGTCTTGCTATTTTAGCCAAAGATTTCACCTATTATCCTTATTTTTCTATTCCATAGTATCTTTTCTAGATTACTGGCTATCTGCTATGATCATTACCAGCAAAATATGTTTGCCTATGGTAATGACACTTTAGTCATTGTCTTGTACTGGTAGAAAAAAATGGCATACATTCCAATCCACTCATGGACATGCTCTGTGATTTACTTTTATTAATATTTGGTCTTATTTAAGATAGAACTTTTTAAACAGCATGTATTAACCCTTTAAATGCCATTGGTCTGATTTATCGGCCCTCTTTGGCTGTGCAAAAACTGCCACCGGGCCAATATATTGACTGATTAACATTTCATCATTGCATACTTGTAATATTTTATTTCCTTCAAATCAGGAACAACATGAATGATTCCTTCACCCTCCCAAACCTAAAATATTGGATGTGTATTTCATACATTTCTCTGCTGAAGGCTGTCGCAGCAATATGATTGTATGTTTTGAGTTTCCGGGTTTCTCTGCTGCATTGTTCTAATGTTTGGAAAATGACGTTTCATTCCCATTGCAGGATACATCATCAGATCTATGATCCATGGTGTTGAATGAGATTGGCCAGGGTATTTATAGTGTCTTCAGGGAGGCCTCCTGTCATCGCAGCCAATCAATGATAGGATGACATGAGGCCTCCCTGAAGACACTATAAATACCCCGGCCAATCTCATTCAACAGCACGGATCATAGATCTATCTGATGATGTATCCAGCAATGTGTATGACACATTATCTTCCAAACATTCGAACAATGCAGCCGAGAAACCCAGAAACTCAAAACCTAAAATGTATTTCATAAATTAAAATGAAGTACTTTAAATAATGTAGAATTAAAAATCTTACAAATTTCATAGAAATGTGCTGGGCAATTTTCACAGTGTACCTAATGTGGGCTGTCAGTAAAAGGGTTAAATATATTTACCCATTATCCATTTTATTTTGGCCTGCTTATCCACTTAATCTTTGAAGCTTGAGATTTTAAAGGACTACATCAAGCTTCCCTCACAAAATCATTGCAACATGAGCTTGTGATACACTATTACTCTTATCCTTGATATAATATAATATTCTTACCCTTCAATGTGGCAGAAAAATTTTAGAAAGTGGTTGTAGTCTGTGGCGAAATCTTTCAATAGGCAGAAATTAAGATGCCTACAATGTCCTGGTACTCCTGCAGGTGTTTTGCATTTCCCAAATAGTTTGTCTTCCTAGAAACAACATTTATCAGATAGTGGTTTATTTACATGCCAAAACGTGATTTTCGTGGCTAAGTAATTATGCATGCATAGATCTGTAGAGTGAAGATATGTGAAAAAAAATACCTTCTGACAACTGCTGCTGGGAGAGAGGAAAATTTTACTGACCTGATCCAGTCCCAGCTTGAAAGCAGTTTCGGCTCCACGATATCCCTTTGGCAACACCAAATTGGCTCCTCTTTTCACATCCTTCATCCATGTTAATTCTGCCAATGTCTTCACCAGGGGATCTGTAGAATGATAACAGGAAATATTCAACATTGATGAACCTCTAGGTGGAATTGAATAAATGCTCAGAGATATAGCTAACTCTTAAACACCTACCCTAATTTCCTAACTAATGTGAAATAGTTCTACTTTAAATTTTCAACTATTTAACCAGGTCATTTTGTAAGCCACATGAAAGCTAGTGAACTAGTTGAAAGGGAATGTTCAAACAAACTGCCTGGTTGTTTTAGTGTAGCAGCATGGGCAGTGATAAATATCCATCTAGTAGTTGCGTGAGAATTATCATGTTCTGTGACTTCTAAGGCTCAATTAAATACTACATCATTTATTGCTGTTAGTACACTGCTCTTATCAGTATTGGAGGAGTATTTTAAGCCCTCGTTACAATCATATTGTTGATATTTGGTAGATTTATAAGAGAGAAACACTTGCAATTTTTCGTAGGCATAGTCTTTGGCACACTCATAGCCTATGTCGTAAATGGGTTTAACAGCTTTTTATAGTGGGAATTGGCCACTCGTGATTGTAAAGTGTGTCTTATAAGCCTGCTTTATAATTGAGTTAACCTCTATTTTTCCAGTATACTATTGCTGAAAAGGTGTACATTTCATTTCTTGGGTCCAGACTTTTCCGACTATGGCTTTTTTATTCAGGTTTAGCCAGTAAGCATGGAGAGTGTTATGGAGATTTAAAACAGCTTTACATACCCTTAAGTGAATCATTAATTCAGGGAGATTGGAGTGAATTTAATACTATGTAAAGCAGTATGAGATGAATGGAATTTATCTTTGGGGATGTCACCTGAGAATGATAAGCTTTGATGGTGTTCTTGCTGGTTCTGTTTGCTACTGTATTGTGCTTACTTCAGTAGGTATTGTAGCTTTTAAGTAATTTTTAAAGTGTCTAAACTCATATGTAATTGTCTATTACATATTTTTGGATGACTATCATGTGCAACCTGATCATCAAATAATCCATGGCCACCTTTTTCATTGGCAAAGAAGTTGGAAATCTTCTCAAATGTGGAGTGTTGTCAGGAAAGTTCTTTATCCTAAAAATATCAAATTACAAGATGCCTTCAATTTTAGCATCGGATTTGATCAATTAGTAAATAGAGTTAATTCATGCAAGTTTCCTGAGTTTACATATTAACACATGCACCATCATTAAATGTTGGCAATTGCCCCCAGGGCCAAGATTTTTTTGGTTCATCCCCATGTACATACATCAACCAGGTCCAAAAGCACAATCAAGACTGCAGTGCCATTTCTCACAGCAGCCCGTATGGGCTGCTGGAAAAAAACACTGGCACTTAATGCGTTTAGTAATGGCATTTGTACCATCATAGAAATATTAAATGTGTCATTACCACTTACAATCCATGCTTTGAGCAAGTGTATGGAAGTGCTCATGCATTCATTTTCATAAAAATAAAGAAAAAATAGGCTGAAAAGTTCAAGGAGTTGTTCATCATGGTTATTTAAGTTTGTTTTTTTCATTTTCAATAAATAAAGAAAACATAGGATGAAAAGCTCAAGGAGTTGTTCATCATGGTTATTTAAGTTTGTTTTCAGTGATCTTATTGATAAACTTTTGTAATTTCCACATATTCTCCATTTCAAATTGTAGTGACTAGTCAAAAAAAAATTTCGTAGCTTTTTGACCAAATACAATGAGACCAAAACAAAGCACAGATTATTCTTATCTGACGCATGAAATATCATGGGAATTATGGAATGTTGAATTTCATTTTGTGTGATCAGCAACTCCTTTTCAAAAATAAATAAGTACATATCAAAGTTCTATTAGACCAAAATATCTGCCCCTAACCCCTTTCCTTCCTCCCATTGGTATATTTAAGTCTCAACTCACATTTATAGTCATGGTGATCTTTTTCTGGTAAACCATCGGGACAGGTCAGTTTGTGTATGTCAATTTGGCAAAGTGAGGATGGTTTGGGGACCTGTGGCAATGCCAGCCAATAGATGCCCTCCTGCATGTCACTGCACTGACCATCACCACCCAAGCGGTCATAGTTGGGGTACCTCCCGAGGCCATGACCTGCAGATCCCCCAATCCTTCCTTTTTGTGGGCGTGTCCTCGCTGGGTGTCGTCTTCTCCTCCTTCCCCACCCACGTCGCACATTACCTGAAACAAGCCGAATGGATCAGGGATATCACAAGGCATGAATTGCAATGTGCAATATTTATGCATTGTTAAGTTTGATTTGCCATGGATGATGAATATGTGAACTGAGTGAGATCTCTTTCTAATTGAGATGACATGTTATATCTTAGCTGATCATCAACATCATGGGTCAACAATCCTAAGATTGGTTTGATGCAGCTCTCCCCTTGTTTTTCCTATTAGCAAACCTATTCTTACCTATAGAGCTCTTCTCTTTCAAATATTCAATAGTTTGTGTTATATATTTCATGGACCCCCAATCTTTTCCATTCTTTCCATTCACTTTTCCCTTGACAATCGTTTGCCTAAGACTGGATGAAAGACTGGATTTCATGTACAAAATAAGCAACACATGTAAACAATGAAATTTGCTGATTTTGCCAATGGTAGCTTTGAATTTCATCTGGAAGAATTATTGACCAGTTCTCAGCAAAATCAAAGTGTAAAACTAATACTAAATTTTCCAGTGCAGATTTCATAAGTTCTTCAATGCTATTTCTCTGTATTTTGCGAATATGATTGGGTGAAATTCCTTTTTATATCCATTTTCTAGTATCTTCCAGTAACTTTAAAATGGAGATTGTCTTTATGATGACATCTCCTCTTTCCCAGATGGTAAATTGTATCGCCTCATCTTCATCTAATCCAAGAGTAACTATGTGACTCCATCTTCTCCTGGGTAATTTCCACACTCCTGAAGCATTATTATATTGGTTCTTTACACTAACACAACTCGAGAAGATTCCATTCATCAGGTTTTAAACATGGTGCATAAACACAATAAGATTCAGCAATGAAAAAAGTATGGTAAACGACCCCATTACTTGCTGCGTTTAAGGCGACTTCTAGATTAGCTAGCCATTTGGACATGTAGAACACCAGGGAGTTCCTTGTGAAGGCCTGAGTTACGAGAATTAATGGTTATTATTAATGTTAAACAAATTCATAGAAGATTAAATGTTCACCTAGAAATTTTGCTAAAAAATACATAGGTACTTATTTTAAATATCAGTGGCTAAGTCAGTAGTGCCGAAATTGAGGAACAATATTGCATTATTAGCATGTTAATGCATGTTTCACTGATTGTAACAATAGTTTCAAGCATTTATATCATTTATGATTAGTGTATGACTGTGGAGTGAGTTACAGGGTGATATTTGGAGCATCAAAATTTTAAAAATAGATTCTTTTAAATTCACAGCGACGATTTAAGGCAAATATCCAGTTTTCTGGTTTAATTATCCTCTTGAGTGCTACCAGGAGATTATTTGAACAAACTTTCAGAATTTTTGAGGATGGGGTTTTTCAGATATCGCTCCTTCAAAATGCAACTTTTTTTGCATTTTCCATGCTTTAGATACTCTGGTCTTTAGATGATCAATTTCAGGAACTAATGAATTAAAAGTGAGAGAGAAAATTATATGGGAGAGTAACCAAACAGGGCTACAGAATGGTGCAATTGTTTAGCTGATTAAATCCCTCTTTAGTTATAAAGAAAATTCCAAACTTCGATAAAAATGTAAATTTTCCATCTGACAACAAATTATTTGTTCAGTGTTTAAACATTAATTGATAGTTGTTTAGGTGTATGGATTAAGGTGCACTTCAAGAGCTTCAAAACAAAGAAAAGTAGAAGGTTCTAGTCCAAATAGTTTCAGAGCAATAGATATTTAAAAAATTGCATTCTGCACCCCTTTCACAACTAGTGGCATTTTTCGCAGATTTTCAAAATGCTGTAAATCGGTCAAAAATATTTTTTTCCCAAAACTTTTTGTGAGATGATTATTATGTCATGTGGGAGTAACAAATATAATTTAAAAAATTTGAAGAGGGTCACCTGACAAATATTTGTGGTGCCTGCCTGAGTTGAAATCGAATTGGTCAGGTGTAGACCACTGTGGTTGTTACAGTGACACTTATTTCACTACAGGCGTGGTAACATTTACTTTAATGGCCGTAGTATTGTGATGATGTGGAAAGCAAGGGAAAGCATCACATTATTTTGCCAAGTAGTCCCAGTTACTCCACTATTTTTTTTATCAATACCTACGTAATGAAACCCTCAAGAAAAATATTCCATCTTAGCTGAGTGCTTGCAAAAGCCTTTGAGATTGATAAGAAACTGGTAGCAATAGTAGTTTTCTACCAGTCAGTTTAGGTTTTGAACAACCACCTCATTCCTCTTTACATTGCTCTTTCTGAATGGCCCATTCTATATTATTTCTCTCTTTGGATCTACCTACCTTTTTTCTGTTATCCCTTTTCATTTCCTCCCTCTTTCTTGTTCTCCCAGCATTATACTTTCAATTACAGCCTTCAGTAGGTATCCATTTTTCCTAACCACTTCATCTGTTCATCCACTGTATCTCCTAATGTCCGCCAATGAATTCCTTTCCTCCCTCACCATGCATTGCACCTCATCATTCAGCCTCTTTTCCATTCTCCTCCACATCCACATTCTCCAGAGTCTCTATTATATTTTTATCCTCTCTTCATGGAGTCCAGGTGTCATTTCCACACAATGTCACGCTCATTTGAAATACTTCACTAACATTTTCAATAGCCCTGAACAATCTTCTAGCTAGAAGTTATCTTCTGCTGGTTAATGCCTTGTTAGCCAATGCAATCCTAATTTTCATTCTAAAGTAATTTGGAGACTGATGATTTGTAACTAGCTCATGGAAATTATATTCTTTTAAATTTTTTTTGGAAGCTAACATTCCACCATAGAGAGTGGCACATTTCATTACCACTTAGGTATGGTTGAATTAGCATAAATGCTTATATTAGAATACATGCTATAGTGCAGTTAGCATCATGCAGTAGCTTTGAGTCGCCTTCAAAATTGTGCCATGAGAATAGTAGAGATATGGTGAGGAAGACATGGGTTATAATGTGGATTAGATGTTCTGGTAAGAATGAAAGCAGTGTGGGTAAGCTAAGAGAATGGTATGTACTATATGATAGGAAAGTGTATGTGTTAGGAGAAAGAGTAGATTGAGAAAGCTGAGCACAAATGAGGCAGAAAAGATTCTTAAGTGGAAGAATACACAAATTTCAGTCAGTTGGTAGGAAATGTGAATTAATCACTGACTTAAGTAGAGGCTCAATGGAAATACAAAAATAAAGCCTTGTGGATCCACATTCCTCGAGGAAATCTGTTAATAAGGGCCAATTTTTTATTGCTGCAAGTAGTATTAATTAGGCTTCATTGAAAAGAGAAATTTCCCAAAAATGAATGGCATGGAGGATTGTAATTATGCTAGTGACTGAATTAATTTATTTCAAATGAGGCTTAATTTTTTTTCTACTTTTGTTCCAGCTTTTTAACATATTAAGCTCTTTCAGCGAGTTCACACACTGCGGTAATGCCAAAGTATGTGAGTAAAATGTAACTTCTTGATCAACAAAGTATAATTCATTGAATATATGACAAAATGCCAGTATAAATTAGACTCAGACTATCAAAATTTATCTAACTTTACACTTTTCACAATGTTTGGTAAAATTGACAATAGAATTCTAAGCTTAGGCTTTTATACTTTTTTATCATAGAGAATGTGGAGTACAATGGAAATGGCTTTTCTACAGTTACTTAGGCAGCAAAATTTATATTGAGCCCCACTTTGTATTTTATTCACTGGTATTTCCAAATTCATATTTTATACTATACAAAAAACAAGAATGTTGAAAGAAAAACAGTAAATACAGCAGAGTTTTACAGGGAAATTTACAAACCTAATTGGAAGCGAAAATTCAGTAAGGATTAGTATGTGTTACCTCAGTTGTTACATGAGCAATATTTATAAGCTGGCTTTTGTAATGTCAATTCTAAAATTTACTTCTTTTTTTGCCTTCCAATATGTCTTATGACATCTGCTAAGTATTCACGGTGGCAGTCATTTGAATTTGTGCTTTATGTCTCACTTTTCCCTAAAAGCCTATGATGTGATCCTTTGTGATAACCAAAACTAAATTTTAAGTTAGGATAATGGTAAAA
This sequence comes from Platycnemis pennipes, assembly GCA_933228895.1. Lineage (NCBI taxonomy): Eukaryota > Metazoa > Arthropoda > Insecta > Odonata > Platycnemididae > Platycnemis > Platycnemis pennipes. Next base: position 38,829,702 of record OW121850.1, on the reverse strand, counting down.
GATCCTTATGGGTCGATTTGCAGGAGTCTGTGAGGAAATAATCTATACCACACACTGCATCACCAAACAAAGGGGAAAAAAAACAGAGGGCATCTGTTTAACACTCATGCATAATGTTTTATTATCTATACCTCTAATTCATGACTAGAAACAGAAACCAGAGAAAAGAATATTCTATAGTAGGTAGAATAGGTAAAGAATACTATATACTAGTAGGTATATTAAATTTGAGGCACCTCATTTAACAGAATACTAGTACCTATATATTCACCTCTCATAGGAGTACCTATGTATAATAGTTAATTTCGCCCTTTCTCTCTATGAACTAAATTATACTTACCAGAGCTACCATAATCCATGTCTCTTTGTCCTATGTAACCCCAAGGGTCATCCTTCATCTCTGCAAATTTGAGAATCATTCCTGGGCTTACGAAGGAATACTGAAAGGAGAGAGTAAAATAACTGAAGATAGGTGTAAATACATAGTTTCTTCTACAGCTGTAATAAAATTGGTAAATCCAAAACAAATTGAACAAACTAGCCTCTCAGTAATTCTCATTGCACTATTTATTATGAAAAAATAATAATTATTTAAATCTGAGCATTAGCTGTAGAGTCCTGTACTGTGCATTGATTATTTTTTTAAACTTAGATTAAAAAAAAAAGATCCCTACAAGTAAGGAATTTTAATATATAGGTACATGCATAAAATATGTCTAAGGTAGTTATTGGATTTAGGTACTACAAAATTTTCTGAAACATTCCTTATAGCAAATGCCTTCAACTGCCTTTTTATGTAGTGGACGTTCCTGATAAAGAGACTTCTGATAGAAAGTTGTTAGTTTAATAGGCCACATTAACGGCCAAAATAAATAGTTTATCATTAGAGGAACTGAAAGTGCATTGCCTAATAGTTAAATTAGCTTCATATCTTGTGATACCAACAACTGTTCGTTTTGGAAAAGGTTCGTTCTTCCTCAGTGTTGCCAGAGACTGTATACCATACCCATGTTATTGATGAAATATCAGTCTAACTACTTATGATCCTTTGGTGCATGAGGATTGTAAATCTAATGTATAAGCATATTTAAATCAAATGCTTTCATTGCCTCCACATCATTTAAGGTAGGAGTGGCAATATAGGTATCATTCAAGTAAACATTGTTCAGAAAGAATGCACCATTAAAATGTGATTGCTGAGAAATCATTAAGGAATGAAATTTTATGAAAAGATGGAGGCATTCGGGTCTATTGAAGCATACCATTGGTACTGTAGATTCCCGTGAGTATGTGCAGTAGTTAACACATTCACAGAAGGTTATTGCACTGATATACTCTCCACTGAATTATCCAGCATATGAAGGACATACTCAAGAGATTTGATTTTATGTGTTGATACTTGACTTTATAAATGCAATTAATAACAGTAACCATGCCAGATGTGGTGGTTAATATAGTAAGGGCCAAGGATTAAGATGTTCACAATCAATGCATAAGATATTCTTACATGTTTAGCCATGAGCTTTGATGATGAGACTAAATAGCTGATGTTAGATGCAAACTCTGGGTGATATAGTTCATATTCCCTTTGTGAAAATTCTTCTGGCTTTGAGCTGGTTGTGTTCATTCCATTCAGACTTTTTTCTGCCCAATAATTCCCCCACACCTTTTGAGCTGCTTCTTGGGAAGTCAGTTGACTAACCATCAGGTATGCCCACATCCTTTCCAGTTGAAATGATGAATCAGCCACAGTTGAACTAAAACAGAGATCAAGTAGGGATCAGAAAAAATTCCTCACTGAAATCCATTTTATATACATAGTCTTCATTATATTATCGTTATTATTACTATAGCTATGCTTGGATCCTTGGATTTGTGGATATTATAATCTCATTGATCTCTGATTGGTATTCTTTAATGTGAATGTACGTTGGGTTGTGCAGGGGCAGACCTTTTTTGTAAACCACTATAATCACAGGCTGTTACTGGATTCACAGTTATACGACATGCATATTAAGACCTGAAAATGAAGGTTTGCAATGCTTTTACCTAAAATGAAATTTTCCTTTCCTTTTTGCTGATGTGGCAGTGACATATCCCTTGAGGGATGGGCCACTCTCTGAGCCATCTAGTTGCTCAATTTCTAGGTTCGGATTGTACTTTGCTTCCAAGCCACTCTCAAAGTGTCCTTTAAGCTTACCAGCAACCACAAGTTCAGATCCAGATACAGCAGTATAGAATCGAGTGTGGGTGAGAGATACTGGATCTACCTAGTAGAGAGAAAAAATGCAGACATTATTTTATTCAAGTTATACTTAATAATATAATAATACTGCAATTTGTATGTTATTACATGTAAGTGGTTGGTTTAATGAAGACTGAATCCTGTGAAACTTTCTTCATTAGGTTTGTTCTAGGGTTGTGTTGATCCCCGATACCTATTCTTGATACCACCGATTCTTGAGGGTTGGCACCATTTAATAATAATGTATAGGAAAACTAGGTAAAAAAACATATTAATATACATATAGGCTGATGGTATCGGTATCAAGAATCGATTTTCCAGGAATCGGTATCGAGAATCGATAAATTTTGGTATCGACTCATCTCTGGTTTGTTCATATTGTGTACTGGGATTAACGAAAAATCAACACTGAGAGAGAATTTCAGTTGGATCATCCCATTCAGAAGTGATATTGTTGGGCAGCATAACCATATACTTCAGGGATTGAAATGTTTATTGTAAATCGACACCTATTTTTTTGAAGGAGTTATGGTGGGATCTTGTTTATACACATTTTATTGTTAAAAATAAATGCGCTCTTAGAAAGCATGTAGATGACAGGGAAAGGACTCAATAAGATAATTGAAGTTAAATCTATAATATAAACTCATAATATATACTCGTACTATAATTCTCTTGATTCTCCAAATGCTGAAATGATGTGAAACTTTCTATATTCTCTCTGCTTTCATACATTTAATTCTTTTTTGCCTGGATTTAAATGTTTTTTCCCATACTTGTAAACTATACTAAAAGCTGATAGAGGAAGGTTACACGTTAGCAGCATTTTCGCAAGGAAAAAATAATGAAAGAAATCGGATAAAAACTTATCTTATTTTGCAAATCATTGTCAAGGCTGCTTTTAAGCTAGTTTACAATCTTTGAGTTTATAATTTGAGGTTTTAGGTTTTATGAAGGTGGAGTTATTGAGGCCATAAGTGAGTAATTCATTAGAATATCTTTTAGTAAAAAGTGCTTTATTTTGCATCTTTGAGTGCATTCAATATCAAATACAAACTCATGTCAATTTCAATATGAACACTAAAACTTTTGGGGACTATAATTAGCAGGGACTCAATCACAGATCTCCCTATGGTGTACACATGTATTATCTAAATTTTAAATATATTAAGGAATGCAAAAATATGATATCAGTCTTCCAGTTTTAGTCTGTAGCTTCAAATTGCTGATTTCTGTTGGTATAATGAGTAGGTAGATAGTAGAGGTGCTGTAACTAGTTTGTTTCTATAAGGATGTGAATTGCCAATAACAATAATGATAATACATAATAAGAGTTCATGATCTTATCCTAGATCATACAAAATTAATAATTTTGCTTGATACTCACCTCAAGATCACCAACATTCTTTGTGTAGGTGAAGCGAATCCCTCCAAGTTCTGGTAAAGCTGATTCTGCAAACAGCTCTCCTATCTGGATATCAGAGTCAGATGCATCATAAATTCGTCTAGCTACTCCTCCAGCAGAGCGCCTTGATATAGCTCTGAGGAAAGGCATATCAGCATCTGGTTCATATCCCATACAGTAAATGGGGATTTCCCAGTGACCATCTAAGTTTCCACTGTTAACTGAATTCCGCTCCAAATCTTCAGATATCATTTCAAATCTTTCCTGTAACAGAGAGCTCATTGAGTTCATCGCATTTGCTATGGAATACAATTGAATCATAAATTTTTAACGGAAATATTGGAAAATTTTGAAAATTGGTTTTACTCTATTTTTTCATGAACATGTATAGATGGATGTTTTATGAGTGACTTATTTCAGTGAGTTATAATGTAGTACAATGGTTAGAAGTTGCAGAAAAAACTATGCTCTTACTTTGAATGGTTTGAAAGAAATTCAGTTTTTTTATGTCTCCTGAAAAATTTCAAAAATTCAAGATGTGCCCACTTAGAAATTCACGATTCAGTTGTTGCATGTCCCAGTTAAATTGCCATGCAATGAGTGTGAAGTGGAGTCTGAGATAAAAAATTAATTAGCTAATCCCAGGTTCAAATCTGGGTGAAGCCTCATCCTTACATCCCCGGCTAAAATTCTCCGTGAAATTTTCTGATAGGCAGAACTTCATGGAAAATTTCAGATGGCCCAGGGTAAAGAATTGGTCCTACCCTGAATGTCATAATTATGCTAGCCAAATAGCTTAGTTCAGGGTAAGTTCTACCATCATTTGTTAAACCAATCTTCAAGTGGGACACTGAGTGTAAGTGTGAGGGAGTGTGAAAATATATGGAAAGTACCCCTTGATGAATACAATTAACATTTCCTTAAAATGACAACTGCATTTGGCTACATAAATTAATGTAGATACTCTCTATTCATGTAAATAAATTGGATTCATTTAATGTGCATTTATTAAAAAATCATGAAGCTGTAATATTTTTGCTAAATAACTAATTTCACACATATAAAGCACCAAGTAAAAGTTCAATAGTTATCTCAATCTAAATATTAAACAAATTACATTCAGCTTTAAAATTGGTGGCCCTGCTCACCAATTTAAACTTTTTTCCAAATTTTCTTTGTGTCCTATTAGCATATGAACAGCATAGGTTCCTTTGACCCTTAGAGCTCGAATTTTTTCTGACATTTATTTTTTTCATTAGATTTTTTAAAAGTATAGTGTACTCGGAATTTGTTTTTAACACCACTAATTTTTAAGATTCACAACTCAAACATGGATGAAAAACTTCTACCTAAAAACCAAACCAAAAAAATCAACATGTAATTATTAGTGTTTTGAATTATAAATTGTTATATTTATTCATAGCTCTAGTTATAAATATCCAACATATAATCATCATCATCGGTCAACAATTCAAAGATTGATTTGATGCAGCACTCCGCTCATTCTCCTCTCAGCTGACCTCTTCATATAAAAAAAAAAGAAAAGGGAACTCCTTAAAATTATGACAGTGTATGTATGGAATTACACTTGGAGGGCCAAGTTTCTGCCTTTCATAGCCCTATTGGGCATCACTTGACACTCGAGTGCCAAGGATTAGTTAGTCTGTGACCATAATTTAAAAGAGAATGATTTAAAATAAAAACCATGCAAAAATGTGTGCACTATTAAGCCCTCCAATTCAGCTTACTGTTAATTTTTTTTCTCTCTCATATCTGCTTCCATGGAAAATAATTATCATTATTCATATTTAATTCTTTTCATTGAATGGTGTGGTGGGTACTCTCACCGTATCGTTTTCTCCATCAGTGATCAACACAACCATCGGGAAAAGAGGGGAGTCTCCTCCAAGGTTTTGACTCTCCCTTGCAACAGACAATCCTTTAAGTAGGCCTCGAATGGTCTTGGTACCTACAACATATAGCTGATTGAATTGTTAATTGCAGAAGCCAACTCTAACTCCATTCAAATAGTCAATAATTGGCACATACTATCTATTCACACTAGTGGCATGAGTTTAAGTAATCAGTTTAATGAGTCCAAAAAAATCAGTTTAGATCCTAAAATAGGGGAATTCAAAATAGTCTCTTTGCACTCAACAGTGCCACCAAATTTTAGCTTCACTTGCAAGAAGTTCCACAAGGATTTAAGCAGAGATATAAACCTTCAGAAAAGGAAATCCTCTAGAAAATGTAATTTTGTCAATATCAATTTGAAGTTTCCTGTAATTTACAATCAAGTATTTATCAGCAATAAAATAAAATGGTAACCGAAAGGAAGTCTAAATAATATAGATTATTTAGTTTAAAATATTTTTTGTTTATGCAAGAGCCAACTTCTCAACCCATGAGAGAAAGTTGATAATGGTCCTCAGCATCAAGAGGGTAAAAGTTAAAATTTTTTTAACAATTTTATTTTGAAATGACACTTTTTTCCTCGACTCTTGTAATGGGTAATTATAGGATATGAAAAATGTAATAAGTAGAAACTCTTTAAAATTCCATGTCATCAATTCAGTGATACATTTATTCACCAAAAATATGGTTAAGTAATACGTAATATTGTTTTAGACTCAATATACTGGGCTTTTTACAAGTTTCTAACCTCCTGATGGTGACAGCTTCTTCAAGTGCTTTTTTGCCTTTTCCAGATATGTAGATGAGGCTGGCACCACCCTTCCTCCTCCAATTTCGTAGGCACGCATTTCTTTTGGATATGGACTCCATACCTGCAATCCAGTGGGTTCCAACTACTCAATGTTAAATTAGGTTTTGATATTACTTGTTTCAAAAAGTAGTTATGTTTATTACAATGATATTAAACACATGAATGAAAATAAATATACTTGAAAATGTGTGGTATACCCATAGTATCAAACTACATTGCCCAATATTCCTTACCTGATGACAGGATTTTTAATGTCAAATTCATGCTCATTTCTGCGCCATTATTAGAAAAAGTACCCACAAACTCCAGCCTATTGATCTCAATATGAAAAAACTTTCTTATACAAATCTACTCATATTCACAGAATACGTATATCCTTCACATTAACCCTCTTATTTCATAAAATATAGCACCTTAAGGCTAGGAGAACTTTAATTTTGCTAATTTGGAAAAAAACATTATGAAGCTATTGTTATAAATATCCAAATGTGTTTTGTAAGTTGAACTAACTAATAATGACACAATTTTTTTACATTGATCAAAATATAAATGTTATTATTTTATCGTCATTAAGTTGAACAATATATTGATACTGGGCCGATATATCGGCCCGCCGCACTTTTCCCCCAGATACAAAAGCCGAAGAAAAAGATAGTCGGCCTACCACACTAAGAGGGTTAAGACATGCAAGGCCATGTGTAACAAAAATTAATTCCCCAACATTTGAGATGATAAATTGAGTGATTAAGCATTAAGTTCCCATTATGGAACAAAAAGGTGTGAATATTCTATTTCTTTTATTAAATTTAATTTATTAATTAGGATTTCATAAATCCTTGAGCATTTTTAATCCAGGTGATTTAGAGCACAATAGCAATTTTCCAGTTGGTGAGGAATGTGGTTTGGTACAGAAGGCTATACAAGCAAGGAATATCAGGAGGGTATTTTCCTCAAATATGCTCATATTGGTAGAATATATTGATGATAGGAGAAGATACTTACTGATTTTTTGTTATTAAATTTAATAATACTGAAGTATTCACTCCTCTTGAGACCATTTAATATATCTTCCAATCCCTTTTTCAACAGCTTTAACTTCCGGCCTTTCATCGACTCACTCACATCTATTACAAGCACCAAGTGTCTGTTGAATGTTGGCAGATTGGCAGGTGAAAAGAAGTGAACAAAGTAGCCACCTTGAACCTGTGAAAACAAAAAGGTATGAACATATATTGGAGCCTATTTTGAGACAAGTGTCACGTCTACGGTAAAACATTAATGCAAAGGGTGTTTCTGGTTTAGGGACAATATTTTTGTGTAGTGATGAGGGTCAATCGTGATCATACCACAACTTCTCCTCCTGAATCCCTTGAATAATATGGGTCCCTTGCAACGTCATAGAGCACAACGAGCTGCCCTTCAATCCCACGCTGAATAAATCTTGCCCCTCCTCGCTGGGCCATCTTTTCTCTTTGGATTTTGGTTCGCTTCCATTGTCCTCTCCAGTTTTCTTGCTCCTCTGGTGTTGGAGTGAGCCTAATGGTTGCCTCTGATGCTGATGGACGAATCACCTGCACAAGATGTTCTGACCAAAATAAATCGTTAATAAATATTAAATATACTAATAAGAAATGTTAGTTAATGGGGTACGGCACATTCATGAGGCCATCTTGGCACAGGCCCTATTTGGCACAATCCACCTAGCCACGAGCAACCTTGGGGCAAGCCATATTTGCATGAACTATTTTGGCATGGCATGGGACAGGCTGTTTGAATACACAATGTTTCTTCATTGTAACCACTGGGAGTGTGTGCAGCAGGGGATACATAATGCTGTGGGGATTACTGGTTATAAAAGCATTTCTCGACATATATATATATATGTATTTATCTGCATTTGGATGAAAAGCTTGTTGCATCCTGGTTCAAAAGGACAGTTGGAGAACGTCTAGTCTGTAGCTACATCCACACAATACACTGCAAGCCACCATAAAGGTGCGTGCACACAACATGCATTACATACAGTCAAGCCCACTTATATCAAACCCGTTTATAACTAAGTGAAGGCTATTCGCCATCAAAGAGGGGCTCTGAAAAACTGGTCCACATATAATGAAGTTTGGTTATTGCGAAGTAAATATTCAGCCCCTTCAACTTTGTTATAAACGGGCTTGACTGTATTATGCTTAAAAAGGATTTTTTAATAATTTTTTGGAATTTAGTTAAGAGGTTGAGTCTATGTTTTAACACATGGTCTGATAATGTTTCTTTAAGTAGCTATGCTAAATCTTTAACCCTTCATCAATTGTAAATACTTAAATACTATAGATATGTTCACCAGTTATACGAGAACTTTGCAGCTCAACATCCAATATAATGGCCCATTCCCCGCTGCACCAAAATGGCTGGTGCCAAAATGGCTTGCACCAATGTGGCTCGTGCCGAAGAGAGCATGCGTCAAAATTTCTCGTGCCAAGACAGCAGCTGTGCCAAAATGACCTAGACCAAAATAAATTACTGGAAATTGGGAACAGTGGGGAACATTTGGTGTCATATAAAAAACCCATAGGAATGCAATCAATGCAGTAGCAGTTTAATTTGGAATTGTAATTAATTCCAAAATGAAAAGGTATTTATCATTAGAGGACTACTGACATCTGAGGTGGAGAGTGCATTAGGACCATGGGTTAATTTTTGCAGAGAATGGCATTTTAGGGAACAGAGATTTGATAGCAACAGTCCTGGTATAATAAATATTTTTTTAATTTTTCCCAAGTACTACCCAGTCTAATGGAATAGAGTATATATAGTACATGGATTTTTACCTATGGGCCACTTAAATAACCTGTCCACATTTTAAAAATGTCCAATGCTCAGGTTTTTACCATCAACCTTGATATGATTTATCAGTGCTGATACATTATTTGAACTTTAAAGTTATGAAACTAGCTAGCTATCAAAAAACCTAATATTTTTAAGAGCCTTCAGAAAAAATACAGTTAGCACTGTATTTTGTTCAGTTGTAGACTATTGATTTCAGTTTGATGTGCAACAGGAATGAACAATGGTTGTGATGAATTTACATATGGCAACCCCTCCTTCCTTTTTGAAAAATTCAGATGGCATGTACTTAACCTACATAACTGAAAATGTACTTGACAGAATGACCAAATGTTGTTGGCACATGATGGCAAGCAGCATCTGTGGATTTACTTGGTTTATTTTGGCTTTCAAATTAATGTTAAATTGTGGTTAGAGATGAGGCTGAAATTTGAGCAGACATGCCTTGCTAATATGTATATTTGTTGAGACAGATGAAGGAAGACTAGAAAATATTCAGTGGGGAAGAGACATCCAATACATTAAGGAGGATAAAATATGTTACTTGGGTGGGAGTAAGAGGATTCAGGAGTGATTTTTGGTTGCATCAAAGTTGATTTTGAGCAGAATGAGTTAAAAAATGCCATCATCGGGGCAGTGTGCAGAAATGGGCTAGTATAGAAATGAAAATGCTTAGGAAGTTAGCTAAAATACATTAGTAATTAGGGTTCCTATCCAATATACATTAAAAAGTTAGGCAACGTATGATATCATTGGATTGAGAATGTTAGTAAATTTAGTTCAAATATCTAACCTGTGTCGTTTGCAGAATATATTTCATGCCCTGATCTGATGGCTGGAACTGAGAGTGCACTGATGTTCCTACCTTCATGAATAAATACTTCAACTTTCATTTCTTGGGCTACCTGAGGAAAGAGCATAAACAGTTTTAATTAATCCAATGGATATCCTAACAATATCACAATATGAATGTGATAGCACAGAAAAACGTTATAACTTCACCTGCCCAGGATGCAAATTTATTACATGTTGATAGGCTCCCATTTTACGTATCAGTAGTTCCTCATACGTTAAGTAAAAGCTAGCAGCTGTACCACCAGGTTCTAAGCAGACAGAAGCTCGGAAGACATTTGAATCTCGTGCTCTGCCAAAAAATTAAAAATGTTCAGAGGAAATTGGTATGTTTTTTAAAAAAGCTCTTGCGGTATCTACATGAACTGCTGTGACAGGTCGCATAAGATATACAAGTTATTTCTGCTTATATGTCAACTGAATAAAGTTATATCTGCTTTTAGGTTTTCTCTAATAATGAAAACTATAAAAAACAGTGACTTAGAAATTGAATGAATTGTTCGAGGCAATACTTCTTTAATCATTCAAAATTTTTTCCATTACCTTTCAAGTTTAAACATTTTATTTATCTCCTTGAGGCACTCACTTAGTCCACTTAGCTCAGAATTGAATGGCATAACATGAATCTCCTCTATATTTGCTTTCACTGCTTATTGAGACTATAAAGACTCAAAGAGTTACATATGATTAACATTTTTTACCTGATAGCCTCAATCTCATTTAATTTGCCATCCACATCAGGCTGGGGTCTTTCAGTAACTGTGGTTTCATATGACTGATCACCGACATCCCTGGAAAATATTCAAATTAAAAATTGTTGGAATACTTTATATGTGAATATTATGGGATAACATTGTTTATCTTTGCAAATTATTAATAACCTTTGGCATTTTAATATTACATATAGGTACATAGCACAATGCTATGTAAGAAAAGAGCATTTTTAATTTTAATACCAACAAATAAACATGTCAGCCTTCATCTAGGTGTCTCAGTGCTTTATTTTTATAAATTACAAGCTGACCCGGCCACGCGTTGCTGTGGCTCAATCTGGTTAAATGGAAAGCGCACGTTTATAGTATGTTTAATTTCACAATTCTTATGGGTATACAATATATCTCAGCTGATCGATTGTTTTGCAGCTGGAAACGCATATTTGTATATAATTTTAACGTCTTTACATGTCGTCAAAAAAGTAGAATATTTCAGGCAGGCATTTATTTCATCCGCTAGTGCCAATCGAGGAATTACAGGTAATTTTTGCCTGAAATGTCGTGCAAGCAATATTAATGCGTTCTCAAATGGTCTCAGGATTCAACGGAAATCTTGCAATGATCGATCCAGAGCCTCGAGCGATGCTTTGTGCACCATTGTGCATTCATCCCAAGCAATAAGTTGGCATTTCTGAAATATTTGTCCCATGCCGGATGATTTGAATATGTTGCACGTGAGTGTTTCAATGAATTGCAAGTTCAATGGGATGCACATCCCGTCTCCAGTGTCGATATTGTATTCTCGATATTGTACAAACCTTCATGGAGTGAACAAAACAACTAACCAAAGCTTCATGGAAATTGGATGAATGTTGTGGTAATGCATGAAGTTATCAAAATTGTATCAATGCAGTATCGATATTGTAATGATACTTTATAAAACTTTGAAAAAAAACACCTAAATACTTTCACCTCAATTTTGTATCAATAATGTATCGATGTATCCATATTGTATCGATATTATATCGATACAGTATCGATATTGAATTATCGATTTTATAGAAACCTTCTCGGAGCGTACTCAACAACTTTCCAAAGTTTCATGGCGATCCGATGAATGGTGTAGTAATGCATAAAGGACAAACACATTATATACTTTTGATACAGTATCGATATTGCAACGATACATTCCTTTTAAAAACTAAATAATTTCAACTCAATTTTGTATCAATAATGTATCTATTTATCGATACTTTAGCGATATTATATCGATAAAGTATCGATATTAAAATATCGATTCCGTAGTCCTCTTTTCAGGAATGTACTCAACAACTTCCCAAAGTTTCATGGCGATCCGATGAATGGTGTAGTAATGCATAAAGGACACACACACACACACACATACATTCATTTTTATATATATAGATAATGAAAGTTTATGACCATCCATCTGCCTCTGTATCCAGTTTTTTGTGTCCATGGAATTTAGTAATTGCATAACTTCAAGCCCTCTCTCACATCATCTAATACCTATACTTCTATTTTGCGATTCTTATATGGTTTTGATTATAGGCATATATATGATGATTTGAAAAGACTCAATCAATCAGATAAATCAAGTGAATCAAATCGGATTATTTAGGAGGCTATTGAAATTCGACTAGAATGAAGGAATTTCAATTGAGACCTTGGCCTTTCCCTTAGAAACCGGTGGCTCTTGAAAACCGTTATTAAAACGGCTGGCCAATTCAAAATTTAATGGCTGGATTGTTGACCCTTTGATTCCCTTGACCACGCACAGCAATGGTGAAGGTTGACTTTAAAGTGAAAATCCAACATTTATCTTGAGGATGGAGTACAAGAAGGACTTCAAAACATTGGTTTCTATTGAAAGCTTATCCCGGTGGAAGACCCATGAAGACTTCTTAAATATTATTCGCTGGGAAAAAAAATCATACTTGACTAAGCTAATGTTTTTAAACCCAAGACAAGCTCAACATTTATGGCCTAGGTGGATTCATACCATGACATGAACGCCAGGCAGGCGTTACCCATCCGGGTACTGCAGCCAGCATTTTACCTTGAAGTGATCAACCTGAGTGAATTCTCTAAAGGAGTAAATCTATCTCAAAAAAATAATCTCTGTGTTGAGGTACTATCCATGTCAAGTTATGAATCACGAAATGACTCATAGCATAATTTCACCTTAAATCTGCCTAATCCTTTATTTTTTTCTTTAATAGCTCCAATGTTTATATGTGCCTTCAATTTAGAGCATACTTAGTTTGGCCTTAAAAACTAAATTAAAAAATACCAAGATTTACATTACAAAACTAGTGATGTAGGCATTCTCAGGGAGAATCACAGTGAAGTTCACCCGTTGTTTCTGCTCGGTGGGATTCTCCACTTGGCTGCTTACTAAAGTGGTGGCATAGCGGTAGTGAATACTAGAGTGCACAACATAGGAGCGTAGAATAGTTTTGGGTACCTGAAGATGAAAAAAGAACTGGTTTTTAGTGAGTTGTATCAATCAGGTTGTTAAATAGGCAAAAAAAATCATTAGTAGACTTATGCTTAGGCTATCAAGAGAATTCCATAACATATTTTCTTACCAATTACTATAGTGATTAAACTGGTTCATTAGCACATATTATCAGTTATGTTACTCATGAATGACTTGTTGATGTTTTTATCAGTTATATATAAAAAAATTGAAGTAAAATAAAGATAAAGTAGGTAAATCAGGCATTACATAATTACATCATGGAATGCTATAGGAATATTTTTCATGAGCACAGTTTGCTGGTCATATTACAGGCAATTCATGGAAAAAACTACCTGCCTGGATATGTGAATTTCACTAGCCCATGGGTTTTTTCTTGATGAGCTCTACCCACATTGAAAAGACCAACATTAAGGGATGGAAACAGTGGGGGTGGTTGGTTTCAACATCACAGTAACTCTAAAGATATTCAGCTGATAAACAGAATTAACGTAAGTATAAGCTCATCTTTCATTTAAAGTATAACAGCATTTAGTGATTTACTTTAATGTTACTGTTATTTTATGAGAGAAAAACTGATTTTTCCACAAATTTTATTTCCTTCCACTACCTGGGTGTCGACGACTAAGTCATCATCAGGTGATTACCAAATAAACAGTCTTTTCCACCAAGTATATGTACAAAAAGTGAAGAGGGGTGGGTTTAGGTTTGTTACGAAGGGTGGTGAGGGTAAGAAGGGTCAAAGGAGCGGGGAAAGGGGACGGGGGTATGAAAAGTCAACGGGACGGTGAAAGGAGGGGGTGGTAGGTGAGGGAAAGGGTTTAGCATTGAGTGACACATTGGATCGTTATAGTGGGTGGGTGTCCCTGAACAGTGAGAGGTCTAGGAGAGGTGAACGGGAGGCATATAACAATTCATCGGCCTTTCTTTCCTGCATGCAAGATTTTAGGGGTGAAGTCACTCACGTGTCTTTTTTCAAGAGGTGTTCCTGAAAGGGGAGGTGTCGTTTGAATTTTTGAAAGAAGCTTTATGTTCCTTTACTCTATGTTTGATTTGATGTCCTGTTTGACCGATATATACGGCTGATCATTTGCATTCAAGCTGGTACACTCGGCTCTTTTCTAATAAAGGGATTTTATCCTTAGTTTTTGAAAGAAGATTCTGCAAGTTAGCTTTGTTGTAGAAAGCTGGTTTTATTTTGTGTTTAGGCAGGACTTTCGTGGCTGTATGGGATAACTGGCCGAGATAACGTATTATCTTCCACTTAGTATTCATATCACTTGTTGGGGAAGAGCTATCATAGATGGAGTTTATAGTTATCTTGTTGAATTTTCTGTGGTGCAATTTCTTGATTAGCTGTGGGGATATCCGTTACTATTAGCTATGCGTTTAATAGTTGCAAGTTCTTTTTGGGTGCTGTATGTGACATGGGTATAGTTACCAGGCATTTTTATTCATGGAATGAAAGGCAGTATGTTTTTTGGGAAATGTGGTGTGTTGATTGGTGTGAATTATTTGGTCAGTACATATATGTGTCCTTCCTGAAAATCGAAAATTCAAGTTAATGATTGTTTTTGGAAATAGGGATGTCTAAAAAGTTGATAGAGGCTTCCTTCTCTTTTTCCAAAGTGAAATTAATAGTTTTACTAATTGAGTTCGAAAAGTTCAAAAATCTGTCTACTTGTCTCTCAGAGCCGGACCACACACAAAAAATGTCATCGACATATCGATATCAGCAGAAAATATTTTTAACCAAAGCATTTGAAGAGGCAAATTGATCACTTCCCACAGAGTTCACAAAAATGTCCGCTAGCAATGGAGACAAAGGAGAGCCCATGGCTAAGCCCTCTAGTTGTTTAAAATATGTCTCATTGAATTTAAAATGGTTCTGGGAGACACACATTTCCATGACTGCACAGAGTTCACTAGGGATAGGGGTGGGAATTGTCTCCTGTATCAAGATGTTCTCAGCGAACTGCAGCGCTTGATCCGTAGGGTCACTAGAGAAGAGGTTACAAATGCTGAAAGAGACAAGGATGCACATTTGGATGAGAACTAACTTAGAGAGTTCACTGGCTAGTTCTGAGGAGACCAACTTGAAAAATCTTCTTTCAAAAACTAAGGATGAAATCCCTTTATTAGAAAAGAGCGGAGTGTACCAGCTTGAATACGAGTGTTCGGCCATATATATCCATCAAACAGGATGGCAAATCAAACAGAGAGTAAGGGAACATAAGGCTTGTTTTAAAAATTCAAACGACACCTCCCATTTCACGAAACACCTCTTGCAAAAAAAGACACGTGAGTGACTTCACCCCTAAAATTCTGCATGTAGAAAAGAAAGGCCTCCGCCACAATGCTCTAGAACATCTAGAGATTATGAAAACCATTGGTTCAAAGGGTGAAATCCTTAATGATTTGTTATATGCCTCCCATTCACCCCTCCTAGACCTCGCACTGTTCAGGGGCACCCACCCACCATAATGACCCAATGTGTCACTCTACGCTAAACCTTTTCCCTCACCTACCCCTTTACCCGTTCCTTTGACTTTTTTTACCCCCACCCCATTTCCCCGCCCCTTTGACCCTTCTCACCCCCACCACCCTTCCTAACAAACCTAAACCCGCCCCTCTTCACTTTTTGTGTATATACTTGGTGGAAAAACTGTTTCTTTGGTATTTACCTGATGATTACTTAACCATCGAAAACTGGGTAGTGGAAGGAAATAAAATTTGTGGCAAAATCTAGTTTATTATTTTTTATTATAATGAATCATTTCCACCATGTAATGGCCGATAACACCATCTAGAGCATAGAATACTGAATTTCCGTGTTCTCTTCAAATGAGTGTTTTATAAACCAAATCATGCCGGCTATGTGTGTAATGGCTCCCATTAGCCCTGATTTTGTTCACCAATTTTTCATTTTTTTTAATAACTTGTCTTAAAAAATCAGAAATGCAGTAGTAGTGTGAGTTTTTTGTTGAACTCCAAGGTTGGTAAGGGTAGTGCTCACCAACTATTAAGAACAATAGATTGTGAAATTTATACATCAGGGTAGGGGGACTAGTTCCTTTCCATGTCCCATTTGTCCCAATGTTTCACAGAACAACTCAGTATCCAGAAAATAGCCCAGCTTTGGTTTGACTGGATTCTCCCAAAGGATTATCCTGGGATTTGAACCCAAGACCTCTGGTGACACGTCCAACATTCTGTCCATTGTGCTACTATTACTCTGCATTACCCTTAGATGCTCAAGGTGCCAACGTATTGGCTTCTCATATTTGCCTCAAAAAGCCAATATATCAGCTTTAGTTAAAAAAGTTTTTTTACTAAATATTTTTATAGAATTACTTTTTATTTTGACACATCCAATAAATTTTACAAAAGAAACTGAAATATGTTATCCATTTTCAATTAAAAATTCATTATGCTTGACCTAAAAACACTAGCAAAAATTCTTTGCTTGGAATTTGCAGAAATAAGGCTTGAGCTTTCTGGGCTTGAAACCGAAAAATGGCGTGAGGGTTACGACAAAAAATTAATTAAAATATTGCCCACCAATAATTTATAAATATACAAGCTGACCCGGCCACGCGTTGCTGTGGCGCAATCTGGTCAAATGGAAAGCGCACGTTTATAGTATGTTTAATTTCACAATTCTTATGGGTATACAATATATCTCAGCTGATCGATTGTTTTGCAGCTGGACACGCATATTTGTATATAATTTTAACGTCTTTACATGTCGTCACAAAGTAGAATATTTCAGGCAGGCATTTATTTCATCCGCTAGTGCCAATCGAGGAATTACAGGTAATTTTTGCCTGAAATGTCGTGCAAGCAATATTAATGCGTTCTCAAATGGTCTCAGGATTCAACGGAAATCTTGCAATGATCGATCCAGAGCCTCGAGCGATGCTTTGTTCACCATTGTGCATTCATCCCAAGCAATAAGTTGGCATTTCTGAAATATTTGTCCCATGCCGGATGATTTGGGTATGTTGCACGTGAGAGTTTCAATGAATTGCAAGTTCAATGGGATGCACATCCCGTCTCCAGTGTAATATTGTATTCTCGATATTGTACAAACCTTCATGGAGTGAACAAAACAACTAACCAAAGCTTCATGGAAATTGGATGAATGTTGTGGTAATGCATGAAGTTATCAATATTGTATCGATACAGTATCGATATTGTAATGATACTTTATAAAACTTTGATA
The DNA here is from genome assembly GCA_933228895.1 of Platycnemis pennipes. Taxonomy (NCBI): domain Eukaryota; kingdom Metazoa; phylum Arthropoda; class Insecta; order Odonata; family Platycnemididae; genus Platycnemis; species Platycnemis pennipes. The sequence continues at coordinate 38,812,193 of OW121850.1, read as the reverse complement.
AAAACACCTAAATATTTTCATCTCAATTTTGTATCAACAATGTATCGATGTATCCATATTTTATCGATATTATATCGATACAATGTCGACATTGAACTATCGATTTTGTAGAGACCTTCGCGGAGCGTACTCAACAACTTTCCTAAGTTTCATGGCGATCCGATGAATGGTGTAGTAATGCATAAAGGACAAACACATTATATACATTCGATACAGTATCGATATTGCAACGATACATTCCTTTTAAAAAACTAAATAATTTCACCTCAATTTAATATCAATAATGTATCGATTTATGGATACTTTAGCGATATTATATCGATAAAGTATCGATATTGAAATATCGATTCCCTAGTCCTCTTTTCGGGAATGTACTCAACAACTTCCCAAAGTTTCATGGCGATCCGATGAATGGTGTAGTAATGCATAAAGGACATACACACACACACACATACATTCATTTTTATATATATAGATGGCAAATATTATAATTAGAAACAATAAAATTACATTAGATGCAAGTCAAAACATGATTTCATAAAATAATAGTTTTCTTACCTCACCTCACATATACACCTCCAAAGGTTCATTTTCTTTTTGGAGGCTTTAGGGGAATAGTGAAGGAAGGTATTTTTTCCAGCTTTGACCCTATTCATATCTTAAAGCGTGAGAATTATGACCAAATGACCAAATGATTTGTGATATACATAACACAATCGTAGGCCTCTAAGTCATAGTCCGAGCTGAATAAAGAACGTTTCTCGAATTTTGACCACATTACTTCGATTTCGTCACATAGTGCAGAGCATAGATCTCGCATCTCGGCCCAGGAATTCATTCAACTGATATGCATCCCTAATCCCGGAACCATTTTTCAACAACGCATGAACACTGATTAAGTTAAATTGGAAGTATCTTATTAGAATTCACCGGCATTGATGCTGTGTACCTACTTCAATTATGACATTACGACTATTCTCGATTTTGGCATGAAAAAAATTGAATTTACAGTGAAAACGACGACACAACGTTGGAAACGTAGACTACCAAAACATTATAATTCTTACTGCCATGGGAGTTCCTCAAGAATCCGTAAATGGCTTGTAGTCTGGTAATCTGGGCCAGAAGACCTATAGCTACGGTTTCCCATAAAGCGGATTTTCAGTTTCAGCGGTTTCAGAATTTTCTTCTGTGAAATCTGAACCTTAAATTTCAGAGGCATTTGCTCTGCATGACTTGAAATAGCCTATATTCATAATGTGAGAATGTGGCTCTAATGACTTAGCTTTCTGCATGATGGAGCTTGAAAGGAATTTTCGGGTAGCGGAGATCGCGCAGTCTAAGGTCCCATTCGACGAACAGAATCCTCTCCACATAGCGATGAAGCAGGAGTCACTGTATGTTAAAGAAACATCTCTTAACAGCGTCCCGGAACGCGACCGTAAACGCGGGTCCTGTGGATGGGGAGTCATTACCCTAGCTAACCTACCAACCGGATCTCTCGGTGGCATTTATCATATGTGTATAGTAAAATACTCTGCCTTTACATCTACATAATACCCTGCAGGCCACCATAAAGGTATGTGACAGGGGAAGGCAGTGGCTTTCCTCCCCATCCTTCTGCTGATAAGTGTACGTACATTATGGTGACATATCTACCTTAACTCTCAAGAACCTTCTGCGGTATGCTAGGCGGCGCGGAGAATTTTAAATAGTAAAATAAGAATATTGTCTTTAATTCCAACGAGGTTTGAAGTTTTAAAAGAAATAAATAACCCAAAATAAATAACTAAAAAATATTGAATCAAACAACACTCTCACGGTGGAAATCTAGCGCTTCTGTATATGCCGGCTGGTAAATCCTTACAGATTTTTCGCAGCTCGTTTGCAACCTTGAATTCACTGATTTATCTTGAAAGGTTCAGCATCAATCTAATTTCGGAGACCGTATGAACATTTTAACTTTTGTGGAATTTGATGAATATATTAATGATCACGCATGGAGATGATGAAATATAATGGCTGAATCGCTTTGTGCTGCCCGTGGAGAATGTTATTGATTAATACTGTATGACCATATGAATTTTCGTGCTTTTGCCTTCAACATGACCAACCTTTTATGATTTCGAGCTATTCCGCACCGTTAACCGAATAAATATTGGAAAGGAATTGCTTTCAAAGTCTTTTTCTTCCAACTTATTCTTATACATTATGTCCATTATGTCGGTACCGTTAGAGATACATAGATACATGTTTCAGCTTAGGTGAAACTCAAATGAATATCCAGCAGTGTTTATTGGAGGCGAGCCAGACGCGGTAGTCAGGCTGGTAAAACGCCAACCTTACAATGCAAGTGTCAAGGGTTGGAATCTCGCCTTGGGTATTGGTGTTTTAGTTGGCTTTAGGTTGAAATTTAGGTTAGTCGGCGAGATTTGACTTCAGCAGTTGGTGCATTTGAAGTACGCTACTTAAGACTCGAATTTCTTTTCCTATTCATCCTTGATGTACTAATTCAGTGAGACATTGAAATTAAAACCATGAAAAGTTTACATTTTACTGAAGTATTCGTCCATAAATGAGCTTATGTTTAGCGTCATACTTTTAATTCCTCTTTCATTGAGCATAAAAATATTTATTGACAAATATTCTTGAATTAAATTGACAAATATTTTTTCAGGTAATTTGAACATCTTGTTAACCTGATTTTCCCCAAATGGCCTTTTTCGCATCCAAATTATCTTGAATAACTTGTTTATATTAACAATAATAATCAATGTCGGAATTCAGTAGTCAAGGGTTTAAATGACTTTATATGCTAGTCAACCAATGATTATCGTCATATATTATCAAATTCATTTCTTCAATAAAAATTTTTACGCACAAAGGAAGAGGAATTAAAAATATAATTCTAAACATAAGCTCATTTAAAGACGAATAATTTAATAAAATTTAAAATTTTCTTGGTTTTAATAACACTATTTAAACGATGGAAAAGTTTTTTAAATAGTGAGAGCTGTAAATATTCTTATAAAGAAACACAAGATTGCCTCAGCTGTCGATGACTAATTTATCAAAGAATAATACAATATAACAAAAGCCGTAACTTCTTCTTATCCATTCGATATCGAGATCGATATAATTGCACCAAAGAGTGGAATGAACGGTGATAAATGCTCAGCAAAGTAGAAAAATGAATGAAAGGGCTTCCCAATGAATAACTAGCATGGATGAGCTAATCCTCGCAATGGACGCCTTAATCCATCCAGATGACTGTTATTCCAGCAAATGTGAAAATGTGCACGTTGTATGCGCCAGTGTTTCTCATAGGAATTACCGATTCCACGTTCCATTCGCGGAAGCTTTATGCAGATGAGACTAGAATTACGCCTTTTGAGACCGACTAGAATTACGACTTTGAATTTGATAGAATTTAGCCTTTTGAGTTTTCGTGTTGGAGAGATTCTTTCGACTCTCAATTTATTAATCAGGTGGGCTGGCTTATTGAAGTTACTGGAATTTATTAAGAGGAATGTGGGAAAGTTCTCGATGGGAGAACTAAAAGAGAATAAAATCGAAGTTCGAAGCATTGACGTGGTGGAAGGTTGTCATGATGTCAACTAATAAGAAACCTTAGTCACTTCCACAGGATTTTTATTAAACATACTTACGTATGTTTAATAAAATAATAATAATAAATATACTTACGTATGTTTAATAAAAATCCTGTGGAAGTGACTAAGGTTTCTTATTAGTTGACATCAACTAAAAGAAAAGTATTATTAGTCTTAGGTTTTAGATAGCTCTAACGGTTCCGGTTTTTTCGAATTGTCTAACCTTAGACCTAAATTCTATGACGTATACAATATCATTGCCCTTGGAAAGACTCGAACCTACGACCGTTCGGTTACCAGGCTAGCGCATTACCGACCTGATTTCGCAATGTTTTTTGGCCTGACCAAGAGTATGTACACACAAAGCATTTGGGATCCAACGAATGAAGATTTAATTCGGGAACGGAGCAGTATCCAAGATAAATCAATGCGTTTTATAACAAATCCCCATCTACGAGAAGAAATTTCACTCGGATACTGGAGGGTTTGGTTAAGAAACTCTTAAGAGGCTTATTTAAGCTACCTAATAACTTAAAATCGTACGAGGTTGTTGATGAATTTGGAGGCATCTTTAACACCCAGACACGACATCTACGGAACAGACAGAAGCAAAAAATTAAGAGAGATTAACTGTCGGACCAAGAGAGACACAAGGATTCGTTTTTGCTAAAAAGATTAGAGAGTATGAGGATTCATCGTGGCTGATTTGAGAAGTCAGTGGAAATATTAGTAGGTACGGGAATACGGGGTTTATACCATAGTTAGGAAAGTTACCAAAAAATTAACTGATTCAGGTTAATCTGTGTAAAAACTAACTAGTTAAAGCTAAAAGCTACTTTTCTGAAAAAATAACCGATTAAAGTTTAAAAAAATGTAACTTTTACAATAAAAGTTGAATTTTCGGTCACCTTGGCAAACAAAGCAAACACTGAAAGCCGACATTTTGGTTTTTTCCATACGTATCAATGTTTCCAAATACACATTTGAAATCTTGGGCCATAACGAAGGCATTTTAAAAGTAAAAACTGGTGTAATATTTTATTAGCGAAATGTCAACAACTAAAGGACTACGAAATTTATCCGCTCTTCGTATTAGGTAGAGGTCCGCTCTTTGTAGAAGGAAGCAGTTTAGGGATTGGCCTCAAACGCAACTGTCACAGTCACAACTCAACATTACATGGGTGTTTTCAAAGTGTGTTTCCGTACTAATAGGCGGTTCACACCGGGAGGAAAGGTCAAAGGATGGGAATGGAAGCTTTTCCTTTCAAGCTTCCAACTCAACATTTCTACAAATGCTCTTATATTTTTATACCCGTCCCCTCCCTTCATTGGCAAGTATTTGCCCTAAACGCCCTCCTCGGACAAATTACATTGTCTCTACACATAATACTTTCAATTCAAACATTGTTTTAGTTTGTGGTTGAGTCTGTTCCGTGTATTCCCTTCCTTCCTCAAATTTCTGACTGCTAGCTTGAAAAATGTTTTCGTGAGGATACGATTTCAATCGCAAGAGGGTTGAAAATTATGCGATGTGATGTATCCAGGGTAGTTTCCTATTATTTTTTTATTGTCTTGATCGAAAGTTTATAACCTCTGGAGTACGTGTTTTAAGCTGTTCGATTTTTAAATGACGTTTAGTATTTTTCCTCATTAATTAAAAAGTAAAAAAAATCAATGGCGTGAAAACGCGACGGCAAACTATGGCATGCCGGTTAATCCTACGTGTGACGTCAAACTATTTCCTCTACCTGCTACCAGGTGGTGCTGCGGACGCTTCCAAATAGACGCCGCACTCCGTTAAAGCTTATGAACAAGCATTGGAGGCATATTTATTCCGTTAATTAATTATAATTAACTTTTATTTATTTATTTAACATTACTTATGCAGTTGATTCATTTAAAATCAGTTCGTATTCCTTTCACAAACATATCATGTAGTTCGCCTATCGCCGCACGACCTTCACGCCATGCTTCGTCGTAGCAGAAGACACATCGAGCAGGACGTCCTTGAGCCTATAAAATGACTAATAATACCATGTTTAACTGAGAATTCTTTTCCAACATTGATAGTTTTTACAGGTTAATACTTATAAATATTCACTAGAGCTGAGGGTCCCTGAAATACAACGGTAAGTTCAGGAGACGAATTTTCCTATGCTTCGCAACGTAAACTATCTACCTGTTACGTCAGCATGAAGGCAGCGTACCCCGCCATTTCAGAGCCTTTTCAAATGGCCTTAAAATTAACATTTAATTCTCTAGTAAACTGGGATTTCTCAATACAAACTTTTAGCGTAAATTAAATACATTTATGGCAGGGCACAAATCGCAATTAATGAAGTCTGTTTTCTTTGATGAAGGAAACTACCCAAACGGCATAGTTATATTGAGTTACTGTAGATACTGGGGGTGTGCCTGCGCTCCCTTTCTCGCGTTCAACAATGTTGTATTGACGACACGATGTCGCTGAGTAAGGCATTCGAGCCCTACAGGAAATTGTCCTCGCGTAGTTCGTGTTTTCTAGTCTGGGAGTGCGTTCCGAAACTTTTTCGATCACTCCACTGAACCCCGATTATATTTGAGTATATTTGTCTCAGCCTATTCATAGCATTCTTGCACAACTACCCTTGCATTCTTAGCTACCGTTTTATTTTCCCATTAGTCTGTTGGGCAAGCTTTGCGCCCAAATTTGAACAGTTTGACATTCGCCAAAAGTTAACGAAAAACATTAACTGAAGTTAGTTATGTATCGGGGGTCGTGGTGGCCTAGTGGGTAGAGCACTAAGATACTGACCGGCGGGTCCCGGGTTCAAAACCTGGGCAGGTGGCCCAGGGAAAGGAACTGAAATTAATTTTAATCGTTAAGTTTTTAAATCGTTAATCCAAACTGTGGTTTATACTCGCGATACTTGTACGGATGAATGAAGAGGGCTTCCGGGTGTTCCTCCGCGTTGGCTGGAGAAACTGTCGTCGCCCAGAGACAAGCCAACGCGGAGGAACAAAGTTAAACCGCGAATAAAGTTGCTTTTCACGCCTTGAAAATTAAAGTAGTATGATGAATAATGGAATTTTTAAATGTCATCGCAGAAACAAGAAATGTGCAAGCACACCAACAATCGTCAAACATGTAGTTAAAATAGATTACATTCAAACCCGGTTTGGTGGTAAAATTATCTCCCAGGATAATAAAATGCATCAATAGCCTTAGGATAATTAACCAATGCCGCTTCAATGAAATTTGGATCCTATTTCACTGTTATTTATATTTTAATACACATGCAGTCCCCATGAGAGGTCATATAAAAGGCAATGTTCTGTACGGAGTAGGTGACGCCTAATCGTTCCCAAGCACCCCCATTCCCCCTTCATTGTTACCTATAGGCTAGGATGCCAATACCTCTAGTACATACATTCCGACCTCCTTGGTTTTCACCACAAACAATAAACAGGGTGGCGATCGTCAGGGAAAACCTGGAATTGTCAGGGAATTTTGCATTTCTGGAAAAGTCAGAAAATTATCGTGACGGTCAGGGAGAAACAAATTGAAATTCTCGTTATTTTTTTACCATTACGTTTATCGGCCAGTCTTTCCCGCCCTTTATTTCACCAACTAAAACAAATATCCGTCACTGACTTGCATGGAATAAGCCCCATCAATAGAGAGATATTCCACGGAGAAAAAATCATTCGCCTTGACCGGGATTGCTATCGTGCAATTCAGCGGGTAACTCCGCTAAAGTTTTCGCGGCTAACTCGCGAGCTTTGAATTTAAGCCCCATCAATTTTGTGGAACATTCACTTGTGAATCTTATTAGTTGTGTCTCTTAGTTACTTTGTCGTGAATTATACGTACAATGTATCCCTTTTGTACATCCTTAAGGCGATATTTGTCTAGTAGTGTTAAAATTCATGATCCCATGCATTCCGCTCATCACCAGGAATACGAGGCTATGTTGTTCGGAAAAATTTACCTCGCGTTTTTTTTAACTTTAGAGACTCAGATCTAGAGGCAGGTGGAGCACACTAGCTCGTAGTAAATACGTGTTTGCCGTTCTAAAAATACGAGACGATGCTTTTTAGAATGGTAATACAAGTACGGTCACATGCGTAAACAAAATCTTACGTAAGATCATCTTCGATTCCCATACCTCCGTTCGTGAGACAGTGAGAAGAGTCATCCTCCCCTCCCCACCTTTCACGCTCGACGTAATTATTGAATGGCCCCCTTAGCTCCCTCTCGAAGCAATTTAATAATGTCACAAAACACCTCAAATATGATATTCCTGAATACGATGCTGCCGTTGCTAATTGCCTTGTTCGCAGTGGCGCGATTACATATTGCTTGTTTATACAAATATTTGTACATTTTTGGTTCCCTCTTACAATCAGGGGGTTATAACCACGTTAATCAAATTGTCATTTGCTTCTGAATGTCACTCGTTCCATCCGATTTTGATCCAGTTCAACAACTAAGCTTTGCTTTGTATTTTTCCCGCACCTTAGTGATAATTATACCAGAGTCCGCCAGTAAATCGGCCATTAACTTTCCCTTCGATGCCTTTTCAGTAATCCTCAACTTCCCAGAACTACCACGACACGCTTCCTCTTTCTTTAAGGATTAGACATCGTCGTTGTAATTTTACCGAAGGAAACATACGGCCACGGAAATACGATACACGGCCGCGAAATGTGTATGAAAAGGGCGTATAATTTGCATGAGGGTTGAACTTATGAAGGTTTAATATACTTTTTCATTAGGGTATACTTGTAGCTTTTAATGTACCTATTGATTTCAGCTTTTAACATTATCTGAGTTTTGATGAAAATTTAATTCAGCAGAAATAAAATATTCAGATAATAGGAGCCCTTTTGGCGATCGGTCAATGAAATTGGTGAGTCCGTCAGGGAATTTAAAAATTGGGTCTCAGTAGCCACCCTGAATAAATGACTGTAACGTAATAAAGCCTTGTTTTTTAAAAACATATTACAAATCATATTTCATAGTCATTCCCCAAAGTTTTTTCTTCCTTTCTTTTTCCACAAAAATTCTTTCTCCTCTCTCAGCAAAAATAATTTTCACGGCTGGTGACCGACCTTCGTTACGCCCTCTTGAAGCGGTTCCCAGGATGAGAATTATATATATAGATGGATGGAAATGAACTGTATCAATTCACAAGTCTCACATCATTGCCCACGGAAGAAGGATTTGACCATGTCAACCGAATGTCCATCGTTGGGCGAATTATGACCTACGGTACATTTTTTTTATTATTAAAATATTTTTGAAATAGAACAGGAAATGTGCATTCCTTTTTCTTGTAATTGCATGCTATTCACGGATTAATCATTGTATTTTTACCATAAAAATTTTATGAAAAACGATTTTTAAGAAGTTGCAAGATTGATTTGGGTAGCATAAAATAATATTCAAGCAACTTTTTTGCTCTCAGTACGTTATGGATTTTGATGCAATAAGTCATATGCAGCTAGGTCGTCGAAAATATTTCCATAAGAAGATATCTATGAACAAAGAATGGTGATTCATTATGGGACACCATTTAACTTACTTTAATTGCGCGGAGAAGGAAATTAAAGCCCTCAAATCAGCAGTACGGACATCACAATAAAGTTTTAAAAGTAGTTTTCATCATTTTGAAGGATAAAATGATAAAAACTACCTTCACTAAAACTACTAAGTCCTCATCATGCAGGGTGACCATTTATATGCAACCATGGACGTTTAGTTTTTGTGTGAAGTGAATGCTCCTTGGTTGATTCCTCGCGAAGGAGAAAATAGAGCGACGGCAAAAATTTGGATTCACATCAAAGTGAAGGAAATAGCTATTAAGGGCATTAGTTAAAGAAAATATTTGGTCACTTGTATGCTAAGTAACAGTTTTTAGATGGCCTACGAGATAAGTACCTTGTTATTACCAGCGTCTTTCTATACATTCTTTAAAAATAAAGAGGATTTTTTGGAGAGTTCCTGCCTCTACTTTAACTTATCTTATGTTCAGATTAACTTCTTTCCCTTTCTATTTCTATATAATATATATCATAGACATTTTATATAATCCTTTGATATAAATTTATATTTCTACATTTCTATATAACTTCCGTCCCATACTAATGTTTAAGCCAAAACCGGTACATACAAAACTTGTTAGATAATTGATTTTGACTGATAAATACCTATTACCTGTAATCAATTGCATTGTTTAGACATCAATAAATTTAATTGGTACCTACTAATATTGGTAGTATGCAATGTGAGGCATCTTACGGAACAGGCACCTGGAGCTGTTTAATTTTTCCGGTCGAAATAATCGAAGGGTTGGCTCATCTCAGGAAGTTGAAAAGAAAGTCAAAGGTCGACCCCAAGAATGTACGAAACTTGCTTCACAGACAAGATTTCAGTCTGCGGCAGAACCAGACAAAGTGACACACCCTCGGGAATGGAGTCTGACCACCTTTGCGACGTCTACTCCTCTCCCACTCCAAAAATATCTCGACTCTCGATTAATTATCCCCAAGGCCTTATAAGGGCAGTCGTCAGTCAGCTCTCGACATGAACCGTCGGTCTCTCATTCCTCCGGAGAATCGATTTTGCACTTCGGAAAATGATTTAGTGCACGAATGATTTCCTTCCCCCCCACCCCCGACTAACGTCTCGATTCATAAATAATCATTTACCGTACAAGATACCTCACTGGACATGTTTTCCTCCAGTCCTGATCGATTTCGCTGCTGTCCTTTTGAATAGATCCAATCCCTTTTCCCTTATTAAACGCTGGAGGCCAAACGACCGACCCTCCAACGGAAACGAACTGGGATATGTAAATATGCGCGGGAGAGGTTTGTAAATGGAGAGGGTATCTTTTACCGATGGGACTTCTATGGGCTTGGCTCACCTTGATTATGTTTTGTCAGGGTTGCGTTCTTTCACGATAGGGACTAATATTTCATCGTAAAACGACACACCTTGCTAATAGCAAGTGTTGTATTACGCGGCTCATAGTTTTTTTTGAGCAAAATTTAACGAGAATTTTTAGAACTATTTTTCACCCTTTGTGGCGATGACATCGCCGTGTATCGCGTATTGGTGTTTCACGTTGCATAATCAGCCGGTGAGTCGTAAATTCATTTTTAACAAAGGATTGCGTGCGATTTTATGCTCGAGAGGATAGTTAATTTCGAAACAGGGAAAGAACAAGCTCGAATATCAATAATGGGACCATGAATAAATAATTGAAATTCCTCTTTTTCCGGTATCTATGTATTGCATGCATGATATGTTTTTTCAGGATGTTTTCACTAAAGGTCTACATCCTCAATTTTTCCAAGTTTTGGTGGGTTATTTTTCCAATCCACGCAAAAATGTATCTAATCGGGAGAAGTGGGCATAGCTGAAAAAAAAATAATTTCTTTGGAATACGCGTATAACTTTTGTAATCCATCAAGTTTAATTGACATCTGGATGAGGGGCAAAACGTGCGCACACAAAGTTAACTGATTACCTTATTTTCTCATATGCATTGACTTACCTCGCATTAATTTCAGCATATTGTGGTTCTTGATTTTATTACCTTGTATTTGATATAGCTTTGTCATTGACCAATTGGCAGAATTGTACCGTGACTAACTCCTTGATGCATGTCGTATGTTGCAAATGCTTACATAGGCTATGGAACCGAAACTGAAACCCTGAGGATAGAATATGGGAAAAATTCCCATTCATGGATATGTCTAAAGTTTCTATATAGAACTAGAAGGGCTTCTCAGAAAAGATATAATGCAGCTCTGCATTATGACTTTGAAAAATATTTGTCTAAATAATTACAGTACCCGGAAGTTTTACTGTGAAGCGTAACATTTGCCGTGGTCATTGTGGCTGTTCAGCAGTTTGACGCTGAATAAAGAAAATTTCGCGAATTAACCGTCACAACTAAAAGAAATGTTGCCAGCATTTTCCTTTAGCGGGATATTGGATAGTCTATAAATGGTTTCATTCTACTTACAAGTGATCGGCGGTCAATAAGACTGGATGCACTAACTCAGGGTTTCCTTTTACGCATGTGTTTTGTGTGACGCACTCTGTAACGCAAACTGATGACAAGTGTAGAAATGTGTATTTACAGCTCGCTAGGCAATCAGTAATATATTTCATAATATTGGTATTTTTTCCTAAAACTTGACGAACTTGGAGATCAGTGTTTTCGGCGTTACCTTCTTTTTTTAAACTAATCCTATAAACCGTGAATTAAGCTAATGACTTGGAATCGTAAAGATATTTGCATCATATGAGTTAGTTAATGTCAGAGTGGTTCATGAGGTTAATGGGAATATAATGTGTGTGTGGGGGGGTGTGAAGTAAATGTGCGATATGTGAAAAATAAACAAGGAGGGATACTGACTTTTTCTGGGTGCTACTGAAGCATAGCCATAAACTGTGACGCAACACTGGCTTTACTTTTCGTTAAAGCAGTATCTATTCCATGACTTTTAGGGCATTGAAATCACCGCATGAAAATCACCAATCAATAACTTCAAATACTATCCTTTCACATTCCTATTCTTCGCAAACGGCATTGTTATCACTTATATTTTTTTGTGTAAATCAAAGAATATTTTGACCAAATAATGCCATTAGATTTCCAGATATATGAACTGTGTGTTTTTCGCAGAACTTTTGGAAAATCATGATGTCGTCGTTTTCAGTGTAGGTTTAGCTCACAGAAACTCTGTGAAGGTAATGGTATGATAAGGTAATACTTGATTATATTGGTTAGTCAATTCAATGTAATTGACTGTATGGATTCAGCCTCTTCGCAGGCACAATAACCATTAATTCTTAGATGCCTGTGTTAGGAAATATTTAATGTAACTCTATTAAAAAGTTGCGTAAACGTATATCTTGTCAAAAACATTTCCTGCCATGGTAAAATATACTCATAGAAGAGATGTCTTTTATAATTGATGTGTTAGATAGACGACTCAAAAAACCAGAGATGAAACCGAATCATATTAATACCAGTAAATATTAGGGTTTATCACAGTTTTTGCATACATTCCACCTCAGCAAATTAATCCTGAAAAAGGTGCCTGTCAATAATTGTTCAACATAAACCCCTTCACAGAAATCAGATCCAAATCTTAATTCACCATACTTAAATGCTTGGTAATTTTTTCACAATTGCGGAACTTCACTTCACAAATTATCTGATAATTATCATTTTCCATCTATTTAAAGTTATTAATCCCCTTTTTTCAAGGAAAGGAAAAATATTGACAAGCAAGTAAAGTTACGTTTAGATTGAGATAGTAAAATATATGAAATATTTATACGTAGTTGAGTTTAGGCCTTCTCAAACCCTAGCTTCTGTCTCCAACGGGATACACAACCTTCGTTGGTGGTAACCCATGTAAGGTATTTTACGATTCGAATGCATCCACCCTACACTGATGAAGAACAGGTCCGAAATTAAGGCCTGGACGGCCGCCCGGGGCACCACCAAAGAAGGGGCGCCGTGGAAATTGAAAAAGTGTTTTATTATTCGGGGTCTGACAACTTACTTCATGTCGAAAAAGCTAATTTACGACATTTTTACTACCTAATGTTTGGTACTACGTTTAACTGATGAATATGTGTTACAAAAGGGTTTGACAATTGTTGGGGGAGCGCCGGAATACTCTCTCGCCCGGGTAAACATTTTGTCTCAAGCCAACCGTGATGAAGAAAAATACTTGGGTACCTAAATTCCACATTGGCAGAGATCTAAACTATCATTTTAATAGAAAGAAATAAAAATTTCCAAACTTAAGACGGGCAATATTTTGCTTAAATGCACATCCCGGTCTTTTCCATATCTCACTCATTAGGCACGTCGAATGCCGGTGGTATCCAAGCCGATGGAGCATGATGAGGCTCCTAGGCGTGGGAACGTAGCCATGCGTGTTTCCCCATATTTTTTTTTCACGAGAATATGTTTGTGCAACTTGAAAAATGATGTCCTTGCCGAGTCGCCATTGTTTCATCCCGAGACTAATGTGTCACGCGGGAGGTAAACAATCGTCGACGATGATTAACCATGAGGAGAGGAGTCCCTCCGGAGGCAAAACGCCCATAAATATTCGATGAGACCCTGATCTCACTGCTGCCGTGGGCGTTATGGGGAGAGACCCTCCAAAACCTCTCCTGCCGAGCCCACCGGGAATCCCACGTTCAAAAAAAAAAGAAAAAGAGAATAACGAAGGAAAACACAATAACTAGACGAGGAGGATGAATCCAGTGGGAGCCGGTGTATCTAGTGGGGAGAGGTAAAGCCCGCGACCTTTTCCTCGTTTGAAGAGAAACTTTTTTTTTTTTTGAGGGAGAGAGTGCGCGCGCGCGTTTCCCTTGCCCCGACTCCTCTCCTCGCCGACACTCACCTGTGGCGCCGCCCCTTGGGGGGTGGCAAAGGTCATCACACCCGGCGCAGTCATCAGAACCAAGGACGCCGCCACGGTCCACGCCAAACCTCGGGGTGGTCTGGAGGAAGGACCCGGCACCGTCGTCGTCATCTCCTGCGCGCCGCCGTCGCTCTTGGGATCCATCAGGGGAGGGCGTACTTGGACACCGTACTTGGGCCGCTGTGAGTCTCCTGAGTACACCAGCACTCGCCTCCGCTCCCGGCTGGGTTTCACGAAGGAAAAACGTACTTTTTCTCTCCACTCCCTCCGTTTCTCCGCGAGCGGTCACTCCTGCTGCTGGTCAGTCCCCGTCCGGTTGCGTAAAACGCGCCGAGGACAGGGGGAGGGGTGCGCGTGGCGAATAAATTAAACGGACGAAAACAGGAAAATAAAAGAAATTGGCGCCGCGTTCCAGTCACTGACCAAAAACGGATTATCGCTCCTGCAGTTGTTTAGAGAGAGAGGGAGAGACAGGAAAAAAAACACGAAGTTCACTGTTATCGCGCTGCGGCATCACTCAGAAGGGAGAATGATTAGGATCCTCGTCGTCCTTGGTGTTTTGCTTTTCTTCGACGTGTGTTCTAGTCATCGAACAAAAACGAATGGTCGCGGGTGCATTTGTTTGAAATAAAAAAGAAAACGATCGAGTTCAGTGTTATCGGGACATCGGTCGGTTGGGATAGAAAATGTCACTGTTAGGATTTCCGGCGTTGGAGATTAGTTTTTCTTGGCAGCTGTCGTCGTATAACAATGTAATTACTTTCAGCACTTTACTATGGAGAAACACCATTAACAAGTTTACTCTTATCACTGTGAACTCACGTACTCGTGAAAAGGACGGTAGCCGTCTTCTCGGCTGTCTTATAAGGTGTTTCACAGTCTTCCAATCACTGCCTAAAAACCAACATTAAACCGTATATTTCTAAAAAAAAAAGATCACGTCACTGTTATCAGGGCTAAATCTCACACAACGCGGAAGAATAGAGAATTATCCGCAGTCGGAATCCACTGCGTCTTACTTTGACCAATTCACCACATTCTATCCACTGGCCTAGAAACACTGCAGCTCGTGAAGAGGGAAAATCGTCAAGCTCATTCAATGTCACGGAATCCTCGCCAGCAGAAGATGAAGGATGTGGTCCGCGGATCGGGTTTCCCTATCCGCCTCGGAATTCACCCCCGGCGCATCCGTAACCACTGCTGTGCGGAGTAAACGATGCCTGGCGAGGAAGGGTGAGGTGAGGACGTGTTGGACAACCCTTCCACACTAAAACGACCGGCGACCACCGCTTCGTCTCGCGACTCTGCGGACTTCGGCGGTCGACCGAAAACTCCTCCGCTGGGTGGACCCCGGCGACCGCTGAGGGAGACTCCCCTTCCAGCCGACTTTGTATGCCTCTCCTTTCCCTCTTTGTAGTTCGTCCCTCACGCCGATGTTCGGCCTTGTTTTTTTCCCCTCTTTTTCGCCTGTTGGCAACCCACGATCCGCGAGGAGGACGGTATTCCACCGAGCTCGTGATCGGACTGCCGACGATGGAACGAAAAAAGTTGGAGGAGATGGGAATGTGTATGTATATGTTCTCCCCTTACTAAGTCGAGTTGGTGTGGCAGTCCCTCCCTACACTTTAACTCCCTTCCTCTTCCCCAAGATCCCTCCTCCTCTTTCTTACCGCAGACGGGGGTAACTCGAGAGCTTTCCCTCTTTTCTCTCTCCTCTGCCGAAGTCCACGTGTTCTCGATATCTAAGACGATCCACGGGAGGTGAAGAGAGGAGTAAGGGATCTCTCCGCAGGCGAATCCGTTTCCCGGACGTCCCAGGCGCCTTCGTAGTTCCAAACGCGACGCGAGTTGCAAGGCGCCATCCGAAAGACAACACACATTATGCACAAACTCCCCTTTGCTCACAACACCCAACCCCACCCCATGCTTCGTGTCGCGTTGGGTGCTTGTGTGTCTGTGTATACTGCGCGCGCGGGCGGCGCCTGTCCGGCGTCTAGTCGGGCGCCTCCCTCCTCCTTTTCATTCCCCTCCCTCCCTCCAGTATGCTTCGAACGACCTACCCACGCGTCGCGGGTTTCTCCTTTGGCGTTTTCGTAATCCGTGGAGAGGATGGAATAAAAACGCGCGCGTGCTTTATGAGCCCGTTTGACGTCGGCGAGTAGCTGTGGGGGGCCTGGGGATGTGCTCTGTGGGACCTGCCAGGTGCTGGAGGCCCGTCTCGAGCTCGTCCAAGACGAGAAGCGAGTCTTGGCCGGGTTTCGAAGTCCTTGGAGAGAAGGGGGTATATTTCCTGCAAGACTACCTTGCGGTCCCAGTCAAGTACCACAGTAAAGCTTTCCACTACGCACCTCAAATTAATTCCCTGCTCTGTAGATTAGCAAGTCGCTTGTGGAAAGAATTCAGGCTGTGGAAAGATCCTGCATTGGTAGGCCACTTCGCTTGCCCAGAAGTGGCTACCAAAGGTTTCCCCAGTCTTATATTAGTTTCAGTTATATAAGAAGTCAATTACGAGTTTCAAACCGAAGGGCGAAGTGGAAATACCACCTTGATAGTTATTTCGGGGGTTTAAAATGGCACCACACCTGTGGAAATTCTGATCGAGGGTTCGTCTCAAGTTTATTCTTGCCCAGAGAGAGAGAAAACGGCAGGACCCCTCCGGATGAAATCGAGAAAGGGAGGGTATTTTTTTCACTAATATGCTACCCCTCGTTCCCAAAAGTGCTGCAATTGAGTCCGCTAAGATGTGGGTTGCCCAGCATCAGTGGAGAAGGCAGTCTTCGCCGAATTCTACTTCCAGGAGAGAAGAGAAGATTTTGCACTATTTCGCTACCTCTCCACGGGTCCACGGAAGTAACTCATTGAATCTTGAAAGGCGAAGGATTTTGCCTCAAGCAAATGCTCCGTCAGCAGAGTCAATTTCTAATGCGGACGATAACATAAGAAAATGTTGCAATGTAGGCTAATAGAAGTCTCCAGAAGAGTGGACGAATGAAGATTCCAAAGCTCTGGAGATTTTCCTCGAGTCCCCTCGCTCTTCTGATGGATAAGCGGGAATGTGCATGGTTTAAACCTGCGGCAAGATGCCACCCCAGTCAGTCCCTTACCCCTCGCACAAAAATTTGATTAGCTACAAATCAGAATCCTCCTCCAAGTCGGCGCTCCGCGTGGGTTCAAATAACTCGAGTAAAAACCACAGGGGCGGTGGCACCGGTCGGTGTTTTTCGCGGGAGCACGGTCAGTGTCAGAGGCGGCGGTCGGTAACGCATGCCTGCAGGCAGCTGGCCTTTGCAGTTGATACTGAGGGAAGTGGTGTGTCAGCATACGAGGGGTGGCGAAGGAGGGGACGTGGGTGGTCCAAACCTACCCTACCCCAGTTCGCTCCTTCCCCTCCACGCGCGCGAAGATAGTGAGGTCCAATGCGGAGATGGCCGACTTTTTTTTTGCTTCCATGGCACAACATATCCTTTAGTGCCACCTACTCCCCTTAGGGCTGTTGCATTTCCTTATCTCCGAAAACTTGGTCGGGATTCGCAATTGTTGAGCGTTTTTCCAGTTTTTTTATGCTTCGCGACGCGCGTTCCTCAAAATGATCTTCGTTCGGGAACTATTCCCCCTGATACAAATATGGTCAAGATTTTGACGGAAATCTTCGTTGATATTCGCGAAATTTTGTTCATGAAAATGCATTGGAGAATCATGACTGATGTGAGAAATCGGGCGTAGATGATGCGAAAATATTAAAATGTCAAAGGAAATTAAAATTAACCAATTTAACATTGGGAATATATTTAGTCGTGAACTTAATGCATTTTGTGATAAAATATCATTATTCCTTGTTCATCTACATACATTGAAACGTAAGAATCTTTTTTTGTTGCTTTTGTTGCACGTGCATTCACCATTGACATGCATACATATATCATTTGCTGCACACTAAAACCGACTGCGGCCAACCGCTATTTCAAAACGTTACAAGAGAAATGAATAGGACACATCTAGAGGGATACAATTTAATATCAATAATTTCATTTCATCTTAACCGCCCTCTTGTTCATTGGTACTACATTAATGATTGATATCTATCACATATCTAAAGCAAATATTCTCTTGTATTTTTCGTTTTAATTTTTAATCCATTTTCTTATTGATACAGAAAAATAAAGTATATAGTCACCTCTTTGAGGTCTCATAACTCTTGATTTTCTGTTATCTGTTGCAGTATTCCTCCAAGTGCCATTTGTGAAAATGATATGTTTCTTTAAATGAATTATCTGAGAAGTAGTCATTGATTTAAATCGATATAAGTAATGAAAATACCGTATACAATTTTACCTTCAACATCTAATTGGTCCTAATTTCACATGTGCCGTAGCACAATGTGGTAAAATCATCATTTTATACCAAGAATATGGGAGTCTTATTACTCCCTGATTCCTGCCGCTACCCAAACACCCATCTATCTCTATGGTGCCAATGACCTGTCGGTTGAATTCTCCGAAGAACTGCAAATTATTTAAACATTTAACTAACGATCACATGCCTTTCTTATTGACAATGTATAGTTATGAAGAAACTTGCTAATTGTTTCATTACTTTTGAAAGAACGGTACTGTTAAATCGTGGGTGAAAAGCAACATATTGAAAGAGGAAATAGTGGCCTACGAAAGGAGGTGGAATCTGATTGATGAGATTTTCAAAATAAAAATGAAGCTCTTGACAATGAAAGTGAATTTAAAAAATATTATGTGTGGGAATAAATTAGGCGGTGAAATATACAAGGATCATTTAGGTGCGTCGAAAAAGCAAGTTTTCTGTTTCAAAAATCATATATTTAGCCCTTTCAGATTAACAGCCATGATATGGAATGGTGGGGAATATATTTTGTTTTCCGAGTCCATGAATAGAGAATGCGGATATTGTTGGCTAGCGTTTCAGTAATTCAATTCTAGCGAAACAAAAAAAATTGTGAAATTCTTTAAAGTTTTTCTAAAAGAGAATCTTAATTGCATGCACTCTCTTTCACAGTGATTCACAATGCTGTGAGTACCAAATATAGAAGAGTAAACCCAGATGCACGGCCATTATTATCGGCGCTATAAGATAGCCATAGGTGGAAGGTCTTCCTTTGTTTGGGATATCCAGCGAGAAGCGGCCTTCTCACGCCTTTGATTACAAATGGTGAGTACAAGACAGCTTTGAATGGGAATGACTCAATGAGGTCCATTGTCACCGAGGTGATGGTGATTTCCGTTTTTGTTCTCTATTGAGTAAGGGACAATAGATTATTTTGTGAAGCTATTCATTCCGGAAGTGCAGGCTCATCAAGAAATCAGATATTTTTAAAGTACACTTTGATTATAAAGGTGTAGGAAAGTGATCTGAACGCGTCTTTATAATATTTCATGATAATTAAATTGTTTTCCACTGTCTTAAATCATTATCGCCTTTAGATATTAATGGAATACAATATTATGTTTTAAAAGTTTCAGTGGCTCTGTTAGTTTATAAAATCATAAATATTTGATTTTTATTAGTGATTCCATGAAAATATTTTATTTAGCTGTGAAAACTGGAGAAAATTTAAGCTAGGAAATGTTGGTCAACACAAATAATCTGGAGTATACATTACATACAGTGCGGTTGAGAATATCCTTTTCTTCATCTGAACAAAGAATAATAGGAAAAATTTATTCACTTAAAGGTGGCCTGAGCCTTAAGTGCCAATATGATGCTCCAATTCTTAACTATTGTTTTTCTGTTTTAAACGCTCAAATATAATGTCCCAATCCGGCACTATGACTAAAATTATCCCAGAGCTTTTAACTCTATAAAATGTATGTGGGGTAGTTGCGTGACTGTATAATGGCTGTATGTTGGTTGTATATTGATGGACGACATGATTATCTTAACTTTTTGCCTTCAGGAGAGTACTCTGTGTTGAACACAAGAGTCAAACAATAATACGTAATTGCAACGGATGCAGTTTTTGTGTGACTCAGTGGCCGGCTCGCAGCCTGGCATTTCGAGTTACGTAACGGTCCTAGAGGACATGTTGCCGTCTGGCAGAAAACATTACTGCGTCTCATGTACCAACCGTTAAACACGGGCGTTTCTTCCAGAACGAGTGAATCATCTTTGTTTTTCTTTTCCCAAAGAGTACACTCAAGTATACTAATTTTTAGTTAGCGTTGGATGGATCTGAGCTCAATTTCCTGTTCTTTTTTCATTTCTCTTAGAGAAAGTCTCCATTTTCTTCATTTTATTTCTACTTTTTCTCATCCCCATGCAAGGATATGCTTTGTTTATTGAATTTAAATTTACAGTAACTTTTTTTTATCTCTCGTTTGTGTTTTTATGGAGCTGAAACCCTAAAATACCATTATAAATTGCAGCGGATGGAACTTCAAAATTCCTAAGAACATGGCGCGTGAAAATGATTATAGAACGGACACAGGATGGAGTGGAGGTCATTAAGTGATAAAAATTGACTGCGAGGGATGAACGAGATGTCGTGTTTCCTCAACTCTGCTCACATTCCGAATCTAGGTCGAATAATTGCTGACATTTTTCATCTCGGGAATCGCGTGTCGAGACGAAGCCTGCTGTCTCGCAACCCTGCCTTTTGATAAGGCGAGCACTGCGTAAGGGGCAAATTGAAATAAAACCATCGTGCTGAGATATTTTCCTGGCAGTGTCTTGAGAGAGTGGCCTTGAAACGTTCTTTTCGGCTTTCTTTTTGAATGAAATCTACGTTTGAATTTCATGAATAGATGACTATCTGAAATAATTAGATAGCAATGTCGAATATGTTTCCTAACTTAAGTATTGCGAGTGACAACATTAAGTATTGTGAGTGGCAAAACTGTATTTTATGTCTTTCACTGGCGTTAGAATATATATATTAAAGATAAAATTAGTGAGACCAAAAAGTTCAAGGTATTTTCCGTGTACCATTATGGACAAAAACTAGAGGGAGAGAGAGTAAGACAAAAGGTTCAAAATATATTTTCCGCATACCATAACGGACAATTAAATATTAGTTTGAAGTCATAAGGATGATAATTAATCGGGATAAGCATTTTAGATTTATAATAATATATCTTGTATGCGTTTAAAGTAAAACTCGCAACGTAGCATGAATGCAATAGAGTAAAGTTTTATACTATAAAACTCTACTATAAAATTTTTAGACCTCTTCTTCTATGTTGGACGTATAAACATTAATACTGGCATATTATTGTAGAGAATTGTACAGCCTATAAAATTTAAAAAAAACTACTTACATATTTACTAGAGGATGATAATGCTTATCTATCCCGTGCCACACACCCTTGTAGTAGTTGAATGATAGTATGTAAATGCAGATGAGCCATAAAGGCGACAATTCTTTTATTTTGAGTTTCCCTAGGTATTCCATCAGTAATGCCTCAATGATTCTAGAATGCCGAACGTTTTTTCTTGTTAAATTCTGTAATCAACTCTCTGTTTTTAAGAGAACGCCAGTATTTCTAGCTATGAATAAAGCATAACCGGACAAAAATCTCAAGGTAGGCCTGGGTGCTTCAAATAAAGGAGGTTTGAATGTGTGTACTTGAGCAGGCAGCTGACTTGAAAAGGCAGCGGCTATCTTGATAAGTACATGCATATAGACTAGCTACTATCAATACTTGCTCGGACAAAGTTCTTTTTGCGCGTGGAAAAATTCTATAAGTATGCTAAATTTTATTCTCCTCCCTTTTCTTTGCACACGCTTCACTAAAATCGTAGTAAAGATGTCATTAACTTAGCTAAAATTGGGGTTCCAGAAATATGAACTAAAACGCGACCTTCTCTGATATTTATTTTGCTATATAATGTCTTAATCACAGCTTAAATATTCAGTGGTGTTTAGAGCTTCAGGACGAATCCAGAGGAAAGGAGAAAATTGATGACATAATATCACAACGCGATCTGGTTAAATGAAATATAAATTCAGTGAAGCTCCGCTGGAGATGGGCTGTAAGTGAAAAGACTTGTCCCAAGTGAGGAGGTTACTCAACTACTTTATTTGCACTTGAACTGGACTAAAAATAGTTTCGAGATCCCGAACACCCCTCGACGTTTTCTCCCTTCTCCCCCTTTTGCAATATACTACGCCTGTGGAAGAGACCCTTGAGGACCCAACCCACAACAGAATCACTCGATATGTCTCGCAGTAGAAGCGAAATATTATCATAAATTATCCGCATCCTCTTACCTTGCCAACTGACAGTTTGATCGATGTTGCTGCACACGTTCTTGCACGGTTGCAGTCAGAGATCAGCATTTTTAATGGAGAGCCGAATTCGTTTCCAAATGAAGGACCTTAACAATTGGCTTTATTTACCGTTCATCGGCCGTTGGAAAAACAAAATATTTTCTGCTTCTTAAGTAGGGAATCGGAGCTGAGAACTGATTTTATTTTTTATTAATTGCTAGCTGAAGGTGTCCGTTGAAATTAAACGGGAGGGAAAAATATAATGATTACAAATTGTATTAATAAATTTTAACAAACTTGCGTTATGGAGTAAGCTATGGCTCCAAGTCACTATCGAAGCCATAAATATAATTTAAACCATTGTAAAAATATAATTACTACCTGGACTCACCTGGGCCTTTACAAAAATAAGAATATTATTTATAAATTTTCAGGCCAGAGGATGTAAGGGAGGTTAGAAGAGAGGGTTCATACGAATGTCTGTCCAGCTATTGTTGACAATGAGGCCAGATTCGAGTTTTTGGGAAATGTAGCACCCACCTTTTCGGAAAAAAATTTTCTCTGGCCTTTTATGTATGTTATGTTTGTCTCAATTCTCCAACTTCATGACAATGGCGTCAATGAACTTCATACGGTTACGTATTAATGCATTTTATTTCAATTACAATAAATTCTACTCTTATTACCTAGCACATATTTAGTCTACTTAAACCAGGCACTTGTCGCCCGGTTTCGTATATTCACACCTTCTAATGTATATTTGTCCGACAACTATATTAGTTTTTTCATCTTGCTTCTCTTATTTTTGATTAACTTCATTTAAATTTTTTCTCACTTTCTTGTGTCTCAAAAGACAGCAATTTTGAAAGCGGTTCATTCCGGAATATGGTATAATTCAATAAAATATTCACCTTTTGAGCCCCGCAGAAACTTTCATTTAAATACTTTTAGTTTTACCGAATGCAAATCTATTTGATCTGGGAGTAACGCGGAAAGTAAGTCCGTCCAATTTTTTCGAATGAAATGGCCAATCTAGATACAAGAATTAGCTGCGATACCTCTTTTTGTACCTGTCAATATCTTCACGAAAATAAAAATGCTGTTTACGGCATCGTTTTTGGACGAAATTTTTAGCATCATTGCAATGACATCGGGATCTTGTGGGGCGATCATGGATATCTCTTTTAAAAATGAAGGACTGTGAGGAGAGGCTGTCTTAAAGATTTTGGAAGCGGGTATAAGAGATCTATAAAGCAGCCTTTCTTTTAAATCAATTAATTTTAAGACTTTATATGATTCATTAATGCGATCCCAATGTTTTACAACTCATTCAAATCTTATCGATGTATTCATTGCCACCTGCAGTTTATCATTAGTTTCTGCATAGTCACTATTAGTTACATATGAATAAATTACGGAAAAGAATTCAATTCATAACTGGTATTTGCATATTTATGTGCATTGGGTTTTTGTAAAGGTACAATTGCTGGAGAGTTTTATAACGTTTACTCCTTATGATCTCAATATATTTCCCAACTAAATGTTTTAAAAAGACGGATAGATAATAGGCGTGGCCTAGTAATTATTCTGAGGCTTTACAGCGACAGCTGTTTATCCGGAAAAATATCGTTTTTGTCCCTAACAATAGTTTCTCTCCATCTTTTTAAGATCAAATGCTGATAAAATTGGAATAAATCTGCGTGAAAATGATAATGGAAGTAAGCAACAGATCTTGGTAGTTTATTTTTGAAACAAGAAAATACATCAATGGACTGATTACAGAACTTGGAACCATTCCAATGCTTCCAACATTCCAATTAAATGCATTTTTATGACTATGACTTTGTTTCATAAGTCACGTTTTTATAAAGTTTCAAACACTATCTTTTCATTGCCATATTCTATGCTTGTTTTAAAAAAATAAAAGGTATGTGAATCGGGAGTTCACCTATATGGTGAGTGTAGAGTACAGTTCACAGTTCTGAGTACTCTTCTTTTCCTGGGCAACAGATTGACGCATTGCTGATTAGGCTTACCGCGAACTGTTGAAATTCCGAGTATTTGGTTGAATTGACTGTTTTCTTTGTTGAACTGTTGAATTTCTGAGTAATTTGGCATGAGCGTACTCTATTATACTTTTAAAAAGCAATTGTTCGATTTCACCACTCTGGTACCTCATTACTTGTGTCATTGTTAAATCAGGGCAGCAATCAATATGTTACGAGAGGGCAGAGCTAGGTCGCGTGGCTTATGTGCCCGCAAACCAAGTTCAAGCCATGATGCCCGCGGCTCTCAGAAGGATAGCGCCAAGTGACAGTTGGCGAGGAAAGACTTCCCGACTTCATTCACGCGTTATCTAGAGGCGAAGCCTTCCATTAGAACTAAAATTCGGTGATTGAATTTGGATATTTCGAGCTCAACAAAGAGTAAGTTTTGGTCCGGGGAAGAAAAATTGCTCTTTCTCTTTGCTTATTAACCTTGACAATAACGCTCTGCTGTCAAAATCGTGGTCGGTCTTTTTAAAATAGAGTGTGAGAATTAGATTTGGCCCTTTTCATTTATCACCATTCAGAGAGTGGATTAATGTTTGAGGGAATCCCTAGCGTCACAAAGACTCTTTGAGGACTTGAGGACCCTTTGAGTTTACATTTCTAAGCATTCATTCCTATACTTCAATTGATTTATGGTATTGCGTATTTATGATTCAAAAGCCCGCCTATCTAGCATGGGTTTTTAGATAGGTTGGAATTTTAATATAGGGTTGCCAAACCGTTTAAACAATAATTTTGATTTATATTTAACAACTATTTATGAATTATGTTACTCAGGTTATTCATGAACTGCGGAATTGTTGAAGATTTTTATTAAAAATTTGATCTTCATTTTAATTGTGAATTGGTATGTTCATGCTGCGTAATGTAGAAAACGCATTGCCACTATCACAGAGTGTATATAATTCTTCCAGTATCCACGAATCATCAGTAACTGAACGTTTATACGTTGGACGACAGGGTTGCAGGGTTTCGGTAGAGGTACCGGTATTATCAGAGCCTGTACCCCCGGTAGCACCGATTTTAAATACTGACCAGTACTATCGGATTAAAGAAAATAGTACCGGCTGCACTGGCACCGGTGTTTTTGGCCTATCTCTGCAATAATGGTTTTAACAAATGTGTAGTTCGAAATCTCTCGTTGTGATTGTCCAGAATTGTGAATTGAAACGGAACTACAATTCTCAATTTCATTTTATTAAAAATCCTATCGGAGAGCTGCATTAAGATGCATATTTTTTTGACCTGCTTAAGTAATTTTTGTCCCAATGTCACGCGGTGCATT
Organism: Platycnemis pennipes; assembly: GCA_933228895.1. NCBI lineage: Eukaryota > Metazoa > Arthropoda > Insecta > Odonata > Platycnemididae > Platycnemis > Platycnemis pennipes. Next base: position 38,786,561 of record OW121850.1, on the reverse strand, counting down.
TCTAATGTCATAAGCAAACAATTGAATGAAAAAGAAGTTCCCGAAGCGCCTCGTTCATCTCTATCTCTCAGACGGCATCGAAAGAGAAAGCACTTTTTGCTATCCCATGGGCTTACCCGTCTATTTTAAACGACGGTAAAAAAAGAGAAGGGTGAAGAGCGAGCACACTGCCCCACTTGGAGTGCTCACGCCCGTCCATCTCAGGAAGTGCGCAAAAAAGAGGCGTGGCGGATGTCCATTGAAAACCGTCCGTGCGATAAATGCCGTTTTTTTTGCCTTCCGACGCATCGACTCGGAACTTGCCCACTATTTCGCAACGTCCATCCGTCCCCACGTTGGATAGGCCACGTCGTTCCTGTCGAACAAACACAATTGGATGCATCTCACTCGGATGAGAAGGGTGGGAGGATATCAGACCTCCTCTGACCTCTAGAGGATTTGACTGACGACTGAATACGATCGCAGGGATCAGGAGGCGGGTCAGTGATATGGTAGCCTGGTAACCGTAAGGTCGTGCGATCGTATCCCGAATCAAGCATTTAGAATATTTCGCTATGGGGTCTATATGAGGAAGGTATGATAAAGGAATTAGAACGTGTGCAAAGGAATTCAGAAATATTTGCTAATGATCGTTAACGATAGCGTTTTCGTGTCACGAGTTCAATATACGAACTAGCTTGGTAATTATTACTAGCACGCACTTTAAAATATAGGCCAAACCTTTTAAGTAGACAAATCCTAAGCTGATTAGCTTGTAGATAACAAATAAAATTAAGAACCCTTGCGCATTACGTTACATTTGACCAGATGAACAAGTTAAGAGGAATAGATTGTCATAGCGATAGATTTAAAGTGTCATTTTTTAACGCGTGCCATAAGAGAACACAATAGACAGTATAGTAAATTGATAGGTAGATGAAATATTGTTAGAGTTGTCCGTTGTGCACGAAGCATGATTTAGCATTAATGGCTACGCATACTAGAGAAATATAAATAAATATGTTTAGAGATATTTAGAGAAATGTCTTTCTAATCGGCAATCACTTCATCACAATGTAAATATTAACCACATAGATACATGTGACTCTTATGTCTAGCTTGTCTCCATGAAGTAGTAATATTGTAGTTCATAGTTGCATGTACGTAGTGCATGTTTGATAATCCACCGCCTGCCACACACCCTTGTGGTGGATGGCAGGGTATTACGTAGATGTAGATATCATGCATGGATGTTGTTGTTGTTATTGTTATGTGGGAAGGTGGTATTCGATGACGAAGGTAACTTCGCATTGGAGACAATGTTTTTTTTTAGTTGTGGAGTAACGGTGGAAAGAAATAGGCGTGAGATTTGCTATAAAATTCTTTCCAGGTATTTTTTCTTATGGAGCCTCACCGAAAATTGCTATTCTGACAGTCGATTTACTTGTAATTGGCAAAATTACTCATTGCCATAAAAATTCAAATTGAAATCTCCGCGGTTCATGATGAAACACTAAATAGAGGAAACTTTGACGAGGTTGCTAAGAGCATGCGAACGCCAGATTTCGCATCACTATTTCTCCACTTCCGACACTATTCTATGCATATAAAGATGCCGACTTATGCTAAATGGCGCAAATGACCGAAGGCGTCAGTCGCCTCCCTTGAAAACAGCCACCTGGCAAATAATTATCCTGGGTGATTACTATTTTTAAAATAGTTTGAAGAAAGACAGGAAGTCCCGCGGGAAACCATGCGACCATGTCAACTTGATGATTTTCACTTCGCTCATCGTAGTAAAAAATAGTTCATAAACTCGTACTTAAAAAAAATAAAAATTGACTATTCATCCACGTAATATTTCGCTGAAAACTAGTATTTCAATTATTAGTTGATGAAAATTTGATTCACTTAGAGTATAGAGTAACACGTGTTAACTCCTTAGTTATAGAGTAACCCGTGTTAAACCACTTAGTTCTCTGACATTTTTTTTACCTTTCTTTACCGTTCTTTACTGTATAGAAACTCTGTCAACTGCAGTCTCACCTAAGTTGACAGGAATCAGTTACCTACCTCGTAAAATTTCGTGACCTTTCCTCCTTTCTGTGTTTTGACATATTTTCCCATTAAGTATACACTTATTGGCAATTGCATCTTGTATTTAGTTATTCTTTGCGATTAATTGTGTGCTTTACGTATGTTTACCTAAATGTTTACTTCTTTGAATGCAAACGTTTTTACGTCGGGCATACGATAGGTTACTGAAGCGTTCGTCTCACATCTTCAAGACATCCTCAAGACGAGCGTTTGAATTTCACGTAGTGAAAAATCCATTTGTGAACATGAGATCAGCAGATTTCATACCTCTTGTTCACCAATACAGACGTTAAATTGGTACCGATGATCAGTTTTTGTATAATTTGGTTCAGCGAGGGGAGCGCTCGAAATCGCTTTTGCCGACTTTCCGGAACGATCGTGACTTGATCGATTACGTATCCACAATTACACTCGTAGACATGCAGCCTATTTTTGCTCACAAGCTTGAGTTAAGTATTGGAAACTGAAGCTGTAGATACTCCCTCTACGGCAATTTATCGTAAGAAAATCAGTTTTTCAACATATTTTATTCGATTGAACACTGCACTTTCATGTTGTCCTCATTACAATCCCTAAGATTTCAGTTTATTAGTGATGACTTTTCGACTGTCTAATGGGAAAATGAAAATATGTATCAATATAACATTTTTCTATACGGTAAAGCAAAGCATGCATAAAACCTAGTTACTGGTTAAAGAGTTTTTTTTCGTATTGGGTATCCATTCGTGAACATTCTTCCCAAAAACCGCGGGGATGCATTTTTAAATAGAGCGTTATAAAATTTCATTGCATCAAAATATTTTCTCTTGCTATGTATTAAATATTAAACAAAAAAAGCAAAGTTTAAAACAAATGCTGGAGAATGTCAACAATCATAGCCTCCTTGTTTTAGGAAAGATTTTGAAATAGTTTTAAGAGATTTCTTTTGTTAATACCGCCCCCGACGTAGTTACTATTTGTGTACTGCATAAAACAAATTAAGTATGTTTTCTTGTAAAATACAAAATTGCATCCTTTAATTTGAATATTTATTCCCAACTCAGTCTTCGCAATTCATTCGTGGAGAATAATGAAAAATTTGTAATTACTGTATTTTTATTTCACAGCTATTCTAAAATCACGTAGTAGTCATCCGGTGTGTGGAATCTTGGAATACTGACTGGAAGTCCGTGGTTCGATCATAGAAGAGGCCCCGAAACTCATCCATTTAAACTCCAGCTGCATAATCTACATACCAGAACATCTTGGAAAAACAACGCCGGCAAAGGTAAATAAAAGTGTTCCTCGACCCTGTTATTTTATTCGCTGTTGGACTTAGTGTTTACATGGTTATCTCTGTAATCACTAAGGAAATTGAGAGGACTTGAACACTGCAACTAATCATATTCTTAGTAGCCCTAAGGATGGAATACTGTGGATATTGGTAAGTTTTTTATAGCCGGAAATGACTAACTAAGTCTTTAATTTGTATTTGGACTGTCTCCGCATGGCATATAAGGAAGGATCGGCATTACACTAAATGATTTTTCCCGGGGCTCGAACCCAGTACGTCGGAATAGGAAGCCGGTACTTCAAAAACAACATAACCCGATTTCCTCGAACTGGCTGGGAAGGGAAATTGGAGAGATATTTTCTGGAAAAGGACAAAACAAAAAGATCATCTCCCATTTTGACGGAGCAGCTCCTGGGCGTCAACTCCTCAATCCTTCCCCCTAATGCCAGGATCCTTCCCGCTCACCAGGGTAACCCTCCCCCCCACTGTCCGTGTCCGAGTAGCTAAGAGAAGAGACCCCACTTCCCATCGCCGCTGTTGCTTCTGCGCGAGAGGGCGAATTCGCTGACCTAATTAACAGCGCCATGTGTCCACTCTCGCATCGCTGTCGTCTCCCCCCGATGGCCTTGCCTCCTCTTTAACTGCCTCGCTCCTTCCAGCGTGATTAACGGCTGGGAGTCGACGTCACTGTGACGCAACAATTTCCCGGGCCTTTTCCTCTTCTCGGTCTTCTGGAGGAAGAAATGAGGCGTTACCCTTCTTTCCGAAGACGAGAAGTTTCGTGGGTTTCATTCCATTTCAGCTGGCTGAGTAGTCACGGGACCAGCGACCTAGGAGAAACATTAAATGCGTGTAAAATAAAAATTGTGTCATAGTCTCAAGCTCGGAGTGTAAAAGGAACGCGGATGGGAACGGCGTTCGGCTATCAGGCCGATTATGTTGAAATGTTGGCAGCATCTTTAAAGTGAATTTTTAGCAAATATTGCATTGCGAAGGTGTTAGAAATGCATCGGAAACAATCGCGTATAACGCTCGATTCTATCAGTTAAACAAGATTGGAGTGATGTACTATCGTATACATAGACTTTAAATTTCCTTACTGCAAACAATAAATGTGCCATTCTCGGTATCCGAGCAGGTAGGTCTAATGTTGGTAGATACTGTAGTGCACCAAAAAAATTATATTAAACTCGATAAACTCATTTGAATAGTACGCTTGCCTCTCAATTTGGTATTTATCATCTAATTCATTAAAACAAATGACTTAAGTAAAGAACTAAATATTAACAAAGCCCCTGCTGTTTCGTAGATACACGTCACTTGGTTTTACATGCCTAAATATGTAGATATAATCAACACGTTTCACAATTGTTTGTAGTATTTTTCTTGTTGTGAATGCGCATAATGCATGCTTCATGATAGTTCACCCGCTACCACATTCCCTCATGATGGCTGTAGGGATACTTATTGGTATTAGATGTGGATAAGGTATCCGCGATTCTATTTTTTTTCTCTGTCTACCGTAAGATGGTCCAGTGGAAAGATCGTTGAGCAATCAAACTGAAGTTCATTCAGGGAATATTGGTAGGGTTTTATTAAACAATCTTGGTGGAAAAGTGCGACAAGTTTTATTTATTAATCCACGCTTATTTTCTGGGAATCATGAGTAGAATGATGGGGTTTAGTTACTGGCAGAAACGTGTACCTATCATTTCGCGCTAGGTACGCGATACCGTCTTTGAAATCTCCCTCTACGGATTGAAATCAAAGAATAACGATAACTCGCGTGACATGATCATCCGCGAACGCGTCTTACTGGGTAACCATGCGAAGATCACGGGAGGAAACTACGCTATGCGTCAGTTTCTCACCCCATTGGTCTGAGGAGTTAGGTAAGTTACCTCTATTGTCACCGACCAGACCAACAAACGGATTGAACTATCAGGCATAAAATGGCTTACTCCAGTTAGAGTAGGTAGTTGTGGTTCAATTCGGTTGTACATAAGCGACGACTGAGCAGCTTCGCTCCATTGCGGGTTTGGTGTTCTGGAACAGGTAGAAAGTTAGGCGAAGGGGAAAGGGAGGTGAGAAACCCGGCGTCGGCATTAGCCTGCTCTTAACGGAAGGCTACAAGGAGACAATGGTTTTCAAGCGATGGATAGAGTGTGGAGTCTGAAGTCGTCTCTCAAGCTGGGACCGGTATACTACCAAATAATCTGTCTTTTATGCCAGGACAAAATACCAGACACTTGATGGGGAAAGCTAGTCCTCTAGAAGTTATAACCGCCCTCTCCTCCAGTAGCTAAATGGAGATAATGTTGGCAAGACTCAAGAAGGCGCCTCATCATTACTCAGTCTTATTTTTTCGTGACATTGCATGAATATCTTCTATGAGCGGGAATTCCAGCTAAATTTCTACTCATGGTTCAGTAGAAAAGTTGTGATTCATGCCAATTGTGATATTTGTATGCGTCACCAGCGAGAAAAAACTAGCATCATGTACCAAGGGAGTCACACCACTGTGTCGGGGAATTTCCTCCCTCGCGAAAAATGTGAATAACTCAGAAAAATTGAGTGTTAGCACGATTCACAGCATGATACCTCTAAGTTCACAACCTTGAGGAGCCATACGGTGGAATCATGTTAGTAAAATGTCTTTTTGTTTCGCTTCTGATAAGTTTTGATAGGAGAATTAATCGCGTCTCGCGTAAAGAGTTTTTTAAAAAGTTTTCTTGGAAGTATCTAGTAAAATTTAGCGGGTTTAGTCAAGCAAACCACAGTACAAACCATAGACGATCCAGGCTTTGATGACTAGAGCACCATTTTCCAATTGTAGTTAATCTGTCAGACCTGGCTTCTGGCATTGTTGTTGGTTGCTTTCTCCCGTTCAGGATCTGCCATTTTTGTCCACAAATGGTGCACGCAAGAGCCAGTTTGGGATGCAGAATCACGCGAGATACTTCTCTAGCGCCAGCATTCAATGTGATCACGTGTTTAACGGAAATAATATCCTAAGGGAAACTAAAAAAAATGGCGCCAAAGCAACTGACCCCGAGTGTGAGATTGCATAAAATTAGCAAGAGTCAAGACCAAGGGTCTACTAATTATGATAATTACGTACCAATGCGAGCGCTGTTGATCTAGTGAACTCTACCTACTCTGTCAGGTAAATCATTTCCTCAGTCACTACAGGCGAATCGTTAAAAACTTACAGCAGCCTAATGTGTGACAACTGGCCGTTATCAATCACTCAAGGATGATCTAAGCTATCCCCAGCTAATTTTAACTGGATCTATTCGTCGGGTATTTTTTTCTCTCCAAGTCTAGTCTGCACTTCGCTGGAACATGAGCGCAGCATATGGCGGCCATGCGTTCGGATTCCGCTCTGAAGGTCTTTTACATAGAGGATCGTCATTGAGCACGGTGATGCATGAAGAGATGCACGGGGAAAATTGCATCCATCAAAGCAACGGATTTCATGAAAAACTTCCCATATTCATCTGTGGGCGGGGAAATAACTCCTGCTCTATATTCATGCAATTTCCGCGATTTGGCACGGCTTCAACTTAAGCAATTTGAATTAAAAGGAATGGTTTGCGACGTGACTTCGTGAAATTGCTCATATTGAAATGAAAAACTTTGTAAATTTAACATAAGTAACTTTAATCGACCTGTTTCGTCGCTGTGCGGCATCATCAGGTACAAATTCAGGAAATGCATGACCATATATACAGTGGGTCAATGGGTGGAAGCCTGGCCAAGAGGGGGAGGGGGAGGCTGGCCATCCAGCTCAACCTTCCCCCTTTTCCCACCTTGGCCAACCTTCCACCCCCTTTGGCCCAGTGTATATATGGTCGTGCATTTCCTGTATTTGTTCCTGATGATGTCGCGTAGCAACGAAACTGGTCGATTAAAGTAAGTTACTTATGTGAAATTTACAAAGTTTTTCATTTCAACATTAAGCAATTTGTTGCTCTCCTTATTAGTTAATAATACTCTTTTTTTTAAGCGCGACGTTCTGGCACGAACTCTTTGCGATTTTCTTTTCTTTTTATTTTTGCCAAAAACTGAATTTGTCGTCCGTAGCTGAATCTTCACCATCTTTGCCAGTCAAAACCCATCGTTAAACATAAGGCAAACTCACCATAAGCCCTAGTAGATATCAGTTGTACAGTATTTGAATCTGTAAAATCATATGTATATCAAATTTCAATCTCCACCCACCTAACGTCCAGCTGTGACACATGGAAATTTTAGATTGTCCAGGACGCTCTGTCAAAACAATTCAGCTGCTGGCATTCTTGCTATAAAGAGTTTAAACCGCAAGTTCAATTTCGGCTAGGTGGGTGGGGCTGCGAGGACAATGGGGGGAAAACTGAAAGTCGGAAACTTAAAGAATGAACCAGGGAATGAACTATGCATAGAGATCGTCTTGTACTTTGCCCAAAGGCTCAAGAAATTCACACATGCAGTGCTGAAGAGGGTGATTAATTTCCCCGAGCAGCCAGATATTTCTTATACAGTTCCAATAAGTTATAGACCTTAGTATCTTCCTAAACATTTTCCTACTAGGCTTCACCCATTCCTGGCATCTTTTGCATTTTCCCGTGCTGGGTGGAAGGGTAATAAAAATTGTATTAAAGGGTGCTCTGCGTGGGAGCCAGTCAGAAAATATCACTATAAGCACTAAAAAAGTAAAATGGGGCTCTATTAAAATGAGCGATCTATAAATCAGCCAGATTGTAGTCCCAGTGGATATGATACTGGTTTTTGTGTCGATATCATCTTATGTTTTAAGATTTAGGTAATACTTATGCGGTAAACGAATCCAAATAATCTAGGTGTACTTACCTATTCCAACGTCATGTTGTTTGGAGCAGTAGTAGGTGAAACATTCCGTGTATTGAAAGGCAATGAAATTATTTATACAAACTTTATTATTAAAACCAATAGTTCAATCGGTATAAAAGCTTAAAGCGCCTATCAGTAGCCTATGCCTTTTTGTTTGTAAAATATTTAAGTCACAGGATGACATCATGGCAAAGCAGTGGTTATTATCCTCACTAGGTAAATTTTTCCGCTATTGGACTACGCATAAAAGGTGTGCATAAAACATTCTATATAAGTACTTATTTATCACTTAAAGAGCGGAGACAATATCATATCATTCAATATTCATAATAATTTGTAGGAAAACAGAAGACAAGAAGAACCATGGCATTAATGTTGAAGTTAATGTCTTTTAATTGTGTGGACATAATTGCCCAGTATAAGCGGAGCTGCAAATCAGATACTTCATTTACTTAGCCTCGATATCGATAAATGGCTAATAATTGGCAATGTAGCAATAAAAACTTGGATAAACTGGGTTTAATTGAGGGAAAACAGTATCTAATAGTGATAAAAGGTGTGTATGGATATGATTACGACAGTAATACTTGTTATCTGCTTATTTTTATCGTAAATTAATACTTAGAACACAATGAAAAGGCTTTACATCATTTACAGCTAAAAATCTGTGAGTGATTCTAAATTACATAAAAAAATAACTCACTTTTCTTTTTTCTAAACCTTAGATATCAGTTAGAGTCACAATTGGGATGTTGCATTTTACATGACCTCTAGTCTCTTAGTATCTGTGTCATGGATGAACGCTTCAGTACTTATAACATTTTTACTAGCAGCAAATAATTTTTTAATTCACTCTTTTGTGTAAGTAAACGGTTTCGGTAGCTAACATAGTGGGCAGGAATTGATAATTTAAAATTTGTCGAAAGTGCAAATTCGATGCTGTAGTTTAAAACTGTAGTTAAAATAGAAAGAGGTAGTGGATTTGCCATCTCCCATAACAAAATCAATTTTTAACCTAACTTTGCTAACTCATAAAGGTATATTTTAAAGCAGTAGGGAAAGCTTAGAATACTACATTTATTTACACAAGGCATCAAATGATTCTACCGACAATGATAGGTATGAGATTATTTAAAGACATGCTTTTACTAATCCCATTGAATTGACGGGACTCCCAATCAGCTAATCGTAAAACAAAATTTGAACGTTTTAATTATCTTCTGTTCAGGCAATTACACCAACTTTAAAGCGATTCGATCGTTCTTCATTCAATTAAAAAAGAATTGAACGTTCGTGATACTGCGATGAATACAGCCTAGAACAAAGGTAGAGCTATAAGACAAATTCTGCCAAAAAAATCACTCCGAGTTTTTGAAAAATTAGCACATCTGTTGAAATTTTTTTGAGAGGTCGTTGAAGAAAATATCAGCTACGGTATAGAATTTGAATGGGGTGTAAGACAAAAATAATATTTGAAAGGAAAAATTATCTGCAATAGCATTTAGTCCCCAGATATTCTGTAAATGAATTTCAGTAACAATTTCGTCCTATCATGTATTGATACAATTCCATTCCGGTGTGAAATTCCGCACACAACACACACTATTTCCGGTAAAAGGATGAATTATAACTTACAGCTGAACTCATATGTAATCAACGAATTAATATAAATACTATCCTTGTATATGCGGTGTTTCTGTCCATCTATAGCTAATATCTAGCTTTTTTTATATCGACTCATTCCCAACCTTGCCTATTCAGCCCGGGAACATCGCAAAATGATCTTATTGATTTAGATATGCTGTTTATTTTTGTATTGCTTTCAATGAATCAGCTGTTTATCTGAGAGATCTTAACCAAAAGTGTTGCGTTGACTTTCTTCAGATGTACTTACAGGGATGGTGATTTTTATTCTTCTGGTTTCGGATTGTCTGTAGGCATTCAGTGCTGGTCCACCCAATGGACCGGAGCTGAGTGCTTACAGGCAAGGAAAAATGCATACCCAGCATTCAGGTTGTCAAGGATTTTTTGTTGCCTGAGAAGGATAATTTAATAAATCTCGGTTGATACTGAGAAATTTATATGTATTGCTTGTCAAATCAAGATTAACTAACCCGATGTGAATGAAATATTTCACACCCACGTGTAATAACATGACCTAAATTATGAAATCCAAATATTATTTCAGGTATCGTGTGATATAAACCTCAATACCGAGGCGTATCGTACTCTACATTTAATAACTATGAGTAGGTATTTGGGAACCCTAGCCTACCAGCAGACAAATATCTTCCCTACCCCAAATTAAATCCACTTGATACTTTGACTTCCATTTGTCTAGCATCACTTGTTAGCAAGCTAGATCATTTCATTTGACGCCTCATTCACGTAATTTACATTCAGTGCCAATGAAGAGATTGTGATATACTGGGGTTGAGCATAAAATGGATGTGAACAAATCGGGCCCACTTCACTTTTGTGTGAGGAATACCCTTCGCCAAAGGATGAAACGGGGATTGTTTTTGAAAGAGTTCATTCCAAAACACCTCCCATGCTATTATATCAGGGTTTATTTCCAAACGGAGATAATAGCAAAGTGTTAGTCCTCATATGCTCAAGTCCCCGCATAAATCGAATTTAACATAAATTCCATCATTATTAGTTTTAAGAACGCAATATATTGCATACTTAGCACATGAAAATATTTATTTTCCTGCGCCTAATCCAACTCTTTCTTGACTACCAAATATTGAAGGTACTTCATTATTTTTTCTTTTTCTGAATACTTGGAATTGTTTGGGCTCAACAACGCTTTGGACTTGTTTGGAAGGGTATGAATGGTATACGGTGTTTAGCAGTCACTCATATAATGATGTTTTTTTCCCATTCATAATAATACATTTTAGTCGACGGTTTACCTTATCGGGCTTGTGGTTGCGGGAGTAATTCATGTTGAAGAATTCCAAACAGCACTTTCCCACAAAGATGGAGATTAATTACAGTTAATTAATCTCTAATTTTGAGGAAAAGTGCCGTAGTTAGACTTATTCATTATACTCTACACGTTAGAAAGTTGAGGTGTAAAAACATGGAATGGAAAGTAAGCCCTGCTTATTTGCTGGAGAGAATCATACGGAGGTAGGAGATGCTGCAGGTAATCAAAGGAATTTCGATAAAGAATCTTGAAACAGGAGGTAGTGATATCGGAAGGCTATAAGGAGGGGAAGGAAAAGGTTTGGCATTCCCGATGACATGAAGGTAGGGAAGCTTGCGGAGCCATAAAAGGAGATATTTGAAAAATATGCGTCTTCGAACAAAACGAAGCATTTAAACATGATTTAACATCCCTCAAAACTTTAAAAAATTCATCTAACGAGCGTGGATATTAAAAAAAAACTGTTCATAGTGTCATGAAGGACTTAATTTAACCCTCCGAGAGCATGGACATCGAATCCGTAGCCCTCAAACCAAGAGGCGCTCAGCCGTAAACTAGAACTTCTCGCTCTTCGTCTTCGCGAGTCCGGTCGTCCGTGGAGATGGTGACAGAGTTGACGCAGGCCCGGACCTCCCTCCACTTGCCGCCGCGTTCCTCCAGCCCGTCGATCGCCATCCCCTTGGTCTCCGGCAGCAGGGCTGCGACGTACAGCGCCATCCCCGCGGCCGCTCCCGACATGATGAACATGCACCCGGGCAGACCCAGCGGCAACACGACCGCAGAGTACACCCTCAGGGCTATGAAGCCGAAGGTGTAGGCCAGCGCTGCGAGGATGCCGAAGCCCACGCTCCTGGTCCTGGCCGGCAGGAGCTCAGGACACAGGGCCCAGGGGAGCGGGATGATTCCGAGGGCCGACGAGAAGGCCCAGGTGAGCAGGGCCGCGAGAGGGATCCAGGAATGCCAGGGGGAATCGGAGGCGGCAGCTAGGTCCTCTGGTAAAGTGGTGCCGTTGAAGGCCGTGCCGTAGTCCCCGGGTGAAGTGAGGTTGTCGAAGGAGGACTGGCTGGAGTTGGAAAGTTGGGTCAGGAAGGGGTGGTGCTTGCCGGGCGGCGGTGCTGGGGAGACCGTCTGCACGTAGATGCCAAGCACGGCCATCGTGAGGGACATGACGGTGGCGGAGAAGATGGCCGCTGGTCTGCGACCCAACCTGGAGAGGAAGAAATTGCGATAGTAAGGAGTTTAGAATCCACTGGAGGGCATTGGCATGATTGATAACAATGAGACCAGATCTAGGGTTATGGATCAGAAGGATCAGGCCCCACCTATGAACAAGAAGACATCGCGAGACAGATGCTCGAGATCCAAATGACCCAATTATTTTCTGAAACCATAGAGGGAATGCCAGTAGAATAACCCCGTCGAAATGTGCATTTTACAAAAAGAAGACTCTGCTTATAGCTGCAAATATAAGCGTGAAAGTGAGGAAACATTTCATAAAAAAAATACATCTGGAGCACATTACTATATGGCAGCGAAGCATGGACGATAACAGCAACAGAGGAGTCATGGCGGGAAGCATTTGAAAGGTGGTGCTACCGAAGAATGATGAATATAAAATGGATAGACCAAGTGGCAAACGAAGAAGTCTTAAGAAGAGTGGGAGAAAAAAGATGTCTACTGAAAACCTAAAAAGAAGAAGGGACAACTTAATAGGCCATATCTTGAGACATGATGGCCTGAGGAAGACAATCGTCGAGGGAAAACTGAACGAGAAGAATGGAAAAGGCAGGAGTCGTATGAAATATGGTAGAACAGGTTGTGAATGATGTAAACGGAAGGAATTACTTCAATATGAAGACGTTGGCCGATAGAATAATCGAGTGGAGGGCTGCGTCAAACCAATCCTAGGATTGTTGACCCATGATGATAATAATAATAATAAGGGGTCAAAAACGGACCACCTCGTGGCGTCCCTAGAAACGGCTTCGACGGGCTAATGGTGGCCGTTTGCTTGTGGGGTTAACCTCCCCACTCGCGGAAATCCTGGATGGCGAAGAATTCCAGTAACGCCACCCACAACCGGCTCTTCTCGGACGAGGGCCCTAGAAGAATTGGGTGTGGCAAATCTATGCCATCAAAAAAGGGAGCTTGCATGGTTTGGACGGAGACCCTGAGGGGAGACCTTCTAGCTTTCCATGCTGCCAGTGAGCCAAGTCGCAGGGGATATATGGCGAGGATGCTCTCTTTGTGGTGTGAGATACATACTGAATATAACCGTCTGTCGCACCAGAATTTGCGCGACTACGCCAATCACCTGCGCAAGAAAATGACTTAATCATAGATCGTGTACGTGTGTCATAGACGCGATGCTCACCTGTCGATGAAAATACAAACAAGAGAGAGTCCGACCAGGTTGCACATTCCGATGAGGACGGCGGTCATGCGGCTGTTGAGAATGGCCCCCTTGATGCCGCAGGCCGCAGCGATCTCCACGGCGTTGAACGTGACCACATAGATGCCGGACGCCTGCTGCAGGATGAACAGCCCGATCAGTAGGAGGAGAGGCCGCAGAGTCGCCGGTTCCAGGAGGAGGCGAATCGTTCCCACTACGCCAGCGTTCTGAGGAGAAATTTTAACAAAAAGATTAAGTTTATTCGGCCCTGTATGTCAAGGCGTCCTGTGGGGTCGTGTTTGAAATCGTCCGGATTATCTCGAATACGTAACCAAGGAGTCACGTGGTATAAACACGAATGGTTAAAAAATTTGGTACGTTAAAACCGCTGATTACAACCTCATTCGTTGATTAGACTTTTACGTAAAAGTAAAATAAAATATGCCTGGAATGCCAGGCCCTGAAAATGTCTACGGAGTAGGCGAAACCCGGGTCGGAGGATTAAAATTGTATGGAAATACAACGTATTTTATTTTACTTTTACGTAAATATGCAGTTCCACCAAGTTACGCCTGAAACTATGCAGACTACACTTCTGTTCAATATAATCTGGAGGATCTATATTCGGGACAGATGAGAGAAACTACAGCGAAAACAAGTACATGATATCATACCTAGCGATTCAGGCACACTAAAGTTGCATACGACACGCGTTTGTTCCACATCTGAAATTCGTTTGTATTTGAAATTATTTATAAAAAGCTATTTAAGACCATCGACATGATTCAAAGGAGCTTAATATTCCAAAAGAGCATAGCATTGAAATGTTTGTTGAATGTGTACTCAGGCGTATCCATTTCCATAGAGAAGTGTGAAGGGTGTCTAAATTAATGACCTGTGCTCTAGTAGGCACACCTTTGAGACAGGGGATATGGTTTCTCGTGAAGATTCTGAAGTTTCTCGTGAGTAATTCCAAATCGGGTAGTGTTAAAAAGCCTCGTGGAAAAAGTAGGTGCTCTCTTCTTTAGGATTAAGGAGGTTGGCGCGCGACTGCTTGATTCAAGTTGTCTGAGAAACCTTATTAATTTAAGTACGAGTATATGCCTGCTCAGTGATCCTTACTTCACAAAGAAAATTACCTAAGCTATTGAAAGTCATAAGTATCACAATAAATACGATGTAAAGTCGAAGGATTTATTTTTATGATAATTTTAATCAGCTCGACGATGGAGTCAATTCAGCATTTACTTTAAAGAAATAAATTCATGTACTCAATGAATTTACTGATGTATAACACCAGAATATTACGATCAAACGTTATGTTATTATATTTTTCTGAAATATGCTTTAATATCTCATTAGTAATGATATTATTCATACGCCATACATTTTGGCTGGAGCTACCGCAGCGCCACTTGAAGACAACTAACGCATTTCGTCTGCTATAAGCGCAGAAATTGGTGGATTTAGCGAAAAATACGGTGGGTTGATGCCTTTTTTCATGTCATTTTATTCCTTGTGAAATTACGCATTAAATATCAGTTTTTTGAAAAAATGACATGTCACTATGGAATTCTTAAACGTTATATTCCCATGTGATGGCCATTCTCGCCGTTAATCGTATGTAATTTCAAATGCAATTTGTGGAAAAAGGAGTATGGGTTGGTGTAATTATCTTTACTTTATTAGATAGAGGAAATTTAATTCTATAAGTGCTGAAAATATAAAAAAAGGACATGACTTTCACTTTTCGGATCAACCTCCTTAAATCGTTCCCACCGAGTGATGACCGATACTACATGATTCATCGATACTCACGTTCATGCTCTCTTGCTGACCGTCACTGGTCCAGTCCCCCTTGCCCTCCGCGGTCACTGCCCCTCTCGTCTTGAGCCCGAGCCGGTAGCAGACCCAGTCCGCGTCGCCATAGAGACCCTTGGAGCGCAGCCACACCGGACTCTCCGGTAGGATGGTGGAGAGGAAGGCGACCAGCCCGGTGATGATGGCCCCGGATGCGGCGATCATCCTCCAGCCGGAAGCGTGGTCCCCTAGCAAATACACGAGTAGGATGCCGCACGAGATGAACAGCGAGTTCATGCAGAGCACGGCGCCGCGAAATCGCGGGCTGGTCGTCTCCGTGACGAGGACGGAGGCCGGTGAGGAGGACATCCCGATGGCGATGCCGTTGAGGGCCCGGCCCAGGATCATCTGGGCGAAGATGGCGGTGGAGACGTACGCCAGGTCCCCTTGGGGGACCACGGTGGGCACCGTGGCCAGCAGGAGCCACCCGACGATGCCAGGGAAGGCGATCGACACCAAGGCCCCCTTCCGGCCGATTAAGTCGTTCAGGTACCCGGATATGAAGCATCCCAAGGGAGTGGTGGCCATGGTGATGCTCACTGAAGGACGCGAGGTTGAAAAAAAAAGAATCATTACATATGTCATCTGCTAAATATTATCTCAGCCACTCAGTACAATAATTTTGGTGCTTTGAAACTTTACAAAGGAAAACAGT
The DNA here is from genome assembly GCA_933228895.1 of Platycnemis pennipes. Classification (NCBI taxonomy): domain Eukaryota; kingdom Metazoa; phylum Arthropoda; class Insecta; order Odonata; family Platycnemididae; genus Platycnemis; species Platycnemis pennipes. The sequence goes on along the minus strand of OW121850.1, from coordinate 38,770,519 downwards.
CTCCTTGATCGGGAAAAAAACCGTTATTATCAACTTAGCAAAAACAAAATATAATCACAGACTCTTAGCAATGGTTTCGGTATAATAAGAATGAATAAACTAGATTTTTCCACAAATTTTATTACTTTCCACTACCCAAGTTTCGACGGTTTAGACATCAGGTGAAAAACAAAGAAACTGTTTTTCCATTTCGTATATACACTTGGTGGAAAAACTGTTTCTTTGTTATTCACCTGATTATGACTTAACCGTCGAAACCTGGGTAGTGGAAAGTAATAAAATTTGTGCAAAAATCAAGTTTATTCATTCTTATTATAATGAATCGTTTCCACCATGTCACGGCCAATAACGCCATCTAAATGATTTCGGTGTTTTGAAACAGGAAAAATATCGCCTGGATCGGGTATCTATTCACGGACCGTAGAGTTGCCGTTAGATGTTTATCGCGATGGATCACTGTATCTACTATTCATAGTATTACTACTACTAGTATATCTGTTCTTTCAAAACCGCCTCTATCTTCATCACCATCCACATTATACACTGCAAGTCACCGCAAGGGCTTGTGGCAGGGGATTGATTCACACTGAGCATGTGTTACCAACGAGTAAACTATTGCATTCTTAGCAAATATACTGCCTGTTTCACCTTATCCACTTTACTCAACTGGCTTTACCCTAACCATCCTACAATGCTGGATTAGATATAGTGACTATGCCTTTCACGATCCCATCGGGGGTCGCGGAGGATTTTTCAGGGGTGCGAGGAGTAGGTTTGATATTGTAGTCAAGGAAGTAGCCAGAAAAGTTTTTGGGGGGATCAATTATTACTGTACCCCCAAAAATATTTCTGGCTAGGGCCTTAAGATACTGGTTTGGAGCAAGGAATGAGGCCCCAAAAAAACTTATTTGGGAGCGTGTTCAATGATTCCGAGCTTGAGACGGTCCCTATCGATTGATTGGTCAAAATATGAAATATGCCTACCTATATTTGTCTCCAAATTTCAGGGGGGTTTGAACCCTCTGACCCTCCCCCCCGCTCACTACGGCCTTGATTGTAGTTACTACAGTGTCGAACCTTATGTAACATATTAATATGAATCGCGAATGATCCTCATCTATGACGCCCCGACGCCCCAAGTATGAGACTGCGATCCTCGGCTGTAGATGTCCAGAAAAGTAGTAGGGATAAAAATTATGAGAAGTGCAAAAAACTCATTAAAGTCAAAGGCTCGTTTCCGGATGTAAGATATAATTTTATTTATATTACAAATTATAGCAATATGCAACTGCATGGTGGCTCGTCGGTTTAATAGTTGATGAGGTTGAAAACTGGATTCTCATACCTAACGTTTTATGTTTATGGTTTATGCACCGGCGGAGACCGAGCGTTTTCAACAGAGTTCATTCTCGAATGTCCTGTGGGGAGCTCTTCAAGTTCAGTACTCCGTCCGTCGGGTGGCACGTTTAATCTCGCATTCCTAGGCGCTTTACATACAGAGTAGGCATTTGCTGATGCTGTGTTCCACTCTACCCTTCTCATCTCTCGAAACTAACTTGGAGCAAGCCACCACTCAGTTACATAACATTTCAAGGTGAAATTGCGTAATTCAGCGGTTGCTGGTGGTAAGAGTTTCAATAACAGCATCGAAGTTTCATTTAGATGAGTTAAGAGTCGGAAGACTACATACACGGAATTTATGATAGAGCAATAATTTTTAGCAAGATGCCTTTGAGCTGAATCGGAATGTAACAACATAGGCTATATGAATGGAACTCATCTTGCGCGTTGTGCAATGTAAAATTATCGCATCGATCATTTTGATCTTCAGTCCAAAAGTCAAGTCCAGCCAATATGGGAATTCATATTCAACCGTGTTACCAAAGTAGATGATGTTCTGGCTATTTTGCTTTGAATCTGCCGGGGAAATAGATTAGGCCTGTCGTGGTGGATTTCGACGTGGCATTGCGCATTAATTTCAGTTCCCGGGAAATTGTAATAATTGTGATACTGTCAATTTTATTCACTCACTCAGTGATTCAACCCGAAGGTTGGTTTTCATAGGTGAGAGTAGAGCTCACCCCTTACTAAGCCAATGGCACGTGAAATTCACACAATCAGGGTAGGGGGGGCAGTTACTTTCCCTGGGCCACCTGCGATTTTCTACGAAGTTTTGACGCGCAGAAAATCGAATCGCGAGGATTTTAGATGGGGTTGTCTAGAAAGGCTCTTGCCCGGGATTTGAACCCGGGACCCTCCGGTCAGCAGCTCTAGTTAGTAGTGCTCTACCCTCTAGGCCACCACGACCCCCTGTCAATTTTACAGTGGTGTGAAAAAACCGCCCATTAATCAAACACAACTCCCTGTCAAAAAAAACGCCGTTTAAGGTAGTTTCTTTACATGGGTGCTTTCAAGTCTGTTTCCGCACTAATAGGCGCTTCAGACCGAAAGGAAAGGTATAAGGATAGGAATGGAAGGGATGGGGCTAAATTCTCCAGTTAATTCCTTAATGAGAAGTTACGCTATTTAAATGTTTATTGCTTCATTCAGCATGAGGTTAACAATTGAAATTTTTTTTCACTCATGCGGTTTTGCAAACTCAAATATCAAGCTTAGAAAGACACCCAATAAAATTCCAACATGCTTTTCTCAAGGTTCAAGTCTTTTGAAGGGCCTCCTAGTATCCCTCTCGCCAGTAAGCTTTCTCCTTCTACCATCTCGTGACCATCACGAAAACTACTTCGAGGATGCGAGTGATCGGTGGCGCAGCCAGAAGGGAGTTTTTAGAATTAAATGTAACTATTGCCCTCGGTCCCCTCGGTAGAAAAACATTAAAATTCGACGCTTGTGAGAATTTAAAAACAGGCGAAAATGCAGATGAGGAAATTAAGAACTGACACCTATGCAAATCATTATGTTGAATATATGTATGAGCAGAAAGTGAATCTAACATTAGTTCACTTCTTGAGCTCTCTCATCCGCAATCGGAGGATCTTCATAACGTGGGCGAATTAATTTTTTTATTATTTATTTGCGATTCTCAACGCGAGAATGACACGTCAAAGCTTCCAGCTTTTTCCAGCGCTTCAAGATGAGATTCCAATTATTCCTAATTTTGTCTACTGCTTCAAATCACAATCTCAAGTGGTAGAGTATGAAATTAGATCGGTTTCTATGAGTTGTAGACTCCAGTTTCAGTTCACGTTACTGATAACATTAGCGGTAACGTGGAAGAAGGATCCGCGATCCCGCCCCAGCAATTAATGAGAGAACCCTCGATATGCGGATCATAGGGTAGCCACGACGCATTGAAATCCAGTTGAATCGAAGTTCCGCTGCATCAATCATAGGAGAATCTATGTTGTGATGGACTGGAGTTCGTAAGTTATTCGGGGGAGGCGACCGACAGTTAATGTCATTTTAGGATCGATGGGTTGGTAAAAGAAGGGGCAGGGATATTTCAGAGCGAATGGTGGAGAGGCTCTATGCGCGGGCATTTGGCTGCTCTTAGCGAATTGCACTTAGCAAAAGTGCCTTGAGGTCCACATTTAGTACATACGTTTCATCAGACGGACGAAGCAATGGGCTCGAAGTGTTCTCCACACAATACTTAAGGGACCGTTATACTACTTAAGAATCTTTCATACTGCTGGAATTTGAACCTGATCCCCCTGAATGATAATCCATAACACCACTCTAATTCCTATTGGATTATAATGGCGTGTTTTACATGAAGCGGGACGTCAATATCACTACTGAAGTTTATTTATGATGATGCGATAACCATTTTCTTGCATATAGGAACGATAAATTAGTGTAGCGTTTTCTTTTGCATATCACTCATAAACGAGTCAAATATATTTCAGGATATTCCATGATGAAGCTCTAGTCTGGACTCCAGTGCGCTGGGTATCAATAGTGTTACATAAGTCAGGTCATCGAAGTAACCCGAGAAAGTCTATTTCTAGTCTCCCCTTCGGAAAGGAAGGTTAGAGAGAGTGGAAATGCCTCATATGATTGGAACACGTATTCAGAGATCGGTTAGGTGCAGGAGCGAGGTAGCTACCCATCCTTAGGCCCCGTGATTGGATTTAGCTGGGTTTTTTTCAGTTGAATGCCGGCCCATGCTAAAGATTGTGGGAGAGATCTTCAAGGTCAGCCCTTTCGTAAGGTAGAACGTCTAAGGTCAGGACCTATTGGCGCCATTCGTTAAGAGATAATGAAGCCGAGTTACTCTCTACCTATTCATCATTCCACGAGTATCTTAAATCATAGGCATGCTCTTTCTTAATGGCCACTCCATGTGAAAGCACCAAATGCTCAGTGAGGTAAGAAAACATTCGAAGATCTGAATGAACTTGATCTGATAAGTAAATTCGAACCAGTGGCGTAACTAGGTATGTCCCAGAAATTCTGAGCTCAGAGAGTCCCCAAAAAACATAAATACTGTGTACTCTTTATGATTATATATGCACGTGCATAATCATACTTGTTTCTATGATACATGTATATGTTTGAATTCGTATTTTTGTAAATATTTAGTTCAAGTTACATATAATTTTAAAGGCCCCCCACTTAAAGTTATGACCCAGGGTCCCCAAAGGCCTATTTACGCCCCTGATTCCAACCCCAACCGTTTTCTGATGACGTTAGATATATTGAGAACTACGTATAGCTGTGGATGAAAATGAAATTAGATTATCTGCCGTGTGAGTAAATAATAAATATCATTCCCACGATCTATGACAGATAGATCGTGGGAAAGGGAGATACTAGACATTATAAAAATATTGGTAGTTAGAATTCATGTAGCCTACTTCGCAGCATATCTGGAACACGTTACAAACTTTTCTAACATATTCTAACTTCTGCCCTACGAGCTTTCTGTAGTGAATATTCCGTTGAGAATCAACAAATGCTTGGTCCATTAATAAATATATATTGCACCAAGGTAGTTTATAATTACGGAATAACATGTTACGCGTATAAACCTAACTAAATCTTCACTATCTTCAGTATCTTCACTACGCATCAACATATCTTTTCGTCTTATGCATTTGGAGGATGTTTGCTGACGACACATCCTCTTACCATGCACTTTCCGGTTATACGTTATTCGGAGATTTAATACATCCTTTTCCTACTTTGCATGGACTTAAGGAAGTAGTTAATTTATTTGTTTTATCAATGAAGCAACTGGGTACAATAATCGCCTCCTCCAGTACTTCCTTGGTCTCAACGCTAATGGCTAGAGATGCTTCTGAATCCGCGCTGGTGGTCCCCAGATTCATTGGATGCGATGCGATAGGCGAGCGTGATGCTGCTTCAACCATCACCGTCACAAACAGTTACGAAGGCTAGCTGGTTAGGGAGGGGGAAGAGGGGGGGTTTGGCTTCTCGTTCCGTTGACTTAACCCGCAAGCATCCTGTCCTCCGACACGCACATTTCATCCCCAGGGCGACGAACCGGCGAACTTGTTCACAAAGCCTGGTTAAGCGGAAATACGGACAGTGGTTTCGAAAGGGAAACCGAATACTAGTGTCCTCCTAGTTCAATTTGCAAATCTCTAGGCGATATTTCGCGTCTTCTTAACGCATAGAGTCCTACACGCACTAAAACGGATTAAGAAAGGATCTGTGGTGAAAGAAAACTTGACCGTCTTGATGCTAAAAATAATATGTATCAGTGAGCGAAAAATGTCACACACTGCCAAAAAAATCAACAATGGTTGATTTGTTGATTCAACAATGGTTGATTTTAATTTGGTCAGCGCATCAATGGGCAAATTACACTTAGAATTTATATTTTTATCATCGTGAATATTATAAATTCTCACAAAGCGTTACGCCTCATACATATCTTACATTTCCTTTTAATATCTGATTGGAAAAAATATTAGGTGTTAAGGTGCTCGAACTTCTGGCATCATATCGAACCGTCTAACTTTACTCAAACCTAAGCGTAATTATAACACAAACACGACATCTGCATGCACTTGAGCAGGATTCGAACTCACAGCATGTCAGGCCAGACCTTTACCAATCAGAGTACTGGTATTGACTGTTGACCTGACGATCATTTTCTTTATACTTTGATCTGATACAAAATTGAAGTCTCTATGCATTTAGTTTTATTTCTCTACATCTACATCTACGTAATACTCTGAAAACCAATGCTAGGGCGTATGACAGAGGGTGAAAATTGCCATTAATGCACTACTGATATGCAACTACGAGCTATGATACTAATACTTGGAAACAAGTTAGATTGTCAAAGTCAAGAAGATCTTTGGGATTTCCCAAAGCTTCGCTTTGGAAAAGTGACGGTTTGATAGTTGACTCCTTCGTCGTAAGATACAAGTAGTTTGCTATGAACAGGGTACTGAAACCGAGGATCGGAGAAAAGAATTCTTACGAATAAAAATTATTATGCTATTGGTGTTACTTGGATAAGCGGCCGACAGTTAAGGTCATTTGCGCCATTTAGGATAGGTGGTTGTTTGGGCAGAGGCAGGAATATTTTTTTTATTCAGGGAACGAAGGAAGAGCGCAGAGAAACCCGGCGTCGGCAATAGCCTAATGTTAACGAAAGGCAGCAAGGGATCCACTACACAACATCTGATCCGACGGCAGGGTACTGCACTTGAAATTGCTGACAAGGCACTCAAGTAGGAACCGGTATAACGAAGAAAAAATGTCTGCTCCTACCAGGACTCGATTAAGGGCCCTCGGAATCCTAGCGTAAAACGTACCAGATCTCTCAAATGCCGGATCAGCCAAATATTATTCGAAAATATTATTTAATGCCGGGAGCATGGTTAGATGCGTGTAAGCATTAGATTAGTGAAAATAGAGAGCCAGCAGTCTATGCTCTCGTGAATTCTCGTTATAAAGAGAAGACTATAACTCGTTATAACGAGAGTCTTAGCGAGAATTCATAGTTTTCTGCATAACGTGTTTAACATTCATACGGTAGAGGTTTAAAACGAGGTTTGCTTAAATTTGTTAAGCAATATAAACATTTATGGCTACCGAACTTGCCTTATTCGATAATCTGTGATGAGTAAACAAAAGTAAGTTGTTTTACTTCTATGTCCGTCTTTTACTTTCACCCATTGCATGCATAAATCTTAGCCAAATCACATCCTATTCTCGTTGCTCCCATTGACGAAGCATGCGCGCTTCCAGTTAATCCTCCCCCTACCCGCTTTCTCCTTCAACGACACTTCTTCTGCTTCCCCAGCTTCCATTTTCCGGGCAATTTTTACGGCTGCCTCTAAAAAGTATTGACATAGATTGATAATGATGTTTGTGCATTAAACCTTGTCGGGAAATAATGCATTAGCAAAGTGTCGGAAATTACCAATCAGTTCATTCATTTCTTGAAGTTAAGATGATTTTTTCAGATAAATTCCATGCTAGGCTATCTATATTACACTCACTTGTCCTATTGCTATCACGAGGGGATCCAGTTGGTAGGGTTAACGGAGTATTGGCCTCCCATCCCGGTAGCCCGACTTCAAGTTCCGGCTGTGGTAGTCATTTTTCAGCGGATTTATAATCATACTTGATTGCCCTGTGGAGAGAATTTCAAGTTTGGTACTTCTAGGGTTGTATGGGACGTTATATCGTGGACCCCTTGGCGCCTTTCTTTAAGAGTAGTCTAGCGTTGATTCTGGGTTTATTTTCACCCTGCCTCCACTCAATTTTAACACCTACCTCTTCTAAATACTAATCCATCCTAAACTGGTGCAGATTGTCCTATTTTTCTGTCGTCTTCCTCAATGAGAACAACAATTATTACACCCATTATGACCTCTCATGCGTCATAGTAAGAATTATATTTGAAATCCATACATACAGCAGTCAAACCTCTTTAATCTCACCTTATGGTTAGAGTCGAATGGGGAATACGGTAGCTCTTTCAGGTTTGATATGTCCGACGCTATTGGAAAATAAATTGTCTTGAAATTTACTTGCTATAAAATGGTGTGGCGTATCCCTAGCAGCTGCGGTTTGGGTTGTAGTAGTGACTTGACCACTCTGCTCTGTAACCCAAGGGTTCGAACTCGATTCCCGGCGCCGGCTTTTAACCTAATGGTCAAGGGGTTTAAATCTCACCAAAATCATGAATTTTTTCAGTTTTTCTTAAGGCTAAGATAATTATTATGTTAGAATGGGTAGTACAATTGGGATTGGGACACCGTACAACCTAGTTCTATTAGTACTATTCCTTGAATCCCAGCTGCGGCAGTTTATTCCGGTGTCTTCTTGAGCTTACTTCCATTGATAGTATTTCGGTACTCCGCCCGTTCAGTACTCCGTCCGTTAGATGGGACGTTAAAACATGGTAGAATTGGCGTCGGTTGCCAAAAGCAAGATAATGCCGACGCCAGAATTCTCTCTATCGTTATGTCTCTCCCAAAATTCCTTCCTTTACCTAATTACCCACCTATCTTTAGAGTCGCGTATTTACATGTAGTCGTCTGTCAACGCCGGTAATAACGGCACCAATAGCATCAGCAGTTAAACTTCCCAAATCTAAATTCCGCTACATGTGCGGTTCTTTCATGCTCCTCTTTCACGGACCTCGTCTTGATACGGGAATGACGGTTCGACCAACTTCGATTTATCTCGAATCTGCCGATGTAACGACCTCCTTTTGGAGGAGCGCTTCCTCTCCCGAGAGCAGATGTCCTCTCCCGAAATCAGCAGATGGTGGAAGAATCCACTCTTCCCTTCTAAAATGGAAGGCTTGGTTAAAATGAGCATTTTTAGAGAACGCCGAATCCTTTCGAGCCATCTAGAATGTATTTCCTTTTAATTTATCTCTTATGTTCCCATCAGAACTGGTTTCTAAGATATTTTCTCTAACATCTGCGAAAATGGCAGGCACATTTGGAGAGAAGAGCCACTATAACCATGTGTGATCATTGGTATATACTTCAATTGATGGACGGGAGAATAGAATAATTGCATTGTGACGAATTGGATTGCATTGTGCAGAGTAGGTCGTGCATTAAAAATCGTCTTGACACATTACTTACTCCTCCGGGTAATTTTTAAAACATATTCTATTTAGATGTAAAATTCCATTATTCTATAAATAGAAGAATTCATAGATCAATGTTTCTCATTGTTGTTATCGTTATCAATAAACAAAATCCTCTACAGGCACACTGTTTATAGTAATTGCCCTATCAACTTGCTATTCACTTGAAAATCGTAGTATGATGCACTAAACAAAATTTAGAAAAATGCTATTTCATTGTTCATCTCACTAGCACAACAAAAAATTAACGATAGCGCAAGTACGCATGTTTGCTGATGGAGGCTATAACTTCAATTGCCCATAGAGAAAATTAAAATACAATGGATTATTTTATCGTTACCTGCTGCATTATATCTCTGCGTCTAAGCGTTTTCGTTTACTGCCGATTAAAACTATCTGACGAAGTTTCCTCGCCCAAAAGGTTCGGACAACTTATATTCCTTCACCATCTGTTGATATATCCTCTCACATTTCGATAAGGTCTGTTCGTGACAGTGAAATTGAGAGGAACTGAAATGTAAGCGACAACTTTGTAATTCTACTGCGTATTTTTACGTGACACCAATTCTTGTTAAACCGCAAATGGGATAGGACGTCTTAAACAGTCCCTTTACTGAGGAATAAACGCATCGATGTAGAAATACAGAACGAATATAGAAACATCGTTATAGTTTAACAATTTCACTTATTGTGATGATTATAAACTATATTATTAAACTGTAGTTTATCGTTAGAGGAAAATGTTGTTGTTTAGGTACATTTAGTCTGTTAATGCTTTGGACCATAAAGCCATACGATAAGTTACTGAGACCTGAGAGACCTAAAGTCAGATATTGATTCTCAAAATGATTATTCTTACGTATAGGCTGCTAAACCTATCGCACCAACTTTTTACGTACGTGGCTGCTCTCCGCTCAACACTTTCCAATGGGCGGGTAGATAATAAAGTGTGGCCTAGTAAATATCCAGATAGATGACAGGTGTCTCTGCCATTCATGTGGGACACATGATATTAATTTACAGACTTGTGAAATCGTTTGCCTTTATGTCGTTTATATTAATTTTTTCTAAGTTTTGAAGAATTCGGCGAACTTTGAGGGTAAAAAAGGAAAGAAGACAGGGAGCCATGATAATTAATGGTAGAAATCGTATCTTTGTGAAAATGAGTTATATTCAGGATGAGGAATAAAACCAAGGACGTAGTAAAAGTTTTACACTGATTTAAATACCATGGTTTCAACACCCCAAATGTCATTATCAGTGATTGCCTAGGGGCTCTATCCCACAAACCGCGTGGATTGTCCATTATTACGTGATTTCGTGACGTTTTACATTTCGAAATCAAACCTGCATCAATTGAAAATATATTTCATCAATGGAGAATAGAGCTGACGAGTCGAAGGGGAAGGTGGTTCCGGTTTTTATTCAGAACATTTATCTGGTATATTTTTTCTCATCTTAATTCCTCTCTATGAACAACTCGAAACATCCAATTTGGTGTACACCAGGCAACCGTATTTCAAATACTTCTAGCCACTTAGTTTCGACACATTAACGTCTATGCCTCTCCGCTACATAAAAGCATTCTCTAACTCTTTTAAATTCTAATGAAGCGTTTCATTATATCCAAGCTTTAATTTATAAATGTTTTTAGAGGATTTTTCTCATAGTGCGATTCCTCATTTGCCATGGTAATTTTAATACTTATTCCCTTTTTGCTTCTCTCACTAATATTTTCGTATCTAAGGCATTATTATATACCTACGTTAACCTCCAGCCATTATTGCTTTTCCGTCATTTACCTTTATACATGAGTGACTTTTATTGAAAATATATCGCATTCTTAGACATGGACAAACTAGATCTCTGATTGAAATTTTTGCCCATAATTAAGGCATGTATGTACGTGCGTGGCACAAATGACATAGAACAAATGGAGGTGAACACAGCCCCTCAGAAATTAACGCGAAACTTTGTTTTATGGGAATTATATCTATGCTTTAAATGCGCTAACTTTTTCCTTGTTTCAAAATTAAAGTAACATTTTTAATGCTTATAAATCTCTTTTTTCTTATTAGAGTTCTGTAGTTAACGGCAGTAAAAACATCAAAATGAGAATTTATTTAAAATAAATTTATGCTAGCAACTTTTTTATGCTCTTGTGAATTATTATCACCATTTATATTTGTTCATATTCTTGTAACGATGAATGCTTATTGGCAATTGGCTTATTGGTCCTTATACAAGGCAATCAATCAAGAAAGGTTTTTCCCTTTCAATGGAAAATAACTCATGACTGATTTATCGTGTACATGCGTAGGCTATTTCCACTGACTTACGGTTTGTTATCGAAGGCATTCTTACATAAAAACTCAGAGAAAAATAGGAAGATTGACAGAGTTTACAATGTGAAAACGAAATTATTTCCCTCAATGGCTAAAAGTCAGTTTATTGAACGGGGAAGTGGAACGTTAATTTCCGTTGACATTCTCAAGTACCCCGAAAATGGAAGAACAATTGACTCTCGTTTGGAAGAACGCTCTCGCCCGCTTCATTACTAAACTTTATGTTAAGTGCGTAGAAGTTGGTAATAATGGCATGGCAACGTTTTCGACAGATTAATGGCAGGTGCGTCAAGATGCACTTGAATTAGCATGTCATGTTTTACATAATGTCCCTTCACAAGTCATTAAAGGTATTCATTTAAAGCTATAGTTCGTGAATTCTATTTACTGGTATTTCAAATAAATATTGCAAATGTGTTATCATAGATATCTGAGAAATTTACATGTATATTTGACTTTTCCGTGTATGTGTTCACGTTAAGAGTGGCGTATACGGTCCAATAGTTTCTTCTTTACTATCAGGAAAGAGCCATTGTTTTCAAATGAACACTTAAGCTGATAAGTTCACAGGATAAACTAATAGCGTTCAAATCCAAAGAGATATTTTTGAAAGTGATCGTAGCAGTCTTTATTCCTCAAACCACCCCTCCATCGAGCTCAAATTTAAGTAAGTTAAGAGCTAATTTTCTCCGCAAGTAATGCAGTGAAATTCACGATAATTGCAGGGTAGGTACATAATTAGAAACATCCTTATGAATGATTTGCGGAAGAATATCTCCTTCAATTATTCGTGGTAGTTTCATCTATCATTTATTTTTCCCAATGATTTAGATATTTTTGGACACGTACGGTTGACCTATATAGAGGTTTAGACTTTTCGTCTTTCAACAAAACGATTCAATTTAAGTGCCCGCTTGGATAATTCTTGCACATTTTCATTCATTCTCCCGTTCGGTCGTCGAGATAGGGAATTTCGTGTAAGGAAATCGCTCGGAAAAAAAACTACTTTTTATTCCCTTCAAGGTTTTGTGTTTCCTCTGACCAATGGTTATTTTTGACTTGATTAACCGTTGGCATCATATTGCGGGTGGACCAACATCGTAATTCATGCAATTGAATGGTTTTAGGAGGAAAAAAATCAAAACTGGGAGGTTCTCTAAGACCCAAGCTTTACTCCCTAGCCTTGGAAATGTCATAACGGGAGAGGTAATGCATAATTGCATCACAGGCGGAGCAGGTTTACTGGCTGCCCACGTCTTGGCTGGAAAATGTCTAAAATTGATTAACGATGGATCTCCACGCGCAGCATGATTGTGCAATAGTGGCTGATGATTGAAATGTTGAGAATTCGCGTAGCATTCGCATCAACAGTTCTTGCATAGCTTTACCCTCCAAGGATGTGTATTATCACGGCAAGGCATGCTATGAAGTTGAAGAGCTAAATTACCTTCTGTCATAGTTGGGAAAGTTACCAAAAAAAATTAACTGAAAAAAGTTAAACTCCGTAAAAAGTAACTAGATAAAGTTAAAAGTAACTTTACTGAAAAAGTAACTGATTAAAGTTAAAGCTAAAAAAAGTAACTTTTACGTTAAAAGTTACTTTTTCAGTTACTTTGGAAAATTGGATGCTGTGATGCCTTGATGGTTTTTTGTTTTGTCAAACAACTCGAATACTGGACATTGTCATTGTGATTTCTTCCATCAGTATCCATTTGTTTAAAAATATTTTAATTGGGGATTTTCGTTGTAATTCCACTTAGTGTCCAGAGTGTTGTTGGTCAGTTTTCCTAGTGTCTGCTGAAAGCATTTGGCCTTTTTTTCTGAGGTGGGGCTCCAATTTTGGGATTTTTAAGTTGCCGTTAATGTAAGACTTTCTGGCGAACCATGGTGCGTCTGTAATTTTCCGCAAAATATTGTTCTGAGCAGAAGAAAGTGCTTTAAGGTTAGTTTTTGATACTGATCCTCACGTTGCGATGTGAAGTATCCCTTCACAATTGTAGCATTGCAGTGGAAACGGCAAGGTGGTGTACTTGACTGAAATTTGGATTTTGTAGGCCTGTAGTTCGAGTGCTTTACATTGAACTGCTTCATCTGTAGATAATTAAAAATGTTCCCTGCCATGACCATTACATTTGCAACAATTTATCATGTGACTTCTAAATTATTCATTGCAAATCACAATTGTCTTCCCTAACCTGCCGCGATGAATATGAATTATTATCCTCTTTTTTGTTTCACTTTGAGTATTATTAGTTAATATATTTCTCATTTCCTTTTTATAACCAGTTTTTGATTATCTGCCCGAGGATGCTTAACGGGTGTAGAGCACATCCAGCAGAAGTAAACCTTGAAATTAACTTAACTTAAACTGAAACAACTTTCACTTATCTTCGGCGTCACTCTTTGAAAACAGGAAATTTTCATGAAAAATCATCGTCATGCTCTATTTCAATAAGTCCGTCGAACTATAAATAGTAAGTGACGTATCAAATCTTTCAGCGACGTATCAGGTTGGATATAGAAGTACCGATTCTCTTAGATTTTGTATGTTAGTACTCATTGGCTCCGAAACCATGTTAGATAATCCTGTAGCCTAGTATCTCAAAAGAAAGTGAGGAGAAGCCGGGAGTTATCGTGGTCTTCAACTACCCTAAGAAACGTAGCTTGCAATAATATCCTCGAAACATAAAAACTATGCTGACTAGAGCTAAAGCTCTTCGATTTATCCGCAAGGTATTCTCAGCGAAATATAATACGTTCTGCTGGTTTCCTTGGATAGGATCCAAAGAGTTCTGCAGTTGACATAGAAGGGTTGATATAGAACGTACGCAAGGCCAATTGGAAAACCTTTCATGATTACAGGGCTGGCTACCCCGGTTTTGAGCGATGGCCAGCTTTTTGTTGCTATGTGACATCTTTCGAAGTTGATTTCTCCCTTTTTTCCGTTACATGACCACTAGGCGCTCGCAAGGGTTGGATTTTCACTTCCGTCTAACGGCGTCGTATTGGTATTATTTTTCATGGGTCATTGTTAGATCAGTTCAATGACTACCTACTCCCAAGTTTCCCTGAACATATTACGCAATGTATAATTTATTTTTCTTTGTAAAAAATAACGCATTGAAAGTTTGTCCTGAAGCATGCATAAATCACAATTATTGCTCCACGTAAAAATGTTGTAGGGAGTCATGCGGCAAAAAACAGAGAAATAGATGACTGTAACCGAAGACCTGGCATAAAGTTGGATTCTTCCCTCATTTTTGTAGTCAATGCAGCGGGAATTTGAGCCAATTCTTTCTCCATAAAATTGTAATACAAACAATTTGAATGAGTTTTCGTAATAAAGAAATATATGTTCGTTGAATGAATTTCCTTAACTATGCTAGTTAATAATCATTTCCTTAACTTCATCTAGCGTTATGTAACAGGGTAGAGTGTAAAATTTTCTGTAACTGTTGAAGTTATTAGTGAGATAATTTAGTTATATATGGTATTCTCATCTACATGCGTTTGGTAAATCCTTTCAGGGCGTTATTTTTTTGTAAAGGAAAGACTGTTACGTTCGTTTAAGAGCGGATGGAAGAAAATCTTGGTGGTATATTGGGGGAAATACTGGCTTTTCAGCCGAAGGCCGTGGTTCAAATCCCGGGAGTGGCGGAGATTTTACGATGGCACCTATCCCGGTCTCTACTTGATGAAGAGAGAAAATACTTCAAGGCCTTACTACTCACATTTCCTCAAGGATCCTCGCTAAGCCTTTCATGTACAGTTGGCTAACGCATTTGCTTGTGTTCTCTTCGCTCATTGTTAATTCTACGTACGATAGACCCGACGATACCCGTCTGCCCACCTCTCCCCAGTGACTCACCTGACCTCGCCAGAATATCGACTACCTAATGACTACTCGTTGGAATGAAAGCGCAATGAATACCAATTTCCCTTCTTTTAAAAATATCCTTTACTGATCGAGGCAGACTTTTTAAAAAGTCTGTTCTCAGACACCACTCATTCGTGGCTCATAATGGCTTCCCATTTCTTCGAGATAACTTGTCCTACTATGAGTTTAGTGTGGTGTTTTATTACATTTTCATTTTTTATTTCACCGAATCATCGGTTGTCATGGAATACAAGTGCATTTTTTCCTTAGGATTGCGTGATATGAGTCTGGTAGAAATTTCATTCAATCACTGCAACTTTGAGCATTATCATCATTGTTCAGCAATCCTAGAATTGGTTTTACGCAGCCCTCCACTCGATTCTTCTATCGGCCAACCTCTTCATATACGTAATTCCTCTCTTTTATATCGTTAACTGCCTGTTCCATGTATCTCATACGAGGCCTGCCTTTTCCATTCTTCCCGTTCACTTTTTCCTCAACGATTGTCTTCATCAGGCCGTCGTGTCTTAAGATAGTTCATAAATTAATGTTAGCATAGGAGGATTGAAATAAAGTTCACAAGTTGTAGGTACTGCATACATATTTTCATCTACCGACCAATGCATACATAACAGTAGTGTTAGAGCCTAAGGCGTCATATCAAGTCAGTAGGCCTTGAAATAGGGGTTTAAGTTGTTGAAACATGTGTTCTGTATTTATTAGTTCCTACATTGAAATTAATGGTTAATATTAACGTATGCAGCTTAATTTCAATCCTTGAATTGAAGTTCCACCATGTTTAGAAGATATTTTCAACAGTGCAATGACAATTCTTCAAACTCTAGTTATTTATGATGGAAAAGGAACTAACTTTGCTAATTTCAGTTTAAATATATTTATTCACGGCCCAGGTTTCGACAGTTAATATCATCTTCAGGTTCAAATTAGAAAGTTTCAGTCCAGTATATTCTCTAGCTATTTAAATTCATATAAATAGTTTTACAATAGAGAGGAAATCTTTGTGCGCCATCAAATTATCTAATCAAATTTGTAGGATGTTTGGTTACTAGCTAAATAAAGGAGGAATGTATTTGGGAGCATGGGAAGGGAATGTTGGGGGAGGTAAATACCCAGCAATGGGAGTTCTTATCTCTCTAGTCTTCGAAGGGTCCACGATTGAAATTCCCTTCCGACGCACGGATTAATTCTCTTGAATCTGCAATTATCTGACTCTCCACTATTAAGATAATTTTCAAAGTGTTTCCTTTGCAAGTCGGAGCGGGTCAGGAACGGAAATCAGTTCTTTGTGACTTTTTCCGATAAGACTTCCAATATAAGGCGGATGGATGTCTTGGATGCCTTCAGAGCAGAGTTGGTCTCTTATTGTATAGCATTGGAACGTTCAAGTGTACATAGTGAAGTTGAATACCATATCCAATGATTAATTTGCACCCGGCCCTTAAGCAGAGATCTGGATTCCAATGAAAAATCTCTGCCACCACAGCTTAGATTTGAACCCCGGTCTTTTCAATGGGAGCCCCCCTCGGCCTGTGCCAACCCGGTCCCCGATCATTTTTTTTTCTGTGCAGTGTATTTCATTTGATTCAAGAACAATGCATCTAAGATCTATTCCACCTATTTTAGACTAGCCGTCATTAATTTCTTAGGGACACGAGAGCAAACTGGGCGATTTTCAGATACCTATTATATAAGCCTAAACGTTAGTAACTGAGGTTGCGTAGTTACATGGATTTCTATTTGAATCCTTGGGCTTGGCAAGGTTTTGTCATGGTGATTGAATTTCTTCTAGTGTAGCAGAGGTTAAATCTTTACTGTCATTTCTGACAGAGAATATCAGTGGGAAAATGAATGAGATCTCCATCGAGTTCATCGGAGAAGAAGGATTCGTTTTTTAAGTCAGGAGAGTAAGAAGAGTCTGAGATGCCCATAGCATGTCAAATATAACTCGCCTCACTGTCGGAAACGAAAAGTAAACTTCTGTTTTTTGGTGTAATTTCCGCTGTCAAATTTCCCACTACATTGACGCTCCAAAGATGGAACTTCACTTTTAAGCTCCCAGATTATAAATCCTCACAACATTCTTCTTTCTTTTTCTAGGTACGGTCGGTGGTGTCTGTTGTAATTTCTTGTTGAGTGTAAAAGGCGCGTGCGGCAGCTGGAGAACTACTGCTACCGGATAGGGACACCTGGATTGCCCGTTCCTTGACATTGAATGGGCTTTAGTTGGTACGAAAGGTCACCACGCGCCAACAAGACAGCTGCTACGTATTCGCACCTGTTGACCAGTTTATGGTGGCAAAGCCGTGTGTATCTCGTGGGCAAAAGAAATGAATTTTTCATTAATTTGATAGTTCCACGGCGAGGAGGCTGATGTTGAATGGTTTTTTGAAACGATGATGCGCCATTTTCGGTGGAAAGCGTGTTTAAACATCAGTTTTCTTGCAGACTTTCCGTACATATCCTCACGCAATCCTCACAGGATAACTCTACTGCATTCAAAACATCTGTTATTTCCATTTTTATTCCACTTGCTTGAAATATTTTCCCTCTCGTTCACATCGTTCGACATCATCCTTCTCACAACATTTCCTAAATCTACATGTAAACGTTTTTTTTCTTGTTACCCTTCGTCGTTTTGACCATTTTAAGCTCATCTTTGTGTCTCTTTATCGGGATAATTCCACCTTCTACATAACCACGTCCCAGAAGGCTCTTTCCTACTCTCAACATCTTCCATCGTGTACTACATCTAAACACCCAGATAGAATACCAATCGTAGATGGTTTTTAATCGGAATTTTACATTCTTAATTTGTGGTTTGTCCAAATTCCCATCCATAGATCCTTTTTTTTCATGTAATTCTGGAAAATGGAATGAAAATTCACTATGTTATTGTGAAAGAATGAATTTAATTTGGATCCAACTATGGTTGTAAGCTTTTTCTGGAATTTTCTCTTTGTCATTTTTAAGCCTTTTAAAACATAGCCCTAATTATTTTTAGCATTTTACTGAAGTCCATAGCGTACTTGGCTATCTACAATTGGTTTGACTTGGATTCGAGAAGTCGAACAGGAAAGATTGGGATTTATAATAATACGCATTTTACATCAGATAATTGCAATGGCTCGGCCTCCTAAGTTGAATACCAGTGTAAGAAATTCACTCCTTGCACGTGCTATTGAAACCATTGAGAGTCACGAATAGTGTATATGGTGCTCGTCCGTGACTAGTTTCATTTGCAACCTGCTCTTAAAGGTGCAGGTAAAGTGGCGGCAGCAACTTGAATGGTGGCATAAAATAATATTTCTACGATTCTTCAGAAAGTGGGTTGAAGCGATCGACAAAGGAGGTTTGGGCTATGCATTGTTTACCTCTTGTATAAGCAAGTGAATATTGAGGGAGGGGTGATATTTTTTTTGCAAACATTCGCTCTGTAAGTATAAAGTAAAACAACTAAGTATTATTGGAGATAAAAATATTTGGAGATGAAAATATTTTTACGAAAAGAATAATGGTAGCTATTAATAAAAAAAAGTCTTTTGCATGCCCAATATTTTTCTCTCCAATACATTAAAAAATTTTCTCCATTCATCTTATCCTCATCTTTGGCCCATGTTCCTCCTCTTAACACCAAGATGAGGCAGCTGGGCCATACGTAGAGTATCCTCTCATCATTGTGATATGCCATCAGCCATTTGTGCTTTTAAAGGAAATTATTGACGCTGCCACCTGCAGTTAACGACTTAATGGGGACCTGAGGCAAAACACAACGTAGAGAGCAGCGGCCTACACGCCATATTGGCTATCATATAAAAACATCGAGAGGGTACTTTTTACCGATCTCCTTTTATCACTTATTCTCTCTCCCTCTCTGATGATGATTCTTTAATCTTTCACAAAGGATCCTTTTGCACGATGATTAGGGGTACACCATCAATCATCTGTTAATATTCGTCCTTAAAATATTGGCATAGATAAAATGTGCTGAACTTACGTCAGTGATCTATTGTTGGGAACTGAAGCATCTGTAGATTAAGTCACAATTAATGCTCAAAGTTCCATTTGACTTTGTAAGAAAATAATACAAGCGAAAGGAGTTATGAAATGTATTCCATCGGCATAATTATCGCAATGCATTAGTACTGTGTACTTGTTTACCTATTTAATTCGTGTCTGGTGGCAAGCCACCTTTTAACGTAGGTAACTGGTAACAAATAAAATTCTAATAACTCTCTTATTCGTTTTTTAGAATAATTTTCTATAATAATATTGATTATTTTTTTACTTTTTCTATGGCACAAGTAGGAGAAAGAAGTTAAGACGGGTGCTTTATAAATTACTCCAAGAGTTACGATTGTATTATTTGCGCATTCGTTGGTTTTTATCTTGTTGTGATAATTAAATTCCTAGGTATTCTTCAATAATTCCCTTAGAACATTCTTTGAGTTCGCTAATCAGGTGTGTAATCATCTTCCTCGATTGCCTTTGGAGGAAAACCGGTTTCTGAAGCGCCAATGCAGAATGCCATTTTTCATCGATAATGACCCTGGCTCTGGGAGTTCCGATCCTTGAATCGATTCTAGACTGATTATGATGCCATTTCACTGAGACCCAAATAGTGATGCCCCTCTGTCAGAACTTTCCGTTGAGGTCTTTCAGTGGAATGCAGCGAATCCATAAGAATTAGTCCTGAAATTTCTGTCTCCTACATAAATAGCTCTTCTCTTTTCGCAAATTTCTTTGAGGAGTGAACTGCGGATGAGGTAGACTTTTGTAGTATGTTAGCCTCTCTTCAAACTTTTACTGCATCCTCCTGGTGATTTGCTTTTCTGTTTGCTCAAAGTCTTTAAGTTCTGCGGAAGAGAATAATTCATAATTTCCTGGAGCCTTTAGATTTCTCCAAAATAGCGATGGTGTCAATCATTTGTCGCCAACATGTGTCGACAAATAGGTACTGTTTTGTCTCAACGCATATATTATTCTTCCGTTTAGTTCAGCAGTTGACCACACTATTTCAACAGTTTCCTCCCTTTATTTAGGTTTTGCGCAATACTTATGCATTCGTGTTCAATGCTGCTCCTATCTTGCCGTAGTTCATTCTTTTTTCATCTTCGGCTTTTCATAGAAACCCTTTAAGGCGATTCAAGTTTTGTTTTAAGGAAGTCTAGATCCCGTGTTTTTTAGGTATGATCTCCACTTCTTGATCTCTCTGCATTTTAGTGCACCAGACTCCTCTGCTTTTCTTGTCCGCAAAATAAATCAGAATCCGGCTTGTCGATCTCGTTAGAATTATTCGCGTTATCTGGCCATAGAAAGTAATCCCTGTTTTTAATCATATCTGTTATTTTTCCCCCGTTTATAGCATATATTGCATGGATGTATCGTCTTCTATATTCAGTATTTTCTTTGGCCTGGCCCAAGATTATTCTCAACATTTTTTTATTTTTGACATCTACTTTATGCGTCAAACCTTTCCTTTTAATAGTGAAGTGTTCTGCCCTTTGCAGGATCTCCGGTTGGATATTTGCACAGTAATGACTAGGTGTTTCGTTAATGATTACTAAATATATTTTAAATTAAACAAAATACTAAAGTTAATTTTAAAATGGTGCAGGCGTACAGATTATACATCTGAAATTTTATCAAATTGGCCATTTCCTTATGACGTGACTTCATTGTCGTTACTCAGGCCTTTTTCTGTCTTCCCTGATAACAGCAACTTGTAGTTGATCGGGGAAGACGACCCAAGACTACTGTCGGCGCAGAAATTATGTGCACTCGAGTTTGAATACAAATAACAAATTTACAGCTAGGCTTACGGAAAAACTAATCACACCGTAGCTTTTCTTACTTCATTTTGCGTTATTGAGTGGCAAATTTAAATTTTTAAAACGTATTTTCATATTTTTTACAACGGTTGTGACGTAAAAAGTGCCCGTTTTTGACGGTGTTCGAGCAAAGCACCGACTTTGATGATCCGTAAATCAATACCAAGTCGTTCAATTGAAACCAAAGTTTAAATAGTTTTAGGTATACATGTTTTCTATACATACTGTAAGTTTCCAGTATATAACCTTAAAATAGAAAGAGTTGTTATCAATTTTATAAAAGGTTAGCAATTCGAAACTGGGGTGTCGTAGAATTTCGTTCTTGGTGGCGTTATAATCCGCATGTCCTGAACGTATCCAATATGTAATTGTGTAATATTTCAACATATTTGTTTAATTTATATCGATTGGTATTTATATTGGCGAAAGCGAGCTCCCTCGGCAAGCGACTGGCATTGTTTAAGCCGTGCAGTGTTGCCGCGTACATCCTCTCCTGGCCACCAGCGCCTGGCATCGCTTGTCAGCGGATATCAATGATAATGTAATCGCATCCGACCAATTTTTACATCAATTTTCCATGATACCCTTATTCTGAGTCTAAGAAGTACTATTCACCCCTCATGAGATCACTGGTTTATCACTGTGGCCAGCCTACTGTGTACGGTAGTTTCTCTCTGGTTATTGTGGAGTATATATCGCTCAAGATGCCTCCGACCACCGTTTTCTGAGTACGAAATTGGAATGATTAAGAGCAATTTGTTTTTTAAGCAAGAAAGAGAGAAAATTGGTGATAAGTGCTATCCGGTTTACCAGCAAGTTGCTGATTGTCTTGGTGTGTCACTTCGCTCGGTGTAAAAAGTATCTTCGGAGAACAGCGAGAACATTATTGAGGTAGACCCAGGACCAAGGAAGAGGCA
Organism: Platycnemis pennipes; assembly: GCA_933228895.1. Lineage (NCBI taxonomy): Eukaryota > Metazoa > Arthropoda > Insecta > Odonata > Platycnemididae > Platycnemis > Platycnemis pennipes. The sequence continues at coordinate 38,748,479 of OW121850.1, read as the reverse complement.
GGGCGCCCATTGTTTCACATTGACCAGTTTACAAAAGGAGTAACTTGGCGAACGATTTATGGCTTTTTTGTCAGAAAATTATTTCCAAACATTGAAAAATATAAAGCCAAATTTGAGGACAATTTACAGGACTTTCCAAAAATGTTATTTTTCCAAGCCACGAGAATTTGTCAAAAAAATTGTATTCCAGTATAAGAAATTAAATTAAAAGCCCATCTGATAGAGTCAAAATCTATTGCTGCATCTCGTCAAGCATATCTCAGAAGAATACGAGGACTGAGGAATGAAGGATATGAAATCTTCTACACAGACGAAACATGGTGCGGTCAACATCACACTTGGCAAGAAAACAGTACCTACCCTTGGCAAGAAATTAGTACGCTTGTCAAGAAAACAATACTCTTGGCAAGAAAACGAATTTTAAGCATCGAATAATGTCTTCTCAAATTATGACCAATACCGCGGGCAGCTTCAAGAAGTTTTTGATTGGCGAAGCGGCTTCAAGGTTCATTTCGGTGCTGGAAACCTTGTAATTATCCTATATGTAGAGAGTGGAGATGGATTTTTAGAAGGTGCGGGATTGCGTTTCGTTGGGAAGAAAGGGTCTGGTGACTATCATAAGGAAATGAACTCCCAGCATTTTGAAGAGTGGTTTCGAAGGCTTTTGGCCGTGATTCCAAATAAATCGGCGATTGTCATCCACCATGCTCCATATAACACAATGCTGGATCCTAAAATAAAAGATCCTACAATGGCTAGGTTAATAGCTAACAGAATAGCGTGGTTAATTGAGAGAAAGATTCCATTTCCTGGAGATATCATAAGCTTCGAATCTCTGACCAAAGCCACGCTCATTCAACATGCTAAACCCTACTTTAAAACACCAAAATAATTAACCAAATTATGGAAGAGTTGCGGCTGATGTGGAATTAGTATGGTTACCCATCGCGCATTGTGAATTGAATCGGATCGAACAATCGAACTAATATGGGTACATGTTAAGAATAAAGTGACAAAAGTCAACAGAGAAAATGCTGAAGAGAAGGGAAAAGCGAAACCAGACTAAGAGACCTCTGCGACGATGCTTTAACTTAAGTGTCAAAGTATTTATGGAAGAAGTGTATCAAACACGTAGAAGAGCTTGAGGAATAATACTGGGGAAATACCTCAAGTCAAGCCTCTCGTCATTGATTTAAACAGCTCTTCTGATAGTGAAGAAGTCGAGGAGGATGACACTTTGCGTGACCACATTCCACCAAATGATGATTTTTAATTGCTGTCTCATATATAGTTTGAAAAAAATTAAAAATGAATAAAAGCACACGTTTTTAAAGCTGCCGTTGGAGGTCCAAGGCCCTCATGAGGAAACCTAATGTGAAATGTGAAAGACGCACAATTGTATCTGTACCACGGTCGTATATACTGATCTGTACGCATAAAACAAGCGAAGCCAGGCGCTGGCGGCCAGGAGAGGATGTACGCGGCAACACTGCACGGCTTAAACAATGCCAGTCGCTTGCCGAGGGAGCTCGCTTTCGCCAATATAAATACCAATCGATATAAATTAAATAAATATGTTGAAATATTAGACAATTACATATTGGATACGTTCAGGACATGCGGATTATAACGCCACCAAGAACGAAATTCTACGACACCCCAGTTTCGAATTGCTAACTTTTTATAAAATTGATAACAACTCTTTCTATTTTAAGGTTATATACTGAAAACTTACAGTATGTATAGAAAACATGTATACCTAAAACTATTTAAACTTTGGTTTCAATTGAACGACTTGGTATTGATTTACGGATCATCAAAGTCGGTGCTTTGCTCGAACACCGTCAAAAACGGGCACTTTTTACGTCACAACCGTTGTAAAAAATATGAAAATACGTTTTAAAAATTTAAATTTGCCACTCAATAACGCAAAATGAAGTAAGAAAAGCTACGGTGTGATTAGTTTTTCCGTAAGCCTAGCTGTAAATTTGTTATTTGTATTCAAACTCGAGTGCACATAATTTCTGCGCCGACAGTAGGGATGGGCGATTACGGTAACGATTAATTGAATAATCGATTGTTTTTTTTCAGTTAATAGAAAATTTTGAATCGATTACTGCAAGAGTCGATATCAATTATATCGATATTTATGCCTGATGGATTTGACCGCGTATTTCGGAATTTTGTACCCGGTGAATTGTGATGGCTAGAAGGGCGGCTCACGTTCGTCTTCAGTTCGAAAATTCAACTGTAGCTGAACTCGACGACGACGACGACGGCGACGACGCGACGCATAGGTATTAAGGTAGAATGCGCATAACGTAACTCTAAACGGCACCACCTTTTGCCGGCCACTCACGTGTCATATGTCAGATGTCGCAGGCATAGCCGTGTGTTATTTTGATAATAAAAGTGATTACAAGTCTACGCGATGCTGGATCCACGGTTCAAAACTGCACTGCAAGAGCCCGATCGCTGTAGTCATTCTATGAGCACTGTTCTCGATGTGATGGCTAAGATGTTCCGTGAAGAGGATCAGGTGAACGTCATGCAGATCTTTTCACACGAGAAACCCGGCGTTGTCATTAGTCTACTCTCAATGAAAAGTGGCAAGGGGCTCAAAGGTTAGCGTCTCATCCGACGGACGGATCACTGCACTCGAAGGGCTTGCCACCGCAACACGCAATTGGGGACCGGTATACAAATGATAAATCTTTGCCACTGCCTGGATTTGAACCAGGGCCCTCAGGATGGGAAGCTAGTACTCAAGTAAGCACATCAGCTCAAATCACTCCCCTCCTTGGAAATCTTAGGCCAGAATATTAGTGGACGATATGATTAAAGCTTGAAGACGTTCGTAGTTCCTTTCAACACTGCAAACCATGAGAAAATCACTTACTAAACCAGGCAGATTCTTCATCGGTCAATGTTAAGTTTCCGATGATCCCCTTCGCTTCAGATTTAAGCATCAATTCACTGGCGTTGGCGTGGACGCTGCTGTTATCGGCCACCGCGTACAGGGATATTACGCCACTGGGCTTGATTGTACGAGGCCGGAGTTCAGGCAGTGCCACAGCGGAGAATCCCATGCTCATACCCGGCGCCAAAGTGGACATTCCGGCTACCAGGGCCATCATCAGCTGGGAAAACGAGATGAGAAAAAACTGATTAGGTCAACATTTTCCCAATAATGCACAAAATACAGAAAAACGGTAAAAACATCAATGCACATTTTGGTAATGTTCCTCCTTTTCTGGATCACTCCATAAGCAAGTATTTCATCTACATCTACATAATACCCTGCAAGCCACCATAAAGGTGCGTGGCAGGGGGTGATTTCTCACCAAACATGCACTACATATCATGCATAAAAATTTATATACTGTTCGAAACTTCACTATTTAAAAAAAGATAAAAATAGATAGATATTTATATATCACCTTTGAGTTACAATGTCATTAATGAAACTTTCGACTTCCTTTCTATCGTTGGGGATAGATTTGTTATTCTTTCTGTTTTGGTCGCAGGTCTCTTAGGTTTTATCACTCATTTCAAATAATTTTATTTAAAAGTAATTTTATATAGCCAATAATTTTATTAACAAACAGCATGTATCTGAAAAACATCCATTTTTAAGTTCCTCAATAACATTCTCTTCCTTTAAAATTGAAGAAAATAAATCTAAATTATCATGGCGGAAAGCTATTATTAAGCTACCTATAGCTTCTAATCCAGGATTGTAAGATAGTTAAAACATCTTATAAAAACTCATGACTCTATCCGTAATTCTGTAGGTGCACTCAAAATGATTCAAGTTACCAAAATTCATTACAGGGTAAAAGTTTAAAAAAAACATCGTTTTGTATCCATTAATTTTAAATTCATTAGAGATTAAAACATTTGCCACAAATGCCTCAAACTAACAGAATGGTTTTACACAAATAGCAAACCCTCGAGTTTATGTTTGTTATAGTTGTATCTCGCTTTTTGTTGCATTCTTTTGTTGTATACATTATAGCTGTATTCTCGCTCGTATTGACGCTCTAATTTCACCTTAATGTCGAAATTCATTTCTGTTACTTTGTTTATAGGTAACTAAAGAAACTCTTTCCGTTTTTTTATTATCATTTTCGGTCCTATACCTAACTAAGTCCAGTGTAAATTTAAAATATTCTTGAATGAGTGATGAAAGCGAGGCTTCTTCTTCACTATCACATCAATGTCGGGATATCAGTCCGTGAACAAAAAACTATTAGCACAGAGGTGAGCTTGTGTTGATGAGTTAAATCTGCCGGGCAGTTTTCTTTCTGCATAAATGCCAGTCCATTTTTCTCCGAGTGAGGAAAACAGGGGTTATTAAGGTTAGGACACTTACACTGTCATTTGCAAAGCATAATGCCGCAATTAAGAATTTATTGTGCTTCAGTTCTGTCCCTTTCACTCAATTAAGTTCACCGACAGGCATAACTTTCTGTACTGAATCATTATTATTTTTAGCTTTCCTGTATCATTCGAACTGCCATTTTTTTCCTCTGAAATCGTCAATGGTTTAACTGCCAATCATGTTTGGAGCTTGCGTTTACCGGGTCCACTGAGATATTGGAATACGAAGTGTCTACAATTGCTGAAAAAATGGTGATTGCGCAAACTTATATTAAAAAATATGAAAATTCCATTAAAGTTCTAGATATTATTATTAATTAACTTGATCAACCTTTTATCATAGCATGTCATAGCTAGATCGGTTATGATCACAGCGTTGTAACCGTGTCTGGCGGTCAAATCATGCCTCGGTACTAGTGCAATGCTTTTAACAGATGCTTCAACTGATTAGGTCATTTGCATCGTTAAACCCCAACTGATAACTAAGACAAACACAACATCCATTCCCTCGACAGGATTAGAACCTGCGACCTTTCGGTTGCCAGGCTGGCACGGTACCAACCTTGCTACTCCCTCTGCCTTAACTATTGATGCTGAGATTTTTTCAGGTGTAGGAGCTTAGGGTACATATATGGTGAGGTTTTTCCCGCTGTTGAAGAATCTCAAACTATATCTGTAACAACTTTCATTGCGCAAATTAGCCGGTGGCGAAACATGCGGTGGAATCTCCTATATTTTCTCTTTTTTCTTTCACGTCGGCGTATGTGCGTATCTAATTTCTCTGTTATTCCTGTCAGTCACTAGCTTTACCTTGAGGGAGCATATGATTCGTAGTATTACTTCGTGGCAGTAGTTCCGCGATGTTCAATTTCAGAAACCTCATGAGATGGATATGAGCTATGGTTCTCCGAAAGCATGCATTAGGGGTGGATTAAAACCATGTTACTCGGAAAAATGTTGTTCTTCCTTGCTATATGACATAAATACCGATTTCCCATTTTATACGTAATATATAGAGCAATTTATGGAGAAAAATTGGACCTTTTCCTTGCTGAGTAATCAAACGGGAGGTTGGTTTCAGTTCGAGAATAGACTACACTGAGAGGAATGTGAAATAGTTGAAGGAATGGGTAAAGCAGCTTTGGTTAATTTCGGCGTCAAACTTGAGAGAGAGCAGAGAGTTATTTTGTTTTTACTGTTAATTTCAATGCATTGTTTGAACTCTCAACTCTTCTGGCTTTAAGTTTGGATGAATTTGGTCGGTTGGAATCCGGAACCATCACTGATTTTTTTAGTGAAGGAGATCAAATTAGTGTAGTGTCTAGAGTACTGTCATATCATCCTTAGGGCCTGGGATCACTTTCCAATCCTCGTGCACCTCCTAAATTCAACTGATTGTAACCGACGCCCGTTTAAACATGCATTCACTTGGGAGCAATCTGTCAAGTATTTCATTCTCTTTGGTACCCGCCAGAGGTCAATAAAAAGACCCAGAAAACCTCGTTAGCCCCCGAACAACATCCAGATCGGAAAGAACGATTTGCAAATGTCTCTCTTGTCATGGGGCATAACGGCTTCATCCATCGAACTCTTTTGCATGCAAACGTTAAGATATTTTTGCGCTCCGCCGGGTATCAAAACCAGTCGCTCAGTTTCGTAAATATCTGGCCTCAAACCGGCCACTCAATTTTCGTCACTTCTGTAAAAACAGTTAATTGCATGCCATTTACACCATATTCATGGGGTGTTTGTTACGTAGTGCTGATATATTTTTAATCCCAAACTGAGCCATTTTTTTAAACCTTGAATTTATTGCCTGGTAATTTTAGGTCCTGGCGGAGACCCAGCGTGGCGAAATACTGTTACGGCCTTCACTAGCTGTTGTTGTTGTTACGGTAGGCTACTGATTACTAGGCTACATTTCGCTTATGAGAATTGATTGGTTAATGAGACAGAGGAAAATATACAGGGTGTTTCAGGGGGAAATGTGTGTACGTATTTCAGGAGGTGGTGGGGAAGATGATTTTCAGCATTTTAGTCCTATAAACATGGGGTCACAACTCATTAGTTACCGAGCTATGGCAAAAACATTATGTGGATTTCACCTACTATTTTGAAGTAAAAACTTTCTATGTTATTTTTTATGATCTTCATCTTTCTTTTCCTGCCGACAGGCATGCTTATTGCTGCCAATAGTCGAATTGGTAACCGCAATTATAATACATTTATTCTTTAAAAAATTACTTTTTACAATAACTTTTTGACCATGGCAAATACGAGAAATATACTAATACATGCGATAGGATAATAAAAATACCACTAGTGATAATGTTTCATGAAGTATGAACTTGCAGTATCACTTTTGATGCCGTGTCTTAACTGATACATGCGATAGGATAGTAAAACTACCACTTTCAGAAAGAAGATAAAAAACCTAACTTTTAAGTAACTAGTGCATTTATGGAGTCTCCCATACTAAAAATGTTATCCGAAAAAGTAATTTTTCTTCAAAAAGATAGGTGAAATCCACTGCTTTTTTTTAGCTCTTTCATGGCGTTTAACTGTAGGATGATTCCCACAGAATGTTTGCGTTGCCGCAGCTCGGTAACTAAGGAGTAGCAACCCCATGTTCTTAGGACAAAAGACGCGTAAAATTATCTTCCCTACCTCCTGAAATACGTACGTTTCCCCCTGAAACACACTGTATAATAAGAATACTTACATCCGTAAGGTACTACTGTTAGTTGGGTGTGGAGGAAGGACGAAGAGAAGCACGGCGTGGGCATCAGCCTTCTCAAAACCAAAGAAGTGAACGTTTAACGTCCGACGGGCGAAGTATTCAACATCAAGTGCTCAAGACACCATACTCAAGTAGGAACAGGAATACCACTTTAAATCTTTTCCACTACCGGGATTCACACTCAAACAACCCAAATCCGCTTTCATTTTAAGCCAACTCAAGTTTGGAAAATGATCAAGGAATGAATTCCGAATATGCGGTTAAGTTCATTGCTTGAAAATCTCTGACATTGTCGAAAAATCTATTTAAAGTCATGCAGAAAGGGTACATCTGAATCAGAGATGTGCCTTGAGAATTAAAATAGCACTCCAGACGTCGACTCGAAAGCAAATGGGTTGGAGAGGAGTTTTAGAGTCCTCGACCAGTTGTCGTTAAACCCCGAAATTCGTGGCTTTATCGAGTAGCCGTCAAAGCAGACAGAACCTGTTACACGAGTTGACAACGAATACCATAATCGCGCTAACGTCTCAAGGCTAAATCGGCCGTAAGATTTGAAAATCCGATTAGTGGTGGTCAGGTTTATTCCAAAGAATTATATCGGAAATGAGCAGATTGAAAAGAAAAAAAATATTGAGCGTGGAGTTGTGAAAATGAGCATTAGGTAATAGATAATGTAATTTGATCAGCGCCAAGTGAAATCATTCTCCTTTATGTTGGCGTGTAACAATATATGGAACGGAAGGAGGGATTAAAATGTCGTGGATGTCATTGCGAAACAAAGAATGAAGCGAGAGAGGCTTGGTGCCCGGAAGAATTGAGAGCAATGGGCTGGACACCTGCGGGTGGATGAAATAAGACAACCATAGTTTGTGTGCAACCAGAGCTTGATTCTCACTCCCGCATATTATATGTGGTGCCTAAGCATTGTATGGATTGGAAATTTTTCAGCCGTGGAAAGTTTAAATATAGTTTTTGACGAGTCGTGGAAAAACTAACCACGATATATGATGCCATGCATGAAATTTATAGATATTTCCCCCTTAAAAATACATCTGGAATGATTTAATTCTGCATAAGATGCGTGCAAACTAAGAGTTCACGAGGTAAAATATACTCTTATCGTCTCGCTGCTTAGTGAGTTTGTGAATCCATACAAGATCACCTGTTGAAATTACCTTTTTATTTTTAAATGAAATATGATAGACAATTACCTTGTTTGTGTAATTTTAAGTTAAAATTTACTTGTGATTCTGCTTAAAATCTGTTTGGTTCTTTCGTAAATGCCTTGATATTTTGTATGTTCTGGTACCTTAGTGGCCCATTTTTAGGCCAAATAAACTATCACCGTATTGCTAACAGATTATGGATGAGAAAATTCTGCAAAAATGTTTGCGTTAAGAAATAATGTTGAGGATGAGAAGATAGTCAAACGTTACAGTAAGAAAAAATGTAATAACAATTTGATTATCCGCGTGGCAATAGATATTCGGGTAGGCAACCGACAGCTATGAACATCATAGATACGATAGAATTGGGTAAAAATATGTATTTTTCAGGGAATGAAGGAAGGTTGGAGATAAAATCGGCGTCAGTAGTAGCCTGCTCTTAACAAAATGTGCCAAATGGGTCTTAGTTTGACGTCCCGTCCCACGGATGAAGCGCTGAACTTGAAGTGCTCTCCACACAGATCTCAATTAGCTCTCAAGTTAAGGATGCTACATCAAATGATAATCCACCTCTGTTTGAATTCAAACCCGAACCCTTGGGATAGGAAACTCTCTCCACTCATTTGTGAGAGAACTCAATCTTTCAGTAGCTTATGCTAATTGTTAATATTATTACCAGTAAACCTGTGCACACAGTTTTCACATTCAACCTACCCCTCCCTAAAAATTATTGAGTATTTTGTTTGGTTGTTGAAATAAAATAAGGAAGTGTATTTGTAAATAAATAACCATTGTTTGCTGATGTAAACGTAATTATAATTTACAATACCTCCTTTAGTTATTGATTTTCACGATTAAAAGCCAGCATACATGTCTTCTGCGTCAATGATTCATTCTTCTTCGTTATTTATTTACGTATCTTAGGAGCATTCTTGTTTAGTTGCGGTAAAAGATTTTTATTTTAGCATATATTATAAACAAATTATGTGACATAGCGTTAACTAAGTATGTGATGTCAGAATTTGGTTATAAATCCTATTCACTGATGCTTCATTCATCGCAATAGGTTTTTATTAATCGAGGAAAAGGGATGGTGACAACTGAAACAATTTTTAGGATATCTACAAAACCATGAATATTTACAATTTAAAGTATTTAATTCGAAGGTTAATGAAATGTACTAATTAAGAAGGAAAAATGTAAAGCACTTATAGGTTGGATGTTGTGAAGTTTGTCCGTCAGCTAAGTATAGGCAAAGCGGCTGTTAATGACGGTGTCTTATCACAATTCTTTTAGTAACAGGGCATTCCCCGAATAAACAGACATGCCACAGAGGATAATGGAACATATTGAAGGATCGAACACTTGAAGATGAGCCTCAGGCCAAACTCCGGCAGAAGCACGAATTGTCACTTTTGCTGTCGAAAAATTTAGTAATTTTGACGACCGATGTTACCTATATCGTGTTTGCAATTATAGGGTTTGAAAATGGTAGGCTGGTTTAACCACAGATATAAAGACATATGCTGTTCCTAACCACAGAATCTATTTTAGCTTCTGGAACTCTAAATTTCCATTGGATGGAAGATTGGATGGAAGGCATTCCGGCACGTGATCACTTTGTGCTTTACCTCGGTCTTCGCATGTAAAAAATGCAAACTAAAACCTTTAACGCATGACTTATCTGCACCCTATGAGACGTAATGCACGTGCAGTTGGATTTTTGATTGTATCGTTAACTTTATTACACCTGTTCTGGGAACGCCCTGATGTATTTGAACTTAAATCTCGCTTGCGTTCGAATGGGCTAATTAAGAAAGTTACGTTCGAATGATGCCCGTTTATTGCAATTTTGTGCACTCGATCAAAAACTAGTCACACGTGACTGGATCACGTCAAAATCATAATATGGCTCTTATTTTTTAAATCGGTGATTAGTTAAACGTTTTTCATTTGCATTCATTCTAGTTGTGTACTCTGACGGAGAACGCTGACTTGTGTGGCAGACACTTAAAAAGTTGAATACCTTGATTCATGGTGTATTTGTTGCCTAGTAACTTTTGTGAGCTATTGCATTGCATGATTATTTAAAAATGTTTTAGTCGTATTTTTATATCAATTACGACTTACATCTCATCGTACGATTTGCATCAATGAAGTTCATGTTTTTTAACCATAAAGGAAATTAATTTTATTTCATTATTATTCATTTCATTCAGCAATTATGCATCCACAACGCCTATTTCAAACCATCACATTAAAAGGCTAGTAAATTGGCGTTGAAAATAATGAAATAATGCAAGTGATTTGATTGTAACTATGCTCTATTGGTATTGCTTATCTCACTAACGGAAATACGTATTAAGATTTATGATTTCAATTTAATGCTCGATTATTTCAAGTGATCAAGTATTTGTATTTCGTCTGTAACGTAATAAATTGAGTGATATCATTTATGATGTGATATGTAACTTAAGAGTAAAGGACTTGATGATTGGTGCTATGAAATTAAGGAGCAAGTAATTTGAAAATAATTCTTTAATTCTCAATTATATGAGATTATATGAGATTATGATCCTTCTGAATGTCATTTATTTTCAAGTTGCAACTTTTACAAGCCGCCGAAAAATTCGAAGTTCCACGACATTGCTTAAGCACTATCTTCGCTTGATTCGCAAAACGTACAACAGTACCTTTGTACTCCAAAACAGCAAAAGGATAGCGGCGGGGTGGAGTAGGTTAAGGTTTTCAACCGAGAATCATTTTAGTGACTGTATACCTTAAAATTTTCAAAGGACGTGTTCTACTTCTTGATGAAATTAAAGGGGTATAATGGTGAAGAAACAATTGACTTGTCGCAGCTACCAAATCAGGTCAGTTAATGTGCCCTGTGGAATTTTTCGGTACCCCGGCCCTCTCCCCTCGTTGGACATTACCTCTCGGTGGACTATTTACCCTCCGGACTTAGCCGAAGGACTTGCACGACAGGTGTAGCTGCTAACGTCAGGTGGAGCCAACGACGCCAACAATGCCTACGATTCCAAAATGCGTCGATTCACACCTTCAACAATTCACAGCCGCACCAATCACCTCAACCGCATCCGCTCTCACTTATATAGCCCCCTGAATGCGGATGAAGACCAGAAGTTTGGCCATCGTACAAACCGTCACTTGGTTTGCTCCCGCCGGACTCAGAAAAAAGTTCCTGATCCTCCAATGACAAACTTTCATCTCGCCCACTTTACCCATACCACTTTCCCTCCCCTCATAATCTACCTATCGTCTGTTTCCACGTTAAACCCCATTCCACTTTGATCTTACCGAAAACACCCCTTCCTTAAGCCGGAAAATACCTCCCCTCTCACGCTCTCTGTTCGAGCTGAGACGCCATGCTGTTCACTTCTTGGCTACGTCCTCCGGTCTCGAGTTAGTTTTTTGGAGACTTCGTCATTCTCGAGAGTCTCCTAGGGGCCATGGTCTATTGTTGCAAGTTATTAGGGTTTCCCTGAATTGGGAAGCGTATTTAAATTGTTGGTTTGTACTTGCCTTGTCTATTTTGTTGAAATACATTGTTTGTTATAGTTAGATTCTCATACTTTTGTTATTTGTTCTATTTTGACCTCATCTTGCCCACCCGAGTTTGGAAAGAATTTTGTCCCCTGGACGAGCGTTTCTCGTAAAATCATTTTTTTTCTTTCGGGAAACGCTGCAGCCCTCATTCTGTCGGGACTCTTTCTGCCCAGGTGGTCCACTCTCAGAGGTTTTGGAAAATCTCATATTTACCAATAAAAATGACAGGTGAAATTTTGGCTAAAAGTTTAGCTGTGAATTAAAATGTTCCTCTTTAGTAGACCTAAATAGTTACGTAGTTAGACTAGGAAGCCTTTGACAATTTCATGTGAAACAACTAAATTTTACAATTCAAGGAAAACCTTAGACAAGATTATGGCTTCAAAATAATTATCTGCTCTGTGCACACCATGGGCAATACTGGATAGCGCATGAGTTGTTAAAGTTGTGATTCCTAACCGACCTAGGCTAGGTTGTGAAACCTGATATGAACCATTCAACTCGTACTCCGATGAAGAAATGAATGAATCAGGAGAAGTGGAAGAAATCAATGGGAAGTGGGACAATTTTCAGTGTTTCTTTGACGCATCCCTTGAGGAGTATCGATGAGTTTTTTAGTTCTCATAGTATAGAGCCCGAGTTAATACATTCATAATGAAGTATGCCAATCAATGAGGAGTGTAAAATCAAGTAAACCTTGTTATTCCACTCTATTTATTGGGTATAACCCGACCGGTTTCAACACTTCCGTGTCATTCTCAAGTGACAAAGCTGTAATATTGTCCTCAGGGAGAATGACACAGAAGTGTTGAAACCGGTCGGGCTATACCCAATAAATAGTGTAGAATAGCAAGGTTTACTTGATTTCACTCTCAATCATGAAATTCCACTAAGTAAGCTCGCGAACCATTAATTAAATCCATGAAGTATTGAAATAGTGTAACCCTAACCCCGGTTACCTTATTTACCTTTCGTCCGGCTTGCTCAACTCTCCTTATCTCCCACACACACACTTACAATACAGACACATAAGATACAGACAACAAGATTTTCAGTTGATTAAAGAATACCACTTATTATTCATGCACAATTTAGGCTTTTAATGCTTTTGAAATAAAGAATTGGGCCCAATTTAATTAATTGACACAAAACAAATTCGTATTAAATTCATAAAAACAAGATTTTCAGTTGATTAAAGATTATAACTCATATTATTCATGCACAATTGATACTTTTAATGCTTTTGAAATAAAGAATTGGGCTCAATTTATATAATTGACACAAAACAAATTCATATTAAATTCATAACAACAAGATTTTAAGTTGATTATAGAATGCCATTCATATTATTCATGCACAATTGATACTTTTAATGCTTTTGAAACAAATAATTGGGCCCAATTTACATAATTGTCACAAAACAAATTCATATTAAACCCATTAGAAATTTCTTAATAATCTTATTAAATGGGCGTAAGCTCTTTGAATAAAATATTAATTGTTCCCGTCCCCTTTCACTTATCATGATCGGTGTGTCTGGACCTCCCTCCGTGAGACCGGTCCGGAGTGCGCCTTGCCGTAACAGACTCCCGCCGAAGACTCCTCGCTTTCTCTCGTAATACTGCCTGCACTTCTACATCGTCTCCCATCGATCTTTCTTCAACACGTCCGCCTCGCTCGCGTGCTTACTCTTAACTCTCTCTCCGCGTCCTCGTAACTACCTACGCTCTCCTTTCTCGCATTCTTGTTCATTATTAAGATCGTGTGCACAGCTTATTATTTGGCCGAGTGTAATAGCAACCCCTCATGTTCAATATGTAATACTTATTGTTGGCCGCGCGTAATGCCAACGCGTGGTGTTTACCCTCTGGTGTTCGCCTGTAGGTTTACAAAAGCCTTGGAGAAGATAAAAACTGAATCGAAGCTTTACAACGCTGTAAGAAATCTCCTACTACCAAGGAGAAGCTGTTCTCGAGAATGGGGTCGTTTACCTTATTTTTTTATTGCCGGATCTGATAGGGTTTGTAAAGTAAAAAGACTTGTACTTTTCCGTTTTTTTGATCCGTCAGTTATTTTTCGAGTTATAAGCGGCGAAAAATTGATGCCATTAACCCTTTCGCAAAAGTGGACGTTGTGCAACTTTTTACGTCATTGACTTCGTCCAATCACAACTGAGCCCACAAAGCTACTTCGCCTTATCGCAACTGGGGGGACACAGCTGACTCTGCCAATAGGAGCGATTGCGACAGGATCTGTGCGAGCAGACCTTCCGAGAACCCCCTCCACTCCCTTTCCTTCCCCTAAAAGCAGTCAAAGATGCGAGGAAAATGATGTCAATGATCTCATAGCAGCTTTTTCGATGGGCGTCACATTTTCCTTATTTTAATTTTTGATTTATTTTGAATGGTTGTGGTTAGAAGATCAATTTTTTCACTAAAGATTCGTTTTTCGTTTCCATCTAACGATTTCGTGTACAAAATTGCGATTTCGGTTCCGAGTAAACGCCCCCAATGCAATGTGGAAGAGCGCTTCAAGCATTGTATATTTCAAGCTGAGAGAATACTTCTGTAGCAGAAATTCCACAGAGATATAAATCATTCGCTTTGACCAGGACCCGTATCCGGACCCCCTGATTTCTGGCCAGGTACTCTACCAGTTGAGCTACCAAGACGTCCTTTTTCACTGTGGCAACCATTGAGGTATACCTCAATGGTGGCAACAATAGGGGCTCTAAAGGAACAAGATGTTACCGAACTGCTGGAGATATTATGTCACAAAGCAGCCGTAGTTGTTCGCATGGCGCATCCGTCCACGAGGTTAAAGCCGACATTGATACACTTTAGGTGCTTACTGTTAACTGATTCAGGCATCACAAAGTGGAAGTGAAACATATTGAGTTAGTAAAAAAAACTATACATCTACATCTACACGATGCCCTGCAAGCCCCCGCGAGTGTGTGTGGCAGGTATATTTAAAAAGACTAAAAAATTACTTAACACGTGTTTCGTTGGTTGGTTATTCAGGGGAGGCGACCGACAGCTGAGTTCATTTGCGCCATTTAGGATAGGTGGGTAATTAGGTAATGGTAGGAGTTTCCAAGGAACGGAGATAGGGTGGAGAGAAACCAGGCGTTGGCATTAGCCTACTCTAAACGAAAGGCGCCGAGGGAACCACGGCTTAACGTCCCATCCGACGGACGGAGTACTGAACTTAAAATGCCCTCCACGAGGCACTCAAGTGGGGACCGGTTTTCCACTGAAAAACCGTCACTGCCGGGAATGGGATGCCAGTATTCTAGCCACCACACCAACCCGATCCCCCACGTGTATCGGATTACTAAGCCATCTTCAGGTGTACACTCAGGTGTTGTGTGTAATTCACACTTGAAGGGTGTTATTTTAGTGTAAATATTTAAATATAATTCGTGGAAAAGTCTTTTACTCACAAACAAAGGTGCTTACTTATAACAAATTCAAATCTCGCCAACTTGACGGCGTTAAATGCTGAAATTGCACACAGTAGCAGAGATTCCACAGAGAAAAATCAAATCCGGTCGAGGCAAATGATTTTTTTTCTGTGGGATTTTGGCTGTTGTGTACAATTTCAGCGGGAAATGCCGTCGAGGGTTTCGCGGTAGCTCGCGAGCTTTTCATCTGAGATAGCACTGATAGTGAAAAGAGACTTCCTCTGATTAAGAAATGTATGACAGTAAGTAATCAGTACGAGAATGCTGAAATCACGTGAATTCATTTACAAGATACATGGTCTTAAGCACACCTGATAAGGGAAGGACGGGTCCTATACGTATGTTGTTGTACGTGGATGTTAAATGGATAGGAGTAATTTGAATTGAAAAATAATGCAAAACGTCTAACGAGGAATGATTCTAATCATAAAACGCACTCAGAAACGAATAATCTGATTAATTGAGCAATCACTGTGATACAACAACCATTTGAAGGCATAAGTAAAGCAATAATCAATTGGAAGATGGCATCCTAAAGATAACCTTCTCGCTCTCATCATGGTAAGATCACATATCCCGAAGAGATAATCTGTGGGCTGGTTTATGATACTTGAACGGTTTTTCCGGAACCATGTCAAGCCCTATTTTTTATGTTAAAACTCACCTTACTACATAAACTTTATGTAAGTGGCTCTTTTTAGGAACCCTTGCTGTGACTAATCAATATTCTGTCTCCCTGGCCACATCGTTTCGGGCAGGTTATGTTAATAAAGTGGGTGTAGATCATTATTTTAAACTACCGTCCACATTTCACGATCGAAGCAACATTTTTTTATGAAGTGAGCGGCCAATATTAAAAAAAATACAAACCCATGATCATGAATGTTTCGACCTAATTTCTGATCGCTACGATAGTTAATTCCGTATAAAACTGACGAGCAGGTGTGCGCCCTAGGAAACTCATCTCATAACATAACTCATCGCAGATGAGGCTCAGGCTGGTTTCCACTTTTGAAATAACCTCTGCTCATCTCAGAACATAGGAAACTCTATAGAGATAGCACGTCCCTCCTTCCTTGTACACTTAAAAGTGAATTCTCTCCCAGGTACTGAACGTGTGCAACGAAGATCGACAATATTTGTAAAGTAACGGTACGATAACCATATTAGCGTAACCAGTCTATTAGATGAATTAAAATGGGAACATCGTCAGATCGCAGGTTGAAATTTAGACTTATCGTAATTTCCTAAATAAATTCCAAAATAATATTTTCAGTGATGACGTTAAAAATATTTTGCGAACCCCAACTTACTATGGTAGACTGGACCATAATTACAAAATTAGAGAAATTGATTGCCGAACTGACAGATTCAAAATGTCCTTTTTTCCTCGTACAATTAGGGATATGAATAGCGGTAAATTTTCCAATACGAGTGTATCAGTGGATAATATAGGTAGCTGCATGCTGGTATATGGACTGGAAGGTAACGCAACTAACAGCATGTTTTTGCATGCTTGCTTTGCTATTTTTATCTTTTATAAATAGTGTAGTTTAGACTAATATATTAATATTAATCCTATATTATCCATGATATGTAGTGCATGTTCGGAGAGAATTCACCGCCTGCCACACACCTTTATGGTGGCTTTCAGGGTATTATGTAGATGTAGATGTAAATATTTTAATGGAAATAGGGTCAGTGGCATTCTAGAATGAAAGGTGTTGCAGTACGAATCTCGCCCCGGGAATGAACTTCGTGTTCATCCTTTGCTTGAATGTAGAATAATTGGTGTGATAAACCTCACCGTAATGCCAAAAACAAAAATTCTACTACGGCTACTCTAACCACTTACGGCCTCTTTAAAAATAAACAACAGAATGGCATTGCTTCGTAAAAAACAAACAATGATTATTCAATACTTTGTTGGCGCGGATTGAATACCCCAATTCCTAGAGACCTTCAAAAGATTAGAAAATCGTAATTTGTCTATTCTTTACATTTGTTGGATGTGTCCCTTTATCCGTCATGGCTGTGTTTGCTTTTGGTCTACTTTTGTTATGTTGCATCTTAGATTTCATAAATTTCCTTTGGTAAAAATGAGAGCCCACGTCAATAATTATTTTCCAAAGGAGTGAAGTAATCACAAAAATACCAGTAAAAGATCTGTGGCTTTAGTGAAATACACGATTTCCACTTTCACTATCTCCCAAAAGTTAATTGAAATGTTTTAATCAAAACTAATTTTCAACGGTATGTGGTAGCGGCTGACTGTTCGCTATTCGATAATTTCTTTTCCTGCTGTCAAAAAGTCATTAACAATGAAATCATCCTCAGGATCACACGATTCACACCACCTTAATTATATTTGTCCATCTCAACCATTTGGTTTGCTCTTCAATTTTACCGTTCGCTGCTATATTTGGGCTGCTATTAAGAAAGCATTTTAAGAAAGAAACGCTTTGAGATAAGCGGGACATAAATGCTGTGAAGGAGCTGTTCTGACATAAACAGCATGGTATTCTGCATGCAAAAACATTTAGCGTTTCATTTACAGCACATGAGGCAATGGCATAAAAAGAGAAGGTGGCTGAAATCCGTTAGAAGGTTATCCATTATTTTGTTCTCTAATACATTCAAAATTAAAGGAGAAGGTAAGAGTTCAGTTAGGCTGCAGGTAAATGGGAGTTCTAGGAGTTTTATTCCCTGATGTGAGGGAGAATTCGCCATCACTTCCAATTAATCTTTGACTGTCTCCTTTTCTCTTGTATGGTCGTAATATCCCATATTATCTCTCTTAAATCTGAGACCTTGAGTTTATCATGTTACTTATATGGTACTACATACAGCAGCTGTAAAATTCGAATGAACAGATGTTGTACCTGATTAGGTTATATCGCTACGTATGACTTATACTCATTCCTACGGAAATCACATCATGCAGGTCCCTATGAGGTAGATTTTCGAACTCCGAAGCTCTGAGCCCGGGCAAACTCGTTACTGATCTGATTACCACGGTCAGCAAGCAGTATTGCCTACATCTAGATAGTACCATGTGAGCTGGTACAAAGTTCCACGACTAGGGCTGACGTCAAGCGTAGACGTGTATTACTGTTTAGTAAACGATCCCATGGTAACTATACATAACTGGGTTCAATTTTATCTTAATTAAATTAATTTTACTTTAAAATATATACAGCGATTATTAAAAACAAACATTTAGTGACTTCCAAAAAAAAAATATGACCGGTTTCGTCTGTTAAGCCATCTTCTGGTATATTACTATCTTTAAGTTCCAGTACATTTACAAAGTGCATTGGTTTTTATTTTTATTTTAATCATGTCGCAATTCCACAAAGTAAACCCGTCAGCGGTTGCCCAGACCAGTATATACAGAGTGTCCCATTGATCGTGTGTCATTTCTGACCTATAATTTTAGACACTTCCTTTCGAGCCACATGGATGAAATTTGGTACCTGGCTAGAAAAAGGTAGTAAGTTTTGTTGAGTCTAAGCAAAATATTAAAAATATGACCTTTTGACCCCAGAAATAGGGTCCAACCTAAAATCCGAATTTTGCCTTATGGGCTTTCAATGTTAAAATATTCGAAGTACAAAAAAGACATAATTATTTAGCGAAACTTTCGATCAATAGGTTTTTGGACACGAAGAACACGACGGAAGAACTTTTGAGGTCGAAAATTGAAACTGTGACCCCTGAAAGATCACAGTCAAGGTCACAGGGGCTACAAAAAATGAATCACCGCTTCAAACCTGTCGAATCATAGGTTTCAAAAGGTGCCAATGTCGATAGAAAGGTCTTCAGATCCCTCTTTTCATCCCTTCACCTTCAAGGGTTACTCAGGGGTCAAAGGTCAAAGGGTGACAAAAAGTTAATCGAGGCTGAGGCTACAAACGCTTACCGCTTACTGTATATCTACGCTTAATCGACTTACACCTGAAAATACAAGTGTGGGAGTAAAAAAAATCATTATGATATGCTTCTGGAGCATTCTATGTGGTTGTGAGGCATTGACAATAACAGTATCATAGAAGAAGTGCAAATCTTCCGGGTTTTCCTCCGCGTTGGTCCATGATTGCTGGGACTCCCACTGGGACCCCTGGGAGTCCCAGCAGTCATGAACCAACGCGGAGGAAAACCCGAAAGAGCTGTATCTTCACTACAATCAACCCACGGAAGCCTACACAAGAATGTCAGAGAAGTCAAGGCTGGAAACATTTGATATGTGGTGCTACCGAAGGACGATGAACGTAAAATTGATCGACCAAGTGAACAAACGAAGAATTACGATGGCAACATATTCTACAGAGAAAAAAATCATTCGCCTTGACCGGGACTCGAACCCGGACCCCCTGCTTTCCGGCCAGGTGCTCTACCAGTTGAGCTACCAAGGCGTCCTCTTTCTCTGTGGAAATTATAGAGGCTATAAAGGAGCTAGATGTGCTCGGACTGCTAGACATATGAATGTCCCAAAGCAGCCGAAGTCGTGCGCATGGCGCCACCGTCCACGAGGTTAAAGCCGACTTTAAACACTAAGGTGCTTACTTTTTTAACAAATTCAAAGCTCGCGAGCTAGCCGCGAAAACTTTAGCGGAGTTACCCGCTGAGATGCACGATGGCAAGATAGGATTTTCCAAGAAGGCAAGATAGGAAATTTCCACAGAGAAAGAGGACGCCTTGGTAGCTCAACTGGTAGAGCACCTGGCCGGAAATCAGGGGGTCCGGATTAGAGTCCCGGTCAAGGCGAATGATTTTTTTCTCTGTGGAATATCTTGCCATCGTGCATCTCAGCGGGTAACTCCGCTAAAGTTTTCGCGGCTAGCTCGCGAGC
This sequence comes from Platycnemis pennipes, assembly GCA_933228895.1. Lineage (NCBI taxonomy): Eukaryota > Metazoa > Arthropoda > Insecta > Odonata > Platycnemididae > Platycnemis > Platycnemis pennipes. The sequence goes on along the minus strand of OW121850.1, from coordinate 38,728,302 downwards.
TTTGAATTTGTTTGGGAAACGAAGAATTCCTGAGAAGAGCGGGAGAAAGGAGAAAACTTGAAAAATAAAGACGGGAATACCTAATTGGCCATATCTTGAGTCATTATGGTCTGATGAAGACAATCATTGAGGGAAAAGTTAACGGAAAGGGTAGATAGGAAGGCCTCGTATGAGATTTTATAGAGCAGGTAGTTAAGGACATGAAGAAGAAAAAGTGTGCGAATAGGAAGAGGTTATGTAATAGAAGAATTGAGTGTTGAGCTGCGTCAAACCAATCTTAGGATTGATGACACGTGATAATAATGATATATACTTAAGCTTTTTGGGGGAAGGAGGAGCGGGAGGGAAGAGGTTACGGGGATAATAGAGGGTGGGGAGGCAAATATGACGAGTACCAAGGGGAATGGGTTGGGGAAGGTAATGTATTTCAGGAAGTGATTTGAATTCCTCACAAGGCCGATCAACCGCTGCTCGGAGGCCTCACTCTTTCGCCCCTTCTCCATACGATGCAATACCTTTGGTTTAAAGCCACTTCGACGGCCAAACGCGAGTTGTACCGTGCAAAAGCCGAAGATTCGTCTTTGTTTTGCAGGAACGTCTTTCATGCATATGCTATGTGGTACAGGAGACTAGGAATAAATTTTGTGGATGTCACCAATTGCTTATGTGTCTAGAATCTGGAAAAATTTCGAGGGTTCTGAAGAGGTTTAATATCGACACCATTCACAGACCAATGGCCAATTTAAGGGATCGTCTCGTGAGAGCGAAGGACCCAGTCGGCCTCATGACTCCGGGGGTCTATAAAATACCCTGTGAATGTGGCGAGGTCTATGTGGGAGAGACAGGTCGAACGATTTCCACTCGACTGAAGGAACACCGAAGACATTTTCGACTCGGACAGCCGGAGAAATCAGCGGTGGTTGAACAAAGCCTCAGTCTGGACCATGTTCTCAGGCGCTCGGAAAAATTTTGGGATCGCTTGACAAAGGAAGCGATAGAAATAAGGATGGAGAAGAGGAACGTAAACCGGGATTAGGGCTATACCATCAGCAGCTCGTGGAATATAATCCCGAAAAGAATACAGGCTGACAGAGCGAGGCCAACGGTCAACGGCCAAAGTTCAATGGTCAACTGTCCTCCAGCTCAACAATCGGGGCTCGACTAATCCCCCACCGCCAGCGTCCGTATAAAACCAACGGACGGTTTAGTTTCGTGCCAGTTGCCTTGAGGATGCGTAACGAGTCGCTACCCGAAACGTCGGCAGCATTACAGTCACTCACCCGGTGTAGAGCCCGCGAAGAATTAATCACTAATTACTTGTTTTTACCAATCTAGACTTCTGTCCAACAAGTAAAGACTTCGAATTTTAATTCCAATGCATACATTTTTCAATGACAGACTAGCATCCTGTGGGGCATTCAATCCAACGGTAGCTGAGGATATCCAATCGCCGCTGAGGAACTCGAATGGGACCAGTTGGATTCTCTGGGCATGTGAACGCCAAGGTGCATTTCTTCTCCCATTAGGATTCTGTTCGTTGCTGGCTTTTACCAAGAGTTTTATCTTTATCGCCTTGAGGCAGGAAACATGTCACTTTCTTATTTCTCTCCGCGATAACTTCCAAGTGATACTGATCAGTGGAAGGGTTCACTCTAGCGTTGGGGCCTCGGTGTCGTCTGGTATTGCATAAATTAAAGTTCTTAGTGTCAAGGAATAAAATTTCACCTCCTTCACGATTTAAATAGTTGACGCGTATCAAAATGTGATAGATAATTTTACCTATACCGTATTTATGCAGTGACCCTCAGCTCTGTCGAATACATTAGCAATTTATTCGAAAGTGGATGGAGAAAACATCGAAGGATCGGGCGAAAGAAAACTATATTCGATGAGCTAAGAAACTTATATCGCAAGAATAAAAATATAGATACCAGATTATAGCTCTTGGGTGCACATGCATTTTAATGCCTAGAAACAGTGAAATTGAAGGAGGTTAGATAGTACATGAGGAGGCATCACAGCTGGTTTGAGAAGCCAGCGGCCATCTTGGTAGGCACGGACCGATTCAGATAACTACTCACTACACTCAAGTGGACGAAGTTGTTTTTGTGCGTGGTAAAACATATAGTAATTTAGATAATGGAATTTATTTTTAACATTCGTCAAAGAAACAGTGGAAAGTACGCAAATATGCAAAAAAATCGCCAAATATGTAATTCAGTTGGATTAATTCAAACCATAGACATAAAATTAACTCCCAGGATAATCCATGCATTAATACCTCCCTTAAATAGCCTTAGGAAAATTAATCAACGCCACTTTGATGAAATTAGCGTACAAATTCATTGTTATTCATGTTTTAATTTGCATGCAGTATTCACGTAACGCTTTGTGCAGAGAAGGCGAGGCCTAATCGTTCCTTAGCGCCCCCATTCTGGCTTCATTGCCACCCATGAGCAGAAAGGTTAAGTGGTAGAAAACTAGACTTCTTGAGCATGGCTTACAGCATACGGAGTAAGGTAAAGGAATAGCAAGAATTTTCAAATAAGAAATGTTATTGGAAGAGAAATAGAGGTGGGAAATACATTTAAATAGTTGTTATTTCCTTAAAATCGTGTAACTTATCAATGAACTTTTAGATAAAGCGTGCCATTGGTCAAATACTACTCTGCTGGTAGTGGTCAAGGTCCATTTCTTCTGTTGTCCGGCAAAATTCTTAATATTCACAAGGGCAGAAGCAAATCATCCACAGCTTTCCAGGAGTGTATTTAATTTTTTCCATTTAATTTTACTGATAAAAATTTCTGGTCACTGGCATCTAAGGTCTTCAATAAATCCTTATAATTTTATTTTAGCACCACTTCTTGCTAGTTATCTGCATTCCATAGGTTCATCTCCCCGCCCACTAATTTCCTTATACTTCTACTGGCTTGCACAGTTTCTTTTACTGGGTGCGCTGTCATTCAATTCATATTCGTGATTTGCTGATAGCAAATGAAATCTGATTATGAGTCGGATACTACAGCAAAATGCCATTATCATAGTACATAAGAAGACTACTTTCGGAAATTATTGAGAGCCGTGTAGAAATATATACAGTAGTGTCATCATCGTCATCATCTTCATAGGTCAACAATCCTAGGATTGGTTTGACACAGGTTTTCTCGATTCTTCTGCTGGCCAACCATTTCAGTGTGACGTAATTCTTCTCTTTTACATCCCTCACAACCTGTTCTATGTAATACAGTAGTGTAGTGAAACAAATTGTAAGCAAATATGTATATTCAAATACGAAATCTGATCGAAGCGCGCAAATATCAGACAATAGAGACCGAGGTGACTTGTTTTCCAAAGTTCGTTTCAGTTTCACTTCATTATTAATATTTTCAAGCAATAATGATAGTCGTAGACTTGGGCTTTATGTGCTCCAACATCTAGCTGGCGCCAGTAGCCAGGCGTTGCCGACCTAGCTACTACGACCGGTCGGCTCCAGCCGTATTGTAATGGAAATAATGATATGAGATTCACTGTTATCATTGAAATCCGTATTGTCGCATCGTTGTTTGTACTCGGCTAACTTAATTATTTTTTTAAAAGCTTTTGAAATTTGGATTACCCATCACCCTGTTAGATGCGATGTTGATTCACCACTAACCTAATAGTACTTCAATAAAATTCATTGATTTTGATCCGTAATTAATATTATTTAACCATGTTGCAAATGGTAATTTGTCGATGAGGGTAATAATCATCCTTAATTAAAAAAAAAGTAATTCGGAATATTGAGGCCAACGCAAAATTAAAAAAATGCTATCGATGCTTCAACGCAGGAAAACCTGGAGGAGCCTTCACAACCACGAAGGGAGAAAATATTTTGCCAATTAGAATGAGATACGCATGAGAATAAGAACATAATGATCCTAGCGAAAGAAAATTAGTCAAAACTCAACATTCGCATGAGAAAGGCAATTGAAATATGTGGTCACATGTGTTAGGTCACCACGGGTCAAGGGTAAAGGCTCGCTGAGCCATGTGATCCATTAATTTCTCTGAAGTGCCCCAACAGCATCACCCCCTCCCATAACCCTTTTCCTCCCAACGTATGTGGCTAAATATAGCAGACACCACGATGCGAATCCCTCTTTATATATTGAAAAAATCGACGAATCGATTTCTTGAATTGGAAAATATGCCATTCAGTTAATGTTTACCTCAGTGGCATGGTAACTGAAGCAACCTTTTATGCAGATGACTCGGTAACAATAGCCAACTGTAAAAATATTGGCCTAGCAAAGAATATGTCCAGAAATGGCTTCCAAATACCGTAAAACATGATACAAATCATGGAAACTGCACACTGATAAGAAACAAGCGATTATCTTTATGCGCCCAAAATGCAAGATATGAGAACGAATCTTACATAATTATTGGTCAACAACCCATGAAGTAGTCAGAAGATTTTTTATACCTGGGGGTAAAAATATACTAAAGATAAACAGTTGAAGGCCATATCAAAATGGTGGTTGATTAGGCACAAGGCATGCGAGCAGGTATATCGCCGTGAGCAAAAAGCAATGCTACGCCCCACGAGATGAAAATCAGGATTTACGAAACATTCAAAAGATCGACTGTTTTTTTACATATCATACAAGCCTGTGGAGGTGTAGTGAATAATTCGAGATTCATAGCATTAGAAATATCTGAAAGGAAATGTTTACGGTAGATGTTTCGACTGCATTATATAAGGAATGAAGAATTACACGTGAGAACAAACATAACACTAATTATGAAAATCTTAGCCGACCTACATAAAGCATACTTTGAACAACTTGAGAAGTCAATGATTGAAATTATTAATAATCAACAAATAATTTATCGAAACAAGAGGATACGTATAAATGAACTATAGGAAAAATAACAGATTAGACTTAAGATAAAATTAAAGAGGCTCGGAGGGCAAACTTGGAGTGTAAGCAAAAGCTATGAAAAATAAACGCCCCCTGAGATAGCCATTTGAATGAATGGCAATGACACAGTATAGTCCAGACATGGCATTCGAAAGGTACGTTATATAAAGTCGTGATCAGTTCCGCGAATCAAGTTATGCCTTTTTTCACTGGAGAGTTGCTACGTCATAAATTAAGTGCACGACTGGGGGTATTTTTCAGCGTTTTCTTTAGTGCAGCTAGTCTTTTGAGCCTCATATTATTTCTCCTCCAATACTAAATGATTTCTATCCTATGTACTAACGTCCATACCTTTTTTTTATTCCCCCTCTTCTCCGATTTCCCAATATTCTCCCTAACATCGATCTTGTTGTTTTCACTGATCACTGATTCAAGCATCACATAGTGGAAGTGAGACATGCTGAGTGAGTACAACAACTGTAGCACTTTTTCACAATTACATTTTGAAAAAATTTAATCACACTACCCGTGTTTCGGCTTACTAAGCCATCTTAAAGTGTAAGTACGCTCACCTGAAGATGGCTTAGTAAGCCGAAACACGTGTAGTGTAATTAAAAAAAAGTTAAAATGTAACTGGAAAAGTGCTTCAGTTTTTTTTACTCGCCCAACTTGTTGTTTTTGTTCAAGGGAGGTGACCGGGAACTTAAAACATTTGCACCGTTTCAAGAGTTCAATATTTGGAAAGAGGTAGGAATTTATGGAGTGGGACAGGGGTGACTTGCTATAAATGAAAGACACCAAGGCGAAAACAGATTAACGTCCAATCAGATGGACCAAATATTCATCTCAATGGACTATCCCAACTGCATTCAAGTGTGTAATGGTATACCAACGAACAATACCTGCCTCGACTTGGAATCAAACCCGGGCATTCAGGATGGGAGGCCAGTACTCTAATCACATCACTAACCAAATCCCCTTTTATTCATCTCTGCCGCATATAATCACTTCTCTTCGCATTTTCTATTTATTCTATTCTGCCTAATTCCGATGTGCCCAGTCGAGTTCTTTTATAACCACTAGCATTTCTGGAATTTCCGAATCGTCTCACTCCATTTTTCTTATCCATTCTCTCATAAATAAAAGTCTAAGGAGCATTCCATTGTGGAACCTCTTGCGTCATCCTCTTTCACGATATATTAAGGATCAATCTAATTGCCATCTAAAGGAGTTTAGTTGAAAACGCGAGACAAACCTCAATTTTCGCCACGATTTAAATGGTTTCTGATTTTTTTTCATATGGCTATCCCTTCACAGAGCATTATATGGTAACGCCTGCTCTGTACAGAGAATGATATTACTTCAGACCTCATCAACTCATCAAACTGTCTTTTTTGTATAAACCGAATGGTATCTATCACAATTAAAGAGTTTGCGTCACAGTCACTCTCAGCTAAGTTACTTTTAGACGTCAATAATCAAATATAGCTATTTATCTTTGAACTCTCCATGGCCAAAATGAAGTATTACTTAATCATATACTAATTTTCACTAAACGAGGTTATTATTGATATGTAGGAAGGCTGTTTATGGATAAATATTCTTTCTGTCATTTAAAAATTAACTTTTGCACGGAGATTTTTGCTTAATAGAAGGCCAAGACGAATCAGCGGCATTTCCTTTTCAATTTTGGCCAAATTTATTAATCGTGGCTTATTAATCAATTGATTCATTTAGTTGGAATTTTTAATTTCACTTGGTTGATATAGTAACTAGATACTTTAATAAAATAGTGTTTCATTTTTTTATTCTGAAGTTTCATGGGCCAATCCATTATTCCCGGAATATAAGACAAAATATCTACTGTGGAAAATTCAGGCATTTTATAGCTTTTTTAAAGTTTCGGGGGCTAATTGACATTGGTGGTCTAACAGGTAAAACTACATGTTGAGGAATGATGATCTTCAGATAACTTCTTGAGGAATTAGTAAGTGGGAAACCATGGCTGAAAAAACTGGAGCATGTTTTGAAAGACAAAATAGAGAAGAAAAATGCTAACATGTAGAAGTCTTTCTGAAGTGACGTCTCGTGGCATTTCTTAATTTCAGATAGGATTTTCTTGACAAGTGTTTCAAGAAAGAAATGGGGCCTCTCGTTAGACAGTGGTTCCGTTTTTTATTTGGCTTATCAAAAGTCTCTCGACAAAATTGAAATGTTTCGTGAAAAACGGGAAATGGCTTCCTGCTTCTTCGATGCCTCTATGTCACTTACTGGATTGCATCCAATATTCATCTACGCTTCACTAATTATACTCTACTGTGTGCGGTTTTGTTTTTAAACCCCATTTAGGATGTTAATAATGCATTTATAAATAGCCACTGATCAAATATCTTAAACGGAAATGATCCCTTATTGGGTAGATCGTATCATCAACATCAAAAACTCCCACATATTATAAAGCGTAGCTTCTTGTATAGGAAATCGTATCACGCACATCCGCCTTAGTGAATGAGCTGCAAATCCATATCATGCACATCTGTGACTGTTCATTCTTCTGCCCAAGTCGACTTTGGCCCTATTGCTTCATGTGCATATACTTAAGAGTTCGATATCACGATAGCTTGGAACTCTTGCAGCTCGTCTGGTTGATATTATCGTCTATTTTGCTAGTTCTAACCAAAAGCTACCTTGAATTCTTAGTTTGCAACAACTTCGGCGCTCCGCATCTTTTAACCTCTCGTTTTCTTGACGAGACCACCCATAGATGATTTGTTTTCTGATTCACGGCAAGTGGGTACTGAGTTCTAGCTTTCAGCTTTCGCGACATTGCCCTAGTTGGATAAGATAACGTATTCATGGTCAAACTAGCGTTATACGAGAGTGTTTATTTTATGCGGTTTACGTTGCTTCGGCTGGTATACGATGATACCTGAATGCTACTATCAATTTTGATACAACATGATATTGTACCCTGGCCAGTAGTGAATTAAGGTTCTTTCCAAAAATATGTCTGCTATACCTGCAAGGTTTTGGCTAAAATGGAAATCTTGTACTCTATCATCAATTTGGGGCGATTAGAGACTCATACGCCCGAGTTATGCACGCAAGGTTATCAAAATCATAGGAGAGCCGCGCATTACATAAACCGATTACATAATACATTCACGTGAGTATACATATTTGCGCATCTGTGGAGCTAGAAAGTGAGCTAACTCAACAGTTGAATCTCGTCACAATGCTTTTCTTCTAGACGTGCTCAGGCTTACCAAGAAGTTTTACTACACCATACTACATATGTCTTGTAAAATCCTTTTGCAGGATTTCAGCCATAATATTTTCAATAATTTGTAGGAAATGCGATTGAACATCGTACTTTCTTGGGAGATAAAATACATTTCTGGAAAGTCCAGAAGACCATGCGGTGATTTTAACAGGTATTAAAATTTTAAGTAACCATTTGAGATTTTTCTACCTTGACGAAGAAAAATAAGCGTAAAGCAAAATGGCGTAGACATAAAAAGTTAACATAATATGTATTGAACTGAAAGTAGCTTCAAAATGTATTTAAATTTGAGAAATGTTCTTTCATGTCTTTTAAATAGTAGCTAGATAGACATAGAAGATAGTTATTTACTGTAAGGAGGGTAGATAACGGATGGGAGTGAAGTGAAGAGAAGAAGAACTTTTGTTGATTATAGCTATTTCTTACAGTCAATGGGATGGTAAGGAAAAGGAACTTTTGTTATACTGTGCATGCATATGTAGAACGTTGCCTAAAATTTAATTATGACCTAAGACGAGTCAAAATTATGACCTAGCATTGTTATTAAAGTTGCAAAAGTTCCCTACGAAATACCCGCATCCGGAAATAATGCGAGAAGATTTCTCTTATTTATGGTTCGTTATCAGTCTATAGCCAAATCTTGTTATCATACCCTACATTCATGCCACTAGCCAAATTCAGTCACTAGCCAAATCTTGTCATTAAACCCTACATTCATGGCTCCCATCCCAAAGGGCCAGAGTTCAAATTCCAAAATTGCTGTTTAAATGGTATATCAGCCGATGCTTGAGTATCTACTATAGGGAGGGCCTTTTGTGGAGGCGCCTTTCGTTAACAGTAAGCTAAAGCCGGCATCGGATTTCTCTCAGCTCTTAATATGTCCCCTATTTAATTCTCACCCCTTTCCGATTCCCAACTCCTTCTTCTCAATAGAGCAAATTATTGTAGTTTTCAGTCGCATCCCCAGAGGATTCATTCCAGTTCATCCATTCAAAGAAAGGCAAAAAATGAAAACTATCTTACGCGGAAATGTTTTCAACGACAGAATCATCATCAGTACATTCAATTGGATTATGAAGAAAAAAGAATTCGGGAACATTATTCCAGTAGTCAGCAATAGGCGCATCTAAACAATAGATGGCCGGAAGAAAGGTTTCATTCCAAACCCAAGAATATCTACAGAAAGCAGAGGAAATAGCCAGCATGTTTTAAAAGCATATTTAAGAAAAATATTTTAAAAAGCGTCAAGGGCAGGATCCCACTCCAAATTGAAGGAGTAGGCGACATACTCTGTCGAATCTGTGGAAAGAAGTACAAACATCGGGGATAAATGAAGATTGGTCAAAACACGACTGGAGGAACACCGAAAAATAATATAGTTGAGGCAGGCAGTGAAGTCGGCCGCAGTTATCATACAGAACTGGGCTAGAACATGGACTTAGAAAACTAACGAATAATCGCCAAGGTCAACAGGTTCAAACCTAAACTCACCCGTGAAGCCATTGAGGGAAAGAAGGAAACGAACAACTAAAACAGGGGCACTGGCCTCAGGATTAGCCGCCCTTGGGATCCAGTCATCTTAAAAAAATAGCCCCACCTACCGCTTCCCTCCGACCACCTTCACCTTCCTCCCCCATCTTCTGTGGGTCCCACCTAGTATATAATTAGAAATGAATTTCATTGGAAACACCGTCGTTCCCCTTGAAAAAGTGAACTGCATCGGTTTTGAAACGTTTAGGCTCCCTATTTATTGACACGGCGATAAACTCAAGACAGTTATGTTGCTCTGTATTACTCTGACCCGTTTTCTTGACGAAATATTACAAGCGCTGACATGTTTGCGGGCAAAACTATTTCTTCAGCCACTTGTCCCATCAAACGCAGCAGAAAGGTATAATTACGGAAGATACTATGATAAGGTTGTGATAAAACGTCAATTTAAGAGATTTGAGCGATATTTATGTATTTATTACCAACTTTAATTTTACTGTAATCTTTTTTACCCTCACTGCTATAATTCACTTACTGACTCCAACCACTTCATATGTGCAGGTGGTTTGTAGAGAACGGGTAGAACTTTTTGCCGCAGTGATCATTAACAAGTGGCAAAACTGAGTTCACTTGCGCTGCTTGAGGTATAATGGCTGGAGGGAAATAAGAATTAATTTTAAGGTAAGCAAACTGCCATTAATATATTGCTGGAGTCATTAGAATGAGGCGACTGACAGCTGAGGTCATTTGCGTCATCAAAGATGTGGTGGGGCATACGGTTTAATGCGAAAGTGAGTACGGGAAGAGAAAAACCCAATTTCGGCCATTAATCTTGATGATTAACCCCTAGCGTATCAAATTTTAATGTCCCATTCGAAGGATGGAGTGCAATTGCTATTTTAAGGACACTTCAAATGCCCCGGATTCCAGTAAGAGCCTCTGCTACCTCGGGTATTTGAACCCGGTCTATTTGCATGGAAAGTCACCTCGCAAAATCGGTCACCTTCTTCCTTTCCATGGCCAAAGCCTTTGCCAAGAAGACAGGTGCATATACATCACCTTCATTACCCCAGGAGTAATCAAAGTAAGTAAATGAGATGAACTGGAGGTTGTCGTGACCATTTCTGACGTATTAGAAGTGCTGCCAGGCTTTAAAGAGGATCAAAATTGCTTATTTTTCCTATGGATTCATAGTTGTCTCTTACCATTGGTGATATCTTCAAAAAATACAGTTTGAATAATTCTTAACGCTATCAAATAATGGAGAAATACGAGTTGCCCAAGGAGAACTGAAGTTTGCCCATGCATTTAAAAACCCTTTTAATAATATTATTATGGACATGAAAAAAGTATGACAAAGAGTACCTCAGCTACTCAATTGGATCTCTTATTTTTAATCTGGGGAATGAACTTTTGCGGGCAATAAAATTGAAGAGAGGGTGGCAAGGAGTATTACCTTAGGAAACAATATTTCAGTTGGTAATCCCGTTGGAAAAGCGTATGAATCCTTGGATTTTGATTTCCTTGAGTAGCCCTAGAATCTTCTAATAATTTGGTTTCATTCTATTACGTTGAAAATTGGGTTTTAGGTGCTCCTACGGCTGAGGTTATATTGCACTACAACGCAAAACAACATCCATACCCTTTAAGGGATAGGAACTCGCCGGTTTGATGCGGGTATTGGCAGGACAGCGCGTCACCAGCCGGGCTACCGAGGCCGGTGATTTTATTGCTATAATTTCTTTTATTTATACACATTTTCTTAAAATTCTTTGTGTTCTTACGTGGCCAGATGCAATGGCGCATTACAGATATGTTTGGACTTTTTTAACGCAGGAGAATAAGTCACTTTTATTTCTAGAAAATTTGATAAAAATATAAATTGCGAGAAATTGGCGAATTCTTCCTTAAAAAATGATTGGCTGCTTTTCTCATGCGAAACAAAAATGAGTTTTTTTAACGGGTTCAAAAGCATACCGAACAGAGCATTGTAATTTAACTGTTCTGCTTTTTCTATCCACTGATGCTCTCAACCGAATTACCCTTGGTTGAATATTGAATTTACAGTTAATTGTTGAAGTGGTTCTCGTTTAGGACATACTCTCTACCTACTTAGATCAATTAATCTTAAAAAGAAGTAAAATGTTTCCTTGAGCCGTTATTCTCCCCACAGTTTCAATCCCCTTCCTTTCTGTTACGGCCCTTTCATTTTTGTGCTAAATGTTTTTCAGAACATTTCAAATCCATAAACTTTAACCACTCAAAAGGCTGTTTTTTCTTCTCGTACGAGGGTGAGGGTCACCTGCTCGTCACGTGACTGAAACCGCCCCAGCCTTCCTTCGACATTTCCAGTGATCGTAGGGGTTCAACAGTCGCAAGGGTCCGAAGCCTTAGAAGAGCGTGCGTATTACACATAAAAATTTAGTTTGGATCAGAAAGGTCTCCCTTTCCATGTACAAACAATATTTTATTCCCACGCCAGAATAGCATTCTGCTCCTCTTTTATTTCTGAAAGAGCTTTCTAAAGCTGTGTAACCACATGTAACTGATATTTAACCCTTTGGCCTGTAGTCGGACTGGTTCATTTGAAACACCTAGTTTCTTTTAATAAATGCCTGCTTTACTTCAACCACCTGTGTTTTCAACTCTCTTAAGATATATTGAACAATCGTCGACCTGACTCGCTTGCCTTCGAGAATGTTGTGCCTTATCTAGATGGGACTCGGCATTGTCGCTTGCCGGCTATGGCGACATATCGACTTCAGGGCCTCAATCGTTCCCGCATTTCACATGCAAACAGCTGAATTTGTCGAGGTACTCACGTTAAAACCTCAGATTCTTCGAGATTAGGTAATTTCGAATCCTTACGAAACGAGGAAACTTGGGCGGATTAAGTGATCTTTCTATCGCGGTGTCACCTTCGTCATTAATTGTAGCTGTATTATTGGAGGAGGGATTCGACAACTAAAATCATTGGAGCCATAAAGAGGATAATTTTAGCCCAGTAGTGAGAAAGGTAAATCCTAGGCCTAGTAACCCAAACATCGTAGGTTGTAAACCCACCTATAAAGCAATTGGTTTAATGAAATTATACTAAAAACTGGCTCTATTTTTTCAGGTAAAATGTCATTTTCTCGACCTGTGACCCACTAATTCCTGCCACACGCCCTTGCAGAGGCTTGCAGGGTGACATGCAGATGAATTAACTAATATAATATTGAAAATGAATAGCTTCAAACTTAATAAACGCCCTACACACCCATTGACGAATTCAGTGAGCCAACATCGGAGCCAGTGAAGGGGTTGTAGGGTGAATGTACTCTGATCTTATTCTTTTCTCTAGGTAAATTAAAAAGCAATAGAGCACAATTAACATGCCAGTCGTGGTAGCCAGATCGGTAAGGTACCGGGTTCTAATCCCGTCTCGTTCATGGATGTTGTGATCCTTGCCATTTAAGGCGTCTTAAGACCGTTTTACATTGTCATTGATACTGCTCAGGCTGCTGCGAGAACACTTGCGCAAGAAATATTGCACAGTGTAAAGCGACGACTTGCGAGGAGAGACAGCCACTGCGTGAACGACTGCGAGCAAATTAGAACGTGTTCTAATCTGATCTATCCGTTCGCGCAAGTTTGAAGTTTATTTCTCTCACTAGATGGTGCAGATGCAGCGGCAACGAACTGCTTGGGTAATTCTAGCTATTAAATAGGTTGTTGGCGATTGTGTTGGGTGCTTTTGTTTGCACTCAACTCCTGATGTAGTGAATAAAATGATGAGTTGGGCGATTAATCACGTGGAAGCTTAAATTTCGTTCGTAAAGGAAGAACTCGTTACCTTGGCCCACAGCCGTTCGTTCGTTGTGCAAATTTTTGGCTAAGTAAACGGGACTAGGGTCTCCACTATTATGTTTAGACTATGGCTTGAAACATATTTCAAAGTGGTGGTAATCAATCGCATCTTTCACGTCCAATTATTGCTACTTAACAGATCTTGGCGTTACTTCTATGTCTATGTACATCTACATAATACCCTGCAAGCCACCTCAAAGGTGTGTGGCTGAGGATGAATTCTCATCAAACATGCACTACATATCATGCATAAAAAAGGATTAGTATTAATATATTAGTCTAAACTGCCCTATTTAAAAAGATAAAAAGCGCAAACTAAGCATGCAAAAACGTGCTGTTAGTTGGGTTACCTTCAAGTCCTTATACCAACATGCAACTACCTACGCTCTGGATTGATTTACTCGTGTTGGACATATTTACCGCTTTCATTTTCCTAATTGTAGGAGGATAAAAGGACATTTTGAGTATCAGTTCGGCAATCAATTTCTCTAATTTTGTGATTATGGTCCATTCTACCATAGTAAGTTGGGGTTCGCAAAATAGTTTTAACGTCACCACTGAAAATATTATCTAGGAATTTATTTAGGAGATTAAGTCTAAATTTCAACCTGCGATATGACAACGATTCCCATTTTAATTAATTTAATCGACTGGTTACGCTAATAAGGTTATCGTACCATCCCTTTACAAATCTTGCCGATTTTCGCTGCACACGTTCAAGTTCGTTATTAAGACCGATTTCGTAGGGATCCCATACACTGGCAGCATATTCCAAATGAGGTCTTACAAGGGAAAAGTAGCTGATTTCTCGTACATGTTCGTCACATTTACCCAATACTCTTTTGATGATTCCCAGCCTACGATTAGCTTGACCAATTATTTCACGTATGTGTTTACCCCAGGAAAGATCATTTGCCAGTCTTATTCCAAGATATTTGATGGATTCCATGTTTGTTAATTCATTAATACTTATTTTGTACTTGCTAGGAGGAGAAAAATTCTTTTTCCAAAAATTCATTACTACACATTTTTTAAAATTTATTTCTAACTGCCATTAATGACACCATTTCTCAATTGCTGGTAGGACATCATTTAAATATTCTTTATCGTTTGGACATAGAATTTCCCTGCACACTACAGCGTCATCGGCAAATAGATGTAGCTTACTTTTGACCACCTTATTGATATAATTTATGTACGTACGGAAGGAACAGGAGTGGGCCTATCACACTACTTTGTAGGACACCTGAAGTGACTTCAATTGCCGGGGAGGTAACACCGTCCAAAACAACCCTTTGTAGCCGATCATGTAGGAAATCATTTATCTATGATATAATATTACTGTCTAACTCATAACATTTTAATTTCAAAATTAGTTTTCTGTGAGAGACCTTGTCAAAAGCTCTTTAAATCGAGAAATATTGCATCCACTGGAATATTATTTTCGCCAGAAACTAAAATATCGTGGGAAAAGAGAGCAAGTTGAGTTTCACATGATCTACACTTCCGGAAACCATGCTGAACATTGGACAATAAATTCTGGCTATCTAGGTTCCCCATGACTGAACTGACAATTAACGTAATACCCTGCGAGCCACCACGAGGGTGTGTGGCAGGGGAAGGGGTGACGTTATGCGATATATTGACGGTATTACCGCAACTGAGTGGTATATTGCCACTGACATAATGCACCGACGATTGCACCGTGTAAAGCTGTCAAGCAAGCGTCCTCGCAATTTTCTACGTTACGGACTTTCGCAGACGACTGCTCAAACGGAAGCAACATCAACTTGCTCAGTTTCAGTGACCGTGTAAAACGGCCTTTAGGTATTCAGAACTAAGGTTAAAAAGTGAGATATCATCTCAGCCGTTGGAACACCTAAAACTGAAGTCAAGATCCACGAACCATTAATGTGGTTCACTTGACCTATTATGGCGGCGGCGCTGCGCATCCACGAGTTTTGATTGAATCAACACCACGCGGAAACAGCCCTCTCTGAGAGAGGACACCAGGGAACCAGCGCGAGATCATGCGAGTGTCATTTTACTTTTTAGTTACATAAAGGATGTTCGTATACCTGTGGAACCGTTTCATTCCAACTGGTTTGTTATGTAAACGGGAGACTGGGTGGTGTCTCAGGGGGAGGAGGAAGGAGGCATCAAGCGAGACTCAGAGCCGGAGGCGATGTGGTTCACCAAAGTCTCACGTGGTCTCAAGGCGAGGCACGGGGACCTCGTCTGCGTCGACCGTGGTTTCCCTCCAAACTCTCGTCCATCAAAACATCGCGAGACTTTTTGGGCTCGGCTACTGCTTCCAGAGGCATCAAACCAAGAATTCCGGGTTGCCTTTCTCTTGGTGGAAGAAACAGTCTCTCGTTAAGATACCTCCCCTAGTATCCGAAAAATGGTTGACGTGAGATAATCAGATACGAAAGATTTAATTCGATGCGAAAAAAAATATTCGGATGCATGGTATAAATTATATTCTAAATCCAGCCATCCATTATACGATTTCAGTCGGTGGGACTCTTCTCAATTCGAATATCGCCAAAAGCTTAGAGAAATGCTAGAATATTGTGAGGTCCCCGGTTTAAACTAATAGAGGAGAGAGGATTAGAATAACTCTTAAAGTCTTGCGAGAACGGAGAAAAGGGAGTACTGAAAATAATTCTAAACAAAAACTTCTGAACGTTGCCGAGGAAGAAAAGAAGTGGATGGTGGAAATAATTCAGTATGAGTAATGTTGAAAACAGTGAATGAAAAGGAAATGCTAGGTGAGCAAAGATGTAAGAAATGGGTTCATAAAAGAGCCAGATGGTGGTCTTTAACTGTACTATAACAGTTCATCAAACAATGTAAAGGAAAGGTAAACTTTATTTCTAAGCCTAGAAAAACATGCAATGTTTTCATAATAGGTATATTCAAAACCTAGCTCTACTCGGCAGCCTTGCAAAAAGACAACGCGGTAAAAATTGGCTCATTTAAATATCCACTTTTGGCTCAAATTATAGTTTCATTATAACTAATCGTTTTTACACGCATATGAACGATGAACGCATTGAGGAAATGTAACGTAAAACTACTTCCTAAAACTTTAAGTTTGGTACGTTGTTATGTGGTTACGATAAAAAGCTTTTCTACTCCCCTCATGGATTTGCATGTGAACTTTCCCGCTATCTTCATGTCATAAATAGCTCAGTAATATTTTGGTAATCGATCGGTGGCAAATAGTCCTTGTTAGTCGCTAGGTAAATAGTTCGCCTTGATTTCCGAATGGATAATCCTATTTTCACTTCGCGGAGGAAGTTTGGTGGATAGCCGCTATAAAAAATGAGGGCGCAGAAGTTCCGAAGTCACGAGGTTCTTTCACGGCCGTTGCTTTGCGGCTATAACCTCCCACCCCCCACTTTCCATATGATCCCTTTATATAAGAGGTATTGGTGGAGAAATCGTTCACTCAAGCCCTTTTAAAAGCATCTCATTAAAAAGAAATGTTCTTTATGATGAGATTAAATAATAGAATATTTTAACACTCTTAGCAACAACTACCCTAGCATTGAATGTTTCATTCGCGAAGAGATCCGTTTATAATTTCTATTCCTGTAAAGATGGCGACTTTCTTCCCTTCAACAACATGGAATTGAACATACTTCAAATCTTCGTACGCATATTATCAGGTGCGTAACCCTTTACCTAAACAAGAGCGATATATTTTCGAGTTAAAAGAGTGTGCATAATGGGTTTTAGGCTTGAACTATACTTTATTCCTCCCTCATGATTAAATTAATTGTTATCGTGATTGTAATTTTTCAATTTAATGTGAACTTTCTTAGAAAGCTTGGAAGAATTCTTCAGTTTGATTTTGGGAGATTTTGTACATGAATGAAGGAGTTCATCAAAGAGGACCGGATGTTGTAAGAATAGAAAAAATGATTCTATGGGGAAATTAACACTGAAATTAATCCGACAAAACGTAATTCTGGCCGCTAGCATAAAAAATATTGACCTTATATTTTATGGAAGGATAAAAAAGTTTCGCAGAATCTCAAGCGAATAATCATCATTTAACCCTATAAGCTCATCAAATTTTGTTGCAAATATTTTCAAGTAAATGTTTCATATTTTAATGCCGTTGAAAATCCATATGCGTGAAAAAATATAACAACAAGTATAAAACAATTATTATTGATTGTTATAATATCGTCACGGTGAAAATTTTGCTCACCATAAGTAAGTATTAATTGAGTTGCATGTGCAAGGACGCTTTAAGGATTATCTTTTCTCAGGGCATATCGATTAAATCGTTTCTAGTTGAAAACCTGCATAAGAATCAATTAAATGATAGAAGCCGTAAAATGTTCATCGCTATTGAATTAATGAAAGGAATTATTCCGTTAAAATCTGAATTGGAAAAAAAGGATTTGTTTATTAAATAATTAAATTAATGCAAGAATAACATAGGGGAATTTGAAGATGAATGAGTACCTTAATGCACATTTTTCTTCGATAGAAAATAATTGAACGAAGGCGTATTGGCGGTCAGAGAGAGCCTTTCAAGGACTAATTTCTCTTTGTAATGCCGCTTCTGAACGTTTTCTTTCTTACGCTATTTCTTTTTCCGGCTCAGCGTGTAGCCTATGTTCTTTTCCACATGCATTGATAGTGAGTATTATTTTCTTCCCTCCGCCATCATGCTTAGTATTTCACCTTAGGCCTGTCTCTCTTGTCATTCGTATTTCCACTACTTTTCCACGGGCACACGTGAGCGTCGGCGAGCGCTCTTGGATTTGAACTCTCCTCCACGTCGCACAACTTCCATCTTTTCATATTTTCTCCTCAGAATTATCCAATAATATCCTAATTTTGCATCACACATCGCAGCACTTCTGCTCACCAGCTTACTGTTCACATTTCTACATAAATATTCGTAACTTTAAAACCTCTTTCGCTCAGTGCAATGGAGAACCCCAGTAGAACTATGAAGTCATAAGAGAGCCAACCATGAATAGAGAAGATTTAGAAGCTACGGACGATGGACTCTAAAGAACGAAGCGCTGACAGAGATTTCTTCGTCAGGGTTTCACTTAGTCAGATTCGTCTTTCACAGAAGAAGACGAGTCATTCGTGAATGGAGATGTATATTTATTCTATCACTTGGCAACACTTTTCCACCGCTCCAGTCATTCCAATGGACTCACCTGAAGCATGTGGTATTTGTTTGGCTTCCCTTCCCACGCCCTCTTCGCTTTAGGTTCTAGAAGTTCGGCGGTCGCCATCGTTTGCTGCTGGACGGGGTCACCCCCGCTCCGGGCGTACAAGTCTCCGCCCGCCGATGTGGATAAAAATCCCCCAAGGTGCTGGTTAGATCCGAGAGTCAAGAAACCCACCGAAAGGAAACTGGCTCGTTATTCCATCCACTAGAGCCACCCCTACCGTCTCGCAGACGCTTCCGGCTCACCTTCTCACGTGCTCATGGCTCACGGCCTCCGCTTCACTCCAGATCCAATCGGCGACTGAAGCCATTTGCCCTCGCAGAGGTCCGTCTTCTCAATCCTCCTCTCCCCTCCCACATCTCACCCCCTTTCACCCCTCCCGACCGCGTGATCGCCCCTTCCTCCTCTTCCACGACTCCCACCCTTTGGCACAGTCTAGGACGTCCTCGACATGGCCACACCCTGGGGTACGGCCCATGATGCTAATGCAATCGGGTTGGTTTGGTGGCTAGAGTCCCGGCCTCCTATACTGAGAGCCTTGATTCGTATTCCGGCCGTGGCAAAGGTTTTTGTTTGTTGTACCAGCACCCACTTGAATGCTTTGTGGCGAGCACTTAAAGGTCAGTACTCCGCCCGACGGATGGGATGTTAAAAAGAGTACCTCATAGCACCTTTCGATAAGGGCAGGCTAATGCCGACGCCAAGTTTCCTCCCATTGTATCTTCTCTCGTATTTCCAATCCTGGATTATTTTATAAGAGTTTATTGTGTTAGGAATGACTGCAAAATAATTAATGAGCTGAGCAGGTTGGAATTATTCAAGGAACTATGCTGATAAAATTGGATGGCGTAACTCTTTGGTTCAGTGTTTTTTGTGTATTTTTTGCTCTCCTTTTCGCTTATAAGAGACATAGCGAAAATTTTCGAAAAATTTCATTTAACGTGGATGTACTTTTTTGCTGCCATCAGTCTAAATTCATCTATGAGATTAGATTTCATGCTTAAGGTCCACTCCCTGTGTTTGGGAGCATCAGCTTTTCGGCTCACATGTGTAAATTGCGTTTTTTCGGTGTGATAATTACAGAGAGCCATTTTTTTTATTTTATCTCGTAGGTATATAAGCCTTATAGAATAAACTGATGAAAGTTAATGAAGGAAGCTTAAGGGTGGACTGGAGAGATGGGCGATTTCGACACACGTACATGCCCGGGAGAGCTGAGGAGAACTAATGTGGAGAGTCTGTGTAGGCAGTGACAGAGTGGATAGATACCCCATCTCGTTGTCGCCAATATGTTTTTCAGAACTTTAATGCTGAGATAATGGTGAATAAGGCATAGGAGGGGCTTTTCGCTGGCATAAAAGGGAGAGGAATACTAATTAAGTCGGTTTGGTTCGCTGGTGAAAAAGCTTAGTGAGTAAATATGCGAACGCTTTGGAATTTTTCCAACGAGCTTTGGAAATGAATTGCGAAATGTGTGGGATGAAGTTTAACCATTGGGAAAATATAATATTAGTAAAAACAAAATCGTTAGCGTTCAATCAGTAAAGTAACTAGGTGTTACAATAGGTAAAGATTTTTCATGGTGAATGCACACCCGACAGATATGCACTCAAGCCTACAGATAGCTAGGATTTATTAAAAGAGTAGGTACTTGAGAAATGTAGCGAAAATACTACAGAGCGGTGTTATTTTCCACTTGTTGGGCTCCACATTGAATATTTAGCGAGTGTATGGGATCCAAATGGCATAAGTGTTACCGCAGAGCTAGAAAGTGCGTAGCGTAGCTAGGTTTAATGAAAGGTGTTACGATAGGTTTAGAAGTGTATCGAGTTCAATATAATAATTAGATTGGCAGTCATTATCAGATCGTTAGTGAAATATAAAATAAATCTCCTCCTGAAATTTGAGACAGGCAGGTTCTCTGGAGATGTGACAATTATATCAAAAACAACAGTGATCAATCGACCTTGAAGATAAAATTAGAGAGATAGATAGTAAGACAGAATCAGAACTTCATTTTTCCGTGCACAATTAGTGACAGTCGCGGATTGCATCGAAAATACATGGGAAAATTAGAATAGGAGTTGCAGATTCCGATGCAGAAGAATAGTCTGTAGTAATTTTTTTAACATGTTTACGTTTGAACGTTACTAACTCATGCACGCTTTGGAAAATACAAATTAAGTAACATATTTAAATAATTCCCTGATCAATCAATAATTATTAGTTTACTTCGTAAAGACTACCCATATAACTGTGTCTCCCAGTAGTTTGTAGTTAGAGCATGCACTGACTAGTATTTTAGCATGCTCGCTCTATAGTAAGTGCAAATTTTCGGCACTGTCACTCACCCTTGGTGGATCGCAGAGTAGTATGTGGATATAAAATGGGGTTCAAAGAAATGTTAATAGTAGGAGAGCTTGGAAGTAGGAGGTTATTGGAAAGCAGAAATATATTTTCTTCTAGCACGTATTAATTCTTCGGAACCGATGGCTCATCAGGAGGTTCTACTCACATCCATACCCCAGCTGGAGAAAAATACAACCGGGCGGGACTCGAGCCGTTTGCTTGACGCGGACTTTATCACGCCACCACCAGGGTTGATAAATGAAACTATTTCGCTACTTTAGCAGAATTTTGGAAGATAATGTGCATAGCATCAGTTATGAAAGGAGAGGAATTGCATTCGACAAACAAAAATAATCAACAGGACATCTGACGATAGCCTTGAACAAAGTTGTAAATGAAAAGGTTAGTGAAGAGCTCGAGATGGAGCGTGACTTTGCTTCTTTGTGACTGCGTTGGACCTGTACTCGTAAGAGATTACAAAACAAAAATAAAGAGATGGGCGTAACAATGACGAATGAAGGGGTGTTGAGCTTGGTTGTGGGGGAGGAAGAGAAACTGTTGGCAGCAATTGCATTCAAGGCCGGGAACGTGGATAGAATTGGTAATCTGAGACAATGGGATATTGAAGGTCGTAACTGAAAGCTGGATTCTGATTAAGGGGGGAAGAAATGGTATTAAGAAAACTATGAAAAAGTAGTATATGCCTGTGTATTCATTTATTGAAGTAAATGAAATGAAATGGAAGAAGGAGCCGTTTGGAAATTGGGTATAAGTTGGAGGTATTCCAAATCCATCGCTCTCCGGTAGAAAACTGTTAGTAATCAAAGTAAACCCGTCAGTATTGATAAAAATTATTACGCATGCCAACATTTAACATTTCATGATGACTTTTTTCCGCTGACACTATGGAGAATTTCCAAATCCTTATTCTAATTCGCTGTTTGGGTAGTTCCCAAGCTGGGGAGGGGGCATTCAACTTCGGGGTTGGTCTCCCACCTTCCATGCAGTACCCGTCTCGTTGAAAGTGCAACAAAATGGGAAAAAATTAAAGGAGCAGTAAATGGAACGTAGCAGACGCATAGCAGACCACACGCACTTTGGGTAGGATGCCGTATTTAATAATACTTACAGCTCAGACTTCAGTACATAACAGCATAATGACATCGGTTTGAAATCGTATTTTTTCGGTATAAGCCATATAGGGGTAAAATTCGATTATTTGCTCCGATTGCTTTTGGTATATTCCACCCCGGTTCACAATCTGGAATACGCGAAGGAAGTTTAACAATGGTGAAAGTAAAAGTAAGAAGATTCATTCGTGTAAAATTGTATGTAGGTACATCCAATTGTGAGCGAACAGTCGGCATAGCATTATCGAGTAAATAATCATTTTGCTAGTTCCTACATTTCCGATTCTTGGATCCGTTTGGTGCGGATGGCTAGAGTGCTGGATTCCAATCCAGAGGACCCGGGTTCAAATACGGGAATTAGCTTACAAGTCCTCCCTTGGGTGCTTGCGTAGAGAGCAGTTCGATTCCAGTACTCCGTGCGTCGGATGGAATCTTAAACTGTGAACTTCTTGGGGCCTTTCGTTAGAAACAAGCTAACACCGACGTCAGGTTTCACTTCACTCTTCCTTCGTTGCTTGATAAATTCTTAGCTATATCCAACGACCCACCTATCCCAAATGGCGGAAATAGCCGTAGCTGGTAGTCACCCATCCCAAGTAACAACTACTACAAATACTGCCACTGCCGATTAAAAAATTTACTGAAAATGAACAGAAGTACGCTACAAGTATTTTGCTGTAAAAGTATGGCTTATGGATGCGGGGTGTAGGCCATGGAAATGGACTGCCAATAGGTGCGCAAGTGAAAAAAGGCTGGGAACTGCTGATATTGTTTTCACGAGGAAAATACAGCGTCCACGCCTGAGGTAGGATTCTCACCCATAACCTGTGTGTTGCCTGGTCGATGAGTTAATGACCTGGCCACCGCGGCCGGCGATTTCATGTCTCATCTCAGGTGCCGATTTACATTAAGATCCAATTTGTGAGGCGCAGATGAAAAGTTTTATCGAGTCTACTACTTTTTCTTAATGTGGGCATCGTTGCTTTCCGTGCGCTGACACCATTTGTTTCGCGAAAAACAAATGCTGCAGTCAGATTGCACCTCGCAGTTTTTTTCAATCCGTAATTTCATTTCGCTGTCGGTGTGCGAATGCCTGCTTCGGTGATGTGGGTGAAATACCCCTCATTCCTTTTGCCAGTAGCGTGATTTTTATCACTCATCGCCTCGGCGATATTTGCTTACTCGTTTTACGGTTCAGATATCTACTCAAGTTCACCTTGACTGCCACCCATACGACAACTCCTCCCCCCTCCCCCCCTCCGCGACATATTTGGATGGCATTGACCTTGTCTCACAGAAAAAAAGAAAATGTACAACCAAGGTAAACCTAAGTTGGGACAAAATTAGAGAGCATTTGATCGTACTATGGATACTTTGAATCCAGTCCTAGACCAAGTTGAATACCGCGCGCCGCGCGATTCACCGCCCATCACGTGTTTCGCCTCGGAGAGTTTTTGAGCGGATGCGGTTGGAGAACTCGACATCACTTTGAAGTCATTCGTCGGAAAACAATTCTGCCTTCTTTTTCATCGGCAGAAATCTTTATGAGCATGGAGAAGGATCATCTCTCCTTTTTCCGTGTCGCTTCATCAGAGTTGGAGGTTGGTTTGATGTGAAGGCTAAAAAACTAGTCTCCCACCCCGAAATACCGGATGCGAATACGCAGGTTTTTTAGGAAATCCCGGTCCCTGCTCGGTCGCTTCGTGGAGAACACTTCACGTTCAGTATTCCGTCCGTCGAATGGGACGTTGAACCGAGAACTCCTTGGCACCAATCACCGACGCCGGCCTTCTTCACACTCCCACAACACCCTAAAATTTCCTACCTCTTCCCAAATACCCAAGTATCCGTATTGAGAATTAAACTTATTTGTTGGCTATTTACTTTGAATAACTACAGGAGCTTTTTGTTGAGGGACACAGATTTTTGTTTTCCTCCCGTCGCCTCTTGTCTCTCAAATAACCTGAACGTAAAATTCCAGGTACCGCCAAACGAATACGTGACGGTGGATGACGTGGTTTTAGATTATGCTCACATTTTAGTTCGGGCTCATTTTCATTAAATAATGATAGCTTGGTAATCTAGATTGGATATTATTATAGGCAGCGGGAGGTGGATTGCCCACGCTTGTGTTTAATTGAAGATGATTGAACCTCCTAATGATGAAATGGGCCCTCTTTAGCCTAACTGCTGATAGCCAAACTACGCGGTAGCTAAAAAAATAATCGACAATACGCTTCCATCTCGCTCTGCTATTTTTATTTATTAGTAATTTAGATGTCGATGCAAGAAATCTAGCCACTCCGTATATGGCGGTGTAGTAATTATTGTCGGGTTTGTTGAAAAAGTGAGCTACTTTTCAAAGTCAAATATTATTAATAAGATCGTCCAGATCATCGCCAATATCATCCTTTTCACAAAATTATCAACATTATGTTCATGTCATCTTGATTATAACCATCGACAATAATTCCATGAGATCATGCTAACGATATGGAATACATCATCATTTGACGACCATTATCCTCGCCAATTTCAATTACTCATATCAAGTTGGAAAATTTTCCAACTGGCGTTGATATATCGTCATAATTAACTGTGAACTACACGAACGGTAATTTTCATCTTCCTTTCATGCATCGTTTTTGCTGCTACTGGCATATTTCGTACTCTCACAAAAATTCAAAAGTGAAATTCAATGTCGTGAATTTTATTTTTCTTTCAGGATGTTAACCTTGTAGAGGTATGTTTGAGACGGTGCGGGTTGCGTAAGTTATTCATAAACGCTCGTGATTCCGAATAAATGATAAACTGTTACATAAGGTTTTTCCCCTACACTAAACCCTTATTCAGTTCCTCATGCTTTCTCCTCAAGCCGTGCGGATTCTTTTTCCCTATGTCACTCAATGTCACGTGTCACATTTAATAGTAGCCTTTACCCTTCCTTTTTCATTTTTCAGCTCCTACCGTTTCCCCTGAATTTCCCGACCAATACTCCATCATTTGTACTCTGGTTTTGTCAGCCTCCAAATTTTCTACTTCCGTGTTCACTCAGTATCGCACTACTCCTTAGGTACGCGTTCAGCTCATTCTCGTTAAAACAGCCATAAATGAAAATGTAGCGTTTAAAGTTTTTGCTAATATTTTTTAGCTTTGTACTCGTACACGAAGTATTCACCTTCCATTACTGAAATGCTCCATTGCCCATACCGCTTCTCATGATGCCATCACTATTATATATTTAAAAATAGGAATGAAAGCCCTTTTTTTAAAACTAAAGGAGGGACAACTTGATCATTTATACTCATATACCACAACACATTAAATTGCGTTGCGATAAATCATCTTACAGCATTCATTTAGAAAAAAGTGGAAAAACAATTCCACATGATTGTAGGAAAAGTTTGTTAGCATCCGTATTAATTGTTAGCCAATGATGAACATAACATTAGTTTAGCTCAGTAAAAAATCACATACATGGATGCAATCAAATACTTAGGTGCAAATTTTACAATTTAATTAACCATCCAATCAAGTCATACATTTTTTCATCCAATCAAGTCATTTGTTTGGTCTCAAGTCACTTTCCTTGCTTGTTTTCAAGCTCTCTATTGTGGATTCCGAAATGAAAGTCCACCTAGCATTAAAAACTACTTTTCGTGAGCAGGTACCGGTTTGAGGCTTTGAATAATATCATGTACCATGTTCGCTTCTCTGGGGAACGGCTATGAAATACGAAACTTGTTAAAAGACTTCTTTAACAGATTATAGGTTTCTTTTTTCATTTGATGCCCCGACCAAGAAAAAACTCTGAGAATTATTTTCTCCTTATTAACACTTTGTGTCAACTCAAAATGGAAAGACATGGACCATAGAAGTAATTATGATTAATTTACATTATTTTTGCGCATGCGCTCCTAAGGCTTTCAATTAATACCCTCAATTATTGAGATGTATTGTTGTTAAATAGCCAATAATAGTAATAAATAGCTGACAATCTACGTATTTGTTATTCTAATTCATGTAGGGTAATTCATATAGGGTCATAAGTTGTTGCGAATTAAGTTCTCTCTTTTATTTTGTTAGATACTCCGTGAAAATTCTGTATTTTTACGATTTGTGATCCCAAGGTTCCGAACTTTGTAAGTGTATTCAATTTATTTAGCAGCAGGCAGTGGCTTCGGGAAAATTATCAGGACCGAAGGATTGTTTTAAATCCAACAATGCGCATCCACGCTACAACTTAAAATGCTCAGTACCTACCAGATTATGTGCCGATAGAAGCCTCTTTTGAATCGGTCACCGTTAAAAAGAAAAGATTAGTCCGCATATGATATTTTATTGCAAGTGCCCATCTCTCATCGACTGCCACTCTCCTTGGAGGCTTGAGAATGCAGAAGCTTTGGTCTTGGAACTGTTCCAGTTAACTCTGGGGCGAGCGCCAATTGTCCAGCACGTCGGATACAGCTAGGTTGATTTAGATTCGAAAATCGCTCTGGTAACTCTCACTTAGCCTATCCGTAATTATCACCCTGCTCTATCGTTAATTGATTTTTTTACTTTCCTCGCCCCGATGCTTAAACGATAATTCAATGTATCGACTTGGATACATGCGTGGTAAATGGACTTGCAAATGATAGGTATCAGGAGCGGCAGCGATGGAAATATAAGCGGCGTAATATTTAATTTCCAAATAATTATTTCGACGCCCAAGGCGTATTAAGGTGGTGAGGTTGCAGAGCTGTTATTTGAAGTAATGTATTCATCATAAATTGAGACGTGGTGTTCATCCGCGGATTTCAAAATGATATTGAATTACCTTTTCACGCTGCTTTATTCGATTCATATTCCCATTAACTACAGCCTTGCAGTGGCAAAGGAGTTTGCATATTTTTGTTTAACATATACTACTAATTAATACTTTTAGAATTCAAAAGAAGATTGTAAGATCTATGTGTAATGCCCAGTTCAGGAGCCATTGCCGACCTCTTTTTAAAAAATTAGATTTGCTTACCGTGCCATCTATTTATATTTACTGTACATTGGTTTTTACCAGGGAAAATTTATCTTGGTTTGTAAAAAATGAGTTTTATCATGAACACAAGACAAGACATATAACTGATCTACACGTAATTCAGCAAAATTTTAAGGTCTCCTCATCAGGTCCCAGAGTTATGTGTATAAAATTGTACAATGCCCTTCCGGTGCATTTAAAAAACACTCAAACAATGTCTGCATTCAAATGCCAGCTAAGGAAGTTCCTGATGTCAAAGTGTTTTTATAGTGTGGAAGAGTACTTTTTGTAGTGTTAATCTATACGTGCCTTCTTTGTGAACCATTTTTATATTTTTTTTATCTTGACCTGTCCAATACATTCCTGTAATGTCTCCCGGATGGAATAAATTATCATTATCATAGACCTGAGCCATGAATGAAAATTGCTCCTGGTCAGGCGATTGCTCCAATGCCGAAGGATAAAAGCCAGACCGAAGGTTATCCACGCAGCTTCTGTTCCGTAGCGAGGCGACTACGGAAGGGAAATTGACCAAAGCGAGGCGGCCGTTCAAGTGATGGTGTCGCATTAAAACTGAGATTATATGCATCTAGAATGAGAAGGCAATCCAAAACATCCTCATTATTTTTTCTATGATTGCATATCGGGCAGAAATGACTGAGATGTAAAGTCTTATTATTGCTGGACTTCAAGGAGGTTCGGTCATGGCTGCGATGATGTGTTAGAGTGAACTAAATGATACTAAATATCATAGACCTGTTGAAGGTAGAAAGTATACGGGGAAATTGCGCAGAAGAAGATGACCTTGATCGAGGAATATTCGATCGTGACACAGTAGAAGTGTTGTGGGTATGGAGAGACGAATACGGATAATATGACGACAGAACACCTTTGGAATTTAGGGAATAATGGAAGCGGTTGTCTCAGTTCCGTCATGCACTATGACCATTACTATAGTCATCAATCATTAGATTAGATTGCTGCAGCTCTCTGCCCAATTCTTCTTTTCATGTATATCCTCATGTTCACATAATCCTCTTTTTTATTCATCGCTACACTCTCCATATATTGCATTTTAGGTGTTCCTTCTCCACCATCCTAACCGCATTTCCCTCCACGGCTGTCTTCATCAGACCATCATCTGACCCAGGATATGACCGATTATGTTATTTCGTCTTTTTTGGAGTATTCATCAGACTTTTTTCCTCTCAAGGTACCTTAACCTTCTTCAGTCACTCACTACATGCATTTTACCTTGATTTTTCTTCAGTAGCTCAACATTTCGAATGCTACCTACCAGTCTTTCCTTCTCTGTACGGCTGTTATCACCTCAGCCTCCTTACGTTAAAGAGCAAGCTTCAAGCATCAGTTCTAGTGTGTTTCACCACTTCAAAATTTGTATTTCCAGCTATTGGTGGACTCTTCATTTGTAATAATGTCTTCATCGTTCGGGCTATTCTATTGTTATTTGTTGCTTTGTCTAACGATGGTTACTCTTTTTTTCCAGATAGGAAAATCCTTCCACATCTTCAAGCATTTCTTTCCCGAGCATAAATATCTGTAATTCAGCTCTTCTAATGCATACCACGACATTCATTTTTATTACCTTCCATGCGATGTATAGTCAATGCTTTATATGGAATCTCTCTCAATTTTCTTTCCATTTCTGTCATAGCCGCTATGTCGACGGTAAATCAAGTATGCTAACTTCTTCTAGTGGATCAATAATCTCTTTGATTTCATGCGTTTACTTCACTCAAAAACGGGCATACAATGAAAAAGGAATCTGTATTCTCAAGACTCGAAGGTCATGGCAACAGTGGCGCTAAATTCAAATGATTTTTTTAGGACTGCATTAAGAGTTCTTTGACCGTGCCACGAATTCAAAGCATACCACGCAGACTTCTCTAAATATGGATAATCTGTGATAGCTAATTTATTCTTTAGTCTAAGAATGATCACGGGTTCTGTCTATCCAAAGATGGACAGAGATCAAGATCCATATCTTTGGTCTGTCCCTGCAATCAGAAACTCCTTGTCTTAAGCTAATTTCTTTAGTTTACTGTATGTATCCACCCTCTTCCTTTTCTGGATGTCCTGAAAATATTTCCATCCTGGTGCTTCTCTTAATTTCTTTCCAGACGATTTTATTAACCGCTTTCTTCATCTCTGTACATGACAGGATAGTTGAAGTTGGAAATTTCAAAAATGTTTATTACATTTTATATGCAAACATTTTTACTTGTAGCTTAGCAGCCAAGCAATGTAATATTTTGAAGACACTTGGATTATTTCATATATACTGTGAGAATTGCATCGCCATATTATTTAATGCAACTGATAAATTCATAATTTCCATAGGTTATGTTTCTTCTAAATTGCAACTCCTTATATATTTCTCAGAGTTAGATAGTTGCCAGAAAATACATTGTGATGTATTGCAATAAAAGCGCATATGGCATTTTTTGGAAACCATTGGGTTTAATAGGGGGTACCTACATTCAACCATGAAATTATGAAAGCAACAAATTCGTTATGAATTTTTATAATCATGGGAAAAATCATGAATCAGTTGTGTTTTTCATTTTTAAACCTCAGTAAGGCAATCATGCATTCCCTTAAAACTTTTTTCATGGGTTTGGTCGAGAAGAGTATTAGTTTATTTTCCCTCCCGTATTCTGTGTAATGTGGTCTGCCAACATGCTGTCAGTGCTGCTGTGGGTATCATAATAGGTTACCCAGTTTGGCCTTTTTCCATCTTACAACTACTTGCTGCCATTTAAGAATATGTTTTCCAACTGTGAAAAATAACCTATGAACATAATTTTACTAGGAGACAAGTGGTAAAGATTGATTATTATTAGTGATCTCTTTGATGAGGATTGTTTAGGTGAGCATGATTCCTATTTATCAGGATCTATCAAACTCCCCCTTGATTTACTTCTTCAAATTCTCATAATTCTTATCCCCCATCATTTCATCCAAGGTGCCTTCTCTCCTCACCCCTCTTCCTCTAATATTTATCGTATCAACTCTCTCCATCTCTTCATAATTTCTTGATTCAAATTCCTCACATTCCCTACCACCTCCAGAACTTCCTTCCTTGTCTTCCTTTTCCACCCTTCTGCACTCCCACTTTTTAAAAGCTGTTAGCCTACTCTCATCCTCTCCCTTTGAGTCAGCAATATAAAATGTAGTAGGTACTTATTTTCTTTACTACTCTCTTCTCAACATTCCTATGAACATTATTACTAGTTCATTAAGTGTTATTTAGTTTTTTCAAAGTTTCTAATAGCAGTGTTAAAATTCATAACTCAGTTTAATTTAATATTTTCTTTATTTTATGATTAGCAACAGTAATTTCTTGCACATGGTCACCTATATTTGATGCATGATATGGTTAATTTCTCACTTTATGCATCATTTCTATGATTTGAAGTGGCAATAATGTCCTACATGATTTTCTGTTTTTCGTTTGTGTTGAGATTGTGATTGTTCTGATTTTCTGAAAATTTCTACACTAAATTAAGTCAACAGTTCAATCCAATAGTTACTCTTGAAATTTTCAATAGTTCATTGGCCCAACTGTTGAAATCCAAAAGTAACTGTTGAAATTCAACAGTTTTTTGCAAAGGGAAATGTCTTTAATCATACCCCACATAGCATGCAAGGTTGCAGCAAGTTTTCTTGAGGTTAGCGTATGGCTTGCCAAGATTGGCAATCTTGCCTGCTGCAAGTTTGCGATTTTTGTCACATTCGGTGCAAGTTGCACTTGGCCTGCATAAAGTGTGCCAACCTTGCTGCAGGATTCTGGCC
Source organism: Platycnemis pennipes (assembly GCA_933228895.1). Classification (NCBI taxonomy): domain Eukaryota; kingdom Metazoa; phylum Arthropoda; class Insecta; order Odonata; family Platycnemididae; genus Platycnemis; species Platycnemis pennipes. Next base: position 38,697,250 of record OW121850.1, on the reverse strand, counting down.
ACTTGGCAATGTTGGTAGCAATTTTGATTATTGATAGTGCAAGGCCCAAGGCCATTGCAACAATAGGGTTCCTACTAAGGGAGGAGTAGAGTTACCCTAGCTCTACCCTTGCTTGAACGTGCACAGCTTACTAGCTTTAGGAGAATAACAATTGGAGCTATATTGAAGAAAGGCGAGTTTAAACAAAAAAATTAGCACAAAATCAACTTAATCACGTAATGATAAACTAACTAACATGATGGAAGAAGAACAAGGTTGAAAAGTTCGTGAATATAGATTGATTATATCAGTGGTATTGTCGTCAGGATTCCTACTTGTATTGCCTAGGAGCCCGTGGCCCATCCCATGAATACGGCGATTGGCACGTTATTGAGTAAACTCTTATTTATCTCACCTGGAGTTGAAAGAATATCAGTTATGCATACTCATAACGGTCATACTTATTTTTAGCCACAAAGTGGTAACTGGGGAAATGTTTTAAGGACGCAAAATACCGGTGTCAATATTTTTTAAAGTTAATAATCACTGACAAATTAATGCCAGCCAGCAGCTGTATATATACGGCCCCTCATCTACTGAATGTTTATGGAGAAGCGTTTGATAGCTGTCATCACAATTAATATGTCAGGTTGTTTAGAAAAGGTAGAATGGACACATAGGGATAGCGTAGAAATATGCATGCTTGAGAAATTTAACTTGTGTATTTATAAATGTTGGTAAACTTGTTATAATCATTTTCTTTTTCAATTTTGATGCTAGATGCACCCGTGCAAGTAGTGATTTATTCGTGATAGCTAATTTGTTTCACTATATGGGTACAGGTCCTCTGTACAATTGCATGCTCTAGGCAACGTTTTTGTGTGTGGTTTGTGAATGCTTTCCTACCCGCGGCCTACACTCTATTTTGCCAGGGTTGAAGCTTGCACAGGACTTGCATGAGGCTAGCACGCAACTTGCAGTGCAACTCTGCAGCAAGCTTGCAGCAGATGCAGTAGTCGGATTGCAGCAAGCTTGCTGCAAGCTTTAATCTTGCCGATGCAAGCTTGCTATCTTACAATGACAAGCTTGCTGCAGGGCTCCAGCAAGCTTGCTTTGCAATGTGGGACAGCTTTGAATGCAAAGGATTCCATGGGATGATAGACAAAACTGTACCTCTGTCAAGTATAATTTTGGTACTCTCCATTGATCTGCAGCCAAAACCACCCTCATCTATCAAGAAAGGTGTCTTTTCTAGTTTATTTTATTATGAGGAAAAATTGTGCATTAAAAGTATGTACGAATTGTAAATAATGACAACAAAAGGCTTTATTGTCATTTCATGACAGTTTATATCACCCGAATAGTTGCAGCCTTGTTTGAACTCTTACATCAAGTCACCACAGAAAACTTAAATTTTTGATATAAAATACATGTTTCAAATACACCCAAGTACTTTGTTCTTGTTCTGACTTTAAAGCTCTTAAAGGAACGTTTACAAGAGAATGAAACATAGCAAAATATGGCATAGTTTGGAAAATAAATATCAGTCCTAGCTTTTTCATGAAATATTCACCTCCTAATTTAAATAATTGGTCCCTTTTCAAATCCATGCTATAAATTGTTCCAATTTAATTCTACCAGCCAGATTTAAGATAGTGCTGAAGCATCAGCACATTTCACCTTACATAGCAATACACATTACTTTTCTGTATCACATGTAAGTACTTTTCATGTAGGCATAGGTTCCTTAAAACTAAATCTATATGAGCTCTATTCAATCACGAACTTCTTTGGAGTTGGAGGCTGTAAAAGGATTTAGATACCCAGAAACAGTGACATCGTCCACTATGTTTTAAAGAACACACGATTTCATTTCCACTTTTGAAGGGGAACTGGTGTTGCCAATTGTTCAAGGACATTTGACCAATTATAATAATTTAAATATCTCTGAGACATTTAGATAACCACTTACCATTCCTCAAGTGATATTATTAGGTGTTGCTCTCAATCTTTGGCATACAATGGTTTGAACAATAAATCTTTCTCTGACGTGCCAGAGATTTGAACTGAACTTTGGTCTGTAATTATTTTAAGGTTATAAAACTTTCGGAGGGATTTTACATGATATCTCTTCCAACATTAATCATTAAATCTGAGAGGAACTTAGTTCCTTGTGATTATGTTTGAGAAGTGCTTTATCACATTCTGAGAGGAATATTCAGTGGAACTACTAAGGCAAAGTTTGGCATCATAAATTCTTGTTTTTCTGCAGTTCCTGCATTATATCATAAGCAGTTATGCTCGACCATTCGTTTTGCCATATCAATCATTAATGATTATACTTCCTCAATAAGATCACAAGTATAGTTTCTCAATTATTTCTCAACTGGAAATGCACAGGATTTTGTCCTCCACCTGTTACTAATTTCTAATGTCATGAAGTGAAACATTCAGCAGAAGTAAATTTTCTGATTCTGTCAACCAACTCCATTCTTTGGATTGGAAATCTGTTTGGAGCAGTTTTTTGAAAAAGAACTCATTTGACATGGCTTAGATGCCTGAAGTCTCTGCAGATTGGTCATTGTAAGCTGGTCACCAGGTTTCAAGTTCAGGGCTTTCTTGTAACTCTTCCTCGCTTCTTCTAGTCGTCCTGTTAAGTGCAGGAGTGCTCCCAAGTTAACGTGAGTTGAATGTAGCTGCATGAAGAGAAACAATATTGGATCAATTAAAGGTCATCATAATAGAGAAAGTTTCTTAATGCAATACCCTTGAATATTTTGTTGGAACCATAGTCTTATTATAAAATCATTAGTGGTATTAATCATATGATTTATCATTTTATCCATAATGAATATTCCACTAAGCCTTATCTTACACCATTCCCTTAATTAAAGCCACACTAGTCTCAGTTTTACAATTTTGGAGGAGTAGATACAAATATAGTAAGTGAAGTTAAATAGCAAAGCATCAGGCTTGATTAAACATTATCTGAAGGTGCTAAGATTCAAAGAATGTCTTCAATGAGGTATTTTTTATTAAAAATGTATGTTAGTAGGTGGTTACAGCTTTCAAATAAAATAAATATGAATTTGTTCAGCTGGAATACTAACAATAAGTAAACATTTCAAATTCCAAGTGATGAAGATTAAATTCATGAGCTAAAAGCAATCAAATAAAAGCAGGGTATTTCATAAAAATAACTTTTTTGAGCATACAAAGTATCAACTGCTATCAGAAGGACTTATTTGAGGAAATGGGGGCGTTTACTCAGAACCAAAATCGCAATTTTGTACACGAAATTGTTGGATGGAACGAAAAAAGAAATTTAGTGAAAAAATTAATCTTCCAACCACAACCATTCACTCATAAATCAAAAATTAAAATAAGAAAATGGTGACGCCCACTGAAAAAGCTGCTTTGATAACATTGACGTCATTTTCCTCCAGTCCTTGACTGCTCTTTTGGAAACGGGAGGGAGTGGAGGGGGATTCTCAGAAGGTCTGCTCAAACAGATGCTGTCGTAACTGCTCCGATTGGCAGAGTCAGCTGTGCCCCCCCCCCCCCCCCCATAGCGATAAGGCGAAGTAGCTTCATGGGCTCAGTTGTGATTGGATGAAGTCGATATATGTCAGAGGTTGCACCACACCCACTTTTCCGAAAGGGTTAAAAACATCAGTTTTTCGATGCCTATAACTCTAGAAATAATTGATGGATCAAAAAACGGAAAAATACGGGTCTTTTTATTTTACAAACTCTATCATATTCGGCAATAAAAAAAAATATGGTAAACGACCTTATTAGGAGGTTACATACAGAAATAAAATTACATGGTAAAGGGAGTTGAGAACATACATTCTTTAAGGGTTTTTGCATCATATCACCTCCAAAATGTAATCATAATTATGTTAATTCCATAATTCTATTTGTATGAGTGACCAGCCAGATATATTTTTACCTCCACACTGCATCAACAGGACAAACATGATAAGTGATAAGTTGAGGAAGGAAGGTAGTCAAAGCAGAGAGATGCATGAAATCATTTTTTTCATGATAGCATTATGAACAAAACTTCCCGTTGTTCTCAAAATTTAATCCTTCATCACATCAATTTTTTTCCTGTCTCCTATTTTCATTTACCCATTTTCAACACCACAATTCCTTCTCTGCATGCCATTGAAATGGCTTGCAAGCTGATTGGTGGATGTAACTGAAAATATGAGCCACTCGTATTAGACGCATGGAGTGAAATTAAAAAAAAATAATTCATGAGATGAATAAAAAATCACGACTGCATATTCTGCTTTGCAAGAATAAAACAATAATATGCATGGGTCTTCTGCTATTTATCTGCCTCTTTCACCTGCAGTGACATACAGCATAATTATAAATATGTGTAAATTTTTCAATATTCTCTGTGGCTATTACAATGTATGCATTCAGGAAGTAATGAACTATGTTAAGAACATGTCTGCTGATAACTCACCCCCTGTCACATACCCTTAAGTTGAGTTACAGATTAGTCGTGGATGTAGAAATGACTTTTCCTGAGGCATCTGACAAATTGTTTGCCACTTTTTATTTCTTCAATTTTCTTTGAACACTATTTTTATGTTAGATTTTGCAAGGGTCTAAGGGATAATTTCTAAGGAAAATTGACAAGAAAAGATTAAAAATTTGGGTATTGGGGAAATGATTCAAGTGTGATAGAATAAAAGGCTAAGGAATGAAGAAGAGTTGAACATGGTAGAAGAGGATAGAAGATTAATGACAGAAGTTAGAAGATGACAGACTAAGTGGATGAAACAACTACTTGGGACGATAGGATGCTGAAGTTCACTATCAAAGGTAGAATCATGGGTATGCAAAGAAAAACTAAGAGAGAAGGTGAGGTAGATGGTTGAGGCTAGGACATTATGGAATGGAGTCGTTTACTCAGAACCAAAATCGTTCTTTTGTACATGAAATCGTTAGATGGAAACGCAAAATGAATTTTAGTTTCAAAATAAATCATCTAGCCAGAGCTATTCTCTCATAAATCAAAAATTAAAGTAAGCAAAAGATGATGCCCACTGATAGAGTTGCATTAAGCATATCTACTTCATCCACCTCCCATCCTTGGCTGTGTTGAGGAACAACGGGAAGGGAGAGGAAGTGAGGAAAGGAGGTCTGCCTTATGAGATCCTGTCACCTCCACTTCAGTTGGCAGACTCAGCTGTGTGTCCCCCATTGTGATAAGGCGAAAGGGCTTTGCAGTCTCAGTTGTGATTGGACACAGTGGATGATATGCAAGTCCTTTTCACATCCACTTTTCCAAAAGGGTTAAAAACATCAGTTTTTTCCACTTTTAACTCAAGAACTAATTGATGAATCAAAGAACAAAAAAATGTGGGTCTTTTTATTCGACAGACTCTATCACATTCAGAAGTAAAAACAGTATGGTAAACAACCCCATTCCATACTGAATTGTAAAACAAATAGAAAAGTAAGCTTTCCACAACTTGAAATATTTTATCCTGAAATTACGATGATCATCATGAAGGACCATCTCCCCCCATATATTGCAAAACAAATTCCCAAACTTTGATTTTGTATCTGATGATGCTACAGTGTAGTGGAACATTTCTAGAAAGAATAGTTTGCCCTATGGAGTGCATAGTTTTATTCATTTTTATATTTGAGAGAAAAGGCTTTATAGATTGTATGGAGAGTGGTGAGAAATTTGCTGCTTTATAAAGAGAAGTAGCATAGTGATGCAGTCAATAATTGAGTGAAATTCCAAGAAGAGTTGGTACAGTCCATCAAAATGTATCAACTGGTTGTTAAATTGCCAAATTTGCTAACTGGTAGACTACTATCAGTGAACTCTTTTCATTTCTATGGGTATATTCATATATTTTTTAAATTGGTAAGGATATGGAAAAGTGTACCAAGAACTAACTATTAGTCAGATGCTCATGAGAAGTTAATTTGTTTTTGGAGTGTATGCATACACATGTGCTATACCTGAGGCCGGAGTTGAACACCTTTCCTATAGAAAGCTTCAGCTTCCTTCAATTTTCCAGAAAGTCGATAGCTGGTAGCAGCAGCCATAACATCTTCAAACTGTGGTGGATCTACTGCTTCTGTGGCTGATTTAAAATATTCTGCTGCCTCAGAATGTCTTCCCTGCTCCACAAGAAACCTTCCTGAATAAGCAAAAGATTTTCTTTATTAAATCCTGTAATGTAAAATACAGGTTGTAAACCAAGAACCTAGAGAAATTAATGTTCATTCCATTTTTCCTTAACCTGCAAGACTTAAGCTTACTTATTACATATGGTTTTAAATAGCCAGTTGTGTTTATCAGTGGCATACGCAGGATTTCCTTCTGGGGGGGGGGGGGGGGGGGGGGGGGAAGGGAGGGGTTTATTAATATTTATGTGCATCATCATAAAATGATTTTTAGATTTTTATTCACTCGAACAGTAAAACATTAACATTTTCATTTCGTGCAGACAATTCAACTATATTTTTCATCCCAATAACCAAAATTCTAAATGCTGGTGCAAAATATTCAAAACATAGTAAATTAAGGGAATGTTCTGGGGGGTTTAAAGCCAAACGCCCCCATCCCCCGTCGGTATGCCACTGGTATTTATAGCCACTTGTACAGCCACTTTTCACATACCATATTGGTGAAGAGCTGAAACATCACGTGGAGCGATTCGCAGTGCTTTTAGATACTGCTTCTCAGCTTCTGGTACACGAGTTTTCTGCAACAAAAATTTCCTGATTAAGATTTTTTTTCAATTTGTGAAATTTATTGAGCAAATTAATGAAAATACTTTCCACTGATTTTGCTTTCATATGCTTTGACCTCTCTTCGAATTTTTGTTACCTAGTTTCCACACAATTATCAGGGATTATGAATTTTATGTGAGTACAATAGCTTCTTCCTAATTAGACTTGAAGGAAACTCATCATGCTTCTAAGATTATCCATTGAAATATTTTGATGCTACTTACATTATCAGCCAACAAACGGGCATAGGTCAGATGTGCTGGAATGTGATCTGGTTTTGACTGCAATGAGGCTCGAAACCATTCCTCAGCAACATTCTCCTGTCCCAGCTGTCGATAAACTTCACCTAGCATGTTGAGGAGTGACTGAAATACATAGTATACATGGTTATTTAAACTTGAAATCACAGATGCCATTGAAGTTGCCTACTTAGTGATAAATCAAATTAGTGATAAAGAGAACATAGCATAATTTTTGGAGGATAGTAGTGAAGATTTGCATAATCTTGTAACTCACAAAAAGTGAATTAACCTAAATAAGTACATTCAAATTTAACATATTTCCATAACTTCTCTGGGGCTATAATAGTTGTGGGTAAGGTGGAAAGATGCCAGATTTAATCACATAAATTATAATTCACTCTCACCAGTTCATAATCCAAGAAAAAATTTGAAAATGACAAATAAAAAACAAATGGATATATCCAGCTTGCCGGAACTGCCAACTTAATATTACTCATGATTCATGTCATGCATCCATCATTGCTAAGTCATCTTACAATATTGGCATAGCTGGGCAGAAAAGCATTAATCCGTTAACGGTTAATTAACGAAGTTAACATATTGCTTAACGATTTAACTTTTAAGTTAAATCAAAAAACTATTAACGGTCTTATTAACTTCCGTTAACTTTTAATTCCGTTAATTTTAGTCCATTACTTTTGTTCAGAGCCATCTGGATTGCCATGAAATAACTTGGTGAGGGAGTAGTGTTGAGAATGCAATCTAGAGAACTCAGCGTTTGTGCTGTAATCAGACTTTTACATAACTTTTACAGACAAAATTTACACAGTCAAGGATCACGTTTCCATCCTACACAATCTTAAATAACACACGAAGAGAACGCATCCATCTAAATACGTTCAATTTGAAGAAAAAGTAAAGGCAGGATCAACTCGCGGGAAAACGAAATCCAAGTCTAAGGCTTCTTCAAGAGCTGTGGCTTCTTCCCATGTCAATAGGACTGGATTTTTTCCCTGTCTAATGGCAAAAAACCACGCCAGAAAAATATAGGTGAATCTTTTGGTATCGCAGCTACCGGTAGCGGCATATCCCAAGGTTTCTATTTCCACAATCAAATAATCAAATACAAACAGCATCAGGCCCACCTTTACTGACGGAAACGGTACATTACTATGAAACCATATACCTTACGTATATAAGTCTACATTACCTAAGCTATTCTGTTTATTAAATAAGTATTTTTGACTACGAATTTCTTGTTACGTTGATTAACATTAAAAATACCAAAATGTAAGTGACATATAATTAAAATTGCCAACAATTTCATATAGATTTTTAACTCTAATGGATAACTTTAACTCACGTTCAATTTTCATCAAGATAACGATTAACGAAGTTAACTTTTTGAGTAGCTTTTAATATATTAAGGAAGTTAATTTTTGGATTAACTTTGCCCAGCTATGAATATTGGCAGTTCCTCAAGGCCAACTTATTTTCCACCGATCTTTCATATTGCAAATGACCTCATGATCCATTAATTACATTCCTCTAATCAATGCTGCTACTACTTTAGAACCACATGCTATTTTGGTAATGATTTCTGCATACTTCTGTGGTTGACTCATATATCTGAAAGCATTTTATACCTGTGGTGAGTAATGGGGAGGCATTCGGTGCAGGGCATCTTGAAGTGTTTCCAAAGCTTCTACAAGATGACCCTTTTGAGCGAGGAGGCGACCCAAATGGAAGCGAGCAGATGCCAAAGCTGCTTCATGTGCTCTTGGATCTTTGAGCAATGAAGCATCCCCAACCTTCTCTCCTCCCTTGTCAGCCAGGAGGCGAAGTCTTTCAATGCCTTCTTCCCAGTTTCCCAATCTCACTAATGTTAAGCCCATATTTAAATGTGCAACTGTAATGAAAGAATCGATTTTTAACAAGGATATTTATAATTTATTGAAGTTACTAGGCATATGATATCCCTTGCCCTTGATGTTTTATGATCTGATAATTATTGAATGTATGGTCCAATTAGAGATGAATCATTGCAAATGTACCAAAACCTTAATCATACACATTCCAGTTCAAGCTAATAATGCCACTGAATGCATTGCAAGATGATGTCTGGGGCAGTGACTTTCAGCTGCCAGCTGGGATTGCTGGACTATTTTTTAGGATTACTACCTCTCATATTACTAGGATTTCTGTTGAAGAACATCAGTTTACCAATGTTCTACCAATTTTTTAAAAAGTTTTTGGACTGCTCGTTCCAGTTCCAGCCTTTACATTTATACTTTTGAACATACACAGAGAAAAATCTCACAAAGTAGCAAATTAAATAAAGATACCTAATTTTCAGACTTTTGCCACATAATGTGAAGTGATTCCCATGACATTTCATCCCAATGGAAGAACATTTCCGAATACACTCACCTGCTAGACTAGGTCTAAATTGTATAGCTTTTTTGTAGCACTCAATGGCTTCCACCAGTTCTCCTTTATTTTGCAGTAATAATCCCCTGCAAAGGATAATTTGCAAGTCTCACATTAGTTTGCAATTGAACTTTCTTTAAATGTCCACATCCAAAAGAGCTATTACTGAGAAGTACTTTGTGATTTGCATGCTCATACAGCTCATGCTAACATATGTGCATACATGCTCATATTAATATTCAAATAAGAATGCAATCTTTTATTTTACAATGAATTTTAGTGGGTATGTAATGGAAGAAAATAATAAAAAACTATAGTCGAAAAGGCCCTTGAGTATATCATGTCAATTGACATAATGAAGATGAATCAATGGAAGTAGAGAACTTAAAACAGCATCACTCGAGTGATGCTGTTTTGATTTGCCTGTAGGGATCCCTAACCAATATTTTATTTATGCTGCCAATGCAATATAAGGTTTAATGGAAGAAAATTTTGAAATAAAAAACTTGGGCAGGGAGGTAAAGTGAAGGCTACTAAAGAGCTCTGGAGCATGACTTTGTATGGATCTGAGACGTGAACTGGAACTGAGAACAAAAAAAATATTGGAAGCTTAATAAATGTGTAGTTATACATGGGTGAATTCCTTACCTTTTGAAAGGATTTCTATAATTATTTACCATGTATTGTCTTCAAGAGCATGGAAGTTGAGCCAATGATGTACATAAAAATCTAGCATTATAGTTTTCAAATTTCAAGACAAATTTCACAGATATCTTGATATTCTGCTTATTAAATAAAAAATCATTCAATCATTTTTAAAAGGTTTTAATATATTCCTAGTGGCGAGGAGAAATTGAAAGAGTTATGGGAATGAGTTGGGCCACCTACACCACAATAAGTTAATTCACAGTTTTCCACTTTTACTTAGGGTTTATTGATGAGGTGGACTGCTACTCTGGTTGGTTTTTGGCCAATAGTGCATTGCTATTTTGGGTTATAGCATGATAGCATGGTCAATATATCATTCAGAATAGCAACCTTGATTTTATAGCATTTCCAAGTTTTTAAGGCATTGTAAAATCTGCGGTTGAAAATGTTTTAAAATCAACAAAAACAGTCCTTTATAAATCCTTTAAAATAGTGGAGCATTGTAAGTTATAATTTAGCATAGTGATTTACTTTTAAACAACATATAAACAGATAACATGACAGAAAATATTATGTCAGCATGCAAGAATTATGAAATGGTATGCATAGTATCTCATCTGAGATTTAAATATAATGATGATGAAAAATGGCATTGATAACTCTATTTACAAGCCTTGAAGAAGAAAAGGGTCTTAAAGACTGATAAACTAGTATGAATCAGAGCAAGTACTTAAATAAGAAGTTTTTGTTTATTACTTTCTACAGTTAAGCACAAATAATCAGATTTTTCTGTGATATCAACCTAATATGCTTATCTAGAATATAAGTATAGTATTACTAAAATTTCATGCCATCTTTTAAGTTAAGTGTAAAAGAGTACTTTCAGGGTGTCTTACAAGTTAAAATGTGCATCAGCCATATTTGGACGGTGGAGTAGAGCTTGTCTGTAAGCTAGTTCTGCTTCAGCTGTTTTGCCTCGATTGCTCAAGACATTTCCCAAGTTTCCATATGCTGTTATAAAAAAGGAAGTGAATTATATTACCTATTGAATATGATATTTCAAGTTGATGAAACACTTTCATAATGCTATCCTGTAGTGTTACAATAATTATATCACAAATAAGCTTGCAATGAGATATATAGTGGCTATTGATAATTAAAGAATATGGTTAATAACCATATAAGTAATAACTACAGTTGTTATCATGAAAATGTCTTCTCAATTAATTTTAAATTTCTTTAATTTAAATCTTAACCTGTTCAATCCATTTTATGGCTGGCCACATAAAGCTTTCTTTTCACTTTATAGGGACCTCTAAATGCCTGTAGACTTTTACTTAACCCTTATAGATGGGGAGAGCAGATACATCTGCTGATGTTAGCCATTCATGTTATGGGTAGCATGGATACATTTACTTATTCTATGTTTAAACTACTCTGTTCCCTAACGTGGTCATGAAATAAATGTATTCCTTGCTTGAGAAGTTAATGTTAATAATGAATGGAGTCTGTTGATTTATGCTCTTTTTAAATGGCTGGTACCAGCCCAAAAATTACTAGATAGAATTTACAGCAAAATTTGTTGCATCCCATTTTTGCAGTATATTTTATAAAAATTTAAAACTGTCGCAGACAAACATTTTAATGGATATCCTACGAAGTGATCTTCTAAAAATGGGGATAAAGATATGGAAATAAAGTGAAATTCAGGGGAATTTACCAGGGTATATTATTACCATTATGTTTATAGAACTGGATGACAGTCAGAATTAGGCTCATCAAATTTAATTATAAAATAGATTTGGACAAAGATTGAGGCAAGGTTTGACATAAATATAACATGTGAGATGAATATGATTTTTTTAAACTTATTCAGGGGGAAAAGGACATCCTATGTGCCAGAAAATTTGGCTCCTTCTTTCAAGCTATGAGATTTATTCAGCCGTGAAAGAATGAGTTGTATGCATGCCTGAAATATGCTCTGGTTTTACTCAATATACATATGTATTGAGTTCATCATCTTGGTCATCAATTCTCAGATTGGTTTGAAGCAGCTCTCCACTTAGTACTTCTATTGGCTAATCTCTTCATATTTACATATTTTTTCTCTCTCATATCCTTCATCACTTGTTCCATATCTCATGGCCTTGCCTTTGCCATTCTTCCCATCCACTTGTCCTTCAACGATTGTCTTCACCAGACTATCGTGTTTTAAGATATGGCCAATTAGGTTGTCTCGTCTTCTTCTTAGAGGTTTCAGCAGACTCCTCTTTTCTCCCACTCTTCTTAAGACTTCCTTGTTATTTACTCAGTTGATCCATTTAATCTTCACCATTCAACTGTAGTACCACATTTCGAATGCTTCCACCCATTTTTTCTGTTGTTGTCATTGTCCATGCCTCACTGCCATAAAGAAGCATGCTCCAGATGTACGTTCTGATGACTCCTTTCATTACTTTCATGCTTGTATTTCCAGTGGTAAGCAGGTTCTTCTTTTGATAGAATACCCTCTTTGTTGTATTTGTGTTATCATATATAGCTGCGTTTATATTGTGCGCCATATAGTGCAGCGCCCCAAGTGGCCTGTATCTGTAACTATTTTAATTGCTCTATTGTCTTTACATTGTATCTTTTACCTTTCATGCTAAAAGTGCCGGTCTCATTGACCACATGTCAAGAACGATGTAATAAGTCTTAAATACATCATTATTAATTCAAATGGTTTTCGCTAGTCGTCATTTTCACTGCCATATTCCCTAACACTCTTTGCCTGGGCTATTCTGCAGATTATTTCTTTCTTGCTTCATTGGTTACTTAGCTTCCAAGATAACAGAACTCTTTCACCTCTTCCAGTTTTTGTTTTCCTAGTTTAATGTTGGCTTTGGCCTCTTCTCCCTTACTGCACACCAGTATCTTAGTCTTCCATATTGAGTTATTAAATTGAATATATTTAATAAACTGTCCCTTGTTAACTGATAATAGCAGGTGATTTTGCTCTCTTGCACTTCTCTACACTTCTTTTTTCACTGTGATCTCTAAGCATATCACCATAACTCTCATTTTTTTAATCATGGTAGGCCAAGGCAACTTTTAGATAAACCTTTTCTGATAGTCAATGTTTGATAACCTGTAGGGTGGACTATTTGTTCAATTATATTATTTTCTTTCTTGATTTCATTTTTAAATTCTGCTCCCCTTTTTTTTAGCACATCACAAACTTATTCTTAATTTCCTTTCACATTCGTTCATTATTTCTGCTGGGTTATTAAAATATGTGATCGCCTTTTCAAAATCATAGCTGAGGAAATTCACTTCTGATGGCAGCAAAAGATATTTTATTGCTTTGTCCTAAACTATAGTTATGTAATCTGTTAGGCAAGTATTCACCAATAAAAAAAATTCATAGAGAGATTAGTAGCAATAATAATTATGCTTCATTGATATTCAAATCATTAAATCTTGCTGAATAAGAGGATTGTGTTCCTTCTTCATTCATGATGGGTTGTCTACCTTTATTCCAAAATTCAATAAAATCACTATGCATGAAAATAAGTATGATTTCCAAGATCTACGTGAGTATGATAAATACTGAGAATTGTGAATGTCACAGAATGTTTCATGTGGAGTAATTACTAGTCAGTATTAATTTTCTCAATTTCCACTATTCTATTTCTTTAAGATTTTCCTTAATAGCCAATATTGAGGTGCCATTGCCTAGTGGAGGAAAGAAAAAAGATACAATAACATGCTGTCATCCTGGAGTTTATTGGCATTTTTAAAACTAATATTCACAGGAAAAGATATTTGTGATAAATTTTCCATGGATAAATAAATAGTGTAGAAAGAAAAATTGACAAAATCTTGATGGCCTATTCTGACAACCCATATCTCTTGGCATAGTCTGAAACTATATGGATAATTGAAACATTACATTTCATAATGAAATATATTTAAACATTGTAAATGAAACAACTTTGTACTTTCCACTTTCAGCTTTATACGTTCCCCGATTGATTTTGATGACTCAGCATCATTTTCAAGGGGGGCCCACTGACAAAACATTTCAAACCAAGGCATTATATAGTTACACTGAGGAGTGGGGGAAGGACTCAAACTGAGGGGGAGGAGAGTTTTGGATGGGAGTGAGGGGGTGGTAGTGTGAGTGAGGCTGAGAGGGAGTTGGGTACCGTCAAGGACAGCAGTGGGGGCACAATTAGAGGCGAGGGTATTGTGGCGGGAATTAGGGCAGGTGAGCAAGTCAGATTTTAAAACTGTTAAAAACATCTGCGAGGATTTAAAATTTGTTAAGTCGTTTAAAATACGTACATTGGGTGAAATGGAATGTCTTAAAATTTCTATGATTCCTATATAATTTAACTTACAACTTTTTCACATGTATCCAAAATTTTTATGTTAACCCTTTGAGTGCCAACGAATATCCTAGGAGCTATGTTAAAATTGCCGGAGCATTTAGGCCAATTTTGTAGAGCTTCAGGTAAAAATATTATTTCACGTAGCTCATGTAAAAACGTAGGAAAATGAATGCTAGTTGTCAATTTTGGAACTACAAAGGTTCGGTATCTAAAGTTCTCTTCCTGAAAATGCCATCAGTCAACAATCAGTGAGCAACCAACAATTTTTAATGGCAATACAGAAGGAGTGCGATAGCGCTCCCCGGCACTTTTCACTAGAATTCGGAGGAGCGCGATCGCGCTCCCCGGCACTCTAAGGGTTAAATTCACTTTTATGGCCAGTCTCAAGGAGATGTTTGGCGAAATATATTTGTTTGCAATAAGTACCAATTTTTAGTATACATGTAATGCACAGGCCAAGCTATCAGTTGTTGTAAGTTAAAAAGGGGCTCATATTGTTTGTCTGCTAGCTCTGCAAACTTTCTAACTAACTTAAAAACTTTCATACTCTATGTAGTAAGCCAAAAAATAAGCATGCCTGATTAAAATTACATGATTTTCAAGTAATATGGAGAAATATATAACCTTATCAAAAGTCATGAATCCCAATTTTTCCATGCGGGACTATGAAAGATAGCACTGAATTTTAGTCAGTCAATAATTTCCTTGATGGTGGCTTGTATGAAATCATTTTCAATGATTAAAAATTCAGAGCTTTTATATCATGGAAATATGCTTCATTTTAATATTGATGCTCACCTTTTGCTGGATTGACCTTAATCCCAGATCGATATAAACTCTCTTCATCTTTCCAATCCATGCTTCTAATCACTGTGTGAGTTGTGAATGCTATCACTAGCACAAGGGCACTGCTCACAAGGGTGAACTTTGGCACACAGCCCCAATATTTCAGAGGTGGTAAGGTGGATGCCTTCAACAGGTGGCTGAAGCCCAATCCGAGCAACAGGCAATACCCCATCGATGGAGCATAAAGCACTCTCTCCGCAATCACAAATCCAACATATGCTATCAGATTAGTACTGGGTAGAAAGGGCAATATCACCATAGCCATGGCAAACAGGGTGATGTGCGAATCTGAAGTTGATTTAAAACACTGGTTTGAGACACTTCCCTGCTTTTTTCTGGCAGGACTAGAGGATTTATTCCTCCAAAACTTGAGGCAGTCTGTCTCAAGCAATCTAGCTATCAGGGGAATGGCAGAGTGGGCAAGTCTATACAAAATATACACCAGGCACACATAGAGGGTGAGGGAAGCAATATTCCTCATGTCCGCAATGGACTTCACTAAGGGCACAGCATCCATCGACCAGTCAAAACTGAGGGTCAAGGGGCAGAGGAGAAGCTTCATGTTGAGAGCAGGAAGGTAGAGGAAGGTGAGCGTCCGCACAAGAGTTGAATTTGAACGTGAGGCAGGGTTGTCTGCTGATGAGAAGGAGGGCAAGCCACCGGCAAGGGCTGCACATCTGATTGCCAGCAGAAATGAGGTAGCAATGCACATCACAATGAGGCTTCTGTAAAAACCTTGGCCAGAGCTGGCAGCTGAAGAATTCACCTTCTTCTGACAGGACTTCTGTGAAAGAAAGAAGGCTCTGTGTTACTGTTACAAATAACACTGTGAAACTTTATGCTTTTATCACTGGTGATGGTTGAGCTCATCAAATATTAAGCCCAATCACTCTCATTCACTCAGTGATTAAACCAGAAGGTTGGTTTGGAAAGGTGAGCGTAGAGCTCAACCCGGACTAATCCACAGGCGTGTGAATTTCACACATTCAGGGTAGGGGGGCCAGTTCCTTTCCCTGGGCCACCTCGCACACCGAGGATTTTTTTTGTTTGGGGGTGTTCAAAGGCTTCACCTGGCTTTGAACCCGGGACCATTCAATCAGTAGCCAAGCACTCTACCCACTAGGCCACCACACTCCCCTTTAAGCCCAATGTGAAGCAAAATTTACTATCTGTAAAGGTAAAGATTCCATCTCCTTCCCCTGAGCATGATGCGATTTCCCAGAAGTAAATGGTACCCAGAACATATGTTCTTGTCTGGATAGGCAAGTACTCTGATTTCCAGGTTTCAGGCTGTACTTGGTTAAACTTCATATTTAACAGAATACCAAAAATTTATAAATTTTTGAACAGTAAAATAGTGAAATTTAAAAAGCTTTTGTTTTTATATTAATATCTCCAATCCACCAAGTTCAGTTTCCAAAATAAACTAATTTTTTTCATTTAATGTATCTTTACAGTTTTTTGTAGTTTTTAAAGTATCAAATGTAATTTTTGATTACCAGTCAATCATTACTAGCAATAGCAAAGTATTTCATCATCAAACAACAAGATTTGGGCAAAGTGGATGATGATATCATCAATTTACTTATAACGTCTTCATTGACAACAGTTCATTTCTATCCCCCCGTAGTTAATGGGCAATGAATTAAAAACATATTTATTTTGTACTAATATTTAGCATTACCCACACAGTTGTTATTTATAGCAAAATGGTAAACATTTAAATTTTTTTCCTCTTTGAAGACAACTATCTGACATTTTCAGTGAGGTTCTGGTAGCACTTACCATGGGAGACTTATCTTGCTGAGAATGAAACTTGGTTTGCTGATTGGATGAGATCAACCCTGGTACATTACTCATCTTTGATAAGCGGAGGCACTTTTGGAGGAACTTTGTCACTGGGCGACACCTACAATGGACCAGGGCATCATAGGTGACACATAATGGAAGGGCTGCAAGGCCATGTTCCTTGGACAACATTGCAGCAACACCAAATAACACTGAGAGACTGAGGCAGGTCACACTGGCTATGGTTGAGCTGTACACACGACCTTGTGAGCATGCAGTATCTCGTTCTATGGCATGCCGACGGTATGCCATGAGAGCCAAGAGGGAAAAGAGAGATGCAGCAATATCTGCACGGCCGACAAGACCACAAACTGCTTCAGTGTGCACAGGATGGCAAGCGAAGAGTAATCCAGTAAAAATCACCCCTGCATAGTTGCAAAATCCTTGGTCTCCACCCACTCTGATAATACTCTGAGGATCTTCCTGGAAAAATTAGTGAAAGCAATGTTGTAGATAATCTATTTTCTTGGTTCCATGACCAGAAAATAAAAGAAGAACTTAAAAGTACCTAAAAAAGTTAATACAAATTGTTAAAATGAGGGCTTCCATAAATTTCAAATTGTTGTTAATTTCCAAGTTTGTTCATCTTAATCAATGACAGTTTCACAAGAATTCCAGGCTGCTTCTTCAAGTGTGAAGCAGACATAATGGAGTGAGTTGGAACTCTTGCTGAATTTAGGTTGATAGAGAAGGACAAACAGAAAGAAACCAGAAAAACATCAATGGTTAACAAAAATATATATAAAATTTCATCAAAGTCTACTCACTGATGAGGAGGAAGACGATGTGGATGAAGTCCTACTTCTGTGGGTAGGAGTGGAAGTCAGTGACCTGGGTACTTCTGCATCCTGAAACTGCTGAGTTGTGCAAGAACCCGAAGGATCAGTTTTCCCGTTTAGCAATGCATTGGTACTGACACCACCACCAAAAGCATTCCCAGAGCACTGTAATTTCCCTCCTTTCCGATCAGAGCTCCTGTTCCTGTTGTTTCCCTCAGGTTCCTTGTCAACAGGGGTGGGACTTGTGAGGAGGAGGAGAGCAGCAAAGTGTGTGAGAAGAGCGGTCACAATGGCGTGGAGTATTGCATTTCCCAAGTGTAGAGGCCCCGGCTTCAGGTTCCCTCCGGCCAGGGCATCATTGAGGCGTAGGGAGAGGACAGCCAAGGGCCGATATGACTTGTGTGATCCAGCGTGCCAAATGGGCCTCCCCCAGAAGTCATGCTCCAAGAGGGCGGTTATGGGTGTGCTTGGCAGAAGATCATCGTTTGTCAGGATCGCTCGACTAATGAATGAAGTAGTAGAAAAAATTGGCGTTAGGATTATATAGGGGTCATTCCACCTCAATTCAACAAACGTTTGTCCCTTAGGGTCTCAGATTTTGATAAAAATTGGTGTATGGGAACAAAATCAACTCAAACTGAATACCCTCAAACAGTTTTGTGAAAAAAAATTTTTTGAGCGAATTATGCATGTTTTAATTTTTTCGCATTTTTAGCAAAAATCCGAGCCTTAAATCATATTAACACTTATATCTCCGCTTGTAATTGTCATACAGCAATGACTAATAGCTCTTTTTAAAGCTAAATCTTTATTTAATTCAAATATATCAATAAAAATTATTTTCTTCTAAACCCTATTGTTATTAAATACTAATGTTTAAAAAATTGTTAATAAACTTTTCTCAAATACTCCATCTCAGAATCGGCCCAAACTTTTTTTTCGTAATTTAAACATACCCAGCTAACTATTCCAAAAATAAAATTTAGTGGCAATTCATAAATGCGTTTTTTATAAATATTTAAACATTTACAATTTTCCCTCGTGCGGCCCGTCGGCTCCCCCATTTGGAATACATGCAGCACACACGCAATGCAAGCCTAAAAATTTCCTAATTGCTCAAGGTCATGGCTATATGAGATAAAAATATATTATAAACTATAAATGTTAACAACAATAGTTATTTGTTCTGTTAAATGGGTGTTTGCAGAGAAATTTACCATTGAGCCCCACTTAAGGTTCCAGGCGGATTAACTTTAATTTGAGCTAAAAATATGTGAAAATTGATATGAAAAAACTTATTAAGAATGTTCAAGTATAATTCATTGATGTAATGAAATGAAAATAAATTACAATTATTGAATTTTTGCATCATTTGTTCTAGCAGAAAAATTTCTTCTTTTTTGCTATCTCACTCTTTTTATCTCTGTAGACAAATTTACTGCAAACTCCGACTTTAGTGTCCAAATATTTTTTATCCATGAAAAAACATTTCATTTTCAATGAAAGTCGAGAGCCTGCAGCTGTTGCTTTTCGTGCATTGAGACGTTTTCCGTCAACGTCCCTGAAAACACAAAATGCTACTGACGCACGGCAGCAGCGCAACGTCGAAGCGCTGCAATAGCTATGGACCGCCGCTGCAGCATGCCTGACGCAGTCAAATTTCCTATATTTTCATGTCAGCAGCGCTACAGATGAGCTGCAGCCGCGTTATTGAATCGCTTCCACAGCGCTGCAGCAACGCATTTGCCGCACTGCAGAAGCGTATCAAATTGCGTCCACAGTGCTGCCTGCCAGGGCCCCCGCAGCACGTTATCAGGTTAATAACCTTAGGGTTAATAATAATAGGGACCTTCATAATAATGAATAAAAATGCCTAATAAAATTCCATGTAACTTAATTGTTATCGACCTAGGTTTGTTCCGACGCACGTCATTATCAGGGTGATATTTTGTCGAAACCTAGGCCGGAAGCAATATATTCGTGAAATTATGACCAATGGAAATTTAATTATGACCATTGCACTACTCCTCTAAGTGATGCCTTCCTGTGGAGTAACTAAAAAGAACGCTCAACAGAAAACCTAATCAATATCTAACTGCGGCAGTCTTTCATTCTCTCATCTGCCTACCACGAGTATGCATATCACGGCATGTATTGAAGGTTTACCGTATATAATGCAGCAAATAATTGTTTTGACAATCAGACCTGAGTCCTCCCACCGAAAAATATCGCATTGACCAGGCAGCCTGAATAATTACCGAAGTAATTGGTGACTGAAGTCATCCTCCTATGGCAGTTACAAGTTTAAATACATTAATAAGTGCCTTATTTACAAACTGTAGGCGAACATCTCGCTACATCTAATGCACTCCGGCCCCACAAACACGAAACTTGGTCAGTGTTGCCCTGTTGGCCAAACCTAACTACCCACTCCAGAGAAATTTCTCTGTAAGCTAACTTCAATGTAAAAAAGTCCAAAAGAAAATGACAGCAAAGCTACTCACTTGCCCAAGATGCAAGAAGTCCTTTGTCAGAATAATTCAGCGTTAATATTTGCAAATACACCATTGGCCATCCAACAAAACTACAACTTAGCTCATTCAATGCCTCTCGTCTCGCCGTCTCGAGAGTTTTATTTAAAATTCGATCCTTGTGCATCTAGGCACAGGAACTGCGTAATCATTCCAATACACTCACTATAATGAATCAAAAAGGCATCACAACCAATTTTTTCCTCAATTTAAAAATATATAGCGGCTAAGACATCCTCTTTGTAAACTTCATGATAATGACTTGCATATAGTATTGTACTACACCTAGGTACTTAAAATAAATGAAATATGAAAATTCAAACACGAGCATAGATTTTGATTCATTATATGATATCTACAGCTAAAGGGAGTAATGATGCATGATACAAAACAAAAATTTCCTGCCAATGTGGTCCTATACATGCTTCTCGGTGAATATTGTGAATAACATGAAAGTAAAAATCCTCCCAGTATTTAACTAATATTTACAGGTTGATGAGATCAGTCAGTCACTATAAATGTCACGTAAATGTCCCGGTTAACTTAACGACTCACATCTCCATATCGTACTTTATCGTGTTTTTTTCAGCAGGGCAATTAAATAACTTAACGAACCTATAGTAAGATGCTTAGCCACAGCTTTAAAATGCAAGCAGTCCTTTGTCGGAATAATTCAACGTTAATATTTGCAAATACACTATTGAACATCCAACCAAACTAAAACAGGGATCTCAATTGAGAACACAGGGTTGCAATAAATAACTTTATTGCTCAATAATAATGATGAACACATTTTCATTAATGAGCATGGAAATACAAAAATATACATATAATATCTCGAATAGTCTTGGATTCAAATAATAAGTTTAGCTACATTGTCTACTCAGATAAACATTAAATAAATACCAGCGATACGTTTTGGTAACGTTTACTCGCAGTCTTCAGGGTAGCAGGCTAGCTAAGAATTCACCAGGCTGCGAAAACAAGTTAACTTCTTCCACTTACTTCACTTTTCAAATCACCTGAGCACATTCAAAACAAGCAATACTGGCCGATTCTGCGATCGTCAACTCGCTGCTTACTCGCATACTTGCAGGCTTCAGGGTAGCAGGCTAGCTAAGAATTCACCAGGCTGCGAAAACAAGTTAACGTGTTCCACTTACTTCACTTTTCAAATCACCTGAGCACATACAACCAGAGATACTATTTACACACTCCATGAACACAACTCACAAGCAATAATGGCCGATTTTGCAGTTCTTCAAACCTTAAGGATTTTTGTCACCACGTAGCGCCACTAGTATGACGCGCCTTATTCAAAAGACTACCCGCAACGCTGTGGCAGCGCGTCCGCAACTTGCGGCTGCAGCGCCTCAAACACTAGCTGCGAATGCGCATTGAATGCGTTTCTCAATAACTCGCTCTATGAGAGCGCTACTGAGATCCCACACAGCACAAGAATATGCTTATCATATCCCTGGAATATTCTCATGAGAATATTAGAATATTCCTGGGATATTCTCAATATTCTCAAAATATTCTAGGAATATTCCTAGCATATCCCATATGTCCGGGCTGTAGGATATGCTAAGAATATTCCTGAAGAATATTCCAGAGGTATATACTAAGAATATTCCTGGGATATTCTCATTGGAATATTCCTGGAACATCCTCAGCATATACTTGGAATATTCCTAGCATATCCTCAGAATATTCGGGGGATATTCTCAGAATATACTGGGAATATTCCTAACATATGTGATATGTCCGGGCTGTAGGATATGCTAAGAATATTCCTGAAGATTATTCTAGAGGAATTTGTTAAGAATATTCCTTGGTATAACGGGAATATTCCTAGCTTATACGAAATATCCAGGCTGTATTCTGACTTTATTCCTGCGGAATATACTCATTGGAATATTCTCTGAACATACCTATTCCTTGTTCATCGCCAAAAACATGTGTCTCATTTTGTTTCATCGTTCCTATCCTGCCTACTGCCATGCCGACTACCTGAAAGTCTGATAACCTGGCCATCCCATCCTAACCACTATAAACTACTCATGTATGATTCATGGGTGTTTTCAAGTCTGTTTCCGCACTAATAGGCGCTTCAGACCGGGAGGAAAGGTATAAGGATTGGGATGGAAGGGATGGGGTCTGTACTCATGTATGATTTGGGGTGTACATCTGCCTTTCACAGATGTGGAGTCTGTTCTGCTCCAGCGGGCACTGCAGACTGGACTTCTGACGGTGAGAATCGGCGAAAATGGTTTTTTTTTTTCATTTTGGCCGCATTATATATGGCGGGGATGTCCCCCGCCCGATCGGCCCTTTTCAGGGCCCTCCGGACTTAGAATTTCTCGGGTGCTGTTAACGCCGCTGTCGCGGCGGCTTGTCGTCGGGATCTCCGGTGCCGGCTCTTGGGCGTCGATGGCGGTCCCACGGCATGACCCTGAAGTCGGCGATGCGGTGAAGTTCGGTGTAGGTGGATTTTTCTGCTCCTTCGAAGAAGCGTTTTGTGGCGGATTTCCATGTGTCGGCCAACGAAGGTGTTCCGGTGAGCACGGGCAGGGCTTCATTGTGAGGCGTCCATCCGAGTCGTAGGGCTTGTCTTTGCGTTTTCCGATCTTCTTTTTCGAGGATTGTCTTCGCTTTCTGGAGCGCGATTCCGCTCCAGGCAGGGGCTGCATACAAGAGACTCGGGCGAATTATGGTTTTCCATAGTAGGAGACGCGTTTGGACGGTCAGGGATTGCTCTCCCAAGATGCATCGCAGTTGGATGCGGCGAGCGGTAGTTGTAGTGGCGATCTTGCGAGCGTGAGGAACGAAGGTCAGGTGACGATCTAGGATGACCCCGAGGTAGGTGATACTTGGCCGCCAAAGGACTTCTTGGTCGCCCACTAGAAGTTCACCTGGTTCTTCCTCTCGGAGGGAAAAGACGATGGTCTGAGTTTTGGTCGTGTTAACGGCAAATCTCCATGTCGAGTACCATGTTGTAAGGGTGTCCACGGCTCGTTGGAGGTAGGATGCGGCCATGTAACCTCTCCTCGATCGTGCTAGCAGGGCGGCGTCGTCTGCATAGAGCGCCGTGATGACGTTGTGTGAGAAGTCAGAAGGCATGTCCGCAACGAAGATGTTGAATAAAAGCGGGGAGAGGACGCTTCCCTGCGGCACGCCAGCGGTGATCCTGCGACGTCCAGATGTTGCCTCCCTCCAGACGACCTGGAAGCTGCGGTCCCGGAGCCATGAGGAGATGAAAGAAATAAGCCATTTCTGGTACCCGAAGCATGTTAGCTTGTGCAGCAGTCCTTCGTGCCACACGCGGTCGAACGCCTTGCTTATGTCAAAGAAGGCGCCGACCGCGGTGTGGTGCCAGTTGAAAGCTTCCGTCACGAAGTTGAGGATTCTCGCAATCTGGTGAGTGGTTGAATGCTCTTCTCTAAATCCAAACTGCTGATCCGGAAGGACATGCAGGTCTTCGGTGGTTCTCCTCAGGTGTTCCAGGACCATTTTTTCAAACAGCTTCCCAACCGTGCAAAGAAGGGAGATGGGCCGAAGGTTTTCCGGACGGGAGGTCGATTTCCCGGGTTTCGGGATGCAGATCACCCTGGCGTGCTTCCATATAGCGGGAAAGTGGCCAAGCGCCAGACATGCGTTAAAGAGAAAGAGTAATGCATGCGCTAACGAGCCCGGCATTTGGAGAAGGGGCTCATTGGCGATCCCATCATGGCCTGGAGCCTTCCTGCGCTTCAGCGTCTTGATGGCCTTGACTAGGTCCTTTGGATTTAGGACAGGCGGCGGGTCCTCGATCGTTGGAGGTCGGTGGGGCGTCCTTGGTAGGGCGACTGGCGTGGAGAGCGGGTCTTCTGCGATGCTTGAAGCTGGTAGGGGAGAGAACGCTTCCTCGAGGTAGTCCGCCATGTAGTCAGCTTTCTCTTTGGAAGTCCTCACGGCACCCTGTGGCGTCGTTAGCGGGGCTTCCTCGGCTTCTGAGTTCCTGAGGTTCCGGGCCATCCTCCAGAGGGATCCGTCGTCGGTGGAGAGCGTTTCCGCTTTTTTCCGCCAAGATTCTTCTCTGAAGACTCGGATGTCGTCGCGTATGCGATGTTGGGCGTCGAGAAGCAGTTTCTTATCCTCCGGATCTCGGGATTTGTAGAACTTCCGGCGGAGTGCGTTCTTGAGACGGATATTTTCCCGGATCCATGTCGGTAATCTCAGATGGTTGGCCGTGTGGATGACTTTTTTCGGAATTGCTACGTTGATCGCTTCCTCTATAGCCGCCGTTATCTTTGTTGCGCTGCGATCGATATCTTGGGGCGTCTTCAGAATTGTGTTGGAAAGCGGCTGGATTGTGTTCGTAAGTTGTTTTCTGTACAGCTCCCAATCCGCAGCTTCGTAGTTCCGGACTGATTTCTGGGGAGATAGCAGTGGGCGGTGACCGGTGTGAAAAATCACTGGTAGATGGTCTGAATCAAGAGCAGCGATGGATTTTGCCGAGAGAGTCTTGCGGAGATTCCGGTGTATGGCGATATCTAGGATGTCGCCGACGCCGTTATCGTGGAAGCGCGTGGGCGTGGATGGTGCTGCGATGGTAGCGTCGGTTGATGTCACCCACTGATGAAGGCGCAGTCCGCGGATGTTGGGGACTCTCGAGTTCCAAGCTTGATGCTTGGCGTTCAAATCCCCTGCTGCGATGACTTGCGTGTTCCCGTCCAAGATTGGCCGGAGTTCCTCCGGTTGAAACTTTGTGTTTGGAGGGATGTACACCGAGGCCAGCCGGATAGGTTCTCCATCACAATCTATGAGGACGGCCGTGGCTTCTACTGTCGATTTTTGTGGATCGATGTTTAGAGAAATCCTCTGCGCCTGGATCTTTGATGATACCAGAATGGCGGTGCCGCCTCCGCGTCCGCGACGGTCATCCCGGAAAACAGTCCAGCCAGGGACGGTCCAGCGAAGGTCGGGGCGTAGGTGAGTCTCTTGTATTAGCGCGATGTCGCATCTCTGCTTCTTGAGGAATGCGAGCAGCTCAGGTGTCTTCCATTGTATGCCTCCACCTGCATTCCAGCAGGTGAATGTGAGAATGGTTAACGATGGTGAGGGCCTAACGTCCATGTTGGTTTTGAAGGATCGACGGGAGCTGCTGCAGAGTGGAGGTGAGCACTTGCAATTGTTGATGAAGGGCCTGAGTGACGTTCATCAGGACGGATAATATGGTGGACATTGTCGGTGGCATATTCTCCGCAGAGAAGTCGGCCGCGAACGTAGGATGAGTGTTGTCGCAGGTGCTGTTGGTGGATGTGCGTTGCCCTCTTCGGGTGAGCGGGATCCTGATGGACTCCGCTGTTTCCCGTTGGGTGGTGGGTGGTCCTTGTGCAGGTGGCAAGAAGGGAAATGCTCGTAGCTCCTCCTCATAGTTGAGAAAATCAGACTGTCGTGGCTGGTTTCCGACGGTCCTGTCCTGGTCGTGCGTGGACAGAGGTGCTCGCTGGCCTAGTGGGGTGACAGTCCAGGAGCGTTGCTGTTGGGTGCGTGCGTTGGCGGGTCGTCGTGGTGGCTGGTGAGTGGCAGGTGAAGTCGTCAATTGTGGAGCGGCGCCCTGCGAACGGCACTTTTCAAGGCCCTGCGGGCGGCGAGTTGGTCGGCCAGCATTTGAAGGTCTCGCGTTTCTTTTCTCCTTCTCCATGATCCAGATCGGGCAGTCTCGGGAGCAGGCTACGTGCGGACCATTGCAGTTGCAGCATTTTATGGTAGACGCGGTGCAGTCTTCGCCTGTGTGGGGACCGCTGCATTTGAAGCAGCGTGCTACCGCTGTACAGTGAAAGGAGCCGTGTCCAAATCTACTGCAGCGGTAGCACATTTGCGGATCATTATGCTTGAACAATTTGACGTGGCATACATTATTGCCGATCTTCTTAATCTTGTTCAGCCGATCCACAGGCCATTCCTCCGAAGGAGAAATGGCGGCGATGAAAACTCCGATGGGGCGCTCGCCGTGTCGAAGTTGACGTATTCTTCTGATTTTGATGCCCATGGCATCGATGTCTTCCATGAGCGCTTCCGCGCTGTGCCGCCCAGTAAGCCCCCGTATTTGGAAGGACTTAGTCCTTTCCTCGCCGATGGCATATGTGGAAAATTGCGCGTCCTTGTCCTTCAGGACGCGAGATACTGCGACAAAGTCCTCCTTATTCCGGAGAAGGATGCGGGATTTTCCTTCAGAGTGTATCAAGGAGAAGTCCTGATCTTTCGCCGTTTGGCGGATGAGTTCGCGAAATGCGGCTACGTCACTAACCTCGTAGACGTCTATAGGTGGTGGTTTGGCGCTGTTTGGGCGCGGTGCTGCGGTGGTTTGAGCGTTGGCAGGTGTGTGTGAAGACGAATCCTCCATCATAGATACGTCCGGGGTGACGTCGACCGGCAGAGGGTCAAAGGAGTTTCTTGTTTCCACATTGCTGTGGATGAGAGGTTCATCAGAGGTTTTTAGCCGTTTCTGTTTGGCCTCTTCAGAAGTAATGAAAGGCCGCCTGGTGCCAAGGATGGGTTTAGTGGAACGGTTGCCTTGCCTTCGGGGTGGGATCTTGAATTCATCTTCGTCCGCACTTTCGTGCGAAAGAGTGATTGAGGCAGATGAAGCTTCCATGATGTTGTTTTCAAGGAACACGGCTTCCGCCGTGGTGGGAAAGGTTGACGCCCTGTGAGAGGACGCCGTCCGTGCAGAAGTTCTTATTTCAAATCCAAAATCAAGGTCCAAGGAGTGCGAAGGTCAAAAATTAAAAGAGAGATTCCAGAATCAAGCGCGATTAGAACTCAACAATGTCAACAACCCAAGTCGGCATCCAGACTCGTCCTCGTCCCTCAGTCCTCGTCCCTCATGTATGATTTTTTTTTTTTTTTTTTAATGGGTGTTTTCAAGTCTGTTTCCGCACTAATAGGCGCTTCAGACCGGGAGGAAGGGTTTAAGGATAGGTATGGAAGGGATTGGGGGGATTCCTCATGTATGATTTTTTTTTTTTATGGGTGTTTTCAAGTCTGTTTCCGCACTAATAGGCGCTTCAGACAGGGAGGAAAGGTGAAAGGATAGGGATGGAAGGGATTAGGGGGTATCTCATGTATGATACTATAGCGATGGGTAAGAGACTCTACTCGCTGCCACCAACTCACTCGCGAGAACTATAAATTTCAAAAGACTAACACTGCGCGGATTTTCCCCCTTGCACTGTTCCTCTGAAATCATTTTAAGGACAAAAATAAGTTTGACCGATATGTATTTACATAATTGATAGGCATTCTTTCAATGCTAAACGAAATATAGAAAAGTAAGAATTTCCTTGAATAAGTATCTATTGCTGAGAACCTATTGTACAAAGTTACAATAGAGTGAGTGAAACAATGCTGCTAAACATGAAATCGACTCGGCGAGTGAATTAATCTTTTTAAGGTTCTGACCAGACTTCCCTGGAAGTTATTTATCAAATAGTGTAGAGCTGAAGCGATCTCCATTTAAAAAAAACCTATGTATACATATTGGGGATACTCCGATAAGAATCGTAAGAGAATATCCCCAGTATATCCTTAAATATTCCAATTGGGTATATTTTCGTGCGAACTATAACAGACTATTCGTAGAATATTCTCAAATATTTTTGGAATATTCCTACAATATTCTCAATTATTCGTATCGAGAATATTCCCGTGCGAACCATAATAGAATATTCCTAGAATATTCTCAAATATTCGTTTTGGGAATATTCTCATGTGAACCTTTTTAGAATATTCTCAAATATTTGCTTTGGGAGTATTCTCATGCGAACCTTTTTAGAATATTCCTAGAACATTCTCAAATATTCGCAACGGGAATATTCCCATGAGAACCTTTTTAGAATATTCCTAGAATATTCTCAAGTACTCGCATCGGGGATATTCTCTTGCGAACATTTTTAGAATATTCCTAGAATATTCGCAACGGGAATATTCCCATGAGTACCTTTTTAGAATATTCCTAGAATATTCTCAAATACTCGCATCGGGGATATTCTCTTGCGAACATTTTTAGAATATTCCTAGAATATTCGCAACGGGAATATTCCCATGAGTACCTTTTTAGAATATTCCTAGAATATTCTCAAATACTTGCATCGGGGATATTCTCTTGCGAACATTTTTAGAATATTCGTAGAATATTCTCAATTATTCGTAATGGGGATATTCCCGTGCGAACCGTAATAGAATATTCCTAGAATATTCTCAAATATTCGCTACGGAAATATTCTCATGCGAACCTTTTTAGAATATTCCTAGAACATTCTCAAATATTCGCAACGGGAATATTCCCATGAGAACCTTTTTAGAATATTCCTAGAATATTCTCAATGGGATATTCCCATGCGAACCATTTTCGAATATTCTTGGAATATTCTATTATGGTTCGCCATGTCCCTGGGATCAACTAGGAATATTGGGGATGAAAATAGAATATTCCTGGAATATTCCGTGCTGTGTGGGATGCTGCTGTCGCGCTTCAGTTGACATGAGTTTCACTTGCTGCGCTGACATCCCTGTGTCACGCTGCAGCAGCTATTTGTGTTTACTGGGGTAGCTCTCTCTTAAAAGAAATATTTTATGGCACCTACGGATTAGGGCAATAGGGTAAAAACCTTTCCACTTTATTTCAGAACCCTATTTTTAAGACCCTGTTGGTGGCCAATTCTGCCCATTGCGGTATGTGCCTAAAAGCTTGAAAGAAGACCATCTAGCTGCACATGTTTTTGTTGACAGCCACGTTTATTCACCGAAGAAGTCTCAGTTTGTTTTGGTCTGTCACCGCGTGTGCATCTCCTTATTGTTGAGCTGTCTCCCTTCTCTTTTTTCTCGTACATAGTTTTTTAAACTAATTGTCAAAATTGTGTCAAAATTTGCTCCATCGGCGCAGTGAGATGAGGAAAGTGTTCGCGAGACAGTGTCTTTAAATGTATCGAAGAGATCTGCAGCTCATCCAGGATAGAAGTGGTGTCAAAGTGGAAACCGTGTGCGTTAACAATGAAAAATCGTTTCTTGCTTTCTATTCAAAGCGTCATAAACAGTGTTGTAATCCACTGAAACGGCATTGCATTATCCGTAGTGCTAATTTGTATACAATTACTGCCAAATATTACAAATCGAAAATTTTCAGCACTAGAGCAATGTCTTTGGCCGAGAACAGAAAATTGTGTCGTCAGTGCATAGTGTTTCTAAATAAGGGAGTCGCGAAAGGTGACACACCAAGTTCTCCCATCAGTCATCAAGAAGACGTTCCTGAGCAGCTTGTGGCTGCTGTCACAACCGGGGCCATCTGGTTTGCAATTTGCAGAGGCTCATGTATCCCTACCTACAAACAACTCCAGCAATGACAGTGACTCACAAGGAGAGAACGATGGTGCACCTTATTCACCTCGTAATTCTGGGCTAGAAAAAAATCAACATGAGTTTATCCGAAATCGGTACATCACCAATAAATAGAAAAAAATTAAGAAGTAGAAAATACTCTAAAGAAAAAATTTATAAAATTACTTCTGTTTATCGAAGAGCAATCGGGAAAGTATGGGGAAAAGCAAAGACTTCCTTCGGCCCATAAGAGTTAGCAGGGTGTGAAATGCTGAGTCGCCTCAAAGAAAAATTTGCTGAAGCTAATTCCTACACTGAAAAAATTTTAGACCTGTCTACACTGCCTAAAAGCTGGAGTGTTGCAAAAATTCAAGAGAAATTTGGATCTACTCAATATTTAGCTCGAAAAGTGAAATAACAAATAACAATTGTTGTCATTTATAGTTTATAATATATTTTTATCTCATATAGCCATGACCTTGAGCAATTAGGAAATTTTTAGGCTTGCATTGCGTGTGTGCTGCATGTATTCCAAATGGGGGAGCCGACGAGCCGCACGAGGGAAAATTGTAAATGTTTAAATATTTATAAAAAACGCATTTATGAATTGCCACTAAATTTTATTTTTGGAATAGTTAGCTGGGTATGTTTAAATTATGAAAAAAAAGTTTGGGCCGATTCTGAGATGGAGTATTTGAGAAAAGTTTATTAACAATTTTTTAAACATTAGTATTTAATAACAATAGGGTTTAGAAGAAAATAATTTTTATTGATATATTTGCATTTAATAAAGATTTAGCTTTAAAAAGAGCTATTAGTCATTGCTGTATGACAATTACAAGCGGAGATATAAGTGTTAATATGATTTAAGGCTCGGATTTTTGCTAAAAATGCGAAAAAATTAAAACATGCATAATTCGCTCAAAAATTTTTTTTCACAAAACTGTTTGAGGGTATTCAGTTTGAGTTGATTTTGTTCCCATACACCAATTTTTATCAAAATCTGAGACCCTAAGGGACAAACGTTTGCTGAATTGAGGTGGAATGATCCATAGATCTTAAAATTACTCATCAAACATAAATTTGCCATTTCATTGACAATGGAATTAATTGGATGCTGACCAGCTTGCTGATAGGTAAATCAGCATTTATATTAGCACCAAGTACATACATATTACACATCCACACATTACCACATTAGGTACTACAAAAACTTGAGAAGAGGAATAAGGAATTAAGAAAAAAGAAGTTTGAAGTTAATTTAGGTGCATAATTTTAGATCTATTTGCATTACCATTCTGAATAGTGTGTGGGGAAATTAATTCTTGAACCCATTTGACATTTCTCTCTCATTTTTTCACTTTTTTTTGTCTTACTGTTGTATGGTGGGGATAGAATATATCTCCCACACTATGCTCACTGTATTTATCTTGTAACTCTTACCTGGTCCATTACCTCTGCATCTTCATCATTTCCTTTAGAAGCCCTTTCCATATCTATTTAACACCCTTTGTGGAGAAATTTTGCTTCATTTTAGAAGAGTTGAAGGGTAAACAATTCAATAGATTTTAGTTATAAATAATATCCAAGTATCACATTGTTTGCAACTTTTCTTGTCTTTTAGATTCACATGCATACTTCATCATCTTCCGAACTATGTGCATGGCAGGATAAGTTGATTTGGATGAAAATTGATCTACTACTGAATCATCAACTGAGATTACCACAGCAAATGATATTTTACAGCACAGATTCCAGTTTTGGAAGTTGATGATGGTAAGTCCACAACTTTTGAAATTCATTTTAATCCTTCTACTCTTTTTAATGAAAGATATTATGAAAGAGCATTAAGTTGAAATGTATGTACATGAATACACCGCTTTTGCCATCTGCTACCCTAAGCAGTATTGCTGGCTCAGATAAGGATTAAAATAATGTTTTATGATAACAGAATATTTGCTCAAACCCAATTAAGTATGCCTGTGAGAGGTTCATGAGTTTCTATTATGTCCTTGGAGGGCAGGCATTAAGAGATTCATGATTCTGCCTACTAGTGAATGTCCGTTTGGCTGTATTTCATATTGCGGCATAAAAAACTACAATGAACCACTAAAATTTCTGTGCAGTCCAATTCTTTAAAGCCAGGTTATTGTTTTGACAACAAACATGAACCTATCTCCTTATCATTCCAAGGCCTTTCAGAATCGATTCATGGTATTATAGTTCGCAAAAAGCAAACATTTTGTAATCTAATACAGATTTATAATTGCTGGTCTATCTTACCACCATCTGCTACAATCAAGGTGCAGATATCGGAAAGAAACAATGGGAACATTATGAAAACCAGCCAGTATTAAAATGGGGCTTTGTGTACTCGAAAAGGTTTTTTTTCTCCTCCATGCTACTGTTCCCCATAGTTCCTATTCCCTAAATAGTTTGAGTGATATGTAACTCTTTACTATTTGTGCTACCTCATGCTTTGACAAAAAAATGTAATTTACAGTTTGGCATCAATAGCCAAAATCCCAACATTTTCACTACCACAGATTTTCTGGTTATCACATTTCAAACATTCAGGCTTTTTTAAAATGTTATTTACTATAACTCCGGTCAGTGTGCTTTCTTGTGCCATAAGCACTTGATGTAGTCATTAATAATTCCTCTGAAGAAAGAAAATTATTTAGGATTGCTGAGTCAGTGTCAAAATAAAGATATGTTATGCTACTATGTTTTGATGATACAAGCTAGAGCCATTAGATTTAGATGGCTTCTTCAGTCTTTCAAAACACAGCTAAACCTTGAAAATTTAAAATTTTTCTATTTTAATTTCAATACCTAACTAACACAATGGTATTCAACATAGTCATGTCAGTGGTAGTCAGATAGAAGAGGGGTTATTCTTCTCCTAAAATTTCTACTGGTCTATTCGTTTAACCTTCATTGTGCACATTTCGGGCAAAGTTGATTTTGCCTCTACTATGCTAAGAACCTCATGATGGACAAAGGTGCTCTGAAAAATCTAGTGTATGGAAAAGACTTGCATCAGTTATGATAGAGTTGCATTAAGATATATTCTATCCAAGAAGCAAAAAAAAACCTTTGGTTTGATACTATAGGTTTCATTGGTTGTATTTTCTCCTCATTTTCTTAATGTTGCCTACAACTTTTGAAAGCACTATGATAGAAACCAATACAGTAAAAAAGTACTATGATAGAAAATTCAGTAAATTCAGGAGTTTCTACAGCAGCTTATAAATTACTTTAATAATTTCCATTTTCTCTGAGGTAAATCACTACCGCCTAGGGTAATTTTCAATTACCCAAAGGAAATGTAAATTTACACTCAAAAGAAATTTTCCTATTGGTATCCATGACAAATTTTACTAACAACGAGCAATTAAAATTTATGGCAGTATTTTTATTATTTGTTTTAATTTCGATAATATCTCTACTTACATGTAGCTTCTCATGGTTGATTCAAAGTTCCTAAGTTATATATACTGTTAATATAAGACACTGTCTCCGGCGTTACTCGGTGGAACTGCTTCATATTTAATCAGAAAAAACACTTGGTTATAATTCCACACTTTATTTCAGGAAGACGACCCGGGTTTCAGCATGTCATGCCATCTTCAGGCCACCTGAAGATGGCATGACATGCTGAAACCCGGGTCGTCTTCCTGAAATAAAGTGTGGAATTATAACCAAGTGTTTTTTCTGATTAAATTATATATACTGCACATAAAATTTACTTTTTCCCATTTATTATGAGAGAAATAACTGTTGTATATACACATCCATTGGTCACCCAATAGTCAAAATTAATAGGAGCCTGGCTTCCCTTGTTATGATTGATACTAAATAATCGTTAACTAATACATAATTTACATTTCAAAAATAAAAATAGATTATCCAAAGAGTTCAAGTCGAAAATATAGCTAGAACTAAGAGGAGCGTTCTCGGCGGATCTGATGGAAAGCTAGCTCTTATTTGGAGGGGGCTCTGTCATGGAAAAATTGCATTAATGAACGATAACAACACCTCGGCAACGACATGGAGCGACAGAGGGAGAATTTTGTTCTAAGAAAGAGGAGGGGACATGTTGTGTAATGGGAGGGAAGAGGGACGCAGGATTACCGGAGGGACTCTAAAAAAAAAGAAAGGTGAAATTTGATCCAGTCGTAGGAGAGGGAGCTAAAAGGGGAGCGGAGAGGGGAGAGGGAAATAGAGAGAGAGAGAGAGAGGGGAAGATGAACGCGTTGTTTGTAAGGGTAATGAGTGTGGATTCCTGAAAATGGGCTTGAGGAAGATTATGTGACGTCGGGAGGAACTATTGGATCCTGACATTCGAGAGGGAGAGAGAAAGTGGTGAGAGGGCATGGTTGTTTGGGGAATTTGATGGCTTTC
Source organism: Platycnemis pennipes (assembly GCA_933228895.1). Taxonomy (NCBI): domain Eukaryota; kingdom Metazoa; phylum Arthropoda; class Insecta; order Odonata; family Platycnemididae; genus Platycnemis; species Platycnemis pennipes. The sequence continues at coordinate 38,663,024 of OW121850.1, read as the reverse complement.
CCACTGAGGATTTTACTTGCTTGCGAGGGAGACCGATCCAGGGATATCTCTGGGGTTGCAAGGGCCCTCTTTCTCCCTTCTTCGGGGGGAAGGTAATCAAAAGATCGATTGGTCTGTCATTGGAGGAATTCCGAAGGGCGGGAGAGCGAGAGATGTATGTTTTCTTGACGGCTGGACTCGGTCGATGATGACACTCTCGACTTCAAGTTCATGGTTCGATTATCGGAACGTCGTCGTTGATCGATTATGGAGAAGTTCTGATTGGATTGTAGAAGTGGGCGTTTTCGAGTTGGCTTCGTACACCAGACACTTTAGCTCCTTTAAACCACGAGGGAATTGAATGTAGCGAGTCAAACATCCCAAAATTGTATTTAATGAGGTTTGAAAGGGCCTGCCAAACTTTCGATCATGATGGTGAATTTCCGGAAGTAAAAAAAAACTTCATGAGATGATAACTGTAGGTAGGAGAAAAAATCAGGCTTGACACTATGGCGCAGCACATATTTATGCATTAAAAACAGCCATCAAATAGAAAAGAATATCATAGGTAAGATTGCAAGGACAAATTCTCTTCTTTCTTTCTCTTCGACAATCTTTCAAGAATCAAATTTCAAAATCAGCATTCAAAAATCCAGTAACATCCTCAGCGCATTGTAGTTAAATGGTCACTATACTTTAAATTTTGCAGTTTCTCTAAAAATAAAATCGCCATTGCGATCGCAATTGTTTTTCAGCACTAAAATCCTTTGCATCCAGTGTTGCCACTCATCAACAATGATGAGCCGGTGTTATAAACGTAACATATACATGTAACACCGTGTTATATACATTTATTATCAGGAAAGATGAAATGCGTGCATACCACAGCGATTCAAGATCCTGATAAAACTTCGTATTTTTTCACTACTTGAGTTATGTATATTTTGATTTAGTCAGTAATGAGGATAGTACTTTGTCATCACTGTCAGATTGTTAAATAGTCATTGTTAGTCGTTCCATAAACCGTTAAGCATTTGCCCGAATGCAGAAACGCCTCATGCGTATTAATAGAGTGATGGTATCCATAAGCCACAGCATATATTCAATAAGTACGGCGGAAACGTTCAATAAGTAACTTTATGGGTTCCAAAAATCGTCTCATGACTAAAATATCGCGATTGATGTAGTTAAACATTTATGAGTCACAAAAATTTAATGGAGTGCTTGGCCATAACTGCCCACCGCAGAGTTTGGTCATCCGGCCATTAGTCTGGTGTTTTTTTCCTCTCTTTTCTCATGCCAAACTCACTATTTAGTGTGCCCAGCAGAAAGTTCTGCGGCGGAAAACCACGAATTTATTTTACGTAGTCCGCAAGATTTTTGGGACGTTATCCTTAGGAGGAATTAGCTTCCAATATAACGATTTCATTGGTTTTACCAAAGTTCAGCTTCGCCGAAAAAATCATTCGAATTGTAGTGACCACAAAAACTTGCAGTATTTCTAAAAAAAAGTCCTCATACGTCATATCAACCATTATGTGAGGGTGCAATGTAAGCAATGAAAATATGGGTAAGTTCTCTTTCAAAAAAATGCCGTTCCAGATACATTATTAATGAATACGTACGGAATGATATAGTGATATTCTCCCAATCTCGCTAGGAGTCCGTGCTGGTTGATTCTCAAGATTTTTCTGCTGATTAATGACTCGCGGCCTACTGAAATCTGTTCCAAGATGCTTGACGATTGTTTCAGCCTCTACTACAACACTTCCACTTTCAACAACTGCATTTCCTCGGTGTTTTTTCATGTCTGTCATTTTTTAAATGTGATTTTTGAAGTAAGTCCACACTTTTTGAGTGTAGAGCATTTTCCACCGGTTGCAGGAGTTCCAAATATGCTATGAAACAAATAATATCTAGGAATTCTGATATTTTAGCAGCGCTATGTTTTTGAAAAGCAGCTTTTCTCGTTTCAATGGTACCGTCTGTTGCTGGTTTTTCAGGCGCCATAACAATTTGCACATGTTCCTTGAATGTTGCGATACTTTTTATATGTTTTAGACCAACGGGTTTCACAGATCATTGGTATCTTTGTTATGGATTATCGATTTCTTGCCGGGCAGCATTATTATTACCTATTGATATTATCATAATAACGTCTAAAAATGCTGTGGTGTCTGTCTGCCTGTATGTTCTATGCTCGTTACGCATCTCCTCAAAAACGACTAAACCGATTGAGCTGAAATTTTGTGGGATTCAAGCGTATTCACTAGAAGGTGCTATAGACTATATAAAAAAGGCTCAGGGCCCCTAGCCCTGTTTCCCATCATTTTAAGACCCGGGTTCGATTCCTGGCGACAATTATGTGTTAAAATTGGTTGAAATTGACTTTTTTAACTTATGGAAGCGCAAGAGTTTTTTTATTTTGATCAGTAAAATAACTAAATGTTAATCGATTTCTTTCATTCTTTCTGTATTTAAAGGGAAATTGTTTAAAATTTCTTATTCATTTAACCGATCTACAAATTTCCTGGAGGTTTCTGGGAAATATGTAATTTACCTTGAAGTTTACTGTTTTTTCGGTTATTTTCCGAGCGTTGTAAGGTCCTTGGCATTGTCTTCTCCGAAATGAAAACATCGTTGATGCTCAAACAGCTCGTTGTAGAGAGATGCTGTTAACGGCAGTATGCTTCTCGCGAGGATATAGGAAGGTACTGAAGGCATTGTAGGCTATTGGTGAATCAAGGTCAGCCATATTTTTCCGCACAAAGATGCGTGCTGACTGCTAGCACCCCTCACGGATTTTGGTTTGCATTCGGTAAAAATTAAGAGTATTTAAATAATGCTTCAACGGTGTTCAAATTGTATTTTTTTATTCTTTATGGGTTTGTGCATTTGAACCGACCTGAGAGATGAAGAGAAGAGATGGAACGCTTTATAAATCGTCATTGATTGAGATAGCTTGAGATTTGAGATAGTTTAAGAAAAACCAGGGAATAAAATTCAAAACGCAGTGGAACAGCGCCGATTTGACAATGGGACGATCTCGGGCTTGAATCCAGTCTCGGGCATGTTTGTCTTAGGGTTAAGCAAAGGATTATTAGGTAAGAAGGCGCAATATGAACTGAAGCAGAGTTGGCGCATTTTTATACTTAATTCCACTACTCTCTTTCTCCCACCCCGGTGATGGATGTATATACTTTTGCTCATATATCAACCTTACGATCGCTTCGATGATGATTTCGGCCATTTCGACAATTAATACGTTCGTGCAAACTTTAATGTTATGATTCGTTACTTGAAGATGATTGTCTACCGCGTGTCCTACCACGTTTGTCCATTTTTCTAGACAACAGTAGATGAGGCTTTTCAAGGATATTTAAATTTCAGCATCAATATGGAGATCATCAGAAGTAAATTCTTGTCTAGAAAAATTGACAAACGTAGTGTAGGAAACCCGGGAGATTAGCATGAAGCTACTTGCGCCGTAGAAGGCTTCATAAAGATATGACCTTTTACTACTAATGTAAGACTTCGAGAAGTATTGAACCCTTCCCTATGAAGAAACAGTCGAATATCGAACCCCGTGAGATTCGGTCCATTCCTTCCTTTTTCGCACTACTGCACGATAGCAATAAAGTCGCAGCGACGACGGTGGGGGCAGCCGAAGAAAGGTCGTGTCTCGGAATAAAAAAAAGAAGAAATCATTCCCCCATTACGGAGCGTCTCCCGTCGAGTCTCATTAAGTAAGACGCACGGTCGTAATTGGGCGGCTCCCTGGGATGTGCCGCACGCTCGCTCTCATGCTCTCCCTCCCCCAAGTCCTTCGCCGACTTAACCCTCCCTCACCCCCATCGCCTTTATCAGTTGCCGGAGGCGAACGCAGAGTATGCATGCGGAAAAGGTTTCTCATCGCTGGATCTCTTCTTCTTCTCCTCCCCAGACTTTTGTTAACTCTTTTGTTAATGGTGGTCGTGGTTTGCTTATAGCTCACGAGCCTTCGACGAGTGCATATGACCGTATCACACCGGAGATGGAGTACTTGAGGTATTTTCCTGTTTTCCGGGGTCGTCATCAAATTGGGTGCAGCTCTCTTAAAAAAAATTTCGATTCCTAAATTCTGCTATCAGTCATGACATCATCATGGTGGCTCATAATTTTATGTGCAAAATTTAAGATAAAAGATAACCGACTTGATTCAGTACCCCACAGCACCTTACCTTAGTCGAATTTTATGCCGCATTTCAGCATCAGCGTCTTGCACAAAAAATATCACTAAGAAATATTAACTCGGAACCGAAATCGCTATTTCGTGCACTAAATCGTTAGATGGAAACGAAAAATGAATTTAGTGAAAAAAAGTAATATTCTAACCGGAGCCATTCATTCATAAATCAAAAATTGAAATAAACAAAAGGTGACGTCCACCGAATGAGCTGCGTTAAGGATTACTACGTCATCTACCTCCCGTCGTTGACTGTGCTGAGGAATAACGGGAAGGTAGCGGAGGTGGGGAGGGGAGGTCTGCCTGAAGAGATCCTGTCACCTACACTTCCATTGGCAAAGTCAGCTGTGTGTCCCCCATTGTGATAAGGCAATGGAGCTTCCCGATCCCAGTCATGATTGGACGAAATGGATGACGTTCAGATCCTTTGCACGCCCACTTTTACGAAAGGGTTGAAAACGTCAGTTTTTCGCCACCTATAAATCTAGAATTAATTGACGGACCCAAGAACGTAAAATACTGCTCTTTTTATTTTACAAACTCTATCAGATTCTGCAAGAAAAAATATGGTAAACGACCCCTATCAGTGTTCTGGCGATATTGTGCGGAATTTGAACATCATCACCAGAATACTATGTGAGTGAAGTTTTATTTTTTGTCCCAAAATTGCATTATTTATGTCACAAGGAAATAACTAACCGGAGGTAACTAATTATAGGGACATTTAGAACAGCTGTAATTGGAAGTTTTTTGAGGGTATTGATATATAGCATTATGTCATAATGTTTTTAAAATCAGGAGTGGATTGATTGATCTAAATTTCGAATCGTATTTGTCGTTATGATAATGATAAACCCCAAGAAGCCCACTGCTTTAAGCAATCATCCCAACGACTTGTTCCACAAAGAGATTAAAGACTTAGGGTACTAAACAAAATTTGAAAAATGACCATCACGTTTTCGCTCCCTTAAGTGCAATTAAGAAAAAATAAAGATAACCTGAGAGCGCACATTATGAAGATCGGTGATTGGGCCTCCTGGCTTCCAGAGAAAGAAGGGATGATAACGAATTCGGGCCCTCTGATACGTGGGCATAAATTTAAAAGTTGGGAAAGTTATGGAGTGCTGGATGAATAACGGACGAAGCGGTGCTGGCTATGGTATGGGAAGAGGAAAGAAATTGCTGGAGAAAAATAAAGGAGGCAGAAAACAGAAGGAGGATGAAAGAAGCAGGAAGGGCTCTGGAAGTAGGGCGAGTAAAGTGAGAGAGAGGAAAAGTATAGTATAGGTCCAGTAAGGAGGGATGACTTATATTAATAGAGCTGAAAAAAGACGTGAAATTAGAATGATGAAAATGCGACATACTAGTTGGAGTTCGCGCTATACAGTTAGAGGAACATGTTTGCCTGGCTCTTATGATGGCGTTTGGCGGTACATTAGACAGTAACAGGCCGGCCTGGAAACCAAATGGTTGAAGGTTCGAATCCCTTCTCGGGCAAAGATATTATTCGCCTTAGGATTGAGTTGAGGAGTAATTAAATGGCAATTCGGTACTAGCACATGGCATGCTGTCGCTACATCAATTGTTGTTTGATGGTTTGCATACGCAGGGGCACATGAGGCTTCGGACCGCGTTTATGACTTGAGGATTAAGTCACTACATTAAGAGTGGGCGATGTAATCTCAGTAGTAGGAGAGCCTTAGCTTTTTCTCTTCCTCTTCGTTACACCATTCAAAACTCAACTCATTGGTGTTCAAGCGAGAGCGGTGGTGGGTTACTTAGTTTCGGCGTCGCTAGCATAGAAGGAAGGGCCAGACAACTTTAAAATATGTTAGCGCTTCCATTAAAGTTAATCACAAGGGGGAGGGGGAGGTGGGGATAGAGTTTTTACGGCCTTCCCGTGCAGTGACCTCCAGCGAGCGCGCGCTTAATTTGGCCGACCAAATTAAGCGCGCTCCAAATTAAGGGAATCGCCTGGCACGCGCGGGCGTGAATGATCACGTCGCCTCACTTTTAATGATTCCGGAATCGGTGAAAGTATTAAAAAAAGGGGGTTCCCTTAAAGATGAACTGACGGCTGAGGCTGTATCGCAACAAACAGACGGTTGCGGTTTTCTCGATCCATGCACGGTGATGCTCGCCTTAGAATGCACTCGAGGTCTCTTGCATGAGTCTTAATTAATAAAAATTAAATTTCACTTCTTTCCAGCCTCCCTTCCCTTCTGACGCATATTCTACCACCTTCATATGCACTTTTAGCGGAAATCTAGTCTCTACCACCTCCTATCCGCAAAAAAATGCGGGCCCTTTTCAAGGTTGGCCCCTCCCTGCGAAAATAGTTCCGACGCCCCTGGTAGGCCGCTCTGGTGAAGTAAAGGCCGTGGGTTCGCGATCCGGCATGGATTTCGTAGTAGTAGACTCTTGAATTTTAGGTGCTCTAACGTCTAAGGTCTTATCTAGCTAAGGTAAGACAATATTTTCAGTGATGACGTTAAAAATATTTTGCGAACCCGAACTTACTGTGGTAGAGTGGACCATAATCACACAATTAGAGAAATTGATTGCCGAACTGACAGATTCAAAATGCCCTTTTTTCCTCGTATTATTAGGGATATGAATAGCAGTAACTGTATACAATGCGAGTTTATCAATGGATAGCATAGGTAGCTGCATGTTGGTATGAGGACATGAAGCTAATTCAACTCACAGCATGTTTTTGCATGCTTGCTTTACAATTTTTATCTTTATTTAAATAGCGAAGTTTAGACTAGAATATTATTACTAATCCTTTTTTATGCATGATATATGTAGTGCATGTTTGGTGAGAATTCACCCCCTGCCACACACCTTTATGGTGGCTTGCAGGGCATTATGTAGATGTAGATATCGCACCATGTACTTTCTTAAATATGAGACGATCACACCATGCCCGAGGCTGGATTCGAACCCGTGATCCTTTGGGCTGTCAGGCTGGGGCATTACTGTCTTGTTTACCAGGGCCGGTGGATGGATGTTGTTTATGCCTTAAGATTATGTTCAGGTCAGATGGTCGGAGCACCTAAAACCCGAATAATACTATCACTGTAGTTGCCCTTTGTTCAACCAATTTCGTTGCCCCTATTATCCGTATATCCCTTCTTCTCCGTTATTCTCTCATCCTTCTCTCACTTTCAACTTTTTCGCCATCTTCCATGTCTGCATCTAACAATAAGAGATGTCATATCTGTCATCATCAACTTAAACTGGCGTAAGTTCGCCAGAATAATCTGCAATGAATAACAACACAGTATCTTAGGAAGTCACGCACGAGTCTTCTTGTATTCAAATATGTAAATATACTGTGTTTCCTTTGATTGGGCTGGAGTTTATGGAAAAAAATAATGATATTTGTGTGCAATCCTTATTGACGTAACGCTTGATTATACGCCAAAATAAGCATAATATTGTTAGTCGATTCTTTCCTCCTTTCATGCCTCCTGTATAAATCAATGAGGTGATTTCCTTTGGATACAGTTTTAAATATTTTGTTTACACACAATATTTTTTTGACATTCTTTTCATGACTGAGACTTTGGAATCTATCAAGACTGGAGATAATCCGGTGTGTACTGGCAAAAATGTGTTTAACGCTTGCTTAAGAGCAGCATATGTCTCCACCTTGAACTCATAAAACTAAAATATGACCCAGTTTTTGATTTTTTTCATGTGAGCAGAATTTATAAAATACGGCGACAGTAATTTTGGAAGAGCACGACTTGCTTTGATGTCCAAACTGAAGAATAGTTCGTAAACACCGCTTGATGGGGTGATAATTATCGAGAAAACACCAGTTCATTCTTCTTCTATCTATTTTTTGGGCTTTGGGCCAATTCTTTAGCCATTGAGAAACTTTTATTGAGTCTTTTCGCTAGGAATATTCCCTTCTCCTCTTTTCACATTTGGTGCGTTTCCCCAACACATTTCTACCATACTGTTTTCGTTCTCTTCTGCTGAATCTGTCGGAAGATTAGTCAGGTACAGCTCTATGAGCTAGCTGAGTTACTCAGAACACCACTGCCGGTACCTATCTCGGTAAAGAAGAATGTTTTCTGACGAGATTTGACGATTGTCACCGATAAAAAAATGTTGCTTACTGTTTAAAAATAAGGTCCCGCAATTGAATTAGAATAATAATATCATTTAGCATCGTTAAGGCACTGAAGCCTCCTTCCATTTTGTCTCAGATTTGAGAGAAATATTCCAATTCAAGTGATTGAGGCAATGAAAACCAACTCACAATCCAGGAAACGCCTTCAATGCCATGATCGAATCTGCGTTGAATTCTCTCTTCAATTCGAGGCTTTTCATTGTTTACTTTACAAACACTCTTCCCCCTAACTACGGTTGCCACCTCTCTCAGTATTCCGGCAGTCTCCGGGAATTGAAGTTTATTAGACACGTCACCCCCAGCTCCCAGACGGAAGCAGAGATATCCCGGATGTTAGCTATCAAGTAACTCGACTCTTCATTTACCTAAAAAAGTACAAATTTCGTTAATCAAGCCAAAGTATTGAAATGAGGTAAAGGAAAATTTTTGCAAAGTAGGTATTTCCTATCGATCCCAGTGACTAACTCTACCTGCATAAAGATTTTTATTTGAATTAATAAGCTGCGATGTAGAAACATAAGGAAGACAGACATTTTAACGCCTGGTAAGGACTTCCATATTCTTTTATTTGCAAAACTAACCCATTTGCTAGGTGTACGAGGATATCGAAGTTTTAAATTCATTAAATAATAGAAGTTTTTGAAATGAAACCCGGCTCAATATAAACTGCAGTTATTTGATGAATATACTCAGTGTTAAAATTAGATTTAGTAATTATCTTTAATGTAATGAAATGAATTTCAGTAGTTTGAATACATTTTTTCAATGCACGAAATTTCACCACAATACAGAGGTTTCAGTGAATGCTACCGTATTTCTGTACTCTTTGCGTTGTAATATTGACAGAGATTCATTGAAAGTTTTATCCTACCGATATATCCCATAATTTTGGCGAGCTAATTTTCATATATTCTGTAATAGATCGTTCATAAGGTGGTAGCCTTAGTTGATATATCCCCTTCCTTAATTCCTAATGCAAATTATCCCCACACTCCACGACCTGCCTACCTATATTGGCACAAAAAAGCTTACCTGTAGTTCATGTCTCCTTATAACCCCAACTATTACGAAAAACTATATATGTAGACGTATTATAATTAAGTGTGATACATCTGAGATGACTAAACTTAATAGTGACAGGATCAAATAGCCTACCGGCCATAATTAGGATGTATAAAAGAGAGAGCCAACGAAGAGAGAACGGAGTTGAATAAAAACACTGATAAGAACACAGGATAATTTAACTTGGCAGATTAAGAGAATCGATAAAAAGAAAATAAAGGCAATGATTGATATGTAGTAGCAAAAAAATATATCAAGACTAATGCTTAATTCGAGAAACAAAAGCTAGAAGGGGTGAGTGAGTATATAGGAAGCCGAAAAACTAGCAATGGGCGAAGCAGGAAGGAAATAGCAGAATTGCGTAGGCCCGTATTCATAGTCAGGTGAAGTGCGTTCCACCCAAGGACGAATTTTACTTACGGCTGGAAATACAAGCATGGAAGTAGGGAAACGATTTATCACAACATACATCTGGAACACTCTTCTTTATTGGTGGCGAGGCATGGGTGATGACAGCAATTGGGAATTATAGGCTGGTAGCGAACGAAATTTGGTGCAGAAGAACGATGAAGATAAAATGTATCGACTAAGTGACTAACGAAGAAATTCTAAGAAAAATGGGCGAAAAGAGAAGTCCACTGAAAACTGAAAAAAAGAGGAAGACGGGACAACCATATCAATTGAGACATGATGGCCTGATGAAGACAATCGTCGAAGGTCAAGTAAACGGGAAGAATGGCAAAGGAAGGCCTCTTATGTAATGTGTGAAACAATTAAATGATTAGAAAGGGAATTAAAAGAGCTACCATTAATGTATATTCATGTATGTTTTTTATGAGGAATAAATTATTATTATAATTGCTCAAACACGAAGAGATTAGGCATTAGGAGAACCGAGTGGAGTGCTGCATCAAACTAATCTTAAAATTATTGACTGATTATGATAAGGAAGACGTGCAATTGGATGAGATAAGAGGTTAATGTACAAGCAAAAAGCGAGGGATGAAGAACTACTCAAAATATTCATATAAAGCAGTGCATTAGAAGAAAAGAACGATGGAGCTCAAAGGAGCGGTAAGCTTTGAAGGTGGTTGGTGGAAATTGAAAGCTCCGTAAAATTTCATCCAAGCCAATGATGAAGGTGAGAAGTGAGAAAGATAAACGGCGTCTCATCGAAAGAAGAACAAAGAATTATCCGACTAATTAAGCTCAATATAAAATTAATCTGGATTTGGTATCCCAAAAAAGCTGGAGGTTAACTAGAAACACCTTTCATTAAATGATGAGGACAAAAATATTCCTCACACCTCGCTGGCGCATTTAATAACAATACGTTAATGAAGATAAAATGGATCGACCGAGTGACTAACGATGGAGTTGCATGAAGAAGCGTTTAATAGCAATACGTATTGGATAACCATAATTTAAGAACTTTTGTGATAGCTGGTATTTCCGACTTACTGGTCGTCGTAGACGAATCCGTAGTCCACCGTGTTGACGTAGAGAAGGAAGGCGAAGATAGCGCACGCGATCTTGATCCACAGCGCGGAGTCCTCCGCCTTCGACGGCGCAACCTTGCCTCTTCCCTTGGCCACTGAAGTTGGGGGCGGGCGGGGTGCAGAAGTCGGTGGGCCCCTTGTGGAGGCCACGGCGGACCCCACCGGACGCCCTCGGGAAGCAGCCGCGACCCCAGTGTCCCCTCCGCGATGGACCACTTCGGCTGGAAAAGTGAGGAAAGGGAGATGTCAGACCGCGTTGATTTAAATCGGTGGTGCATACTCTTCGCCAGATATCGTCATCTTTACTACGTAGTCATCAAGAGTGGGATTTGTTTTGAATCTCTCCCCTCGAATGTGCAAGAGAAGAATGGGGTCGTTTACCATATCTTTTTAATTACCAAATCTGATCGTTTGCAAAATAAAAAAAACAGCGTTTTTCCGTTCTTCGATCCATCGATTAGTTCTCGAGTTATAAGCGACGAAAAAACTGATATTTTTAACCATTTCGGAAAAGTGGGCGTGCATGCGACTTAGTGCGCCATCCACTTCGTCCAATCACAACTTAGCTCGCGAAGCTACTTCGCCTTTTCACAATTGGGGGCACACAGCTGACTCCGCCAATGGAAGTGGTTGCCACAGGATCTGTGCGAGCGGGGAGACCCTCACCCCTCCGCTCCCTTCCTTTTCCCCAAAAACAGTCAAGGAAGAAAGGTGAATGACGTAGTAAGTCTCAGAGCAGCTTCTTCGGTGGGTGTCACCTTTTGCTTATTTTAATTTTTGATTTATGAGTGAATAACTCGGGTTAGAAGATTAATTTTTCACTAAAATTCATTTTTGGTTTTCATCTAACGATTTCGTGTGCAAAATTGCTATTTCGGTATCGAGTAAACGCCCCCATTGAAGCGGTATCGACAGGATATTTGCGAGCAGAGTTTTCGCCCCCACCTCCACTTCCCTCCCTTTCCCTTAAAACAGTCAAGGACGGGAGGGTGTTCCAAAATACCAAAAGTATCTGGGAGTCGAATTTACCACTGCGTTACAGTCCATAAAGTAAGCTCGCACACCAAATCTGGGCTCTGTCGGATAATATTTACCGGTCGACCAAGGGCCTTGAAATTTGAGAAAAACGACTAAAATAGTGTTAAAGTAGACAGCGCTACCTAATATCGCCACCAAAACGGAAAACTCGATGTGCTTGTAGTCTCTAGTTGTAATGTGCATTGTTAGAAGCACATATGACCAACCTTTTACCTTTCATGCCCTCACAGTGGGGTCAAAATATGTAGGTTGCCGGCCTGGCAACCCTAGGATTGAGGGTACGAATCCGACCTCGGGCATGGATGTTGTGATCGTCTTTTGAAAAAACTTGGATTACCGCGTTTGATTTAAAATTAGGCGTTTGAGCACCGAAAATCCAAGTCTTCTACAACTCCCATCCCAAGAGATCGGGTTCTAGTCTTGGTAGTGAAAGAAATTACGTAGATTCCGGATTCCTACTTTACTACTGTTTGCAGAGAACTTCAATTTCAGAGCATCATCTATCAGATGGGATACTAAACCATGGACCTCTTGTCGTGATTTGTTAAGAGCAGGCTCTTACCGTCGCCGAGTTTCTCCTAATGGAAGTCCTACCACTATACAATGACCCATCAATTCTAAAATGGCAAATCTGACCCCAGGTGTCGGTTTCTCCGCCAATAACAACCAGTTAGGAGACATCGTAGTCAAGGTAGTGAAGGGAGGTCGCGACTCAAAACCTAGGCTGGTGACTTATGCAATTCTCTCTCGATATGCGTGAGTTATGTAAAGGGCACACACCTCCACCGGACGCCCACTAAGACATGCGGCGATCGCGCCTTCCAAGGATGGCAAGCAGACCCTTCGGATTTCCATGAACATGACGCAAGATTATGCCGCATGCGATTTTCCAATCGATATTTGATTTAGCTTTTCTTTCTCTCAGGGCCTCGTGTATTAGTCAATCTGGTTTCCTTAGACGAAACCGATGCGGTACCAATTTATGAACCGAAGGGTAAATTGTATTTCGAGTAAAAGTAATTAGCAAGGACATGCACATTCCGGCAAAGAAGCTATGTTCTATGACAAAAAATCACCCATGCACGTTACGCCGCTGGTGAACAAAAGAATCATAGAGTTGGTCATTTCAGGGAGGCGACCGACAGCTAAAGTCGTTGCGCTATGTATAGGGACATGACATTTTCGCGAAACGTTTTTTGCGACAGGATTCACGAAATAAGCGACTTTTTGGGTTTAATCGCGAAATAACCGTGTCTTCTTTGAAACGCGATTTTTTAAATGAAATTTGAGATATTTTGCAAATGCCGAATTTTTGTAGCATGAAATATTTTCTTTAGTGATGACCGGATCGGATCTTTCATTTTTCTCGGTTCCGGATTCGGATCCAAATACACGGAGTAAAATCGGATCCGGATCGTAGATTTTAAATTTTCGCGGTTTAGCGATCGAAGTGCCCCGTGAATGGAATGTAGGTACGGTAGATATTGACAAGAAGAGGATGTGTAACTAAGGTCACGTAATTAGATGAAAACGTTCCCGTGCAACTAGAAGCAAAATAAAGATAGGTATATGACTTTTTTCCCCCATTACACCGGTATCGCGGGGGAAAAAAAAATGCGTAGGATGCCATGCGGGTAGCCTACATTCGCCGGGATCAGGCATATAACGAGAGCCATGAACGAGAGCTAGTGTACTGTGCGAAGTTCGATCCCAATCGCAGTTTAATTTTTTCTTTCATTCACTGCATCGAAAATGTTATCATATTCAATTTCAAACCATTTCATCTGAATACTCACTTTATTAGACTTTGCTGTTTAAATTAGATTTACAAATGAACCACTCATAAATTAAGGATGGTCAGGTCGGATCCAAAGAACCACGGGTCTTTCATTTCATTTGCTACTGAAATCATATCCAGAGACAGTAAAAATTCAGATCCGGATCGGAGATTTTAACATCTCGCGGCCTCGTGATCGATGCGCCCCGCGAATGGAATGCACGTATGGTAGATACCAACAAGGAGAGTTAAGTAACTCGGGTCACGAAATGAGAAGAAGATTTTTTCCGTGCCAAAAACGAGGAAAATAAAATAAAAAATACTCGTATTGACCTTTTTCTCCATAGGCTCGGATGTGCGAGAAAAAAAATTAAGCCGAATGTCATGCGGGTCGCCTACATTCGCCAGATTCCCGTGAACCTATGAGAGCGTAGTTGTTAAAAATGAGGGCTAGTGTACTGCCAGTCGCGAGTTCGATCCTTAACAATACCTAAGAATACAGCCGTGCTGAATTCCTAGGGTAATGCTATTAGGCTGTTAAAAAAGTAAGTTATCAGAAATTTAATGCCAAATTATAAGTAAAAAAAATAATTAAATTAGGCGAAAGGAAATGATTGGAAAAAATTTATATTACAGAATTAAATTGTGGAATCATTACGTTAACTTTACAGTGTATTTTTGAGTGACGCATTTGTAAATCTAGTTGAAGCGATAGAAGTACAAAAAAGTCAGTATCCACACACAAAGGTTGGAAATGAAGGATGATAAAGTTTTTTATTCAATGGTTGAAAGAAAAATTTTAAACAGCGTAAGAATCGAACTTCATTACCTGCAGTCCACTACTCCACTCTGTTATTGTTATTACCATTATCTCATTAATTTGCCTTTAACTTAATTTTGCCTACTGTGTTTTTTATGTTGCGTAGGGTAGCCATAACTTCTGTATTGGATCTCAAATGTATGTAATTAACTGTTTGTTCACATTGGTATGAAGTATTTATTAATAATATTTAAAAAAACCCTTCCTTTAAGACTCCTTTTTCCCAACATTACACACAGCTTTCACCTTTTGAAAACGGTTTTATTTACCGCATTTGTCATTTTAAACACCGCTTTTGATGATTTTTATTTACCATTTTTCGGTGTCCCTAGCTATATAGGATAGGTATGGATTGGTTGCGCTATATAGGTAGGTATGGATGAAGGTATGGATTTTCATGGAATGGAGGAGGGGTGGAGAGAAACCCGACGTCAGCATTAAACTTCCTAAGGAAGGACCCTTTGACGTCCTTCCTAAGGAAGGACGTCAAAGGGTCCACAGTTCATCGTCCCATCCGACGGAGAGAGTACTGTGTTCAAATAAGACACTTGATCAGGGGCCAGCAAGCCGATGAATAAAATCTCGCATTGACAGGATTCAACTCCGGGTCTTCGGAATAGTAAGCTCTACTCACAACACTAGGTCTAACTCCACTAGTTCTTTATCTGCATGATGCCTATTTGATTGTGATATTCATTGCATAATCACTCCATCTGTACGCTACTACGCGAGCACTATCATTAACGGATCTCTTCTATTCCCCAGGCCACAAACGTCATTGAACCTTGAAATTATTTTTCGAGCGTAAAATTCTCCGAAATCTTTATTTCGTATCGGATAGATGCGGTTGCGACATAACCAAGGTCTCTTTATACTCATAACTTATATTGCTTTTTCTCCAGTCTTATGCTCTTTGAGCAGAGTAGTGGCCTTTTGTCCATGAATGCCGTCTTAGTTTGGGCTATTTGACGCTTGATGTCTGTCGTGCTTCTTCCATTCCAGGTGATGGTGCTCCCGAGGTAGGTGAATGATTCCACTTGCTCAAATCTTTCTCCTTTGAGGTGGACCTCGGCCACTATTTTCTCTCTTACGCACACAAGTATCTTGGTTTTCTTCTTATTCGACATTCATGTTGTATTCCTGGAACACTTTTTCAATTTTATTCAGTCAGTTCTGTAGGTCTTCCTCGTTTACCGCTACGATAGCGATATCATCAGCGAAGCGTAGCATGTTGATTTCTTCTCCATTCACTTTGATTCCTTTCGTACCTTGTTCTTCTATTTCTTTTATCGCTTCCTCCATGTACATATTAAAGAGTGCTGCTGACAGGTTTCATCCTTGTCGGACTCAGTTAATTTTTGCCTCTTCGACATTATCGAACGCCTTCTCCAAGTCCACAAAGGCTATATACAATGGTTTGCTCGCGTGGATCATTTTCTCTACCAGTAGTCTCAGCATAGTATTGCCTCCCTTGTCCCCATTCTTCCTAAATCCAAATTGGTTTTTTGACAGGTTTTCTTCGATTTTTCTTTCAATTCTTCAGCCTACTATCCGAGTAAGGACTTTGGTGGCATGTGACACTAGACTCAAGGTTCGGTGCTCCTCGCATTTCTTCCTTGCCCTCTTCGGTATGGACACCATTAAGCTCCTCTTGAAGTCTTCTGGCAGATTTCCGGATTCGTAACAATCTTGGATTATTCCATATAGTGCGTCTAGCGCTATTTCACCAAGTGCTTTGATTACTTCTCCGCTGATTTTATCTTCTCCGGGTGCCTTTCCAGTCTTCAGGTCTCTTACTGCTCTCTATAAATTGCTTCCTAGTATAATCACGAAAAGGTGCAAAATTCTAGGTCAATTAGTGGTCACATGTTGCGCCACATTCATTATATCCTGCCGTGCGCTCTGATTGGCTGAGGGACATCTTCAGGGTAGGAAAAAAAAGACGCTGAAAATACGGAAAAAGGAGTGGGAGTAGGGGCGGATCCCGGGGGCTGTCACCCCTCTCACCCTTCCCCCCTCCTCCTTCCCGGAAAAATGATTTCAATAATACATATTGATAGACTGTCTTTTCAATGGAGGGGTGGGGGTTAGGCGGAAAAGAATGGTGACCGCCCCCCCAAACCCTAAGTCTGGGTCAGCCCCTAGGTAGTTGTCCCTATCACTTGAGATATCCCAGAAAATGATCAGTTTTAATGGTTATTTTGTCTGCTATCATTTGAGCTATCATTGCCTCATTCCCTGGACATGTGCGCGAAAAATGGTGCTATAGGTGGCGGTGCTTTGAGATACTGAAAATTAAACAGGTACCTGATGATTACCGATGTGTTATCTCATTTGCTGATCACTAAAACTCGGATATGTAAGACGCGATTCCATTCCTTCGCGAATGACTACCCAAATGAAGCCTTACATTCTATTCCATTACATAATTAGGGTCATTATAATTATTGATTTCAATGAATCAAATGGGCAGAAGCAGTTCAAATTAACATGGGCAGCAAGAACATCATACCAGTTACAAATCACATATCTTTTGTAATTTACCTCTTTAGTTAGTTCCCATTCCATGAGCCGGATGAATAAAAGTTGAGCAAATGCTTACGAGCATGAGCATGGAGTATAAGCATTTGCTCGGAGCAAAAGGTCGGAGCATTTGCTACAGTCTGCCCAAGGTCCTCGCGACAACATTCGATGTGTCCGGATTGGCAGTGCAGGCTCGTTTGGGACTGTACAAAGCAACAGTCGAAAAGTGACAAGTGTAGAGAGCACACGCTAGTCCAGCATTCAGAAATGGAAGATAATTACGAAAGTGACGTAGGCGATTGCCATGTGGAGGGAAACTCGTCAAAATTGACGTTTATATCGCAACAAATTTTTAAATATCCGGAGATACTCGAAAAATCTCAACTTCCACGAATTAAAATGAAGAAAGAGGAAGCGCTGAAGACTGTTTCGACCAATTACGAAAAAAACTTTGGTGAAATGCTTTCTGTGGGTCAGCTTCTAAAAAAAAGTCAACAACATGAAGACAAGGCTTCGTAAAAAAAACAGACTTAAACAGGACCGGGAATAAGCCTGTAAGACTTCAAGAATGGGAGACTGTGCTGTACACGGCGATGCAGGGCAACATCAACCCAGCAGTCAGCAAAATCTCTGGTAAGTTAAAATTTCCTTCAAATGTTTGTGATGTAATGATGGTCTCTCATGATTCCAAAATAACGACGTATTAAAATCCATACTATTGCTACCCCTGATAAAAATTTAAAAGTTGCGGCCATTGAATTTGCAAAAAGGCAATCCGTAAACATATTTTGCAGGCAGGCGTCAAATAATTGCCTAGCGAATGTACTTTAAATTATAGTTAATCATCTCAACACTTTTATCCTCAAATAAATATTCAGTTATAAGCTTTATTCATGGATAAGATAATACCTGGAATAACTTTAATTTGGTACCACGCATAATATTCACAAATGTTAGCATGGCGAATGAAGTTTTCTTGACTTGTTCCTCCATGTTTACCAGCACTGATATTAATAAATTCACTTCCTTCGTGCCGGATAAAATCTGTCTCCGCTTCTTATCATTCCACGATGAGTCTACCTTGTAAGATTTTCGATTTTCAAACCTCATATGCTAGCCGTCAAACTTTTTCATATTTATTAACTTTGAAAGTTATTTTACTACTTTGTATCCTATGTGATCGTTCTCTCAAAACTTTGACTTACGTTAAATGATTAAATTATCCCCACTCTTAAGTATTCATTTTGTCAGTTGTCCTGAAAATGACTAATTAATGAATATAAAATAAATTACTAATGCTTTGTTGATAACAACGCAACCGAGAACGCTGTTATATAACGTCTCGTTCGGGAAAAAACGTTACAGAAAACACACATAATAAATTTTTCCTAATTTGATATAATTATAATATTTATAGCATACATAGACAAAAGTCTTATGTACTGTTAAATTTTGGTGCCGATACTACAGCGATCCTAAGAAAATTCAATTTAAACTTGACCATTTTTAGAAATACGCCGAAAACGGGCACTTTTTACGTGCTCGTATTGATAAAATATATTTTAAGTTTTAAAACATTCCATATGATAACGTTAAACGAATTGCGGTTCAAACTCAAGAGCACATAGTTTTGTGTCCGATAACAGATTCATGATCCATTCTTAGGGAGAAAAATTGTCATAAAAGTTGTGTCATGGCATTATATTATCTTTATGTTTAATAATACAGATAATTCTACAAAATGGCATGAAAATGCAGTTGAAATGATACCTAAACTAATTGTTTTCAGGAGCCCTGAGCTTTGGTGAAGACCCAAATCGAATATATGGTCCATGCTCTGAAGCAAGCATCGGTGAAAGTTCAAGTCCTCAAGGAACCAGCCAAATGTCACCAATTCATCCTTTGCCAACAAAGACTTCAAGCCTTCGAAAAAGGAATATCTTGCATAAGTATGAGACTGAAGAGACCATTAACTTATCAAATTCAGAACCACAACGACTTATGCTCTTAGAGCAGTTATCAACTGCCAGAACTCAGAGGCAATACTATAAAGAAATGCTTGAAAATGAAAGTAGTTCACAGACTGATACTATTACACGCAGTAATGAATTAAGTTTTAGCCAACTGTAAAAGTTTTTTCTGTGTATTTCAGTTATTTTTATTCAATAAACATTAATCAGATTTCAAATTGTGAAAACTAAATACTGACCTTTTATTTCCAACTTTCATTGCATTCTACTCTTGCTCTTGGTTATGTATAATTCTTGCTATAGTACTCCGTTTTTGGCAACCACGTTGACGTAATTCTCCTTCATCAATGGGTGCATGAGCATCTTCGATGTTTACGATTTCTCCTCCTTCCTCATTTCCCGCGAAATCATCATCTCGGAGATGTTTTGCAACATTATGCAGCACAAAACAACAAACTATAATGGAAGGTATCCTTTGAGGTAGTACTCGGCAGACTTACTGCAGAATTGGAAACCTCCTCTTTAGTTGGCCGAAACATCTCTCGATTATAACCCGTTCCTTCTTGAAAATCCGGTTGTATGCTCTCAGCATAAGTTCCACAGGATTACGATAGGGAGTCATCAGCCATTAAGTTGAGGTTTTCCTGACGATTGAATCTCACTCTTCTTTCACGCGATTACAAGATTTATGTTGTGGACGCTTGAAAAGACAACAAGCATATGTTCTTATCCACGTCCTACCTCGGGTATCTAGTAGCCGTGGAAGAAGGAATTCTCTCCGTCTGAAACACAAAACTAAAATCTTCTCCCGAGTCTTACGTACAACAAGGCTGACACAATACTTTGGAGCCACTCAACTCGCGCTGAAGAAGGTTGATGCGGAATGTATTTCTTTTATTTTTTTCTGGGCGTCCCCTCGAAACTCGAATTAAACCCCCGAAGAGGAAAAAAAGAAGGCCACGGTGTGATTGTCCCGCTCTCTTTTCTGGTTTACGTCGGTGAAAGTGGTCCTCGAGGATATGACAATCCATCGCCGCGATGAATAAATGAAATTGCCCTGCTCCCGCTTTTTCCTGAATAGCCGAGCTCCACCCCCACACGCTCTTTCTCTCTCTTTCTGACCTTCCCCTACCCCCCATATCCCCTTCCCCTCTTCATCTCTTACCCCTTTCCCCACAATCTCTTTTTGCCTCCTCCGCCTACTTGCATTCCATCCCCAACGGCGGCGTTCGGCTCTCGCCGCATATATTATTTGCACTTCCTGCCCTAGTCGAATTCTGCGGGCAAAAATGACGTTCAAAAGGTTCGACAGGAGCAGTCAATTATTCCTCCTATATTTGCATATCCAAAAGTAAATTTCATGCATACGGAGATACCTTGATTGCCGTCACAGCTAGTCAAAAGAAGGGAGAAAATTGATTGAAATAAATAAACGAATGAAAAAATTGCGATGGGGAAGAGAGGTCATACTGTCCGTTGTTTTCGAGAGATTTTTCGATGGGGTGGGGTGGCTGAACGCTTCCAGATTGGCTGTGCCGAATCGTTACGTAAACGGTCGATTAGTTATTCTACATTTTAGTGCTTTAGGGAACAAATATTTTCCTTCCAGTGACTTCGAGAGCACCCTGTTTTTCTCCGCTACTTTTTTTTTTTCGCAGAATGCGTTTGAAATGACGGAGGTATTTGATCTGGAATGACCGAAATCAGTCCATGGTGTAACTAGGTGAAAATTATTTGAAGAGATTGTCACGATATGAAAATATCGTACATAACGATCGCTCAGAAAACGTAACGGAGAAAATAGAATCATCCGCGCGTTTTAATTTTTCGATTTAGTAACCTATTGGTGGAAGCAATGCAGGCGCAAGGCGTAAGTTAAGGGTAACGGAGGTTTTAGTCACCGGATCTAGTTGAAAAAATTACCAGAGATTCTGTAAAATAGTATGTTCTTGGATAGCCTTTATCTAATCTTCCCCTCCTAAATGTCGAGACTTCCGTGACTAAACTGGGCACTTAAATTTACGTATGCCTACGTGACATCTTTTTTTGACACTCTTTCCATCTTCAATCTTCCGTCATAATCCTCAACATCCTTATTTATCTCCTCTCGCTCCCCATCATGTATTATATTTTTCACCAGCTCCGACCTTCAAGAGCCCATTGGGTAACGATACGTTTTCTGCACATTTATTCTACTTCCGAACTATTTTCTACTCCAGTGTTTCCCAGCTGGTAGGACGCATCCAACTATTAATTTTTTTAATACTGGGATGGACTAGAATGGACTCAAGCCTACCAAATACGTCACCTGCCCTTAACTCCTGTGAGGATATCATTAAAACGTAGCAAAAGTATTTACCTGCAAGCGTGCGAAAGTTGAAAAAACTGCACTTCTCTATATATTTTGGTGGAACTTGGTTTTTCTGGGGTTGGAAATTTTAACAAAAACTAAAAAGGCTGTGAACTCCTACTCTACAACTTCCTTTTCTGCTCACTATGCCACCTTATAAGCCAATAGAATTAACATTTTTCAGATAATCGTTGATTAAAAGGGATATTTCTTTCATTCTAAGGGACCTTGGTATGCGATCAAATGATGGTGCGCCATGGAATTGAAACAATTTCAAGAATAATTGAATAATATTTCTCAGAGGAAGCTTGGCTTACGCTGCTGGTATGTTTTTTACCAAGTAACAAGTTCTTTGGACGAGATCGTGACATTCATCGGAAGAACGTCTCATGATTCAAGAGCGAGGGTGTAAGGAGAGGTAGCGTGGTGTCGATATCCGCTACGCTTCACCCACTTCCACTCGACAAAATTCCTTTGATGTGAGATTAAGTTACCTCATGGTTGTTGCGAGTAGAGGTCTTGTCCTTCGACACCTTTCTTTCAGAGTGACATGAAAGAAATTTACTGCACGCGCTCTCGCGATGCATATTTTATCGGTCACGTATGAATTCATTCTCACTGCTATGCGAGTGCATGGATTTAATATTTTTCTCTTCATACTCCGTGATGAGCCAATGCCTCGATATATGAAAATATCGACATTGGACACAGTATTACGTGAAATCGGCGTAAAAGGTATCACGGGACGTCCATATATCTAAAGGGGGGAGGAGGGGTCTGACCAACAGTTACGATTCACTATTGACTGGGGGGTTACGATATCACTACTCTCCCTGCGCTCTATCGTTAGGTCGGGGGAAAAATGTATTATGAACTCATGCTTTATTCAAATAATACTGATTTACCGACTATAATTAGTGAATAGATGATCATATTGAGAAATATGGTGGAATATTATAAAACAACGAAAATAACTTGTGTAGCCTATAGTATATTTATTGGATAAGTACTACCAATTTCGGCTCCTAGACTGGTAGTAATTTCCTAATAACTGTTCTGTGGAATACATAAGCTGTCCTTGTTTCAATGTGGAAATGACAATAGGTTAACTGAAATTCATAAAAATAAATAGTTTTAGGCTAACTGATGAACTGGTTAGATCTAGCAACACTGTCACAAAAGAAATTAACACCATACTGGCATTATTTGTGTAATTCGGATTTTGAAAAAGTTACTACACACTTTACGGTATATCTCAGAGACTATTTCAGCTACAGACTTTATTAAGGGCTTATTTTAAAGGCCCTGAATTGGAAATATATAATAAGTGATTATATTGGGAAAATTAAACAATTTTATAACAATTTTAAAGTTTCAAATAGATTTTTACGATGTACCTGTATCTTCGATTTCGCTCATTTTTTATATATTGTAGATAGAATCCTCCTTTACAAATTAAAAAGTTTTCCAGAGGTTAACATTTTTTTCTTTTAAGAAAGAAAAATATTTTTGAGGGAAGGCGTGACGCCCGCCGGTCACCGCGGCGCCCGCCTACCGGCCGACGTTAAGGTACTCTGCAGTCTTCAGATCTCTGTAACTTTCTCATTCATCTTCTCCTCATCAATTGGTTGATTTGATATGGAATGACCCATGTACAAATGTTATCCACAGACATGTGGACAGGCTCTAGGGTTGTTATAATTTTGAAAAGCTCCTTAAACCTTAAAGTATAGCATAAAGCGTGTTGAAACGAAGTTAGGAAAAAGTTTAGATATTTCGCACTTCGTTTCGCAAATGGAGGTAAAGCATGCAAATATTAACAGAAATGAAAGGCCGGGTAATGTAGGTGGTGGACTCACCGAGAAAAAGTCTATAGCCTGATCCATGGATATCTATTGTGAATCTTTTTCCCGAGGGAAATTAAACTTGGACTAGTGTATTAATGACGTTATCATTTGGAGACACATAATTGAGAAACTAATCTTCAGACAGTTTGGCTGGAGGCGACAAAATACCCAATTTGGAGCAGTGTACAATCATGAAAATAACGCAAATAGAAGCATAAAAATAGAACAGGGGCTCGTAGTCGTTCAGTCATTTTGGAAGTTTCCCAATCAGTTCATTGTTTTACTGGATGCGATTTTCACTACGCATCACTTCCTGCATTAAACTGCGCAATGGCATACTTCTATCTAATCTATCTAATTAGCGGCAACAAGTCCGGAGATCATGGCCTTTCCAATGGTTGGCTTATCAAACTCAGCATCTTACCCGGCCCTGATGCTATCGATATTAATAATTTGCTTTTTAAAGTAGTCACAATACAAACCACCAATTATATAGGTCCCAGTTCTCAACTCTAGAAATATTCAATCTGCGTGATGCTTACTTTGTTTACCGTCTGTAGCCGGTCCGGATGCTATTAATACTCTAATGGCAGAGTGTGATAATCTAGACACAATATATACCACCTAAAATCATTAATTCATTGGATCTAAGTTTCCAATTCAAAAAAAGTTAATCCGCCTGGGATTTCAACCCTACTTCGTGACATTCAGCTTCCCACACGACAATACTTCTCTACGATATATTCATGGACCCGAAAATAGCACATATGACCTTTGTACATCGGGCACTATAAATAATAACAAATACCTAACACACAGCCATAAAAATCTTCCCCAGGTGGAACTCGAACCCGTGACCGAAACGAGTTACAGAATACCGTATTCTTTAACTCGTATCTCCGGTGATGAGCCTCCACCGGGGGGAGACCACCTATTTCCTTCTGTTCCTGTAACGTTACGAGGTGAAGTTCTTCGCTCCAAATAAGTTGATATTACATCACTTCCTCAATAGCCGCCCTTATCTCATCACCCCGTAAATGTATTGAGGTTCCGATATTTTGTTTGCGAGCAACTAACATCGTGCGTTAGTTAATGACGTTAATGCAGTAGCTCTGACGAAATTGTAATGGGAATGGTGGCACGTGGATATAATAATGATAACAACAATAATATATTTATTGTCATATAACACTCAGTTCTTATATTTTCAGTTCTTGTATTATGACATAAGTAAGACAGGACGTGTGCCAATCTATCCAAAATTTTGCAAATCATCCAAAATTTCATGGAAAAGAAGAAAGGGGAATACAAGCATTGAAATAAATTTTTTTAGCGTTGCTAAAACAATGACATAGGGGTAAAAACATATCCAAATTACTGATAAAAGTCAAAATTATTTGTATGAATAAATATTAATAAGATTTGATGGACCAAAATGTATAATTCTCGACAACTAAATAGAATCGATCAATCTCACGTATCTAGTTTTCGACGAGTATTTATGCTTTTTTACGTGATTACAAATAATTCAATTGAATAAGAAATTCTTCGGTTGCTTATAGTATAATCAATCTTGTTTTTAGCAGTTCCTTTCTATCGTCTTGTAATATGATGTTATATTTGGTGTTACACGAACGACATTCCCGTAAATTTTTCATTCTTCAGGTACAAGTGAATAACACATTTATGTTGTTCATGATTGATTTTGTGAAAGTTGAGAATAGGACAGTGAAAAGTTAAGGGCATTCATTGTGATTAATTCCACAGATTACGATAGAATAGTGTGACTGTTTTTGTTGATATTCAGTAAAATAACGGTAATATTAATAATTCTTCGTAAATAATCCTGTTAATAATCACCTGCCTGGATTATTATAATATATGAAATATTATCAAGCATATCATCACTCAGAAAACCATTTCCACAAGCATGAACATGCATGTTCGTGACATGCACGTTTGCGCATTACTTGCCAGCTTTGATGTCATGTAATTAACCTGACTCTCTTTGTTGACTAATTTCACATTGCAATTTCTAGACCGCGCTGTTTTTCATAGCACTCCTCATCACCGCGCGAAGAAACTTTACCACCCAGTTACTGAATCGGAAATAATAAGGGCTGGTGGAGTATTTTGATGATGTCCATCGCCGGTGATGGATATCACCCAAGTTACAGAATAGGTATGGTGAGGACTTTTCCCCGCCGACACGGAGGCCGGCGAAAATTATGCCCCGACGAATCCTCTACAGCTCAGGAAAAACAATTTAATAATTTAGTTTTTTGTATACACCCAGATTGATGGGAATTCTTAATCTCACATTTTGAATGAAAATGACTTTTTAATATTTTGGCGCACGCTTCCCCACGAAGCGACAATGGGGAACTTTAACGGTTCTTCATATCTTCAATATTTCCCGGTTTTAATACCTACATTTTCTTTTTTAGTCTCCGCTGCGATATAACGCTTTATCCCAGGCCTCGGTGGGTTGGAGATTGAATCGCCGGACACGAAACCCCAAAAGGGGGAGGATATCGGGAGAGGGAGAGAGGCGCGTGGGAACCGGAAAGAGATATTCATCTCATCCTGGAGACATTTCCTTTGGGAAATCTTTGCTGCGCGCATTTTTAGTCGCTCTTCGTCGCGTGCAAATTCTCATTGAGCGCCGAAAATGATGGCGAGATAACCACTGGGGTGTAGCAACGCGCGGCCTCCGATGAATTCAACGCTAAAACGGCCGCCGTAATCCTATGGTGGTTGTGTGTTCTTTTCACGTTACACCCCTCTCTCATTTCGACTCCCACGAAAACCTCGTTTTAATCGAGAATCGCGGTTACTTCCATCCAGGATCATCCATGTCCACAACGACAAGTAGAGCTGTGTAATACTGCGACATACGTTCGAAATTATGCGATATGAGTCAGTGTGTACTCAAATGCGAGGTGGTTATAACACGCAGTATGCGATATAACACAATGTGCGTCAACACGCGGTAATTCGGGACCATATGACATTACCGATTAAATTCACAAAGTCAACATATCGACTAAGCGGTGATATTAAGTTGATATCGCAGTGCATGCGATATTTTTGCGTTTTTGCATCAATGATCACGCTTTTAAGTGAAAAATTACAATTTTTTTATTTTGACGAATTTGACTTTGCATAAAGTTTTCCTTAACTTCCGTGAGCGGCCAGACACACGTATTTTCAATCCCAATAATCCTCTCTCCTTCGGCTTATTCATTTATTTGTCGCTGTTTCCCCTCAACTCGACGAACTCGTTGACAGGAAACAATTGACAGTCGGCGCCCGTCACATGTACCCTTTCGCCCATTTTCTGTGTCACGTCACAATATATAAATCTGCGTATCACCCAGTCCTACCTGCATGATACTTCGACGGTTTAAGGTAGAGTTTGAATCATCACAGAACATGCGCCTAGTACATGCATACAGATAAAAGCCATGTTACCTACAGGGGGTCCCCGCTTTACGTTGTTTCGCTTTTCGTCGTATCAGTGATATGTCATGCAAAATATGGCACCAGTGAAACGCTACTCCATCATCTTTATCCACTATTTTGACACATTAATAATAATAATATTTATTTATTTTTCTATGGCAAGGCCGCCTAAGAAAAAATACAGAGTATAACATATAATTACATCACAGTCGAAATAATACATTAATATCTAATAATAAATACATACAAGCCAAAAAAACAAATACAACTTGTTCCAAGTATAATAATGCAAACAGTTTTGTGTGCCTATGTGGCAAAGAATGACATTTAATGGTATGATTTATTCATCAAATATTCATAAAATTTAGTTTTTAACACTGTAATGGTACGCATAAAACTAATACTCCTAGGCAGTGAGTTCCATAATTTAATGGCATTAACAAAAAAAAAGACTTTCCATAAACATTGCTTTTATGAGGAGGATAGTAGTATCTTCGGTCATGGCGTCTAGTTTTTGACGCCAAGACCAAGACACATTGATGCTTTACAGGGGCGTCGGAAACATTTTCGCTGGGAGCGGCCAACCTTGAAAAGGGCCCGGCTCTTACGAAATGGTCCCGGCTTCTATGAAAAGGGCCAGCCTTTTTCGCGAATAGGAGGGGGTAGAGACTGGAATTCCGCTAAAAGAGCATATGAAGGTGGTAGAATGTGTGTCAGAAGGGAAAAAGCAAGCTGGAAACAAGTGAAATTTAATTTTTATTAATGAAGACTACTCATTCCTCAAGGGCCCGGGGCAAATTCTGGTGGGGGGGGGGGCCTTCGGTCCCCCCTGCCCCTCCCTAATTCCGACGCCGCTGATGCTTTACATCCATGATATTTAATGTACACAATATACATGAAATTAGAATGGTATGAATGAATTATAAATGCTTATTTAACCATATGAAGTGGCATCTGACATCGATGCGTTTACAATAAAATAAAGTTTATCATGAGAAAATGGGGTATCAGATAAATTTCACATGAAAATTGAGGAGTATTTATACAGATTTAAAAATTACATGCGTAATACGTGTACGAAAAATGGTGATCCGCTTTGCCTCGTTTCACTTTTCGTCGCTCTGTTTTTCGTAATATGCCGAAAACTCGGGGACTTGATGCATAAAATAAACTAGTACTAGACATACACGCACTAGAAACAATTATGGTGCCATTATAATGCGTTAGTTGAGCAAAAACTTTTCCAGACATACCACAAGCAAGGCTACCAAAATTACGCCTACCTATTCAGTTACTATAATGAAATTTGGATCTTTAATCGTGAACGGAAGTAATGCATTTTAAATCTATCCCGAAGGTCGTCTTCTTTTCTATTGTTTTCGTCATAGGATTGACCGGAAGTTCTCGAAATGTTTGAAGCGTGGACGGAAAATGGGATTGACTTTTTTCCTGGTTTACTACTAGCTTGATGCGTTAGAGGTAATGCACATATTTACCGGTTAAAACTGGTTTCCACTTTGTCATAGCCATTCGTAAAATTCTCTAAGACCCCTGACTCCCTGAATCAGATAACTTCTCGAATACCGTCTCTCTTTTGCGAATGATGAGTATATTATTTATTTTTCAATGCTATTATTTGTTCAGCAATTATTATTTGTATCATTAATTATTATGTGAGCAAAAATGAATTTATATTACATTTCATATGAAAAAATGAATTTATATTTCTTTTTCCGAACGTAACACAAGACTAGAATGGATAAAGAAGAATACTATGCCTATAAATACCTTTTTTGTCGATAGAGAAACGCAACAGCTCACCCAACCCCTTCTCTTCATTGGTTTTACATAATGTATGAGAACCTCTAACATCTACTTATCCTATCCTTCCAACGCCTATTTTGTCTCTAATAACCAGCGGGAAGAAGAACATTTTAAATCTTTCCTCATGGTGGTCAACTTCCGATCTTATTTTCGCAATCGATTTGGCCATCTTTAGCGGCTGTACTTCCAATGTTTTTGGCTTCATCAGACAGAAGACCGGGTTAGAATTCATAAAAATAATTCAGGATAACTTATCACATGCGGTTTGTGACCGATTTCTACCCAATTTTCTCTAGTATACAGTAATGGTCTTGTGGCACAAAAATAGTTATCACCGCACTGTTCACAAAGCTCATTAATCTTCTCTGTACGTTTAAGTACCAATATTTGCGAACCTGCTTCGTGCTGATACCGTATCCTTGTTGTGTATGCTCAATGACGCTTTTACTCTAAGCAGCGGCATGGGACATCAATAAAAGATTTTGACCGCAGGCGCTTATTAATTACCATTATGTATCTCATTGTATCAATGTTATCACTGAAAAACTCATTCCCTTCTATACGGTTTTTTTTGTATCTCAGACATAATGTTTATTTTCTGCTTTTTCTCAGTAATCCCAGAGTTTATTAAGACTATGAGTATGACCAGGAGTACAGCTCCAGGTACGAAGTGAAATCAGTACAACTACAATAAATCAGCAGAGCTATGCGAAATCGATGCCTACTAACACTATTCATATGAAACAAATAATTGCTCCGAAAATTACCTTGAATTGATATTTGGCGCATGCGAATCAATTGTAAGGCTTTTTTTCTGCTTAAAACGCGTTCATGGCCAGCGTCATTTGACTTTCCAACGAGGTGAAAATTACAGCAACGAAGATGAACATTAATATTGTGGTTTGGCTCCTGATGTATGCCTTCATATGGGAGATTAATCCTAAAAAAAAGAGGAATCACATCCAACTATGTCCTTCTGTGAGAGTGCGATTCATCATCATAAGTCATCAGTCCTCAGATTGGTTTGACGCAGCTCTCCACTTAGTTTTTCTATCGGCTAATCCCGTAATATTTACGTATTTCTTCTCTTTCACGTCCTTCATCACTTGTTTCATACATCTCACACGAGGCCTTCCTTTGCCATTCTTCCCATCCGATTGTCCTTCAACGATTGTCTTAATCAGGCCATCGTGTCTTAAGATATGGGCGAGTAAGTTGTCCCGTCTTCTTCTTACAATTAGAGTTATCTTTTATCCCACTCTTCTTAAGACTTCTTCGTTTGTTACTCGGCCGATCCATTTTATCTTCATCATTATTCTGTAGCACCACATTTCTAATGCTTCCACCCTTTTCTTTTCCGCTGCTGTCATTGCCCATGCCTCACAAATATGAATTTCCCCACAATATCTATGGAAGTTTTTAGCAAATTGATGCATGGATATTGTTAGATATACTTGTTTCTGGGAGATGACCAACAGCTGAGGTCATTTTCTCCAGAGGGGATAGGCGGGTATCTGGGTATAGGTGTTTTCAGGGAAGGGAGAAGGAGTGGAGAGAAACCCGGCGTCAGCATTTGCCTGCTATTAGCCAAAGGCGCCAAAGAGATCACGGCTTAACGTCCCATCCGACGGACGAAATAGTGGGCTCTAAGTGCTCTTTGAAAGGTACCTACTCACACAGAGACCGGTGTAGCGATGAAAAATCTGTCAGTGCCGTAAGCCGAACCCCGGCCTTCGGGATTGGAGGCCAGTACTCTAGCCACCTCACCAACTCGATCCCATGAATGTACCTATGTGATATCATGGATGATTATAGTACGGATTTAAACTGAATGGAATATTTTTCTCAGAGGAGAGCGACAAGATATGAATAGAATTTGCAGATTTCTCATGGAATAGTCCATGAAGAAAATACGAAATTTTCACCATGATCAAAATACGAGGGTCTTTTTTCAGGTTTCTTTTTTTATCTGAAATTAAGCTCCCGTGCCGAGTTATCGCTACTAGAAATATTTAAGGTTAATGCCGCCTCTGGTTTTTGGCATCCGGTGCCGAAGGGGGGGATAAGATACTTAGGGTCTCATTCAAACGAATCGGGAACGATTTAATTGCGTCGACTTCCGGAGCGTAGGCGTTGCCAAGCGGATTTCGGGGAATGTTTACGCGGGACGATAAATGCAGCACCGTCAAAAACAAGAGCGTGGGTATGTCTTAATTGCGTGTCCTGGCCTCAGATTCCGCGGTCATTTATAAAAGGGGCATTAGTGGACGCGTCGATGACCAGTAAACAGCAATTTACCTGGCCGAGTACACTGACTGAACATAACTACCTCGAGAGAGACAAATAAGTGGGCGGAAATTCTCGATATTGGTAATAAAATATTATAATTTATTAGCGCCCATTGTTGCAGACCAAATAAATACATACTTATCTTTTATGTATGGGGGCTTTTTATGCAATTTGAAATCCTTGCCACATTGCCGCACGTTTACTTCAAAACATGTTTAAATTTTCCTGGAGAAAGATATTTCACCAAATACCGTCACGAAGCATAAAAAGTCTATATTAGTTCACCATTTAGTGTCATTAGTGTCCGAAATGACGCCATTGAGTGAAGAATTTATATTGAGGGAAATAAATCTCCAGGTTGAAGCACACACATTGACTTAGGTCTATTTCATTTAGCATTAGGAAAATATTGCTATTTGTTAATTTTTTTGGGGTAGTAAATTGTTTTGTTTACTTTTGGCCACACGTTGATGCGACCAACAAAAATGTCAGCGAGGAAGCGGTGACTTCGAAAATCTATCTCGGACGAATGCGTAGGTTGTTAAGACGCTTTCACCGAGAATGGCGCACCCAATTTATCGGGAACGTGTTTTCGTGTGTCGGATGGAAGTCTGAGCGAGGTGAGAAAGAGCGGACAAAAGACAGTAACATTCGATGGTGGCGACCATTACGCGCAAAAGTATAGGGCATTGACGAGAGGCTACCTAATTGGCGTCAATTATCGAGACCGTGCCATGGAATAGGACATTGAACTGACGTAAAGGTTCCGATTCTGTGGCAGATTCAATCCGTTTCTCCCCCACAGGTCTTCGGAACGATGAGAAAAATGTCTCATCGGCGTGTACTTTATTAGACCATCAGCTGGTAGATGAGCGTAACAATAAAATACAAGAATGATTAGCCGAGCACCAGGCTAGTAGAGAATATGCGTTTTAACAATGTTTTTTCAAAAGATATCACCAAAATGAACTGATAATTAAACGTATTGAGCTGTTACAAGAGACGCTCTTCGTGCTCTTAAATGATGCATCCGTTAATTAAATGTCTCTCTCTGCGTTTATTTGACCGCCATTAATATATATAATTGTGAGGGTATTTCACGGTGCGGTTCAGGTTTGGATGATATTTCTAAGGGAAATATTAATGTAATGCCAATTTTAGCTAATGTGAACCCAAAGTGATACAGAATATTATAGTTTTGAGCTCGGCATATTACCCCCTTTTTTTCATTGCTTTTGAATATATATCTGTACTTCCCTTCCATTTTTTCCGATTACCCAACTTACATCTTTCTCTTGTAAGAGCATTAAAAAAATAAAGAAAAATATTATTTTCCACGTGAGAAATTCTCTTTAGCGGTAATCATACACATTTCTGGTATCATCAAACGCAAATAAAATATGCAATTAAGGTTTAAATTCAGCGTGAATTTCTGTGTGGAAAAAAATATTATTCAACTAATTGATTTCAAGTGTATCAGAACACATAAATTAACTTTCCCTCAATCATCCGTTCGTTTGATAAGAGCGCTTGCCTTTGCAATGAATTATTCTTTGCCGTAAAATTGTCAAGCACCCGTCAATCTGCAAACGCAAGGATACAGTTGAAGTGCATAAAGCACGGTTATGCTTTATTCTTGAGCCTATTAAATTTGGTAGTTTACCCAACGAATACAGAGAGATAACTTGGAAACATAGGTACTCTATTATTGGTAATTGAAATTAGTTTTCGGGGCCTCCAAGTGATCCGCTTGAACAATTAAAAGTCAATGCAATAAAGTTAAAACATTATATATGTATGTTCGCACTCCTTTTTAAAAGGCATGAGCCATATCGTTTACATTTCTTATTAGGAATTCCTTCCCAAATGATAGATTGCAGAGTCCGTGATAGGTGATTTCCAAATACGCTCATGGCTTAATCAATCGTACTCAATGGCTAACCGGTGGGGTAAATCCCTCGTCTGCCAGCCGAAGGCTCAAGGGTTCGAATCCCGCCCAGTGAGAATTTTCAATGTCCGGGGCATAGATGGTTGTGGTTGTGAAATCTGTAAGAGAGGACTTGAATGTCCAACATTCACAGGTTAAATAAAGACATGTTTTATTTAACTTAATTAATGGGTGAAAACTGGCGTAGATTAGGTAGTTATAGATTACATCGAAGGTGAAGTTATTTAAGTTTACCCGTCACATTACTTCATACTGGATTAGCGATGGTCATCACCATCAGCCATCAATCGTGAGATTAGTTTGAGGTAGCTCTCCACTGGATTCTCCTATCAGCTAATATCTTCATATTTACGTATCTCTTCTCTTTCACATCCTTCGTCACTTGTTCTATGCATCTCTTGCGAGGCCTTCCTTTGACATTTAATGGAGCTTATACAGAAATTTTCCGAGCTTACAATTTCTACGAATTATTGTTTCGTCAGTGACTCTTCTTATTTCTGTTCCATTCAACAGATCAGAAAGACATTGTACCATTAACCTATGAAAGAAAGATAGGAGTTTTTCTCGTAAAAATGACTTCGAGTTGATGCCTAATCACAGTGTTCAACCCGAAAACCGGTCTCGCTGGTGAAAGTATAGTTCACTATTTAATCACTAAGCCGATTGACGTGCAAAGTCAAGCGAAGGGAGCAAGTTCCTTTCGTCGTACCACCTGTGGTTTCCCACGTTGACCTTGCGCTCAGAAAATCCCATGGCTTGGGTTTAGCCGGACGTGTCCAAATAGGACCCCACCCGGAAATGAAATCGGGATCTCCTGTCAGTAAGCAAAGGCTCTACCAACTGGGATACGATGCCGTCATTGTGTTGAGATAAACGCATTTGAAAGCCGGAAAGTTTTCCGCACAATATCTTAGGCGTTTAATCCCACTGATGCTTTAAAGTCGTCGATTTTATGACTATGTGCCTTGAAAATTACGACAAGGGATATTTTAATAATCGGGCAGAGGGCATTAAGAGATTGTAAAGTACCTTTAGAGGGTAAGGGTCGGCACGCTTTGAAGGAAGAGCATAACCTGTCCCTCCCAAAAATTTAAAAATTATTCGAGTCATAAATAGAGTTTTACATATGAGAAGTATTTCAATGGAGATAATAACAAGTACCGTTCAAAAATTTGAAATATATGTGACTGTGGATTTATTGTCAGTTAATGTAAAATGTGTGTTGTGTAACAAAACATTTTAAATGTTTCCTTTTTGCCAATGTAAAAAAAAACATTATTAATTATGCTCTCTTTATAGTAAAAATACAAACAATAACAATCAATATAAATATTACAGTTTCTTTCGAGACTCGAGCACAGGCTTTTAGATATAAAATTATGATTTTAATTTATATCATTCTTCAGAGCCTCACGCAAATGTCATATGAACCGCAGTTTGCTGATCCCTACCAACTCTGGCTACCTGGCATGTGGCTGAAAGCTGCGGGTTCTAATTCAGAAAACCCAAGTTGTGAGGATAAGACCTAGAGTATTTTTTTGTTACAAAACTGCTTGAAGCATCCGACTAAATGAATGAGTCTCTATGTTTCACTTGTATCTTGCCGCGAAGCATTTCATTATATTAGTGCGGTAATCAGATTATAAAAACCCCAGGTATTAAAGAAGCTGTTAAGTGATTGAGTGATAGTAACATTGCATAAATATTGAGAACGTGCATGTATCTCATCTCAGAGCTCAGTGATGTGTTCCCTGAACAATAAGATATACCCTTGCGGCTGTAACTCGATGAGGCCATCTTCTCTTCTCGGATAAGGAACAACATTTTACGAGCAGGTTTACATGTTTTCTCGAATAAAAGTTCGCTAGTTCATCCTCCCTCATGAACAGCCGGTGAGAGAGATTCGGAACCACTCGAGGAAATTGCCGCTACGTTTCTCCTTCAACGATATAGCGTTATATTTCCTGTTGCGACGTTAAAATGGGTTGGGGAGGAACAAAGGTACATGATGGGATCTCGACAAATGTTCGCCACCATTTCCAGCACTCTAATTTTCGAGGCAACAGAGGTCACTCTTCACTTCTTCCGATTGGCCATCAAAAGGCTGAGAGAGAGAGGTCCCCTATCAAAAACTACACCCTCCTGCGCATCCTTTCATCCCCGTAACTCCTACCCAGGCGGTCAAATCAAAGCACGCGAGCGCAGGACGCTGCAGGGAGATAAGACGAGGGCTCTGCTTAGACGTAAGGCAGAGGAGATGGAGGGAGACGTCTCTCTTCAGCCAACTTCCACTTGGGTCTCTTCCACTAAGGTGGGCCTTAAATCTTTTGCCGCACAAACCAGCCGCTTTCTTTCATCCCTTACTTCAGTCAAACCGTAGTAGGAACATAGTACTACATCTACATAGCGATCTGCAAGCCACTGTGAGGGAGTGTGGCAAAGGGTGAAACACCGACAAAGAGGATATCAATACATTTATAATGAGATGTTAGGGAAGAAAACGTATGCGTAAGTTAGAAAATAACTGCGTAAGAAAAAGAATGCGTAATTTAAATCGAACTGTCATTACGAAAGTATATAATTTATGCTAATGAGTTACGGGTTTTTTTCACGCAGTGAGCCTTTCACAATTAGCATAAGGGTAAGGATGCAGTGGAGATAAAATTACTAATGAAATTAAGAACCTAGATAATTACATGCCGGATCTCTATACCGACTATAATTAAGAATTCATGTTACAAAGAAGAAGATTTAAATAACTACCCGTTATACCATAGCTGTATATGAGTTTTGATTTCTTGACATGCTTTGTGCTGGTTCACTCCCTGCCACACACCATTACGGTGGCTCTTAGGGTATTTTTAGATTATAGATACCACCTTTCTGCTAATATTATACTAACCAGGCTTAAAGAACACAAAATCGTGTTATAAGAACCTATTATTGTTGCCTATAATAATATGTTGTTTTTCGCTAGGGAAAAAACTAAATTTATCCGTACGGCAGGCTCTATCTTTAATACTGCTTTCGTGATGGGATCGGTCACAATCGGTGTGAGTTCTCGAATTATTTCTAACCTCATTGGAAAGCAGATTGGCCTCAAATGCACTCAAAAGATTCAGGATGTATTCTACCCCGCATCCAGAAAGCGATTCCCATCCGAGTTCTCGTATCCAGGGTTTTTAAAATGTACTCCTACTGGAGGAGGCATCGAGGATGATATGCGAAGCCAGCGGCCATCTTGGTCGGTACGGACATACGGGCTTGCTGCCCACTATACTTGTGCGGATGATTTTTTTTTTAATAGGGGCAAAACTTAGAACAATAAGATGAATAATGGAATTCATCATTAAAAGTCACCAAAAAGAAATCAAAGGCTAGTACGCCAACGCTCAAAAAAGCACCAAATATTTTGTTTCAATGGGTTTAATACGAACCGCAGTAATAAATTCAACTCTCAGGATAATCAAATGTATCAATACCTCCCTTTAATAAGCTAAGGGAGTTGAATTAACGCCACTGCGATGACATTAACGTACGATATCATTTTTATTCATGTTTTAATACACGTGCAGTTTCCATAAGAGGCTGTATAAAAGGCAATGCTTTTTACGGAGAAGGTGGGGCCTAATGGTACCCAAGCACCCCCACTCTTGCTTCAGAGTCACCCATAGGCTAGCATGTCAGCGCCTCTTCCAGTGCATTGTAACCTCCTTGCTTGAATATCACTTGAGACAGTAGAGCAATTATTATAAAGGCCTTTCAACAATCTCGACAAAAGTTTACAAAAATCTTCAAAATCTCGTCCATATTCATAATTCCTCGCATGGATGAGTAGGAACTATTAGTTATTAGGAATAGATGACCGATTAGTGCTGTCCTCGGTACGATTACGATAACGATGGGTCACTGGAAGAGTTAGGAATAGTTCACATAACGAGGTAAAAATCAAGCAAAGCCCGATGTCTGTGCAGGTCTACCTTCTTTCTTTAGCCTACCTATATTTTTCTACGATAATTCTGGGTTCTCGAATGTCGTAACGCTATTATTTTGTGTTGGGAGTATCAGATAATATTCTTTTCAGATTATAACCCGGGACCTTCTTGTACCTAGCCAAGCTCTCCAATCAATGGAATACCGCGCCGTTTTTGTTCGTTAAACCTTATCAGCTGTGGACTTAACTGAACTCACCAAACGTGCTGGCTGTCAGGTCTACTTACTTCACACGCTTGACGTTACTTTCGTCGACTGGTCAACAGAGTGGTCTGTAAACCGCACTCATGTGGACGCCATCCCTCCCATTTCCACCTTGTCATTCGTGGGGTATTTTAGGGCATTTCGCGCTCCGCAAGGCATTTTAATTCATTTAGTTGTAACTGGTTCAGAGGGCTTGACTCGCATGAATTATTTTTTATTTCATGCCAAGCTGAAGGGCGATTCATCACGTCAGGTCAATCATACGAAAAGAAATTCTCTGAAAAGTTGATAAAGCAGACTAACGCATTTCAGGGAAGGGGAAACGCGACGTTTCGACTCAGAAACCAGAACGCAAAAACCGAATACAAAGCTGAAGTGAACTAAAGAATTAGTTCGCGTATTATTTTATTGTCCTTCCTTGGGGATTACTGGTTTGTGTTGAACCGTGGTGTCGCATTCCTTTGAATCTTGTGGCGAGGAGACTAATGGCGAGAAAATATTGGAAGCTTTCGAGGAACGTGAATATAAAGATGAATGAATGTATGTAGGATAAATTGACGGAAAGGATGATTAGCTTTTTTGTGCTGAGTGCAGTTGGAAAAGAAAGACATTTGGCGAAATTCAGACGGTAGATAAGGTGAATGGAACAATAGATAGGGGTCAATGGGATACTGAAAGCCATTTTAGAAGGAAGAATTATGGTCGAGTGAGAAAGATGGAGGGAAAGAAATTTATATGTGGTGGCAACTGTGTTGTTTTGAAAGCAGAAATGGATCGAAAGGAGGAGTTGTACCGAAGTTTTCGTGCAGGTTAAAGATATTGCGATACATCTACCGTTTGATCAAAATTGTTATACAGAATGTCTTCATTTTAGAATCATCTTCTGTTCAATTTTCATGTATTTAAATTAAATAAAAACTTTGTTCTATTCCATATAATATATTTACATAGTTGTGGACCGGTTTCGAACTTTCCAGGTCATTTACAAGGGCTAAGCCTAATTACATTTTGTGGAATAGATCAAAGTTTTTATTTGGTTTATAACATATGTCGAAGTTCCACCAAGTGACCTTTCCTGCTATTCATATGTTCCATTTACAGTTTAAATCAGTTTATAATCCATAAAATGCGTCTTGATAGAAGATATTAAAGATTAAATCAAAACATTTATCTAGCAAATTTCCTTGTATTGGGCTCTATCTTGTAAAATATCGTTACGAGAAGATGACTTTGAAAAGTTTCACAGAAGTTTTTCACAAAGCAAAATCAGGTTCGTGGTCGTCGAATCAGTCAATATCATCAGGTAACAATTTTACAGAAATCTTGAATATTTATAATCGCTAAAAGGTTACGTGTCTATAGAGTGGGGAAAGAAAGGAGAAAGGGAGATGGAAGAGATTAGAAAGGTGGAAAGGGAGTAGAGAGGGGGAAGGAGGATAGTCGGGAACCTGGGACTGACTTGTCCCTTCATCGATACTCGCATCATATTTTCATCAACGTCGCTTCCTAGTATGCATCTTCTCGGAGTTTTGCGCTGTTTTTTTTTCCTCCTTAATTTTTGGAACGTAAATTATTGATGCCAGTTTTCTTTTCTTAATTTATTTTTATACCTTGGTGCCAAAAATAATTCTACCAGGAAACATTTTCGGAGATTCTCTTCATCATTTCCCCAAAAGTGAGCCTTCCAGAATTGATGGTCTTAGTCAAGTTAGTGAAACTGACTCTAGAAGTCTAAAAGATTTTAATGATTCGTATTGTACACATTTTAATTAAAATCATACTGATATTAATGGCCAGAGGTTTCCCAAAATAAGATCCAACATATTCCTCGTTGAAGGTAGCTGATTATCTCGGAAAGCGTTTCGACTATCGGCATCCCTAATATTAAGTTCAGTAATTCTATGTGTTCCTAGATCATAGTAAGACTTAAATTTAAGCAAAACAAAAATTTACATATATTTATTAGTTTTATTGTAGTATTTTAGGATACTAGGGTGATTTTTTATTCGCTTATTACTTTAAAGGTATATATTTCATACCCATAACATTCCTTCCGTATGTCTATAAGCGACACAGCCGTAAAATATTTGGATGATGTTGTAGTTTAATCAAAGGCCTCCACAAATAACGCCGAACCATGAAAAAACCATCTCCATAAAGATGATCGATGCGCTCTGCATATAGTAGATACTGGCATCTCTTCGCTTGGCGAGAACCCCAAAATTTCCTCCGAAGTATTGTTACAGATTTTGACATATTTACACGTTACTTAAATTTATTAACTTATCGACATGAATGTAACTGCTAACAACTGATTTAATCTTTTTCCGTATAGTTTTTTTCCGAGATACGTGAGCTAGTAGTGTTTTTAGTGCTGAAAATATTATGATGTTCTTTTTTTTCACTCTCTGCAGAACATTACATAAGCTGACGATTAGTGATATAGAACCTGATACCCACGTATGATTAGCTCGAATAAAAAATTCTTCGAAATATTTCAGTTCTAATAAGAACTTGGAGACGATTTGGAGGAACGTGGAGTTGGAAGAATAGTTTACTTATAGTTATCTACGAGCTCCAATCGGAGATAAGTATGGGATCGATTACAGGGACGACATTCAACAAGCGGGTTTCTCAGCGTGGCAAGAACGTGGATACCGATTTTTTGGCTAATTGGAATTAGGTTTACGTCCGATCGCACCAAAAGCGCTGTTTAAGAGCTACCGATGAAGAAAGTTCATTTAAAAAAAATTGGATTTTGCTGTTTTACTGACGTAGATCAGACGCTCTAAATTAATTTGAGCGACAAATTTAATTTTAACAAACATTGCTACGTACTTGTAGAAGGCATCTGGTGTTTATGCTGTCAGTGACTACTGACTAGTAGGTCTTCTTCTTATAGTTCGTGGGGCAGCAATATTACTGGCTCCCCACGCGAAAGAACCACGATCGAATGCAGGAAAATATTTCCTGAGTAGCCGCGTAAGGATGTCGTTTGTATCATTCCAAAAGTTCAGCACTTCGTCCGTCAAATGGGACGTTAAACAATCGACCCCGTGGTGCCTTTCTTTGAGAGAATGCGAATGCCATCTGTGGCATTTTCTCCACCCATCTTCCTTTCCCTTCCAATCCCACCCTTACAGCTCTTCCATCCACCCTGACTTGCCTTTAAATGAGGGCCAGACCGCAAACCACAGACGATTAAAGGCCATATCTCCCAATATCGAGTCTAAATCATAGGTATGACTTCGTACTTGTAATTCACTCGCGCAGTTTGCAAACGTCACTCACCGAACTATTTCTCTCTTTGCGATAAGAAAAAGAAATAAACTTCTGAGAATTTAGTGTCCATATGAATTAATAAGAAAACTCTTTTTTTTCATTAGAGTTGGGTTGGATTGGAGCCCAAAAATTTGCTTGGTCCCACTACAATAATCTGCAGTGAATCTTGTTGGGAAATATGCATAAAAACCAGCGATGAGCAAAATAAGGCCCATGCATAATATTTCATTTTTGCTCTGCTTCTTGATTGCAAAGCACTCTTCATCTCTATGCGAGAGTATTAAACCATTATCGTCCGTGAATATTATCAGTTTCCGACTACTTGTCGACGCGCAGTCGTATCCGCACTCACCTGACGATGGGGCAACCCTGATCTACCTCTACAGAGTGGAGAATCTGGTTGGTTTGGTGCATCCCACCCCGATGGCTCGGGATCAACTTCCGACGGTGGCAGAGATTTTTAGTGGCATATGTATATCGGTCCTTACTTGAGTGTTGAGTGAGAAGCACATGAATGCGCTGCTCCAATCAATGGATAGGACGTTAATCCATTGATCCCTAGCCCCCTTTTGCTAACAGTTAGCTTGTGCCGACCCCGAGTTTCTCTTTACTCTTATGCCGTTTCTTAAAAAAATTGCTTTCACTCAGTGACCCAAGCATTCTACATGGCTTAAATTTCTCTAACTTTCGGTCGTCTCCACCGAGAAACTACTTCTGCCCATTGCCTAACACAATTCTGATATAAAAATACCATAATTTTAGAAGACACCTAAAAAATTCAAGGCACTGCAGATCAAGCGTGAACAGGACCGTTCACAATGGTTCGCTCTTGGACACCGCGGTTGGCAATCAAAACTTGTGTGAAAAGTATGTGCAGTGAGTCTCTATTTGACATGTGAATCGGTATATGAAAATAAATGCTAATACTTCTCTTCCTTTAGGTTGTCCTCAGTACCCAGTCTTCAATGCATTAGTCATTTTTTTAGGTTCTCTAAATATTAAGGCTAAATTGCACCATCTAACATAAGACAATCACGATATCATGTCCAAGGTGGAATTTGAACTAGGTACCTTTGAGTAGGCAGGCTGGTATATAAACGACCTTATTATTGCGGTCGGAGTAGTCCGTAACATCCCTATCCAAGTCTCGTGTTCGTGGGTTCAAATACCGGTTATAAATTCCATGCCAGGATAAATCGTCGATTAGGTGGTACGGTGATGGTCGCAGGCTCAAATCCATAGCATAAAGGACATATATGCGTTAGGACTAATTTTGGGCTAAATGTTGCGGTTTAACTTTAGTGGTTTGGGTGTATTCCATCGCCAAAATGTCGTTTGGTCCGCGATTCCGTCACTTAACTAATCTTCATGATGAGGAAATAACAAAGAATAGTCAATATTTTCATATTTAATAATTTTTTTATTCAATAGCTGAACATGATTACGATAGCTCTCCTTATAAAGGTGTCATTATCAGGACCTTGAAATCAACACTTAGTTGCTGAAAATATGGTCGGCTTTCAATATAGTGTGAAAATAGTTATTGCTCCTTGTTTATTCCTCACCATTATTATAACTTAATTTCACAAAGTGACGCCCGATACTATTAATTACTGTTATACTAATCTATTCCGTGACCCTTTTTCTTAGAGTACTCACCTTTAATGGTCCTTTCCGCCTTTCGCGACGTCATCTTCCTCAACTCCCTGGGGTGTCCATCGAAGGCCTAGGTGTCCCTTCGCCTCTTCTTCGGGTAGAGAGCGAATGCTCCCGACTGCGAAGGTGCGGGGGTGTTTCAAAACTCCGGCCTTGGGTGGTTGTGTGTAAACACGAGCGCGCACGTATCTGGAGCGAGTCGACGCCGCCACCTCCTCTGAGAAGCCGACCGGCTTCGGAAACTTTTCCCGTCAACTCCGCGAGGAAACTCCCGGCCCTCCCCCCGTTCGACGCGAGCGCGCGGCCCTTAAAACCTTCCGCTGCGACTCCCCGTTTCGGAGTGCAAGCCCCTACAGGGAACGCCGAAGAGGAGTCGTTTTTTCCGCGCGCGCCCTGCTGCAAGCCGAGAGAGGGAGTGAGTGGCGGGGAGAGATGGCGTGCCCCAACGGAGGGCTCGGGAGCAGTCGTCCCCCTCGTATCCAAGGGGGGAATGTGACAGCGGGGGTTGTGGACGGCCCCGGATGGCTCTCGTGAGGGCAGGGGGGAGGAGGGGAGTGAGTGTTGTGGGGAGAGGTGGGGAACCGGAAGGGGAAAGGGAGGAACGTCGGAGAGGGGGCGTAAGTCGGCTCGAGTGTGGGAGGGGGGGATAGGATATTACGTGAGTGGGAAGGGTAGTAAGTGGGGGCGGAGGGCAGGGAGTTAGGGGACAGCGAGGAGGGGGATTGAAGGGGTGATTCTGTGGCCGAGGGGGAAGGGTGAAGGTGTCTGGGGGCCGTCTTTTTTCCTCTCCCCGATCCGAAGGCCCTGGACCATATATCCCTCTTCTCTTTCTTCGTCCCTTACCCTTTTCTGCCCTCTTGTCCATCTCTTTCTTACTTATGTATCTCTCTCTCTCCTTTTCCTCCTACGCGCCTCTCCGCCTACCTCTTTTCTCCGCTCCCGTCCGCAGGACTTCTGCGAAAAGGCAAGGGCTTTAAAAAGGATGGGGCTTAAGGGTGTAGGAGGGGGAGGTCTATTGGCGGGGGCTAAGTCGGAGAAGAGGGCCTCGCTCGCATTGTGGTGCCTCGA
The DNA here is from genome assembly GCA_933228895.1 of Platycnemis pennipes. Classification (NCBI taxonomy): domain Eukaryota; kingdom Metazoa; phylum Arthropoda; class Insecta; order Odonata; family Platycnemididae; genus Platycnemis; species Platycnemis pennipes. The sequence goes on along the minus strand of OW121850.1, from coordinate 38,620,058 downwards.
TGAATGACTCGGCGATTCTCTTCCTCGGCGTCGTCATTCCAGTTCTCTCGAATCTAGCCCAGAGATAAGGGCCCCGTCGTCTTTTCTCCCTCGAGTCTCCCTTAAGTGCTAAGGGTCCCTTGGTCTTTTTCGCGTGTAAGATTTCGCAGGTCATTTTGACTTGCCCATGATAAATTCTCCAGCTCAATGTCCGCAATTGATATCAGGCCTCCCTAAAACTAAAATAAATCCTACGTAATCCAATGAATTTAGAAGAACTGATCTTAACCTTCGGACATTGAGTAGGTGTGAAAATAACAAAGGCGTACTTCTTCTAAATTCATTGAACTAAATTTATGGATATCTATCTACTCCTAACTTGTATTTTTTTGCGCCACAGACTTTTAGAAGAAACTCGGTTGAGAATCTTGGTCAATGCTTAGGTTACAATATAAGATGAAACTTTAAAGCTAAATCGATAGCGATCTGTTTTTCAACGTCGTTGAATCACATCCGTAACTCCTTCTAATTACGATCAAATTATTACGAGCATAATATTGGAATGAGGGACTAAAGTGTGGATAGATTTAGAATTTCCAACTTTTCGGATCGGAGTAGGCGTTAGAAGACCGGGTAGGTTGGAAAATATTCGGGTGACGTGTTTTTTAGGATATCTGTAAGTAGCTCTTATTGCTACTTACACTTGCTACGAGGGTGCCTCAAAATGTAACTGCTAACTGAATTTTTAAAACATATATATCAATTAGAGGTATACATAATATGTCATTTCTCGATGAAAAATTCACTCTAATTTTCAATCATTACATTACTTACACTTTTGAGCCAACTTTTTTTCTTCCATCGGAATGAAATGTGTTTGGTTGTGTCACCAATTAAGAATGAACCGCTACTTTGACTCTGAAATCCATCCTAAATCATTATCCCCTCAAAGAGTCAATAAATTATTCCAAACAGATAATAATCCAAGGGAGCGAGTTTTGGGGCGCGAGAGAATGCTGTTTCATCTAAAATCTCAATCTTCGAATGACATCAAGAGTTGCAGCGTTGTTGTGGGGGCGTGTGTTGTCGTGAAGGATGAGAACACTTCCAGACAAGGTCATCTTGAATGCCTCCGTATTGGTGGCTTTAGCACCTTCTCCAACAACTCTGTATCGGTCACTTATAACCCATTCCCTCCTTTACCGACAGAGCACTACAATCGGCTCATTCTTATCCCTGTTGGGAGTGAAAATGAAATTTTTCGGAGGGAAAATGTGACTTGAACTCTTTCTTGGCCGGAGGAGACTTGCGCCTCCGTTCTGAAGACTGCCTTTTGTCTTCTGGGCTACGGTGATGTACCCAAAAACCTTATAATATCTCGCAGTTATATACCTACGGTACAGAAAGCTAAATGCGCCACCATTTTGTTTCAACTTCTCTCCCCACACAGGTGGTCATGGGAACGGTAGGCACTTTTTTAAAGCATGTATCATCCCTTTACGGTAGTTTGCAATGCCTGGAGAGTTCACTTTTTAATAATATGGTGAATTCCCTGCATCTTTTTCAACAACCCTCGTGAGTGCACCCTAGCGTGCATGCTGTAAAAAATACTTTAGTATGTACAAATTAATGTATGGAACACACCGCGAAATTGAGAAAACAAGCCAATAGATGAATTAGAGTACCATCCCATATATAATGACTAACCCTGGATTAATTTCGCCATAAGATTTGAGAAGTGATTGAAAAAGCAGCTCTTTCAAATTTATTTTGGGTTTCTTTATCCGATATGTGCACGATTTTTCATATTTCATTCCTTGGAACCTCGCTTATGCAATCATGAGGTCTTAATAAGTTTCGTGCTCGTTAAATTTTGGTGCAATGAAATTGGGGAATGCCACTAATGGGGAAAAATGAGTAAAATGGAGTCCAGAAATTGGTTGCTTTCAGATGATTTCCGTATTTCCCTTTCATCGTAGGATATGGCTTTCGTACGTTTCAGATTGAAAATTTGTTCACGTTAGACCTCGCCAACAACAGGCGAAGCTGCCCTAAAGACAATGCTATGGATAGTGTCTGACTTGGGTAGACGCAAGAGCAATAATTCATTCCCGGGATGCGACTGAATTCCTCCTGGGACACGGGAGGGGAGAATCCACTTACTGAATGGGCCGAGCAACACGTGCAGACCAGTAGAATTCCGAGTGATCTGGACCCTCCCTCCCTCATGGACTTTTCACTTCCTACGTGCCTCTCGCTATCGCTCGAAAACTTTGGGCAATCGGTGCTTGAAACAGCGAGATCTCTCCCTCGTCCTTCTTTCGAGGACTCTCTCTAACTTAGTGAAGACTTGAGTTCAGACGCGTTACATCGTGCCGCCATATCGAGGTATCCATCTGAGCCAAGTTCTGTATCTACCGCAATGAATTCATTCCGATAAAAAAAATTATTGTAAGGTTCCATGATATTTTTGAATATCAATCGCGGTTTCGGCCTCCCTGCATCATTGTCGAGGTAAAATTAAGTATTAGATATTTTCAGTTTCACTATCTCTCACTATCAATAGTCTTGGACTTTCAAGAACATTGAGAATGTAATGAGTGTGGAAAATTGGCTCTCTAAGGAGAACTATACGAGGTCTGTTCAAAAAATACGCGGACTGTTTGAATTACCCGGCTCCAGTTGGTTCCAGAAGAATCCACTTGGTGTTGCTAGATTTGCACAGATCTGCTGATTATAGTGCCGTTTCCCGATTGGAGATATTTTCATTTGTTGATTAGCAACGCGGTTTTTAGTGAAGTGCGATTGTTTTTTTGTCGGATTTCAGAGTGAAGGAGCAAAGACTTGTTGTGAAATTCTGTGCTGAACTTGGAAAGTCTGCGACTAAAACATTTGCTATGCTTAACACGGCTTACGGTGATGTTGCCATGAAGCGTACGGCATGTTTCAAGTGGCATGAACGTTTTAAGGGTGGTCGGAAGTCGATCAAAGACGATGAGCGTCCTGGACGTCCTTCCAAGTCAAATGACGACCCACACGTCAATAAAATCAACACCTTGGTGCGGACAAGTTGACGTCTGACCGTCAGGGAGCTTGCAGAAGAGCGAGGGATACCAGTTGGATCTTTTTACGAGATTTTGGCCGCAACATTGAAGGAGCACTGCGAAAGTTTTACCACGCATGATGACGGGCGACCAAAAAGCCAATCGTGTCCAGGTTTGTCAGGAACTGCTTGAACGTTCAGAAGAAGATGAAAACTTCTTGTAAAGGATCATAACAGGCTTCACCACCCCCCTACTGAACTAACCTTGTTCCTTTTGAATTTTTCTTGTCCCGCAAACTCTCAATACCCTTGAAAGGAAGAAAATTTGGGACCATTCCCGAGGTTAAGGCAAATGCGACGAAGGAGCTGAAGGACATTACAAAAGAAGCGTACCAGGACTATTTCCACAAGTGGTAACACCATTGGAATAAGTGTGTGCGTTGGGAAAGAGAGTACTTTGAAGGGAACCCAGACATGTAACTTCTAAATAAAGTACATACATTTTGTTTTATGACGTCAGTCCGCGTATTTTTTGAACAGACCTCGTACACTCTGTATAAAAGGTATAAAATTAGGGCATTCCCGAAATGTGATTTTCCTGAAAATTAATTCAGAACAGATCATAATATCATTCTCAAATACAATTCATGATATGCATAGAATAAGTATATAAATGGTGTATGTGCTATTCACTCTCTCGCGGTGGCATGTAACTTTCAGGGGAGGCTTGTTCACATATCCTGACTTAGACACTTGATCTGAGGGGTCGCATTGCTGTGATTGTTAGGGTACTGGCCTTCCGTCTCGAGGACCCGGGTTTAAATCCCGGCAGAAGTATATATAGTTTAATTGGTAAACTTGCCCCTGCTTGAGTGTTATATGGAGAGCGCATAGAACGGCGTACTTCATCAGTCGAATGGCAGTCCTGTATCCCTTGAAAGTAGGAGACGCCAATGTCGGGTTTCTGTCCTCACTTCTTCTTTATTCTCGAGGAGCTGATGTGTTCATCCGACGAGGTTTGTACAAATAAAAAAAGGCTGGTAATAGGGAAGCAAATTTTCTGCGCTGTTGAAGAATATTGCGATAAAATCTTGAAGATCGGAGCACCGCAAAAATTGGAGATATGATGATCGGCAAAGTTGATCTCCAATAAGATCGTGACTCAGCAGCTAAGGTGGATGTATGACACGGTGGAACTTCTTCAAGGAACATCAGGAGAAAAGAAAAACTTTGCAGTGTCACTGATAACTTTATTAGTTAAGTAAATTAATGTATTACGTCAACAGTTAAATAAAAGTTCTATGTTTAACTTCAAATATTTTCTTTTCTTGAAAGTCCGAGGTGGATGCTGAATATAAAATGTAGCCGTAACATAAGGAAGTAGCACAGAAGTGAGGGAAGAGGGAAGGTCCATCTGTAGCAGTATGAATATTAAAAGTTCGCGTTAGATGGCTACACCCGTGGGAAAAAAGATTCGTTGGGAGTGTGAGCGTGCGCGGAAAAAGAGCAAGGGGTTACTTTACGTTAGTGATTTACATTGTAAGATACTAGTTAAAAGGAGTAGGCATTTTGATAGACTAGGCATTAGGATACTAGAGATAGAGAATCATCACTGAATCAAGAGGAATAAAAGAAAAAAAGAAGCGTATGACCGGTCAATTTTTCACATCTCTGTATCGTAAGTATTATTAGTCACGAATGCAAATGTGTAGGCATAAGTAATGATGTTATCACTCTGACAGAATGTGTTATATTTGGGAATTAGACTCGCACTCAAACGGGCTTTTTCACCAAAGGTTACTGCAGGAAAAGATCGAAATGATCGCTTCGTCCCCCGTGGACTCGACAGAGTAAGATGGGTTCCCGATGCTCTCAATTCCGTGCTAATGAATTCCTTTGTCTCCTTCCCTTGAGAAACTCTTCTGTAGATCCCACTCGAATGCTCAGTCCTGCAGCTCTCTGTCATTCGTCTTACATCTCGTTTGGTGCACCTCCCTACCCTCGCTCTTCTTACTTCACACTCTTTTGTCTCTCTTTCTTTTCAATTCCCCATCTCCCCTCCTCGACAAGAAGACATGCCTACGCGTCTCCTTCATCTTCATCGTCATCATCCTTATCTCCGTCTTCCATTCTTCCCTTCACCTTTCTTACCGAGCCACTCTCCTTTCTCCACTTCATTTCCATCTCCCACCCGGTTCCTTTCTTTCTTCCTAAGCACATTAATTCTCTCCACGCAAGGGGATCCTCTCTCCTAGACGGTCCGATCTCCTCCTCCATCTTCTTTCGGAATCGTTTGAAATGGTCTCGCCTTTCAATCCGTCAAAAAATCGCTCCATAATGTGTTCAAGCTGTCGTTCCAATGGCTCAGTGATAATTAAGCCTCGATAAATCTCCCAAGTTCCTATGGATATTTCCCGAGTGCTTCCCACGCAAGCAAATAAAAACATCCATCTCCATAATAAACCGACTATCGTGATTTTACCATCGTAAAGCTTAATTAATGAGAGAGTTCCAAAGGAATAAAAGCATTTGATAACTCGGCTTTCGGGACTGAAACTTAAACATATTTCTTAGGGCATGCTGCTGTAAGTGGGAAAATATTTGCCGATTTATAGCAAGTTTTACGGCGACGAATATTTTAAGGAAACGAATGCGAGATAGCAGCAAGAACTCGATTAAATCCACTATCTTTATTGGAATTACAAACGAAAAATAAATTTTCCTCTTTCCATTTATTTTGTTCCGAAATATAATTAGTTCGATGACTGCACAGATGTCAACACAGATAATGAAGGTTTATCACACCTCTTGTTGGAGATATTGGAGACAATTTTACCTTGGAGTATCACCCAGAATTTTTGTCTCGTGACTGACTTGTTCTTTCAATTGCCCGTATGCTGCAGCTTAGCTGACGTATTCACGACTTGCTCTCATCCTTGAGCGTGATCTGCATTGCATGTATGCGGGCGAAATTGCCTGAAAATTTGTCGTTTCATCATCACCTTATGTGTAAAGTGAATTCTGGGATGTGCCATTATGTCCCCATTGTGCATGGTGCTTTACTCTTCGTATTCGGCATCAAATGCTCATCTAACTTTGGCTACAACTATTTTTTCTTTGGCAAGCAGTAATGATATTCTTTCAATTTTTTTTCCTACCCTCGCAAGAAAATGTAGCGACATGCGCGGAGCTACGGTGAGCGTGAATTTCATTTTAGGATGATGCAAGCGGTTACCGGTACACTTTGATGGTTCCATTTCTTCCTCACTCCGAGAGCAACCATATTTGTGTTTCTCCCGCCTTGCCGGCGACGCCTCCGACGACTCAAACTGCGATCGGTATGAATCACCTGTTTATACATATCCATCATCTTCCACCTCCTAGCCACCCCCTCTCAGTTCGGATCACTTCCCTTTGTTTACCCGGCATTTTCCAATTCTAGAGTCATCGCTGGAAAAGACGATCGATGACTGACTCCGAGCGCCTGCGAGGGTTGGTTGCCTTTTTATTTTTACGAGGGAAGGGAACGGCGTTGGTTTTATCGAGGTTTTACATCGAAGTTATGGAGAGTTTTATTTCAAGCAGTGGCAGCAGTTAATGCTGAAGGCACTCCACAGCTGAGATCATCCGCGTGCCCTTTTATAAAGGGCCGGGTCGACTGTTTCGATGAGAAAAGGGGTCAAGAGGGTGTAGAGGAATTGTCCTCCAAGGAGGGGTCACCTTTTTCCCTCAGCGACGGACTTGGTAGCGGCAGGGTTTTCCGCATAGAGCCCCGCGGACGTCGGAGGAGCCTTCTACGCTGCCCTGGTCGTTTTTCCTCAGAGGTCCCGCATTACAAAAGAGATAAATTGGGTCCTCCTTGTGATGACCCATCACCCTATGAACTTGCACAGATGCGATTTATATGAACTCGAAGTTTCAATTCACTCCTTTCCGTACTCACGACGGGAATCCGATCGTGTAGGTTGATGTGGCAGTGTCCTCCCGCGTTAAAATCCTGCAGTTGTTCCGGATGACAATGGTAAAAAAGCTTTTTTTATTATATTTGGTACTCCGGTTTTCAATGCGAGGACTATGTGGGTGGTACTAGCCCTCAAATTCGTTATCGATCCCGTGAGAAAAACATGGTTGAACAGCACAGTTGTCGTCTGTCGAGGATTTGAACTGGGAAAGGTCTGAAAGAACTTCCAATGGCCCAGTGACTAAAAGCCTCTTTAAAAGCAAAGGAGGGAGAAGCACACGTCACGATGATTCTATTTGCATTATTTATTCACTTGACTAAGCATTCGAAGCAGAGTAATGCCGTCTGGTGTTCTTTGCCGAGTCTAACTCGAACTTTTAACGCGGAGACACTTCCCAAAGTTTCCCTTGAAAGCCTTTACCATACTGCACTCCCCGCTGGGCGGCTCCTCTGAAAAATACCAAATTACATCGTTTGACTTTTAGCCTCGTGAATACTTTTCAATGTTCCATTTCTTGAAGCTAGAGCAAAGATCCTTTTCTCTGATTTCTACGACAGCTCTCTTCACGTGGATGACGGAGTTAACGCAAAGGTAATACGAGTACTCTAACCGTCGAGCTGACCTTTAACCCAGGGCATTTCGCAGTACCGCATTGCCGAAATTTCGATCCCTCCAGGCTCCAGTCTATACTGAGCCCTTTTTCAATCACTTTTATTCTCTCTTTTACGGTTGGTTCGTTATCCTCAGCCTTTCTCCCTGCTACTACCCTCTTATAGAGACCAGTCGATGGAACTGTTGGGGAGCCTGTCTCCTGGATCGTAAGATTTCCTTCGGAAAAGTCTTGAGGTCATCCCGAGCCTACGCCCGAAAATCCCGAATCGCCCCGTTCAATTATTTATAAACCCCTATTTTTCCGGGTCGGACGCGAAAGGTGACCATATGGTCCTCATTTGGTCCTATTAACGCCGTTTGTTTGCCCGCGTCTGCACCGCCCTCCCCACATCCAGCCAGATCCCACGCCCCCAATACCCACGCTCCCGTACTTCCCTCATCGTCCCCATTCGTCTCCTCCCCTATCCCTATCAATCACTCGTCCCGTCCCATTATTTCCCCCGTCCTGTTCATCCTAAGCCATTGGTGAGTGGCATGGGTTGAGGGAGTGGGAGGACGTAAGTTCTTTCGTTTGGGGGAAAGGGAGATGGGTGGGCGGAGGGGGAGGGAGAATCGTGTGTGTTCACTCCCTTCCATCCCTCCCTTCCAACCCTCCCTTCCAACCCTCCCTTCCAACCCTCTCTTCCGACCTCCCCTTCAGCCCTCACTCGGGAAGGAGAGAAGATTGGTTTTTAAGGAGGTTCGGTGGTTGTGGAGCGAGGGAGGAAATGAGGGGAGAGTCCCAGTGGGGAAGTGGAGGGAAAGGAGGAAGGGACATCACTGGGAACGGGATCTAAATCTACATCTAACTCATACCCTGCGAACCACCGCTAGGGCATTTGGCACATGAGTGTTAGGACGGTAACCATAGGTTGGGCATTGGGTGAGTAAAATAATGAGTTCAAGAAGTTCAAGGCTTTTGTATTATTTGTTTTCCATTCGAGTCAGTGGGCCGCTTGGGGGGGGGGGGGGTGGTGTTTGAAACCATCATGTTTATCTCTAATATGTAACTATGGAGTCACGTGGTACAAACACGAATGATTTGTAAATTTGTTGTGTCCGAATCACTCGTTACAAATCATTCATTCATTGTTTTTAATTAGGTTTTTCTCATTCTTCTCGGCTATAGAACCCCCAGGTGAGAGGCAACACAAGTGCAAACAATGAATGAGGTTGTATTAGCAGTTTTAACACACCAAATTTGCGAACCATTCGTGATTATGCCAAGGGACCCCTCGGTTACCTTTTTGATATAATCCCGTTGGTTTCAAACACAACCCCCTTGATTTTGGTGCGGTTATGGCCGCGTGTAATATGAGGGAGAAAGGTGGATAAAAACATGCCATTTCTGTTGGATCGTCTCCCAAGTTTTATCTGGATTTTTTTAAAAAATCATGACAATATCGTGGGTCTAAAACTGTATTGGTTTCCCTTGTAGGATCGGTTACCCTGGAACTTTTCACAACTTTTTTTAGTTGATTATTAGAATTACATTAGTAGTTTAAATTTTTCTACAGTAACTAAGTCGCAGTTTATATTTTCCGGAGAAAGTTTCGATAGAGCTGTCGTATCTTCTGCGGAGGAAACTTCTGCACGTGTAAACTATTTCTCGCTTGTGACTCAACTACTTGCTCTTCATGGTAAAAGTGGTCTTGCTGAAATATGAACGTTGCTAAATCTTGTAGTTTATGTCTCAGGTCCGTGCTGGCGGAATAGGGATCCAAAGATATTTTGCACATAAGTATGTTAACTTGTTGATAACCTTAATCTAAATTTCTGACATTGTGGTTTGCTTCCCTAATTTGGAGTTGAAACAATCTTCCCATGATTGCAATGAACGTATTGCGAGAGCTTGGAATAGTTTAAAACGACAGACGATTCCTTGGAGTTGTTGTATGTGACCTATTATTTACCTTTCTGCTGATTCTTCAATAAACAGGTATTCAATACTATCTTTTTTGTAGTTATATAATATAATAATATATTTTATTTACTTCACACTTATTTAGTACATCAATTTACAATTCAAATGAAGCTTTCGGTAGCATCAAATGTCACAAGCATGTGGGGAGGCTGCCTACCGCCATTAAAATACATTGATGTTACAAAATCCATCAAATAGTAATCAAGTCAGGTATAATAAAGATACAATTTCATACATAAGTATAGATCATGTGCCAATATAGTATCATGTGCCAATATCCATGCCTTTGATTGTTTCTCAAATATTTTAGGGTAGTATTTACTTAGGGTAAATTTTGATGAAGTTTCCCTAACATTCTTTTCAATAGCATGCGAATGAGTAATTAAATAGTAAAAAGTACCCATAAAAATATCAATGGCAAGTATTCAATTGCAAATTCGTAGGAAAGGAAATTGTGTAGGAATGGCTTTTATCAGACTTGAGACACTGCGCTCCAATAAAACTTGCCGTAGTCGAGAACACCGAAGAAAAAACATGGACGGCCTCGGTAGCCAGGACGGTAACGTGCCGACCTGATGACCTAAAGGTTGCGGGTTCTAATCCCACTCAAGGCGTTGATGCTGTGTTTGACTTAGGAATATGGTACGATGGTGCGATATAGCCTAAGTCGTTGGTGATCGTGAAAATCAAGTCCAATATGCTTATAAGTTATTATTAGGATTATTATTAAGTTATTTTTAAGTCTAATATACTAATAAGTTATTATTATTACATTAGACTCAATAATAACTTAAATAAGTATAATAATTACTTAGTATTATTATTGAGTTGAGTTGAGAGAACAAATAAGTTTTTGTTATTATTATATTTAGTGGCAAATAATCAAATATTATCAATACCATAAGTCATTAACCGTTAGATTATGTTGTAGATAAGAATTCAATTCTCTTAGAAGCTAGCCGATTCATAATTTTATTATTTTTCAGTTTTACATCGTTCACCACTTGCTCATACATCATTTATAGAACCTACTTTTACGATTATCCCTGTTAATTTTTCCCTCGAAGGACTGTATTTGCCAGACTATCGATGCATCAGGATTCACCGGATTAAGTTGACCTGTTTTTTATTTAAATCGTTCATCACACTTCTTTTTTTCTCCCATTATAATTACAAATTCATCATTATTCAATCGATCTGAATCAATCACGCGATTTGAACGTGACCAATTCCTATTGAGGGAGCGAGGGTAAATCAGGGTCCTAAGTAGGGAAAAAATCCTTCTCAGAGTGACGGTGACAAATTCTAATCAGAAATCAAGGACACGCGTACAAAGTGACTGGTGAATCTCTTTTTCATAAAAAGGGATTTTCACGAGTCACATGCACAGCATGAAATGCAAACTGCACATATTGATGTCGAAGAGCTTTTACATTTGGTATGATGGTTCAAATACCTTTCGAAAAGACGTCTTCTCGAAGAGAATAAGTCGTGTCTTCGATCTGGACGCTTACATAATACGCCGTGGAACGAAACAGCTTTCCAGTAGACATCACCTCTTCCACACGCTGAAAGTAATATCGGCGCTATTCCTCTCCTCTCCTGAGATGTATATCAACTTGTACTTTAGTCTTTTTTTTTGTTTTTTCAGCGACATGGATAGTCAAGATTCGAAGACGGCGTGTGTGCATGTGATAATAAGAATGATGGGAGCGCCGTCTTTTACAAAAAAAAGAATGGAGGAAGGGATTCAGATTCAGAAATATGCGCGCAATTTCGACCTTCTATTCTGAGTTTTTGCGATGCTGGAATTTATGGCATCGCATTCCGAAATACGTAGTGCATCGCAGCTTTTGCAGCATATCGCCATCCTGAACGAAAGTGGCCTTTCCTTGTTCCAAATCTTATCAACGCTTCCACTTCGCATTGCCAATCAATACTTTTCTTGCGTTGCGTATCATACAATATCGCATATATTGTTCTCATGACGTATTACTCATTGATCAACACATTTTTTTTTGTGGAAGTTTACTAGAAATACGTTGCTTGTTCTGAGGCCGCATACAGTGTATTTCTCGCACGTGCTACTGAAACGCATTTAGGATTCATATCGCTCGTGAAAATAATATATTTCGCCCCTTAAAATTCCTTATTTCTCATTCATCAAAAATTGGGAAATGTCAGAGCGAAACTGGATGAATATCGCGAGCGAATCATCGGTATTTCGTGCAGATTCACTCTCTGTCCGTTTGGTCTACTTCCCTAGCCCAAATAGTTTCAGTTACTTTTCACTCTCTGCCCATACAGACCCATTATTTCACATAATGCACTGCAATGCACCCGTAATTTCACTGCAAGCGATATGTCGATATACCACACTGCTTCACATCTGAATCCTTCCCATCGACTATTTTCGCGTAGTTCCCACACGTTATTCTTAATATCTATCGCCTTGACCGGTGTATGTATTCACCACTGAAATGGAACGATGATCGCGAGTGATGCCTCGAAAAATACGCACGGCTACACTCCCAACCAAATAGGATTCGTTCCAGACTACTGGCGCTTTCGATGATGCATAAATATCGCATGCGATGCATTAAATTTAATGAAGTCTTCTCGGGATTTCCACCTGATCAGGAAAACGGCTGCTGTCAACGTTTACTAACACCTTCGATGAAGCAGGAATATCGCGTGCGATGTATAGAATTTAATGAAGTCTTCTCGGGATTTCTACCTGATCAGGAAAACGGCTGCTGCCGACGTCTCAATGACTAACTCTGCCATCGTCAATAGCCATGGAAATGTCGGCGGCAGCCGTTTTCCTGACTCAATGGAAATCCCGAGAGGACTTCATTAGTTGCATTCACCTGAGACTTGATGTATTAAAATATCACCCAGATCCAATTGCCAGAAAGTCTGATCCTTCCCCAATACGTGACAATTTCAGGACTATTTTAGCAAGTTTTGCACTTTATTCGAAACGTCACGTAGACCACTGATTTGTAACGCATTGCATCGATAATGGAGACGTTTACTCGGAACCTAAATCGCAATTTTTTGCACGAAATTGTTAGATGGAAACGAAAAAAGAATTTTAGTGAAAAAAATAATCTTCTAACCACAACCATTCACTCATAAATCAAAAATTAAAATAGGAAAAAGATGACGCCCACCGAAAAAGCTGCTGTGATAACATTGACGTCATTTTCATCCCGTCCTTGACTGCTCTTATAGGAAGGGAAGGGAGTGGAGGGGGATTCTTGGAAGGTCTGCTAGCACAGATCCTGTCGCAATCGCTCCCATTGGGAGAGCCAGCTGTGTCCCCCCCTTTGCGATAAGGCGAAGTAGCTTCGCGGGCTCAGTTGTGATTGGACGAAGTTGATATACGTAAGAGGTTGCACCACACCCACTTTTCCGAAAGGGTTAAAAACATCAGTTTTTCGCCGCTTATAACTCGATAAATAATTGACGGATCAAAAAACGGAAAATTCGGGTCTTTTTATTTTACAAACTCTATTAAATTCGGCAATAAAAAAATATGGTAAACGACCCCATTTTAGGTAGCTAACGGCCGATATGCGTCGATAGTATATTTGCGAAGCTCTAAATCCCACAAAATCCGCTACCTCCTCACACGCCGACGAATTTCGGCTAGTTTCCGCAGTCTACCATTTCCCCGAGTTCCGCTGGTGGCGTCCGGTGTGGAAATGGAGGAGGCTTATGAAAGGTGAAGAGAGAGAGAGAGTGAGAGGGGGGGGATGGGTAGGAGAACATTTATAGGGGATCTGGGTGGAGAAGCGTGGAAGGAAATGATGAATGTGTGAGAGTTTGAAGAGCGGGGTCGGGAGCAGTGTGGGAAGAAGACGTCTTCTTCCCCAGCATACCTCCTCAAGGAGAAGAGAACCCCCCCCCCCCTCCTCCCCCTCCATCTTTCCCTTTCGCATGTGTTTCGCAGCTAGGGCGATAGAAACCCCTCAGCGTTGTCAATACGAGATTGTTCGAAGGGAGGGAGGGTGCCGTGTGAAGCTACTACAGGAGGGGGAAACGGAGCAGGGTGAGAATTGAAACGATAGGGGGATCCTGTGTGCAAGATGCGGAGAGTGAGAGACGAAGAGGACGAACAGCAGGCTGACGAAATGTACGGAACGGAGCGAAAGTTTACGCGTAGTAGTTTAAAAGTATGCGTTCGTATTGTTCAGGGAGAGAAAGTCCCATGAAGCAAACAGAACAATATCACTTACTCACGGGTCGCAGTCAAAACAAGCGAGTATCGGAATGGCTCCGAAGATCTATGAAGCATGAAGCGATGTCGCTTATTTACGAGTCTCCATGGGAACGCAGGCGATGATCGCAGTGGCGCTGTTTATCCGCCCTCCACGATCCTAGGAACTTGATGAAATAAGCTGTAAGGCTGCTTGCTATATATGTGATGAGGGATCTTACTTCGTGTCGTTAATCTAAGGAAGAAAAGAATAGCAGGATATTTGGCGAATAAAGAGACCATGTTAATCAAACAAATGGCTTCTAGGATACTAGATAGAAGGTTGGTTACATGGGATTCGGCAAAAAATTGACTTTTCGGTCGGCTGCTGAGCTCTCTTATATGCGCCATTTAAGCTTCTATTAAAAAAATAAGGGCCGAAGGGTATAAATCGAAACTTCTTTATGGGAATGAGGAATAATATAATACACTTAATGAGGGGAAAATGTGTTTGAATGAACGTGATGAAAGATGGAGCAGCCTATTCAGGTCTATACTCGAACCTTGACTCGAACATTGGAAAAGTTTCTATTTTGAGCAACTTCTAAACTGCAATAAAGTTTTTATTATATGTTTTACGGAGACTTTAAGCTTCGGAAAAAATCATAAAGTCATTAGACGAGTGGTTTTCGCATGTCATGTGATGAACACTGTAAGGTAGTGGTTCCCAGCCGGTGTGCCGCGAGATTATTGTGGGAAAACGATAAATATTTTACCGTACCAACTTCTAAATTGGTCATTCATCTGGTTATTGGTTGCTTCTTCAAACCTAAGGACTAAATACTCCTAAGTGCCGATTATCCTTGTTGAGGGAAGCCCAATCGGATGTATAAAAAATATTCTAAGAAGGGTCCCTCAAGATGAGATCCACAGTTTGAATGGTGTCGCCAACGTAAATAAAAGGTTGGGAATCACTGTACTAAGGCTTTTTATTATAGCATTAGATACACCGCATTTTCTTCAATCATTTGATGACTATCGGAGAATAAATTAACATGACATCAAATTAGCATAAGGTAACCGGTGGAGTCCAAATATCACCCTCATGTTTTGTGAATTAATGTCGCTTCAGTAAAGAAAGTTTAGCTGTTAGGTTTGATTAAACCGAATTTCGTCCGACCGCAACTAGTTTATAGGATTGATTTGGTTTCTGAAAGGCTCATGAGACCCAAAGAAATGCCTGGCACCGTGGAATCCGTTACAGTCCCACACAACGTCAGCAGATTCGGCCAATTAGGTAAAATGCAAATTCAAGAATTGCGAAACAACCACGAAAAACCTTAACGGAATCACTCGCTGATATACATCTAATTAACACGCCATGAGGCATCTCGTTGGCGTGTACCAGAAGGGGGGGGAGAGTTAGTTCTCCGGCCGTGATAAAGGGAGAGAGGAGAGAAAAACTGGAGAGGGAAAATGGAGGAAGAGAGAGTTGCAAATTTGCGTATTCCTTTGGGCTTTATTTGTATTTCCAATTACAATCGAGGGTGGAGGGCGGGAAAATTAAATTCTTGAATCTTTTTATTAAACAATCATACATTTAGCCACTTCTGTTGATATAGTGTGGAAAGTAGAATTCCCGAAGGGTTTTGTTACATTGGCCTCGTAACTCTCACGATTTGTAATTTTTATGTAATTAAAAGTCGGGAAACAGATACGTGAAGAGAAATTCAGAAGTTCAAAAGCTACTTTTTTCCTCGCTCAATCATATCTGCATGGATGAGAAACTATCACTATTGACCGAAAAATTGAGCTAAAAAGTCATTATTTCAGCGAGGTTCCTGTGAAATTTTGAGTGCATATCTTGCTGTGTATTAAAAAGTAAATATCCGTTAGTTGTTTACAGCCTTGAGAAAGTCCCACGACAAGTCGAAGTCTATCCTATTCACGAAGTACCCTTGTGCATTAAAAACTAAACATTTTAGGCCTGTCGGCACGTCAAGCCTCTTTTCGGGCAAGCAGAGAATCCCGAAAATTGTTTCGTGGGTTTCCCAAGGGGGTTTATTGAAAATACAGCAAATAAGGTGAAAATAAAAAAATGTTGCTGTTGTTGCCATAAAAGTATGGGATTGGGAATTTTACAGTGATTCCGTAAAGTATCCGAAAGAAAGAAATGTTCAGCTTTGGGGCCGCGAAGCCTCGCCGCCGCATTTAATTTGCCTGCGGTTCAATTCAATTTGCAATCTTAACCCACTCGGCCACCAAACACATTCATAATATATCGTTCATTATAAAGAATTTATACGGAGGGCAATTCTTCAGTAGCGTTTTTCTCGCGAACTCGGGTATGGGGAAGAAAGCCGTGACACTTTTCCCGCATCCACTCTATAGTTCCAGAAAATAGTTTCGTCATTTGGATCCCGAACATCAGTCTTGCGATGTCTCCTTGTAAGATAAGAAAACAAGCAGTTTGCATGAGACAACAGCATTTAATACGATTGCATCATTCTGTTTTATAATATAAACTGAATGCGCCTCAATACCTTCTCCACACCCCTGAATGTAATGCATAGTATGTGGAGCGAGGTTTATGGTAGTTTCATTATGAATCGGAAATTGAGATTTCATTACAAATTTATGACAAAGGTTGGCATCGCTTTTCGTTCGATGCTTTTGATCCTGAGATTATCACATGTTAGGTATCAATATTTTCCTGCCGCCCAACGAGCGTTTGGCCAGTTTATTATGAATTTTATTACACCACGAACCTCAACCCAGAATCAGTAAACAGAACTGTCTTTTTCCACGCAGCTTATATGCCGAGGAACGGCTCAAACGCAAGATCGATCGCTCCTAATGATACTGTTGGCTTCCTTTTTTTTTACCGCGTTGCCAATCCGCAAGCTCTGAACTCCCAAGAAATTGCATAGGAAAATAATAGGAGACGCTGAGATGGTGCTGCTTCCTTTACGTGCCGCAGAGCATGTCGGCTACGATGATATATCCTCCATGCATTGCTGTTTCTTACTTTCCAAGGGGATATACATACTATGAGGTTCTCGTAACACGTAGCTGGAGGAAAATATGGAAAAAAATGAAGTCTAAGGAATTTCGTACAATAATCTACTCCAGAAGGGTGGACAGCAGGCAGGTTGGTAACTTATCGGCTAAACATAAGGGCGTGAGTTCGAATCCTGTTACTGGCATGGAGGTCGTGTTTGTTACTGAGTGAATCTTAATTGAAATGATATGATACATCCTTTGCAGTTGAATCTCCTGGCCCTAATTTTTTTAAGTACTACGATGTGAAAATAATCGATTGAGAGTGAAATTTAAATTGGATTCAACACACAAAATGCGATATTGGGATTGTTAATATTATTAGTATGCGATATGAAAATAACACTCCATACGACGTCATGCTATTGGCAATATCAGCCGATGAGCGAATTCAAAGATTATACAGTATCACGCGATATCCCATACCACGGTATACGCGATATCACTCAGTATTTGTTATAATGCGGTGTCTGATGACATGTTATATCATACGATATTATCAATATCAACCACGAGGTAAATGCTGATGCTCACGCGATTTGAAGCACCTGCTATAATATCACACGGTAACCTATTTCACGGTATTGGCGATGTCGATAATTGATATCATGCGAAGTCCGATAGCATGCTATATAAAGCTATGCATATCATACGTTGCTAACAATTAACACCGCGCTTTAATTTTATATGCTATTTAGGGCATCTTGGCTCTAGTCAATTAGTGTATTTGAATTTGAATATCATCATCATCGGTCAACAATCCTAGGATGGGTTTTACGCAGCCCTCCACTCGATTCTTCTATCAACCAACCTCTTTATGTTAACGTAATTTTTCTCTTTTACATCTTTCACAACTTGCTTCATATATCTATATCATACGGGGCCTGCCTTTTACTTCCGTTCACTTTTCCCTAGACGATTGTCTTCACTAAGCCATCGTGTCTTAAGATTTGGCCGATTAAGTTGTCCCGTCTTCTTTTTAGGGTTTAATTTGAATATAACGCATGGCAATTAAATTAATTTATATAAGTTATTTATTCTTTCCGATTATGTAGGTATAATTTGATTTATTTTTGCGAATTTATTAATTTGCTCGTTATTATGAGCTTATTCATTTCCGTGGATCGTACAACCGTAGCTCTCAACTCTCAGCATCCGACCTGTAATGGATCTGCTCAAGGCGTACGTGCGTGTGTGTGTGTGGAGAAATAGGAAACTCTAAAGAGTTAGAATGGCCATTGACGAGTAGGATGGGCGATTGCTGAAACGGAATGTGTCCGGACCGCGTCCGACCCTCTCAAAGTCTCTTTTTTTTTAAGTTTCGCACCGTAAATTTCCGAGGCGGGGCGCATCCGTCTTCTCACGCGGAGACTTCCCTCTTTCCCATCGCGGCAAAAGTTTGTCCCGAGAAAGTTTCCAAGTGCATGGAGAAGGAGTTGAAGAGTCAAGCGCGAACTTTATTTTTGTGTGTTTGTTTGGCTTCGTGCTCCTCATGGAAAGAGCACTTGTATTCCTTCACGCACCGAAAGAAGTTTTGCTATGCATCTGGAATTACAGTTGGGCAGCTGGAAATTCATGCGCTATGTAGGGCATCAAGACCCTTGACAGTGATCGTATTTGAATTTGAATATACCGCTTGGGTATTAAAGTTATTTGTTCAACTTATTTATTTATTCTTCTCACTCAGTCATATTTTCATTTATCGTTCGTATTCTAAAGTCAGCTTAAATTGGTGCGGTGGCTAGAATCCTTGCATCATCCATCCCCATTCTGAAGGTCCAAGTTTGAATCTCGAAATTAGAATCTTTCTAACCACTATATCGATGCCTTATTTGAGTTTATCAAGAGGGCGCTCTCAATAAAGTCTTCAAAATATTTCACTCTTTTAATATACAATTCATCTTGTAAGTTCCCGAGCACTTAATTCCTCTGATCTCGATGTCATACTTTTATGACTTTTTTGCTCGTTCCCTAAGGATAAGGTAGAGAGAGATGAATGGAAGATATTCTATAGGGACATCCCGGGCTTCCTTACACTCTACGGATTTTGAAACATAACCTCGTAAAATTTTCCTTAGAATTTCTTGGAAACAGTGGAACATCACAACATTTTCAAAAGCTTCTCTATTCCTTAGAACTTTTTCTGAAGAACTCCGTAAATAGGAAACTGTATCTACAGTAGCTCTGTTGAAACCTTAGGGAGTTGAAACCTCCTTACGTTCAACAGAAAAGTAAATGCGGAAATTTAGGCATATTGCCTAAATGGTAGTAATCTTAAATTTATAGTAGCAAATTGCGTGTTGCTGCCAACTTTGTTATAAATTTTTTAATTAGTTATAATAGATAAATGTCATGATATGTTTGATATAAGCGTTGGCATTTATATCTCAATACTATTTGATTTTCTTTTGAGTCCTCTGATGAGGATTTGCAGCTCAAAACTTAAAATTACCTGAAAATTACCGTAATTTACCACGGTAATTTACCTCAATTGAAAATTACGGTAATTTACCCATCTCTAGAACTGACTACCTTGCAAGCCACCTCGAGAGTGTGTGGCAGGGAGTCAGTTGACACCAACATACACTACATTGAATAAGAAATTACCATGAACATAAACACAATAAATTTCACCTATCACCCAACATGCAAGGTACTATTTAGTAGTATCTTTAAATATACATTACAGACTTTGATAGTCCATGCAGATAAGCAAAAACCACCCAAGATTTACCCTTTTAAATTTCTCCAATTCCGTGTTCTTCTTCCGCGTCTTCACTTTTTTAGTGACAACAGTTTCGCAAGTACCTACTAATACCATCTTCAGGTCGAAGATGACCTGAAGGCGAGGAAGGAATGATTGCAAAACTGTTGTCACAGCACTTTTACGCACGGAATAAAATACACGGAAATGGAGCAATTCACTGCAAGCTACGCGGAAACATTCTCTCCAACATATACCCTTCTAATCTTATCCCAGGTAATTTTGCTAATATATAATCTATTATGTGTGTGATGTGTGTTATTGAATGATCGTATTAACGGAAGCTGTAAATATGTCTTGGAGTGATCTTGATTGCTGCTGATACGGTTACAAATTACGCGAGGGAATAGAAAATATTAGAATTTGTCTATGATGTCCATTTCATCTACATCTACATCTACACGATACCCTGCAAGCCACCGCGAGGGTGTGTGGCAGGGGGTGAAGGTCACCAAGCATTCACTACTAGCATGCAAGCAAGCAACTAAAGGGTCTCATGCAACTAGATTGTTAGTATCTATAGTATTTGAGGGGTTAATACATGCATCATGCACTACAGAATACTCTAAAATATTTCGTGTAGATGTAGATGTAGATGTAGATTTCCCCTACCTATCCCTTTCCTATGCTGCCTATTCTGTTCTCTTATAGTACGGGGGAAAAATGCCATTTTGAATCTATCTGTACGACAATCTATCTCTCTAATCTTATTTATCTGGTCGAATCTAGCATAATACGCTGGTGTTTTCAATATGTGCCTAACATCTTCAGTAAAGCTATCCGATTGAAATTTCTGCAATAGATTAAATCTGAACTTTAATCTACGCTCTGATAATGATTCCCACCCTAATTCTTGTATTAATTCTGATACACTACTCAACCTATCGTAACTTCTTTTGACGAACCTAGCTGCTCTACGCTGCACACTGTCTAGTTCTCTCATCAAACCTAATTCATTAGGATCCCATACACTGGCTGCATACTCAAGGTGGGGCCTAACTAGTGAAAAGTAGCATCGCTCTTTTGTCTTCTCATCACATTTCCCAAGTACTCTTTTTATAAATCCTAGCTTTCTCTTCGCTCGGCCGCATATTTCCCTTATGTGTCTTCCCCAAGATAAATCTTTAGTGATTGTTACACCTAAATATCTTACGGTTTCAACGTTTTCGATCTTCGTGTTATTAATTCTATAGGATCGCTCTATCGAATTATTCCTCCTCCAAAAATTGATAGCTACACACTTTTTAAGGTTGAGTTCTAACTGCCATTTGTCGCACCACTCTTGAATTGCATCTAAATCCTTGCTAAGTGATTTCGTGTCCTCTTCGTTCGATATACCCCTGTACACCACCGCATCGTCTGCAAAAAGTCTAAGGTTACTACTAACTACGGTACCCAAATCGTTTATGTATAAAAGAAATAGAAGCGGACCTACTACGCTGCCCTGAGGAACTCCCGATGTGACTTCGATTGTGTCCGACATGATACCATCTATGACAACCCTCTGCTCTCGCCCACTTAAGAATTCTTTTACCCAACATACAACGTCTTTATTTATACCAAAACTCTCTAACTTCAAGATTAATTTGTCATGAGGAACTTTATCGAAGGCCTTTTTAAAATCTAAAAATATCGCATCAACTTCAGTACTGCTTTCGCCGTGGACTAAAATATCGTGTACGAATAAAGCTAATTGTGTCTCGCAAGATCTACCTTTCCGGAACCCATGCTGGCTGTTTATGAGTAATCCCTGACTATCCAAATGCCCCATGATCGAACTGACTACTATGTGCTCAAATATCTTACAAGAGATTGACGTGAGTGAAATGGGTCTGTAGTTACTAGGTTCTTCCCTATCACCGCTTTTAAATATAGGTGTAATGTTAGCTACTTTCCAATCCTTGGGTACTGTGTGGTTCTTTAGTGATTTATTGAATATTATTTCTAGATAGGGGGCTATTTCAGAAGCTAATGTTTTATAAACTCTGGAAGGAATTTGATCGGGACCTGGTGCTTTGTTTTTACTTATGCTTTTTAACTGCTGCTCTATTCCGCGACATGAAATGTTTATTTCGGGCATTTGCTCACTGAAAGTGTTCGGCGGTGGTTCCACTGCGTTTTGTGACGATGAGTTGAATACACTTTGGAAGAAGGTGTTTAAAGTGTTGGCTTTTTCTACACTGCTGGTGACTCTGATTCCTTTATCATTTTTAAGTGTGTGCACTGTAGGCTTATTTCCCTGAAGCTCTCTCACATATGACCAAAACGCTTTAGGATTGCTATCTAAATATTCTCCTAACATCTTGCTCTTGAAATGTGATAACGCTTGCCGACATGATTTCCTTGCTAATGCTCTCGATTTTTTATAGTTTTGAACTAGCTCATTTTTTTCCTCTACCGATAGACCCCGTCTGGCATTTTTCATCTTAGCGTGGCATACCCTTTGTCGCTTTAGTGATTTCCTAACCTCCGCGTTATACCACCTTGGCTCTGTATTATCACTAATATATTTACTTGGTATGTATTTATGAACTGCGTTACGGGTGACCTCAAGAAATTCTCTCCACGAATCCTCTGTATTTAATCCTTTGCTTTGTTCGCTGAATACATTAAACGCTTCCCTTAATTCCTCTTTCATACCGTCGTAATTTGCCTTGCCAAATAAGTACACCCTTCTCCTTGGTTTATAATGTCTTTCAACGCCTACAATAAATTTCGCATGCACTATTTTATGGTCACTAATTCCTGTGTCTGTAACTGTATTTAGAACTCGCTCGGGTATATTTGTTCATCTACATCTACATCTACATAATACCCTGCAAGCCACCATAAAGGTGTGTGGCAGGGGGTGAACACTCACCAAACATGCACTATATATCATGCATAAAATTTGCAATTAAAAATTATAATAGCAAAGCATACATGCAAAAACATGCTGTTAGATGGGTTAGCTTTAACTCCTTATACAAACATGCAGCTACCAATGTTATCCATTGCTACACTCTTACTGGATACATTCACCATTATTCATATCCCTAAAAGTGCGAGGAAAAAAGGACATTTTGAATTTGTCAGTTCGGCAATCTATTTCTCTAATTTTGTGATTTTGGTCCAGAAAATCGGCATAGTAAGTTGGGGTCCGCAAAATATTTTTAACATCATCGCTGAAAATATGGCCTTGGAATTTATTTAAGAGATTAAGTCTAAATTTCAACCTATGATCTGACAATGATTCCCAATTTAATTCATTTAATAGACTGGTTACGCTAATAAGGTTATCATACCGGCCCTTGACAAATCTTGCCGATCTTCGCTGCACACGTTCAAGTTCGTTATTTAGACCGATTTCGTAGGGATCCCATACACTGGCAGCATATTCCAAATGAGGTCTAACAAGGGAAAAGTAGCTGATATCTCGTACATGATCGTCACATTTACCCAGTACTCTTTTGACGAATCCCAGTTTACGATTTTTTCACGAATGTGTTTACCCCAGGAAAGATCATGTGTCAGTGTTGCTATTGTTTTGTTTGCTTGTTGCTAATAAGTCTAGAATGTTGTTTCCCCTGGTCGGCTCTGTTACTAGCTGTTGTAAAGAATGTGTCGTAAAGGTGTTCAACAGTGATTCGCAATGTTCCTTATCCTTACCTCTTGTAATGAAACTACACGTATTCCAGTCTATCGAGGGGAGATTGAAATCTCCGCCTACTATTATTCCTCTATCATTCTTCCCAGAAAGTAATGTGCGTATCTCTGACTCTAGCTCTATTATAGAATTGACGTCTGCGTCCGGTGGCCTGTAATATGCACCTACATATATCTGTTTTGCGTTACTACTTTTACTTTTAACGGAACACCAAATACTTTCTACATTTCGCTCTGAAATAAGTTCTCTTCTACTGACATACGGGTCCTTCACAGCTATGAAAACTCCTCCTCCGTTTCTGCTTACTCTATCCTTTCTGTATACTGTAAAACACTTCGGAAATACTTCATGATCTGATATGCCCTTCGAAAGCCAGCTTTCTGTACCTACGATTATATCTGCATTAGTACTCTTAATGAGGTGGTGAAATTCTGCTACTTTATTTCTTATACTACGACAATTCACTACTATCACTGAAATTTTTTCTTCCAATCTGTTTCTCTCTTGGTGCTCCTTTCCAACTAAAATTTTCCTCGATAGTTTTTTGACGGACAAACTATTTGGTCTACCTCTTACCTTTGATGAATTATCATGTTCGTTCTCTCCATGTGTTTTTCTCTGACCTTCTAAAACTACTCTGCATGTTCTGTCAAATTCTTGCACGATTTTTCCCCCGCGGATTGACCTGCACTCTGGGCTACCACCTGAGCTAAACCCTACGTGTATGCTCCAGTATCCTACTCGCTACCCTAGACGATGCCTCGTCCGTGTAGTGGACACCCGAGCGATTCAGGGGCACCCGACACGTTTCCAGCTCCGGCCCGAGGTCCAAAAACTCAGCTCCCTCGCTCCCACAGACTTCACGGAGTCTCCGGTTTATGCCTAAAACTCGGCTCCAAACCATCGACCCCCGATCCGTCCTAGTTATTGGTGGTCCATTTATCTCATCTTATCTGTTACCGGTGTGATCCCCTTCGCTGAGCGGCATTGTCGTGGCTAATTATTTTCTTAAGAATAACAATGGCATGATGATGCTGTTAAAAAAATTCTAACCTCTTTCAAAAACTGAAACACTGCAATTTCCACACACAGTTTTATTGTCCACGACCATGGTTTCGTTGCAAAGCAACATCATCAGGTGAAAATATCACGTACAGATCAGTATATATAGGTTGTATGGAAGGAGGGAGGGGGAGAAGAGGGAAGGGGAGGTCGGTGTGCAAGGGTTAGGGAGGATGAGTCAGGAGAGTGGGTGGTGGGAGGGTGGTGCTATGGCGAGTTGTGCCTGGTGGAGGGTTCACCGTGGGTGGGTAATGAGAGGGCTTGGGCATTGAAGGAAAGTGGAGGAGGGGGGAGCGGGAGGGATACAATTGTTCATTGACCAAGTTATGGTCGTTGGAATTTGCGTGGCCGATAATCTCCAACTCTTCTAATCTGTCCAACCTTGGGCCTTTCTTCTCTCTGTGAAGCACACGGGGGGTGAACTCACTGCTGTGGCCATTTTCCAGTAGGTGTCCGGCGAAGTGCGAATTGGAGGCATTCCGGGTGGTGAAGCATGCCTTGTGCTCTTTTGCTCTGGTGGCGAAGTTTCGGCCAGTTTGCCCGATGTAGATGGCGTCGCAGTCGCTGCATTCAAGAGCATAAACACCGCTTCCTTTCAGGGAATCCATTTGGTCCTTCGTTGATCCTAATATCTTTTCCAGGGTGTGTCTATTGTAGAAAGCCCCTCTTACCTTGTCCTTGGGAAGTAATCGCTGTATTTTGAGTGATAACTTCCCAACTGTGTGTGGAAATTGCAGTGTTTCAATTTCATCCTTCATTCCTACGATGAAAGATTTCCACAACGTTAAGCCTGAAACTATTAACTCTTTCAAAAATTTGAGGGACAGGAATATTTTTATGTAAAGTGGACGATGGCTTATTTTTTGGAGGAATTTTTTTTTTTTAAGTTTACCTTTAATAATATTGATGGGAAATTCAGAGAATCAAAAAAAGACATTGCTGAACTGCGGTAATGGGATGAATGTGGTTCATGAGGCTTCATTTTAATGTTTATTGCCTGATTCGAGTAAGGTTTTTTTATTTAATCCGCTTAGTGTATAATGGAAGGCCCTCATCGTATGATCAAAAATTGACGAAGTAATATTTAAGAGGCGAAGAAAAGGTCTTTCTTTTTAGAGAAATTCTATATTAAAAAAAACTAAATGTGTTTGTGAATGGGGGTCGCATTTGATGGAATTTGCGTATTAGTCAGTGGCAACCGTATGCTGAGATGAAAAGAACAGCGTTTAATATTGCCTATAAGTTTTAATATTGATAACGATTTTGAAATAAAGTTCGATGGATGCCAGGTTGGCAAGGAGTTTCATTTATTCCTCGCGTGAATATAAATGAAGTTACCTCTGAAACATCTAGCGTTATTCATCATTCGATTCTTCGTCCATTGCTCCTAAACTATAACTTTGAACATCTCATTACACCAAATTTAACGCTCATCACTTCTACGTCTTGTACGCTTGTAGGAAAGAAAACACTCTGCAATTCCCCCTATTATATAAATTTATTGCGATCGGTGTCGATACAGTTTATACAGAAGAATATGCATGTTTTCGAAACCGCTCGCAATAAATGTACAGTGTGGAATAGCAGAGTGTTTTCTTTCCTGCGGATTATGATAATGACTTTAGGCCTGGCGTTATATAATATGCGACTCAATGCGTCAAAAAATCCTGGGATCTCACCTCATCTTTTAAGAAGCGTGCAAGGAAACATTTAGGCGGGCTACGTCCCCAGTTGGGATATCAGCGATAAATGCGAAGATAGTGTTTGCGGAGGGGTTAGATGCAGCGAGCGAGATTTCGGAGGGGGACGGAATATCTCAGCTTAATGGCGTCGGGGGTCACACGGAGAGATGGCTGGGGAAGGGGTTGCAGGCTGCATCAGATAAAGGGATTGGAGCAGCCGGGCGTCTTCTCAGGCCACGTCCCTTCACTCCTCTTTGCGTAAGAAGGAATGAAGAGGAGAGGGCGGGGGAGAAGGGTGTGGTTTGGGTGGATGGGGGTGTGGGCACAGATGCGCCGCGCTCGAAAGCCCCTTTGGTTCCTCGTCACGCCGACTCTTGTCAAGTTCCCGCGCCCTTTCTCCATTGAGGAGGGGAGCATCGCAGCCGGAAGTATAATGTTCGGATGTGAGTGCTCCATCTCGCTCGAAGAT
This sequence comes from Platycnemis pennipes, assembly GCA_933228895.1. Taxonomy (NCBI): domain Eukaryota; kingdom Metazoa; phylum Arthropoda; class Insecta; order Odonata; family Platycnemididae; genus Platycnemis; species Platycnemis pennipes. The sequence continues at coordinate 38,593,612 of OW121850.1, read as the reverse complement.
TAGACCCCCTCAAATAGGGAGGGAGAAGAGCTAAAGGTGGTGCGGCTAAGAGGAAGATGCATTGTCAAGGCCAGCGAACCGCCCCTACTCCACTAGTTCTTCGCCACCCCATCGGAACGCCAGAGTATTCGAGCAGCTACCTTTTAAATGCTGATGAGGTGGACGTGGTCACGGAAGCCGAGGTGGAACGCTAAGCCGTGCGTGAAACTGCGAGTTTAGGCCCCTCTTTCAAAAGGGGGTAATTTGATTAACTCCCTCGTCATGGGCCGTGGATATCTGCCACTTCAGTTTTCTCCTGCCGCGTGGTTATTTTAAGCGTCATGCACGCTATCTTTTCTAAAGTCGTTGAGAAGTATTTTTTTTTGGTAAGTGTTCACACACTGTTTGTGGGACGACAAAGACGTCAGAACCAATCTACGAATGATGATGAATGTGTGTGTTGGAATTTACGTTTATTGGCCCTCGCTATGTTTAGTATATTTGGATAAGTTGAGGTGGATGTGCGACGAAAATATTTCTATTGCGTTGTAATCAGTGTGGGTGACAAGTTGTGAAGGCCATTAACATAATAATCCTCAGGAAAGACTATGACGTAATAGGTACTGATCAGCCGTTTGTTTCTATGAAGAAACTTAATATTATAGGTAATTATGAATATTTTTGGCGTTTATTACGAAGCCTTCGTTTAGTTGTTCAATAAGAGAGCAGTTACTTTATTACAATTCCCTCAAATGGGAGTCCCCAATAAAGAAATACTATTTCACTTCACTTTTCAGAGATTCTAATCGTGAACCCTTATCGTGGTGGAAGAGCGTCATCATTGATACAAATGAAAACACTCTTGTTACTTCCAAAGTTTAATAAGACATACGACCAGTTTCGGCTGTTAGGCCATCGCCAAGTCTCATGATGGCCTAAGAGCCGAAACCGGTCGTTTAACTTATAAAACTGTGGAAGTCACAAGAGTGTTTTTATTTTTTTCAATGTTAGCTTTTCAGTATAGGTATTAGGAATGATCTCAGGAATATACGGGATAAAAAAACTAAAATAATCATACGTTTTAGAGGTTACTTATGTAAAAAATTCATCCTAATCCTTAGACAAACAAAAACCCTTGTTTAAGGTGGGATTCAAACCCGCGACCTTGCGTTATCAAGCCAGCGTGTTAGTTACCGAATGACCTCCGCGATACTAACAGAGATTAAGCTTTACCTAGCTGAGAATTGAAGGTGTACGTTTACCTAGCTTTTCAAAGATATGTCCCCTCTTAATAATAATATTATTAAGAGGGGATTAATAATAAAAATAATATTCGTTAACGAAATGTAAACAGAAAGCAGTTTTATTACAATCCACTCAAATGTAATTCCCCAACAAAGAAATGCTATTTTCCCCTCACTTTCCTACGCATTCGCTCAAAAAAATACAGATTATAAAAAATAAAATTATCATACTTGTTTTAATGTCATAATATGTAAAAATATACATTCTAATCCTAAGACAAAAAGCCCTTGTTTAAGGCAGGATTCTAACCCATGACCTTGAGTTATCAAGCCTGCGCGTTAGGTACCGAATGTCCCCTGCGATTCTGTCGCATATTAAGCTTCACCTGCCTGAGAATTAAGCGCTTAAGTTTATCTAGCTTCTCAGAGTTATGACCTCTCAGTATAATATTCGCTAACGACCGTTAATTCTGCCTCGCAGTACTACAAAACGTAATATTTATGAAAAAATTGCGAATTCTGTGCGAACGGTAGTTCCATATCGAGTGTGATTCTCGCTCTTCTGCTTCGCATGCTTGTCACTCCACGCAACTTGGCTGTTTCCACGCGAAAAATCCCGGCAGCATTTCAACTCGTTGCCTGCAAACTAGGAAAATATTTTTGATGGAATTGCCGGGATTGCTCTCGAAGCCACCTTCGTGAGTGGAATGAGAATGGACTAAATGACCGAGTACTTTGTCATTACCATCCAATCCACTGATTCAGAAACTTGATTTGCACGGGCATTGTGATCATCCGCATAACTAATCAGCTTACTTTCGCCGACTTCAAAATAGCCTGCCAACAAAGGGAATATGCCGGCTCAAAATCGGTTTGAGCGCGTTGCATTTCAATAAGGCTCGTTTTCGTAATGTCCCTTTTCACCGTGATTACATATGATTATGAGAAAAAAACTTGTGGAATAATCTTGGATATTATTTTTTAGATTGCATCTATATAGTAAATGCATGGAATTCTTGCTTGATAGTTTATTTTGATGGATAATTGAAAATGCATTGAAGACTGTTTAATAAGGGAAGATAATTGATATTTCATGCTATTCATTTTTGTCGTGTTATGTTATCTGCTCATAGCGAACAAAAAAAACTTTTATTTACATTACTACACATTCTTCTCCAATCATGGTTATCTTCTTGGCTGAATTGATTATGTTTATGCATCTTTCCCTAAATTTGTTGGCTTTGAGATGGTTGCTGGCAATATTCACCACTGTTAGCTTATAGCATCTACCTCTTGAAAATAGTGTATAGAGTATCTGACAAGCATTAATAACAGTCATTTTATTCATATGATTTATTAATATTTAAATACGAGGCATGTCCGGAAAGTAAAAACCGTTTCGTTCTACCGCTACCACAATGCTAGTGTCGCATTTCCGCGCATGTGTACTCGTCTTTTTGGTTCATTGTCTTTCGAATGACGCCTTTACAGCCAGATTGTGTTGTTTTTACATTTGTTAGTGATCGTTTAAAATGTTTAAAACAATATCTGACCCCGCCGATTGTGAAGTGAGTTCTGTAATACGGTTTTTGAACGAAAAGAATGTTAAGCCAGCTGAAATTCATCGTCAACTTGTAGAGATTTATGGTGAAAGTGCAATGACTGATGGGATGGTGAGAAAAAGGGTTAGAAAATTCAATGATGGACGTACCAGTGTTCACGATGAAGCACGGAGTGGGCGGCTTTATGTTGTCAACGATGGTTTGGTTGAAAAAGTGAATGAGAAAATTCTTGAAAACAGATGGTTTACGATAAGAATGCTTTCTGAAGATTCCCACAAATTTTAAAAACTTTTTTGCATGAGATTGTCACAAATTGCTTAAATTATCGCAAACTGTGTTCCCATTGGGTTCCGAAAATACTTACGGATGACCACAAAACGAAGCGACTTGGAAGTGCATTGATATTTCTTACCCGATGCAGTTTTGAGGGAGGTGACTTCTGAGACAGTATTGTGACTATCACTTATTCTTGAATTTGAAGCGTGATTTTGGAGGAAGGCGCTTTAACAGCGAATACGACGCAGAGAACGGTGTTCAGAAATGGCTGTCTTCCCTGGCGGCATCTTTCTATGAAGAGGGCATAGAAAAGTTGGTTTCCCGTTATGAAAAATGTCCAAAAAAATGGTGGCAACTATGTTGAAAAACAGTAAAAGATATACTCTTTCATGTAAAAATAAATCTAGCCTTGAACAAAATTTTTTTAAGAGTTTTTTCCCAAACGGTACTTACTTTCCGGACAAGCCTCGTAATTAATAGAATCATTTTTGTCGCTTTAATACCGTTTACGAGCATTACGTTTAGGTGTCGCTTACAGTCACTTATTACAAAAAGTTAATCTAAACAGCAATGAACATCCGATTTCGGTAGGTAATCTTACTAATAAGTGAATAAACCTTAGTGACTGTGTACTTTGAAACCGGTAGTACCGAAATGAATGGAATTTACGAGTTTGTATCTCTTTACTATTAATATAATTAGGAAATGCCTCAATTTTGTTTTCGCTACAAATTATATTCCCACCTTCCATAGGATTCTTATCAATTCCGAACAGCATCGGCTAAATAACAACGAGGCTTACGGTGTGATGGTTTTAAATTTTGACACATATAAGAGTGTATTCTCCACCCATTCTCTGCTTCTCAGTAAACTGCAATACCATGGATTCTTCCCCTGCGTGTACCCATCTATCATTTCATCGTATTCCAGGGAATAAAATATGATACGTTGAATAATTAGCAATTTGCAAAATAACTTTGGTAGGTATTGCACTAAAATCATTCGTGCCCTATTTTCATACATCCGTCATCTTCGTAATTGAACACGTGAAACATATAGATTTAGTTTTCATGAAAACCTAACACTCCATTCTAGTCGTCTTATGCTACACAAATTTGAGATACAATTACTAAAAAGGCCTCATTTATTGTAAGAACTAGTGCGTAAGCAAGAAGGAAGATCAAGGGTTTTATGTAGGATAAAAGAAAAAAAATCCGCTATTCCTGGAAAAATTATTTAAAAAAGTAGTGAACCATGACTTGATTTTAATCAAAGATGTGGACAAATCATTCGTGAAATCTTTGAGGTAGGGGTGTGGTTCTATGTGCTTTCGAAACTTTGTTTGAGAAAGGAGAAAGGGAGGTTGAAGACTTTTGAGACGTGGATTTGGAGGATGGAAGCGGTAAGCTGGGTGGAGAAAAAGGCGAAAAAAGAGTTCGATATGGGGGGGGGGGGGGGGGGGGGGGTGAGGAAGGATAGGAGAAAGTTAGAGGAGATGGAGAGAAGGAATACTGAAAGTATTGAAAGATGATGGATTAGGAGTTGTTGAAGACGTTAGTGATAGAGAGGATAATATTTTATTGCACTGGGGAAGGGTGGCCGTGAGTACGGATTTTAAGAATCATAAGGATAGGTAGAGGTTAGAGGAAAGATTTCTTAAAGATATTTTTTACTGTTAGATGACTACAATATAGATGATCCAATGAGGGTGTAGATAAGGCAACATTTAACAAGTCCAATTACTTCCAGTGTAAAAGAAAAGATTTATAATCTGAAAAAAACGCTCAAGTTTTCTTGTAATACAAGCTCTAAGAATTTTATTAACATGCAAGAAATGAAGAAAAAGTACAGTCAAACGCATCGCTAAATCTATACTAATTCCTTGACGTGAGAAACTGTCCAAACGATGTCGCACGCTAAAAATGTTCAATAGAGTTCGACATTTAGCGCGATGATTTAGTATGGAAAACTCTGGCATTCTCTCTGAAATTCGACCACCTACCCTACACTTAACCCCGATCGCCTCTCACCTACTCTTTAAATGCATGTTCGTCGACTTTGTAAGGGAAGTCTCGACTTTGGTCTTCCCCTTCCAACCCCCATCTCGTAGCCGCACCCGATAACAGGGTCGATGTCGCCCACCGATCTGGCTTTCAGCGCGATACCGTCTCCCGTGATCGGCTTAACTTCCTAAAGATGGCGGAATCCTCCGGAATGAATTAAAGATGAGGTTTATCGGCTTATATAATGGGGAAGGCCAGGGTCCCATCCATTGCGGACGGACACGGACGGGAGGCAACTGTTTTCTGCGGGTTTTCCAATGACACGCCCGGGAAGGTCGGAGTCGACGTCTATCTATGCGAGAGAAGCGAACCGAGAATTCGGTCTCTGGACGGAGGGGAGCATTGCACTTCCGAGGACCGCAAATCATCCTGTCCGGTGCCCTGCGGAAGGCAGCAAGCCAGCAGTGGACTCTAGCCAAGTGAGGGTGGACCGTTTATACAATAAATCCACCTTTTATGACGCCCTCACGAATCGAGCGACAGCACGAATCCAAATCATGGTTCCGGCACGAATATATATAGTCCTTGTGGAATGAGTCGTACTGAATGGAAAAGAGATTTATTATGTAAAAATATGATAAAATTAGCCGATAGCCGGACGGAGTAGCGTGCTTTTTACTTCCAATCTTAGGATTGATTGCTACGAATGGAAGGATAAAATTCCTCTACCCATTGAGAAATCCTGGGCTGGAATCTCGGCTGAAGCAGAAATTTTCATTGGTTTACCAGTTTCCGCAGGAGCACTGTGTTAAGTGCTCTTCAAGTGCAGTACTCCGTCCGACAGATGGGTCGTTGCCTCTGTGTGCCTCTGTGTGCCTCGAGACCACCTGCGTAGGCTAATGCCATGTAGGTTTTTTCTTAACCTTTCCTCCGTTCCCTGCAAAATGCAACATCTACACTAATTCGCATCTATTTTAAATGACGTAAATGTCGGTAGCCTCCTCCTTGTAACTCGAGAGCATTTATCGGTTTTTCACCTGGTGGTGATAATGATACCTGGTATCATTATCACCACCAGGCAAAGAATACTTATTCAAAAATTGTCCTGACATCGGTGTCAGTTGAGGCATTAATATCATGATTGTATTTTAAATAAATATTCTGGTGTATTTGCATTAATGTTGTTGTCAGCTGATGTGTTCGACAGCGAAGGTAATTATTGCCATTTGGGATCGACGGGCATTTGGAGAGAGATTAAAAAATAAGTTTAATCACTCACTCATTGTTCAACCCGAAGGTTGATTTTGATAGACGACGATAGAGCTCACCCCGTAATAATCCTTGGCGAGCGAAGTTCATACATTCAGGAGAGGGGGCCACTTTATTTCCCTGGGCCACCTGCTTTTTCCCACGAAGTTCTGGCACACAGAAAATAGAATCACGAGGATTTTTAGGTGGAGGTTTCCAGAAAGCTTCTGCCCTGGATTTGAACCCGGGAGCATCCGGTCTGTAGCCCAGCAATCTTATTATCTGAGAGAGATTATTATAAATTAATTCAGGTCCATTCGGAAATGATTTGAATGAGGTATTTGGACCACTTACCTACGCATGTGGCATATGAATTGGTTTCAATATTTATTAATAAACGATGAGGCCTTTTTTGGTAAACAGAAAGCCCCCAGTACACATTGTCAGAGTGGTTTTACTATAATTCCCTTATATAAGACTGTATTGCCAGTCATTTTTTGGGCAGACTTTACTACTGCTATCTCCATATTGATATCTCAAAAATGTTTCTGTCAAAATTCTGGAAAAATATTGCTGCTTTATTTTGTTATTTTATTACAATATTGGAGTGATACTCTGCGGTATTCGATATCACAAGGGCTTCCCTCAGGATGATAAAATGACATTTTCAGCGCTTATGCCAACATGTGTCCCAGATGTTCGCTGGACTTAAAGAAAAGCCAATGTCCCTTTATCCTTTCAACAGCAGGCAAGATCACTTAGTGGAATATCGATATGTTTACAAATTAAATGACCTTGGTTGAATTCTGCAGAATTATTATCACTGACCACTCGACCGGTTTCGAGCTCTTCAGGTCATTAATTCATAACTTTTTCAGGTAATTCAACCCTATTTTTTTTACCATATACATGATTTATTTTACATAAGCATAAATAATTACAAATACAGAAAAACACTTGCGGAATACAAGCAAACAAAAGAAATTATAAAAAAAAGTATAAAAAGAAATAAACATTAACACATTTGATGTGGTTAAAAGTAATAATAATAATTTTATGGAATTCAGCCCAGTTTATTTTATTTCTAAACGTTCCCCTTTCCATACGAGACTAACTTATAATGCATACGCGCCTCAAGCGCCCATGTTTCTTTCGATTCCTTCCCAATATTATCCTTAAGGGACCCACTCCGGGGCGGTCAAAGAGGACGGATGATACCTCACTCACAGGCGTCAAATTCCCCCCCCCCCCCCCTCTATCTACACCCATTCCATCTTTTTCGTCTCCTCCGCTCAAACTTTTTACTCCGCCTCCAAAGCTTTTGATTTCCGGTATATTTTCCGGCCTCCTTAATGGTTTCTTTGTGAGCCTGGGGGTTATTTTGAGGTGGCGGGGGAAGCGGGCATCTGTGCTTGCCCCCGCTGCCCCCGAGGGCATTTTTCGGGATGGCCAAAGGGGGGTGAAAGGTGAGGACAAAGGAGAGGTATTGCGTAGGGGTGAGGGTTTTCCTGCGTTCTCCCGCGAGGTGGGCGTATAGCAGCATAATGGACAGGAGTGCAGAGGGGAGAGAAGGCGGAGTGCATTCTGTGTTTGTGGGCGGGGCGGGGTGAGATTATTAGGGGGAAGGAAGGTGAGAGAGGAAATGCCAAGGGCGAGCCCTGGGGGAAACAGGGTCTAGGGAATGAGGGTTCGAGGGCTTCACAGGAGGGTGCTGTACTGCGCGATATTGCTCCACGTATGTCTATGCCGAGTCGATCTGTTTTTCACGTTTACACCATTTTACACCACCGTTTTTCGCGTTCACATTACCATTAATGAATGCCAGAGAGATCGTGATCACCATTCTACATTTATCGCGCAGCACTTCAAACTGTTTATCACAATCAGTGGAGCGAATTTTATAGACGGTTACTGTTAACCCTGCACTACTTTAGGGGTAAGCGTTGTCGATACAGATTGCGATAACGCGAAAGATTCATCCGTGATTCCACACTTGGTTCCAATCCTCTAGGATTGATTTGCAGCAGTTCTCTATGTCATTGATCGGAAAGTGCGACTTACGAGCCAAATGTGGTTCTTTGGATAGGTAAATTTGGCTCGGAATTAAAATTGAAATAAAACTATCGAAGTTTCTTCGTGAAGGTTTTTTGGGTTATTGCGTCCATGTCCGCCGACATTTCGATTCACGACTCGGTAATCGTCTTCAAGTCTCCTGAATCGTCTTCTGTAGGCAGTCAGAAGCCCTGAAGACGATGACCGAGTCGGGAATCGAAACGTCGGCGGACATGGACGCAATAACCCGGCGGAGGGCCCGAGAAACCTTCACGCAGAAGATACGCCGGGAAAGCACCAGATCTTTCTTTATTGAAGTTTCATTTAAATATTGTAATTTTTAAATAGGAATAATTTATTCCCAGTCAGAATTTGTCACTGAAGCTGTGTTAAATAAAACACACTGTTTACGAATCGGACATTATTAAATTTTCTTAGTGAATGGAGGCTCACTGCTCATAAAAACCAACTAGAGTAATTTTTTAGCGATAAAAATTAATTTTAATACCAATATAATTAATGTTATTACTTGTTAAAATATTGCCTTGCATTTTCATTGTTTTTAAAAATATATTGTGGCCCTTACAAAAAGGTTAAGTTATTGTAAGGGAAAGGTTTTGCTCTTTCGTCTCAGAAGTTATCTGACCTGTTCCGTTCGTGGGGGGTGCGTTTGGAACCTTTGCGATTATCTAGAATAGGTAACCAACTAGTCACGTGTTAAAAACACGAATGCATTTCAAAATTTTACATCTACATACATGGGCGTAGCCACGGTGGGGCAGGGTGGAGAGCTTGCCCCTCCCTGCCTCATTAACTTTATGAAAAATTACAGGTCAACTAGCTGAAGGTGCCCGTTGACGAGAGGGAGAAATATAATAAATACAAATTGTGTTAAGAAATCTTAATATTTTTCATGAAGGAGCAAAAACAAACTTGTGTTATGGAACGTTAACTTATTTTCGCCCCCCCCCCCCCCCCTGGAGGACATCCTGGCTACGCTACTGTCTACATATATGTAATATCCTGCGAGCCACCGCGAGGGTGTGTGGCAAGGGGTGAAGATCACCAAACTTACACCATTTACATTCAATAAAGGGCTACTGAGGCCGACTTGCATGCAACTGCAATGCAGCCACATAACTATGAGATACCATGCAATGCTAACCATGCAACTAAGAGCTACCACCTCAGACTATTCTATAGCGATATTTCACATACCTATCCCTTTCCTATGCTGCCTGTTATCTTCTCTCATAGTATGCGGCATTTTGAATCTAGCGGCATGACAATCTATCTCTCAAGTCCCATTTTTCTCGTCAAATCTAGCATAATATGCAGGAGTTTTTACACACACCTAACATCTTCAGTAAAGGGCTGTACCAAATAAATTGTGAGGATGAAGTAAGTGTACTCGATTTTACTCTCGTATTACTGGCTGCATATTCAAGGTGGGGCCTAACGATCGAAATGTAGCATCGGTCATCTGTCTTCTCATCACATTTCCCTCGTACTCTTTTAATAATTCCTAGCTTTCTCTTGGCTTGGCCGCATATTTCCCGGATGTGTCTTCACTAAGATAAATCATTAGTGGTTTTTACACCTAAATCAAGAGTGCTCCATTTACCACTAGTCTCCTACCATCTCCGTTTTAAAAGTGTAAAGACGTATTGATCAACGTGCATTGAGTGCCGTAAAATGGCAAAATATTTTATTGCACATGCATAGCATAGAAATTACTGTAGTTTATAGTGTAGAAAAGATCTGATTATTGAGTCATAAAGTTATGCAAATGAGTAGTATTGAGCAAAGAAAGTTAAACTCATGAGATTATTGACGAAAAAGTAAACAAAACTGAGTACAAAAGTAGGAGATGAATGGCTATAAAGGAGATAAAACAATTTTTGTCACTTGAAGGAAGGTGTGAACAGTGGAATTAATGTTGGAAGAAGAATTGCTTTGGCTATGAGGCTGTCAGGTAACTGAAGTGCGCACCTGATGAGAACCTAATGCTGAATTATGAGAATGAAAAGAGAAGGTTATGGTAAAGGCATTAATTTGGAGAGTGGCTTTATATAGATCTGATACCTGGACCCAAGGGAAATATGATGAAATTGGAAGCTTTAAAAATGTGGATGTGTGATGGAAAGTGGACAAAGCGCGATGGATGAAAAGCAGGAGTGATGATGAAGTGTTAAGCATGGCGGGGGTTGAGGAGAAGGTTGTATATGAGGATTGGACTGAGGCGGAGATGAGGGATGGAACAGTTAATATGGGAGATTGGGATACTGAAGACCGTTATCGAAGATAAAATTCTGGGTGCTCAAGGAAGATGGAGGAAAAGAATGCGTATTTAAGATGATATGAAGAGAGGTAGGAAATAGACATAGAATTTGCTTTATTCACTGTGGGCTGGATAAGACAATTCGGCCCCTCTCATCTTATTCCAACATTCTTCAATAGATCAACACATACAGATATTTATATTTAAAAATCACGACCTGAGTGCTCTCTATACTATATAAAGTAAAGACATAAATATTTCATCTTAAACCCTCCAATTGTACCTAAATGAAATGTGGATGCGATGGTGATATGTACATGGTATATTACACCTCCTTATAATGTTACGATGTTCTGAAGAGAGAAAAAGCGTAGTTAATGAGCCATTGGGTGTAAAAGAAGCAAATGAGAGTAGAACTATTCCTAATAGAAAGAACTTCAGCAGGTAAGGTGTTTCTAAAAAAAAGTAGAAAACTTCCAGTCACTCAACATTCCCAACAAAAAAAGGGAGGTTAAAAAGGACTTTCTATGCAAGAAGTGTGAATACTAATTATTTTATGAATGCACATCTGAAGAGAATATGTATTTCATTCAATACACTTTCGAAAGAATTAAATATAAACGTATCTAAGGAAATTTTTCGCAAAGATATATTGTCGATGTTAGCGACATTGTAAATTGGTACAGAATTTTGTATGTAACATTCAACCTTGTGTAATTAATTGTACATACTATGATTGTATTATGTTTTTTAGTAGGATTATAATTATGATTTAAATTTGAAATTAGTTTACCCTATTATTGTTTTCATGTTGGGTTAACTAAAAAAATTATTAAATGAATAAAATAAAAACACAATGAGACTTGGCTCCTACGCGCTAAAGCCACGCCCTGGGTATTATCCTGGGTTCAAGAATGTCGAGCTCTTCTTGAATATAGCCCCGTAGTGATCGTCATCAATTCTTTATGTTGTCGATACATAAGGAATGCTTTTTTTATTGAGGCCCGATGCAGTAAATTGAGTTTCGCTTGGCCCTAGGAGTATCAACTTTCTCGGAGTCCTAGGAGGGGACTCGTTTGGGGTAACAGGGAGAGAGAGAGATAAGTGAAATGGGAAGGGCGTTCGTCGGAAGGTTGATTTCTTTATATTTTTTTGCCAGGGAGAACCAAACAAAAATGTCTGCTTCGCGTTCGGGGGACAAGAGTTCAAACTTTCATGCGGCCCACCCAAGAGGGAGACTCGTTCAAGATTTCGACCCAGAGGAGAAATTCGTTTGAAAGCGTCTGAGGCGTCTCTTCTTCGCTCGCGGAAGTTCATACGTGGCGCCGGAAATTGCTCCCTATTCGTGTGATTTGTGAACTTATGCAGTGGTAGAGTCACGTTTTTCGTGCTCCCATCTGTATTTCAGACGTTGGTGACATGTTAAGATTGAGGTTGGACCAAGAGGTACATAAAGTTTTCCCATGATCAACAGACGACTACTCCATTAACAGAATCTAATTCCTAGATAAAAATAATAATCATGCTTTATTGTTATTTCCCTTCGTTTTTCTTCCTTTTTTCTGAGCAAAACGTCTTTTTTTGTGAATGTTGTCTTACCCCCCTGTGATATGCCTTATTGACCACACTATGAGAATTTATTTTTCATCTTCATTTAATGAAAATCATCATCCATTGTTTTTAAGCTAAGTTTGATAGGTGCAATCTTTCACTACATTTGTTTACATCTTCATGTACACAATACACTGCAAGCTACCGCCGGGTGTGTGGTATGGGGTGAAGATCACCAAACATGCACTGTTGACACGCAACTAGGATACTGCATGGAAAACTGTTAGATACTAACGTCTCATGCCGCTAGAGGGTTAGTATCTACATATTAATAAAGGGATTGTTCATTATAATTGCATTTATCTACATACTTTTATGTTTGATCTAAATACATTTAATAACGTTCTGGTGTAATTATTTACTTAAAATTACTCGTAACCTCTTTAGACCATTAGTTTTTCTTGTAACGATTACTACTTTCTCCATATACATTTCATCCGAGGTCTCCCTTTGCTTTTCCACCATTTAATATTCCAATCGACATCCGTGGTCATTTGATTACAATATCTCAAGATGTGTTTGAAAGGCTTCCCGTTTCTTTTTATTAATTTCAATGAGGCCTGTTTTCTCTTAAGATCACTAGGCTCTCATTTTTAGTGATTGGTCCATCTAATTGTACTTCTTCATCTTTTGTAAATACTTCAGAAACCATTTTGAAGCAGCGTAGCAGTTAATGTAGTAGTAAATACCCTCCTCTTGAGACCGCAACATATCCAATACGATGTAAATATGTGCACCCTCGAAAGCATAGTACTTTCAGTTTGAAATTACTCAACATGCAAATGAATAAAATAACTCAGAAAGTAGTAAAATGTACTGCACTCAAAATATCTTTCAAAATACGGTGGGGGATGAAAATAAGGAGGAACATTTTCTCCTGAATAGGGGACCACTATCAGGTAGTTTAGATGCATTATTTTCATTATGTGAGTGTTGCAAGTTGTTCAGTGGCTCGGGAGATCTCCCTGAGCCACTTACTTAAATGTTAACCGTTAGGCTGCTCTTTTACAGTGAAAACTTGAAAACGGATTTCGACCAAACTGAAACTCCGGTTAGAAGAACGTCAGCCTAATCAGCGCGCTTCTGTTAATTAATTGGATGAACTTTATGACAACCCTGCACCGCTCGGACCTTTGATTCTTGGTTTTGATAATAAAAATTGTTCCTCGCCGACGTCTCCCGAGGCGTCGGCATTGCACGGACCGCAGCAACCGCTGCCATCGACCTCTACAATAGAATACACGCATTCGCTCCATCAATCGGCCAAATGGCCGCAGCTATGACCGACTCACCTGCGTCACCCGACTATTCCGAGCATGAGAGCTCGGAAATCACACCATCCACAATAAACTTCACTGCGCAAACAACCCGGACGCATGAGAGCTCCGCGGCCAGCAAAATCACTCACGATGCGGCACCTTTCATCCCATCACTGGTAGCTGAGGCGTCGGTCGCACGTCCACACGACACCACCGACAGCGAGGGATTCATTACCATCCGTCCACAATCATCACGCAAAGGCACAAAACCTATCCAAAGCTCTGACAAAAGACCTGCCGCACAGCGCGCTTTTGTCACACGAGAAGAGGCAACAAAAAAGCGGCAAAAACTGTCCTACGAATACAACGTTGAAACCAACAACTCTTTTGCCCCCATCGCACCCGCGGAAGTGGAGGAAATGGACGCTGAGGAGGGACCGTCCTCCGCCAGCGCTGTCAACGATGGTCAGAACGCCTCCGCTGACAAGGGCCCTAATAAGGACCTTCCGCCGACAAAAAAACGCCCACCACCAATCGTCGTGTATGATGTCGCCGACGCTCATGCCTTCCGTGACCTCATCCGCGACGCAGTAGAGGACAAATCCTTTACTCTCTCCCATGGAGAAGGCAGCACACGGGTCCACCTGCGTACCATGACCGACTACAATCGTGCCATGAAAGTACTGGAAGAAGGCGACGCCCAGTACTCGACCTGGGCCGTTGGAGAGGAGAAGGTGACATCATTCACCATCCGTGGCTTGACCTCTAAACACAACACTGAGCTCATCATGCTAGACCTTCAAGAGCTGGGTCTCATCCCTCGCCGCATCAGACAACTAAAACAGAACGGCCGCCCGATTGGCGTCTTTGTGGTCGCCATCTCACCGACCTCAGAGTGGCCGATCGACCGCATCCGCGGTATCAAAACCATCGGAAATTCGGTCTGCTCCATCACCCTTTACAAGCACACAGAACCCCAGATGTGCTATCGGTGTAGCAGATATGGACACGGCTCCTTCTTTTGCACGGCCACACCGCGGTGCTTCAAATGCGCCGAAGCACATGAAGGAAGAAACTGCAAAGAAGCCGAAGCACGCCGCTGCTGCAACTGCGGCGGTGACCATATCGCCTGCGCTCGAATCTGCCCAGTGTGGATCGAGCAGAAGAAACGGCGGGAAAGTAAACCCACCAAACGCGGCGGAAAACGCAGACAAACGGCTGCAGGAGCACCTCCAGGACGAGCTCACGACGCGATAACATCTGACACCACGTCAACGAATACGCAAAACCTACCAGGGCCTGCCATACGCCCTTCGGTCCCTTCTCTCGGCAGCCAAAACGCCTGGGGGAACGGAAACGCGACGCGTGCTCCGCCGAGACAACGCCAATCCATGCGACAACGCTTAGAAGTGCGTTTTCCGGAGCTTCCGGGGAACCCCCTGCCACCGACCCATCAACGGGAGACGGTAGCTTCCCTCAGCGTCCCGCTTCGACGACGAGGAGCACAATCCGCACAACCAACTGCGACAGAAACTCAAGCACCGGAGTCTCAGTCGGCCCCTATTGCGACCAGCACGGCGGACGATTACGGCGACACTCGTGACGCCAATTTGGAAGCTGTGCTGTCCTCATTGACGCAGATTACCCTGAATCTGCAAGCGCAAATGCAGTTGCTCGTCACTACGATGCAACAGCTCCCGTCTCTGCTTCGCCGGCGCTAGTCACGCGGACGCAAGGAAACGCCTCATCATCGCCAGTTGGAACGCTGGCGGCGCAATTGCACGGAAAACGCCGGAGCTGCTGTCCTTTCTGACTAAACATGATTGTGACGCAGCTTTAATCCAAGAGACACACCTTACGGAAGCTTCCAGATGGACGGTGCCCGGATGGAAAGTCTTCCACGACCCAAGGAACAGCACCACTACGAGACGCCCGAGCGGAGGAACGGCGATTCTGATCGCCGACAGACGTGCAGCGCAACGCCTGCCACTCACCGCTGGAAGGGCGCTTGTAGAAGCCACCGCGGTTTCGCTACAATTAGATGGACGAACGGACCTGACATTGATCTCTGCATACGCAAAACCACAACCGAGATTTCGCGCTGAAGAATTGGATACGCTGATCGGCGGCGGCGGCCCTATCATCATCGCTGGCGACCTGAACGCCAAGCACGCAGCTTGGCATTCTCGCGTGCCGAATCCCCGAGGCACCAAGCTCCTCCGTTGGCTACGGGACAACAACTTCACACCAGCGGCTCCAATTTCGCCCACTCACTACCACAGTCAGCAAAATACGGACCAAGGAGACGTCTTAGATTTCGCGCTGCACAGAGACCTGCCATTCACCATTTCCGCCAAAGTGGTGTCGGCACTGGATTCAGATCACCTTCCGGTCCTCTTTGAAGTTGGCCGCCGTCCGACAATCGAGCCGGCAAAGGAGGTCCGCAATTATGGAAAAGCGGACTGGTCAGCATATCGCAACATTGTCGCGGAAGCATTGGCATCATCATCCGATGCAATACTGACATCACCGGAGGAAATCGAAGAACGCTGCACAACCATCGCTGCAGCAATGGACTCCGCGCTCGAGCAGGCGGTACCAAAGAAGACTGTCAGACCGTTCAATCATCTCGCTCTGCCGCAAGATATCATCCTCCACATCGCGGCGAAAAACGCGCTAAGGCGCCGATTTCAAAGGACGCGAGATCCGATTGACAAACGACGCTGGCAAGACGCACAACATCGCCTGCGAGACGAAATCCAAGAATTCCGTCAGGAATCATGGAAACGATTCGCAGCCACGCTAACGGAGGAAGACGGCTCATCGTGGAGAATGATGCGGGCGCTCCGCCGTCCGCACTCAGAGGAGGCGCCCCTTCGCACTCCTAATGGACCAATTCACAGCGCTGCGCAGAAAGCGGAGCATATGGCGGATCACCTAGAAGAGGCATTCACCACGGCTCCGGGCGATGACGCACCGCTGGAGCAACATGTCAGCCTGCCAAGAGAACCGAGAGAAAACAACAACATCACCTTTGACGAGACGCCGCCGAAGCTGCAGCGGAAAGATCTGAGACGCGCCGTTTCGTCGCTGAAGCGGAAAAAAGCACCCGGCCCGGACAACATCCCTAACGAAGCAATTATCCAGATGCCAATCGTGCTCGCATATGCACTATTGGCTTTATTCAACGCCTGCATCGCACTTGGATATTTTCCG
Source organism: Platycnemis pennipes (assembly GCA_933228895.1). Taxonomy (NCBI): domain Eukaryota; kingdom Metazoa; phylum Arthropoda; class Insecta; order Odonata; family Platycnemididae; genus Platycnemis; species Platycnemis pennipes. Next base: position 38,576,881 of record OW121850.1, on the reverse strand, counting down.
GAGCTGTGGAAGCGAGCCAAAATTATCTGCATCCCGAAATCCGGAAAATCGCCGACAGCAGCTGAAAACTTCCGGCCAATTTCACTCCTGAGCGTGGTCGGCAAATTGTTCGAAAAGCTCCTGCTCGAGCATATCCGACGCATCACCGACGGATTGAACATCATTCCGGAGCACCAATTTGGCTTCCGCGAGGAACATGCGACGACCCATCAGGTGGCCCGTCTGCTCGACTTCGTCGCCTCAGGGAAAAACTGGAAATACACGACGGTCGGCGCCTTCTTTGACATTAGTAAGGCGTTCGACCGCGTGTGGCACCAGGGACTCCATCACAAACTGCGCTGTTTTGGCTTCCCGGAATGGATTCTGAAGATCATTGCATCATGGCTGCAACACAGAAGCTTCGTTGTTGCATGGCATCATGCAACTTCAACGAAACGAGACATCAAAGCCGGAGTGCCGCAAGGAAGCGTCCTATCACCGACGCTGTTCAACGTATTCACAGCGGACATGCCAGCGGACTTCGGCAGCAATGTCATTTCTGCATTATACGCGGATGACATGGCGCTCCTAGCAAGATCAGCACAACCATACCTGGCAGCAACATATCTCCAGCGAGCGACGGACCGGCTCATGCATTGGTATGAGACGTGGCGATTTTCCGTCAATCACCAAAAAACGCAGGCCATCTGCTTTACCTTTCACCGCACGGAGCCTGGCGAAATCCTCGCCGGCGTCGAGGAGATACAATGGAGCGACACCATCAACTACCTAGGAGTCCTCATCGATAAGCGCCTCAGCATGGCGCCCCACGTCAAAAGAACAGTGTCAACGGCAAAGAGGCGCCGCATGGAGCTTTGCTCGCTGCTGGGAGAAAACCAAATGGCCACCGCAACTAGACTTCGCCTTTGGAAAGCCGCGGTGCGACCGCTGCTGACCTACGCGGCGCCAGCGTGGAGCGGCTTCATCGGGAAGCAATCACAACACCACCTTGCAGTCGAAGACAGAAAATGTCAGAGACAAATTCTCCATATGATGCCTAGCAACGACATCCTCCCGATGTTAACGAAAACGCCGCCGATCATGGACCATCTTAGAACCCTCGCCACGCATTTCTACGAAAAAGCTGCGGCATCTAGCTTCCCCGCGCTTCAACACGTTGGGAAGGCGACTGCATCGTCGTGGGACCGACACCCGCGGCCAAAAGCTAGCACCGGAGACGTTGCAGACCAACCGCCTGCGAAACGAAAGCGCTAGCAACACATCATCAAATCACCGAAATGTGTTGGCCCTGAAAAGGACCTTCGACGCACCAACACAGGAGCGTCAAATTTTGCGGGGCAAAGGCCCCAGTTCTAAGCTTCGCACCGATTGATAGCATCCGCCTGAAGAGCACGGAGGAGCTGACCAGGCAAACATACCGCGATCGCGCGGTTTTCACCACTTGACTCTTTTACAGATGGCATTTTCTGCTGTATAGAAAACCACTAACGGTAGCGCATTTAAATTACTTTGATGCGGTCATTGGGGTGTGTTTGTGTGAATGATACAGGTTGATCAAGAGTGCAGTATTAATTTCTCACCAAACCAATTACTTGAATGCAGCCCGACTACCATGTAGTGCGAGTTCATTCTTTTGATTCCTTTCCATTTTGATACCCCTCACCCTATTTCGAAATGTATCGCAGCTTACAGCTTTAATAGTTATTTTTTTCCTTTGTATATGTAAACCGTAAGAGCTTACCGTTTGAATTTAATTACCCACCAAATGTGTGTTTAGAATTATTGCTGTTGAAAAGCATTGCTGCTTTTTTTTGGAGTAGTGCATTTATGTCACCGAAATTGGTTTCGCGTTAACTACGACTATTTCACTCGCCCAAAAAAATCCACCAAGTATTTGGAGCAAAGGTTTTTAGTCGGCTGCAGTAGCAATGTTGGTTTCACACCGATAACCCATTCACGGTCCCGGGTTCAAATTACGCCGTGGACATGGATGCTATGTGTTCGTCTGAAAATAAGATCTTGGGGTAAACGGAGAGAAATAGTATTAGGTTTGCAGCACCTAAAACCGAAATCTACTTCTATGAATGGTTTGATGAGGGAAGAATGTGGTTGCACGTAGCTCTTACAATAGCTAGAATAGTTGAACGTGAGTCTCATGTCTAACATATTTCCATATTGTAGTCGCATTGTAGCTCTTAGTTGCATATAAGTAGTGCAAATTAGGTGATTTCCACCTCCTGCCATACACCCTCGTGGTGGTTCACAGAGTACGTCTACATAATAGCTTTTCAGCCTCCATATAGGTGTATGGCAATGGGTGAATTCAAACCAAACATACAATACATATCACCATAGAGTAAGTTATACTTGCTCTGAGTAAGTATAAAGTACACAGAGTAAGTATAACTTACTCTGTGATATCATGCGTAAAAAGGTTTAGTAATTATATTCTATTTTAAACATTGCAATTTCATGAATGATAAAAATAGCAAATTAAACATTGAAAAACATGCTGTTAGTTGTGTAAGCTTAAAGTCCTTATGCCAGCTTGCAACTCCTATGCTATCTGTTGATATCCTTGTACTTATACTATCGGATAAATTTACAGCTATTCATATCCCCGATTGTGCTGGGAAAGAAGGGCATTTTGAATCCGTCTGTGTGGCGATCTATTTCTCTAATTTTATGATATTGGACCAGTCCACCATTGTATGCTGGAGTTTGCAAAATATTTTTAAAGTCTTCAGCGAAAATATTGTCTTGGAATTTAGTTTAAAGATGAAGTCTAAATTTCAACCTACGGTTTGATAATAATTCCCATTTAAGTTCATCTAATAGACTGGTTACGCTATGGCTATCACGTAGACGTAGACAAATAAATACTTCAATGTCAAATATAGCGTACTCTACTGGCGGCAAGCGGGGGATAAAGCTTGAGATGAAGTGTGGTGCGGTTTTATTTGATATTTGAGGATAAATAAATATTTTTCGATACTGCCGAGCTAGGCCCTTCGATCAACGACTATCCTCGTCGTCATGGTAACGGCAGTAAGGATACGCATGCAAAATCCTGAGGGCTCGTAAAAAAAATTAACTGCTCTCGGTCCATGGGAGGAGAACGCACTGAAGTCCACCGACGTCAAAGGACGCTCTGCCTGTTCCACGACTGGTGATGGGACGTCAGAACTCTTACGTCGTAATGTGTACCTTCGCATAAAAGATGCATGAGTTAAGAGGCGGTTTCGAGGGAGGGTGTGGATGCAAGAGGGTGCAGTGGGAGAGATAGGGAGGGGACGGGATGTAGAAATTGGAAAATTGGAGATCGGGAGTGTGTGCCGGCACGGATAAGGAGTAGGGGGCTTCGAAGGGGCGCTGTTTTGTTTGTGGAGATGAAAGGTATGGTGGATGGGACGAAAGCAGAACGAGCGTATGTGTTTGAAGACTGGTTTGGTGAATTATTCATATAAAATTATGGGCAAGATATATCGATATATCGCCTCGGACTTATCTATGCGAAATCCACGCACGGAGATTTACACTCTCTTTTAGTAACAATCAAACTAAAAATCATATTAATATGCTGAGTATTTTTCGGCTAAGTTCAAGCCACAAACTCTCATCTACATAACCCCCTGCAAGCCACCATAAAGGCATGTGGCAGGGAGTGAACTCTCACCAAACATGCACCACACATCATGCATAAAAAAAAACTAGCACTCGTATACTGTTCTAAACCTCACTATTTAATAAAAGGTAAAAATAGCAAAGCAAACATGCAAAAACATGCTGGTAGTTGGGTTAGCCCCAAGTACTCTCACCAACATTCAGCTACCAATGCTATCCATTTCCACACTCGTACCGGACACATTCACCATTATTCACATCCCCAACTGTGCGAGGAAACTCCAGCACTCTCACGGTGGCTTGCAGGGTATTGCCTAGATTCTTACATGTATAAAATCTGTCCTTCGATCTTTCCTTAAATCTATCAAATAAATGCGCAAAAATAATACAAGAGTAAAATCGAGTACACTTAGTTCATCCACACAATTTATTTTGTACAGCCCGACCAGTTTCAACACTATCGTGTCATTTTCAGGGGTCAAACTCAAGTCATTGATGATATGCGGAAAAATAAATCTGAATTCGAGTTTTTGTAAGAAAGACACTTCGTTTTTTATGCTTGTAGTAGGTACATACATTGTGCTTTGCATTATACTCCCATACGTTCCAGTGGGTTTCAGTTTTATTGAGCCAATGTTTTAATGAAGTTTCCATACATTAGAAACGTTATGAAATTAGTCATGCTTGATTTCGCTTGTTCTTTTTATTTAAGACAAATGGATTTTCATCACAGCCTATCATCGACCCATGCAACATTCATTTTTCATAAATAACAAATCCTTGGGCGTAAATCCAGAGATTGGTTTGACTGTACTCTTGCTCTTTATTCTCCTATCGCCTTCTCGTTAATCCCTTCATTTTAAAATTTTACATTCTTCTTCTCGTTCCTCATGTATAGTTCTTTTGTGAAATCTATTCATTTTGTGAAAACATTTAGTTTCCGTGGTACGCAACCAGTGGAGGAACAAGTACTATCTTTAGAAACTCGAACAAAATCTCGAAGAGCTCTTCTATCCACTGAACAGAAAATACAATGCTGTCAAACTATCATTTTAGTACCTACGCTTCTAAGTCCCGCGGCTATTGTCTGACGCTACCTTATTTTTGGCTGTCGCTCCCAGTTTTTCCATGTCTTTTTCCGAGGCATATGGCATTCAATTGTACGACTTTTGAGCAGTTTATGCAATATGCATCAATGATTTTTGACTCTCATTCCATAGATGAAAATTATAACTACATTTAGATGTAATAATCTACCACCTTTCATTGTTGCTATGAACCATCAACCTTAATATTGGTTTGAGGCAAGTACCCCACTCCAATCTTCTAGTAGTTAACGTATTAATTAGAATTATTCCTCTATGGTCTTCATCTACGCATTACCCTGCGAGCCACGTCAAGGGTGAGTGACAGGGGGTGAAGAATTGCCTAATCATAGGATTTTTTTCTTTCCGCGTGGGCTATTCAGTTATTCCCTTTTTTCATCCTTCATCGTTGGATGTTCTACACCACAGCTAGCAGTACTCTTCAATTCCCTCATGATTGTGTTTTAAGAGTTTTAATAATTATGTTTCATTGTTTTTGTTTTCTCTTATTTTCGCGCTAATATTTTTTTTGCGTTGATACTAATTTTACGTAAATATTTCATGATTGAACTGAAAACCAGTTTTGATAGTTCCACATGTATCCAAAATCAGGTCCTGATGATGACGTTGGACGTCGAAACCCAGGTCGTTCGTTTAATTCATTTATGTGGAACTGCAAAGTCAAGTTTGAATTTCAGTCATGAATAACGCCTGAAAATACCACTTGCGTAAATATTCCATGGCTTTCATTAATAGTATTACCAGCGCTAAACCTAAAATACTTTGGTTTGACTCGTGCTCCGTTAGGTATTTATCATTATAGTCAGTAGTACGGACTCATAAAAAAACGCATTTTTTCCCAAAGATTTTTCCAAGGCCTGTCTTTATTTTGAAATGTCCTTCAGTACCACCCTTGTTTGCAGCTATTTTCCTCCACCACACTCGGTCCCCTCTGTCTTCCTTGTACGACATTTTTTTGTCGTTTTTATTTTTTTCCACCTCTTCTGTGGAACCTCGGCAGAGCTCTTAACATCCTACTCTCCTTTCATTTCACTCACTTCTTCAGTCTTTTTTGGGATTTACTCCGCCAACCTTTTTTCCCCTAGACATCGCGCTCTTATACGTCTTCCTTTAGGCTCACCGCATATTCTCCATTGATCTCCGCCCAACATATCAAAAGCCTCCAACCTACGCTCGCCCCGTCTTCTGCAAGGTCAAGTGTAGTTATCATCCACCTCCATCTTCGCTCAGAATACCTCTCCCTTTGGTCTCGGTGTAATAGCACAGCTACCAGGTCTTTCAACTTAACCTATAATTTACCAGCAATTTTTCTCAATGCTCAATTTCATTACGATTTTCATCTGTTATGCAGAACTGTAACGAAATTCTTTGTGATTTTTTGTAGCATTCAAATTAATATTAAATTTACCCTTTAGCAATATTCAATATTTCATTGAAAATTATGTAGCCTTATCCCGTTACTGCATATTAGTATTCAATACTGTAACTGCATTACGATTACTGTGCGAGTACATAACTCATTGTCTTTCCGAAGAGCTGTGCATAATTATTACAGTAAAAATCTACAACATCTTATCATACAAATGTGATAATTGTTCCATATGTCTTACAGCATATAACATGTAGCATCCTGTATCTCCTTCGGCAAGTTACGTCAATAATCCAGCCAACACATAATTTTATTAGTGATAAGCTTGCCATTAGCCTTTCTTTACTACTTATTCTCGGCACATTTTGTCGGTGAAAAAATAATAGATAATACCAGGTAATTTATGAATATTTCTTTAACTCGTGAAAACATGTATTTATGCTACGCACAATAATAATCCTATAATCAGTACTCCTATTTGAATACATCCGCTTTATGTTAAAATAAAAATAATTTCCCTTATACCTAATTTAAAATAAAATCTTCCATTTAAAATAGTAATTCGACTAGAAAATATCCACTGGTTCTTGTCTACTTTCTTGTTCTTTTTCCAGTTTACTCACTCTGCATACGAGTATAACTGCATACACCTTCCTAAAGCGAGAGAAATATTAAGGTTCCACTATACATTGACAGAAAGGACCACATGAACAAGATTAGAGAAATAAATAAGATCGCAGGTATAAATTCAATTTTTTCTTCCCTTATGTGCATAAGTGTCATTAAAATATCAAAACGCATCAATCATTGATGTTTCCATTAAAATAATTTCCCATAACATGTTAATTAATATATTACCCCCATCGAACGTGACGCATTAAAAAACGTTAAGCAAATAGAGGAGTGGTAAGATTAAGATTAGGATATTAGTTTGACTATACAAGCATATCTACATGAACCACTTTAAATATATTATGAATATTTGCAGTATTTCTTAAATATTTCTGTGCATGTAGGATGATATGTATAACCTCTTTCGTGTCCTGTATACTATTCATATTAATCTCCGATTCATCGGTATGTGTCCAAATCAGTGCTACATAGCGAATGTTTGGGGAAAGCTCACACCCTACCACACATTCTAGAAGTGGCTTTCAGTGTAGTCAGTGTATGCAACCTTTATGACACTTACTTCTATGCTATGAGCATACCTTTATGCGCATTGTCAAAAATAAATTTTGGGAATGATATAACTCTCGATTCGCCGCTGAACGTCCACAGGAAGTAACACTCGGGTGGCCGTGGTGGTAGTATTACGTAACCGACGAAAGTGTAGTCTGTACCAGTACACGTTTGGTCATAACTTGCCATTTGCGATACCTTGAAGGTGGGTTGCATACGAGTACTACTCTGGCAGTGCTGACATTGAAGCACGAAATGACAAATTCTGAACGCATTACAGTGTATTCGAAACATATCGATTATTAATTAGTGTGCATGTGCACTATTTTAATTTTTAAAGCATAGTAACTATGGATTTCTCTATTGTACCTAACTGTAATGCGTTTCCACATGTAATTAACCGTGCGAAAATCACTTTGGAAGCATTGAGATTTTCGACTAATTCGTTACACCTACCAGATAGTTTAATAGTATATTTACGAGTCGTTAGTGTATTTACTCGTATGTTAACATTAAATCTAGGTAATTAATTTTTACGATACACAAAAGTATGCTTTGGAGCCGCTTATGATATCGTTAAAATGGCATAGCAAAAAATTCCATCATACAGAAAAGTATTCCTGTCCACTTAGTGCTGCACTAGCTACTAGCCATCTAGCTGCATGTGACTATTATGTAGCATGTTTCCATGTAGAAGCTTGTTTGCATGTCAATAGTGCATGTTTGGTGATCTTTACCCCTTGCCACACACCTTCACGGTGGCCTTCGGGGCATCGCGTGGATGTAGATGAAAGGTATCTTTCTTTCCGGAGAATCTTTTCATGGCACTAATGCAATCCAAAATGCGAGGTCCTTTCGTGAATGCACGCACAAAAAATCACATGCGCTTTGAAGGCCGTTTTACACGGTCATTGAAACTGCGCGAGTTGATGTTGCTTCCGTTTGAACAGTCTTCTGCGAAAGTTCGTGACGTAGACAGTTGCGTGACGCTTGCTTGACAGCTTTACACGGTGCATTGTACCATTCAGTAGTGGTAATACTGTCAATGTATCGCATGACGTCAAGATCTGTTTAGTAGCAATTAACTGGACGTGAACGATGCGATAAATTACCATAACCTTGAAATATGTTTTAAACAATAGTCTAAACATAATAGTGGAAACCCTAGTCCCGTATACTTAGCCCAAAATTTACACAATGAGCGAACGGCTGTGGGCCAAGGTAACGAGTTCTTCCTTTACGAACGAAATTTAAGCTTTCACGTGATTAATCGCCCAGCTCATCACTATTGCACTTTATTCACTACGTAAGGAGTTGAGTGCAAACAAAAACACCCAACTCAATCGTCAACAACGTATTTAATTGGTAGAATTCCCGTGGCAGTTCGTTGCCGCTACATCTGCACCATCTAGTGAGAGAAATAAACTTCAAATTGGGCGAACGCATAGATATGATTAGAACATTCTCTAATTTGCTCGCAGTCGTTCACGCAGTGGCGCTGTCTCTCCTCGCAAGTCGTCGCTTTACGTGGTGCAATATTTCTTGCGCAATCGTTCTCGCAGCAGCCTGCGCAGTATCTGTAAAACGGCTCTTAACATTTCGTCCACCCATCACGTTAATATGCGTAAGATTAGTGAAAACATTTTGCCGGTCCCAGACGGTCGTAATGAAGTATACGTCAAGAAACGCGAGCCCCTCTTTCGTCTCCGCTGGGATGATTCTCTTGTGATACGAAACGAAGTCCCATAACGACGTTTCGCATTTATTTTTCCTCCCTCTCTTTCTCTCGTGCTCACTAATCGAACTCTCGAGGAAATCCCCCATCTCACCCCGCGGCGCGGCAGTCTCGGGGTGCATGCGAAATGCATCTCTCGAGAATGAAGACTCGTTCGGGGGCAGAGACAGGGAAAGGGGAGTTTGTTTTGTTCCTGGGGGGGAGAGGGGGTTGCATATTATTCGAGGGATGATTGATGGCCGAGGAGCATGCGAGGGACAGACATTCCCCCGTCGACTCGTCCGTGGGAGGGGAGGCGATGCTGAGAAACAAATGACGCGCGATGGGGCGAGATTGTTTTCTCGTCCCTTCCACTCGCTCCTCTACCCCGACTTTCTATCGTTCGCTGCCTGGCTGACTGGACGGTGGTGATAAATACATCGATGCTGTACATAAACGTAAATAATGCCAACAATTATTGATTGGTAGAAAAATATTGCTTTTATCTTTAGCTTCGATGTACCTTCGTCGAAATTTAAAAAGAAAAGGTCAGCACATTTTTAAAATGTATTAAAAAAAAACATCAGATTTGTCGAAAAGAGGGTGAGTTATTGAATAGCCCTAGATGGTTGAATCTGTCAGCCCGAAATTGTAATTTAGCCTAAACCCGAATTTTTTGGGATTTGTACTTATTTGTAATTGTTTTGTTCGGCCAATGATTAGAAAAATATGTAATTAAATTCTACATTTTATGAATTTATTGAGTTTTGTTTTTCCTTCATCTATAGATAACGCTCGCATCCAGGCAAAGCTAAAGGCTCCGGCGCAGGCAATGTTCTTACGTATATCGTGCACAGGAACTATATAATTCTAATTTTATCCAAGATACACATTTGTCGCATCCTGAAAATAAATTCTTATTCAAAATGCAATTAATTTATTTAAAGAAATTGCACTTTGAAGAGATTTAAAGAAATTACTATAAATATTTTTAAATATTTTTTTAAAGTTGTCACATTTTTCTGGTAGGCTACGTTTTTATTGCGATATCATTAATTTCCTGAGCTCTAATGACATGAAGCTAACGTTAATGAATTTATGCAGCTTTTCACCGATAAATACGAAATGTATGCCTTAGGACGAGTTGATATATAAGCGCTGGAGTTCCACTCTCCCCAAAGCTTCCTTCAAGGGCGTGATTGAAGGTTCGGGCAGGTGTCTGAAACGTTGTGTCTCTTCAGTTTTGATAAGTAAAGAAATAATGCATGGAAAAGCGTTTGGGAACGAATAATGTGATATTTATTTTGAGCACGCTTGGCAAACTTCGTCCAACCCCTTCCCCATCATATCTCACTTTTATCTAGTGAAAACTGAAATTTAGGGCCATCCACATCGTTTTTTTCTAGCCTTTGTGGTCACGGTCAGGGTTTTGCCCTTAAAGGCGCTTCGGACTGCGGCGGGAGTATGCATCTACGTTATACTCTGCGTTCCACCGCGAGGGCGTGTGGAGGGGGTGAAAATCATCATACATGCAAATAAGAGCTAGAATGATACATGGCAACGAAGCGATTACTGGTTAGAAAGATTTTCACTGAATATATATAGGTATCAGTATTTCCCTAGAGTGCATGGCTTAGCAAGATCAAAGCTTGTATCATGAACACCAGACTACTCCAATAATTTTTACCTACCTATCCCTTTGCAATGTTCCCTATAGTGCTCTCTTGTGATACGCGGGGAAAATGACATTTTAAATCCATCGGTACGACAATGTACCTCTCAAATCTTGTAAATATGATCAAACCTAGCAGAATATGCAGGAGTTCTTATCATACCTCCCTCCAACCGATTCCATGTATAAGGAAATCATCATCATCGGTCAACAACCTAGGATTGGTTTGACGCAGCCCTCCACTAGATTCTTCTATCTCCCAATCACTTCATATTGACGTAACTCCTTTCCTTTACACCCTTCAGAACTTGATCCATGTATATCATATGAGGCCTTCCCTTTCCATTCTTCCCGTTTACTTTTACTTCGACGATTGTCTTCATTAGGCCATCGGGTCTCAAGATATGGCCGATTAAGATTTCCCGTTTTCTTTTTAAGGTTTTCATTCGACATCTCTTTTATCCCACTCTCTTTAATACTTCTCCATTTGTCATTCGGTCGATCCATTTTATTTTCATCATTCTTCGGTAACACCCTATTTCAAACGCTTCCAGCCTTGATATCTCTGCTGCTGTTATCATCCATGCTTCGCTGCCATATAGTAAAATGTCCAGACGTATGTTCTAATGAAATGTTTCCTCACTTCCACCCTTGTATTTGCAGCTGTAAGCAGAATCCTCTTTTGGTAAAATGCTCCTTTCGCCTGGGTAATTCTACTGGCAATTTCACTTTTACTTCTTCCATCGCTGGTTACTCGGCATCTCAGGTAACAAAACTCTTCCACCTCCTCGATATATGTTTTCCTAGTTTAACATTTGTCCTGGCTTCTTTTCGCTTACTGCAAACCAATACCTTAGTTTTCTTTTTATTGATCCTCAGGTGATATCCTTCCCATATTTCAAAGTGACTTCTTTAAATCTCCTTCCGTTTCTTCGATGACTGCTGAGCGTAAGGATAGGATATAAGGAAATAAGAAGGTGAAAGGCTAATGAAATAAGAATGGGAAAGGAAATGAATTGTGGAAAGAGACTTAAAAGTCAACTCTAGCTTACTCGTAAAGAAAGTCCCGTAGTGATTCAGACGCGAAGGACGGAGTACTGAATTTGAGATGCCCTTCAAATTTAAGAATACTGTACACATGATACACGGTATCATGTGTACAGTATCGTGTATATGCGTGGTATGCTGTAACTAGGTATTCACTGATAGGTATCTCCTAGGCCACTGCAGGGCCTTCGAACTCAGATTCAAGGGTTGAAAACCTAGTATTCTTGTCAGGTATCGGCGAGTACTTTTGCTCCGAGTTCTTATTAAATAAAATAATAATTTCGTTCAACATCAGGTTCGTTTCAGATCAGAATAAATTAACACTTTCAAGGTTCGTTATTGAGGTTATACATTCATTCGACCAAGAAAGTGGTAGAATTCTGTTTTATGGGCTCCAAATATATGTGTTATGTCGGCCAACTTCTCCCTTAATTCTAAGGCAAACATAATATTGTTTCCCGAAGTGGAATTCAAACCCACGGCCCTTGGGTATTAGATAGTCACGTTGCCAAATTGACCCCCTCGGCTGGTGCATAAAAAGTTTTCAACTTCGGTTCCAGTACATTTTTTTAAGTTAATTTTATACGGTTGGTTGTGTCCAAGGTAACTTGATTGTTTTTTTTCCAGTTCAGCCTTTCGATTCAGCTCCTCTTCAATTCTATGCCTCTTAGCCACCACACTAACTTCGTTGCGAGGCCGACATGTCACCAACATGGCTACACCAGACTGCTTCTTTTTTTATTGATCATCGTCATGTGACTCTTGAGTCTTTGGTTACCACATTACTGTAGCTGACTACGATGGTCACATCCAGATCTGAAGGGTGAAGTGCGCTAATGTGGTTGAAGGACGATATTGGACAACGAAACTTGCTTTTCACTGAAAACGAGCCCTTCGAAATGTTACGAGATCGAGAGACCCGCGTTTCCGACCCTTGGCCGCATCATGACATCATCGCTTGCAAGAGGGGCTTGATGCCATTCCCTCGCAAAACTCGGAAACACTCCCATTCCCCGATTCTCCGCGTCAAATGAGGAAGAGAGGAGGATTCACAGACCATTTGCTCGAGGGCTCTTATCGTTGTCCGCAACGGAGGCCGAGGTTCTGACCGCAGCTCCGAGAAAGAAAGGGAGAGAGAAATTTGTTTCGTCTGCCCCCGCACCCGCCGCCGCCTCGGGGGGCGGCAAATTACATCAGGGTTCGAGGGGCGTAGAGGAAGATGGGGGGTGAGGATGATGGCATGTGTCAGTAACTTCGTCACGGATGACTTCCCTTTTCCCCTAGATCGCAAGTCGACTGCCGCGCACGACCCATATATAGCGTGTGTTTTCTTGCCAGGAAAGAGGACTGGCTCTCCCTTCCATTCGGCGCCGTGATTCATTTGCCGCGAGTACTGAGGGGGAAAAAACTGGCTATGGGGTCGAAAAGCTGTGGACGACGCGGCGACTCCTGCGTATGATCTAGTGCAATCGGTGCTCAAGATGTGGATGGCGATCGAAAGATATGTCGCTTTCGGTGCGATCCGGGAGACGTATCCCCGGAAATGTAGGTGCTTTATCTCGCCTGCGATGCTATTTTAGAAGAATCTAAAGGCCGACCTATCGGTTCTCCTTTTCCGATGGCTGTGAGAGTGAACGATTGGTCTCCCCTTGGTAATAAAATGTAAAGCAAGAGTATCTGGGTGACGTAGTGACTAGAGTACCGGATATACTGTTAAATGAACTAAAATGGGATTCATTGACTGTTTGTAAATGGAAATTTAGACTTAATCACTTAAATAAATTCCAAGATAAGATTTTCACTGATGGCGTAAAAATATTTTGCGAACTCCAACTTAATATGGTACACTGGACGATAACAATAAAATTAAAGAAATTGATTGCCGAACTGACAAATTAAAAATGTTCTTTTTTCCTCGTACAATTTGGGATATGAATAGCAGTAAATATATCTGTGGATATCATATGTAGTTGCATGTTAGCAAAAGGACTTCAAGCTAACCCAACCAACAGCATGATATTGCATGGTTGCTTTGCTCTTTTTATATTTTTTTAAAATTATGAAGTTTCGACTAGTATATTATTACTAATCCTATTTTATGCATGATATGTATTGCATGTTTGGTGAGAATTTACCCCCTGCCACACATCTTTATGGTGGCTTGCAGGGTATTATGTAGATGTCGATGTACTTTATCTCGACCACAATGCTTCTTAGATGTTTCTAAAGACAGACCTTACAGTTCTCTCTTCCGTTAGCTGTGAGAGTGAACGATATGGTCTTCCTTTGGTAATAAAATGTAAAGAAAGAGTATCTGGGTGACGCAGTGACTAGGGTAACGGAAATACAGAAAAATACCGAGTAAATGCCGAAGCCGGCCAGGGTAGAACAGGTCGGTGACAGCCGGCGCCGTTATGACCGAACCAAGAGTCGTGGGTTCGAATTTTTCTTGTGGAATGGATGTCATTTGCATTATCTCTATCACGGGACGACAATCCATAGATTGGTTTGACGCAACTCTGTATTCGATTTTCCTGTCAGGTAGCAAATGTTTTGTTTGTATCAGGATGAAGATTAGTACTCTCTAAGAAGTTCAGAATGCTCTTGTAATCATAGAAATGACTGGCTAATCGATGACTCTTACATTACTTCGTATAAATAATCTATTTAATGTCAATTATAGCCAAACTTCCACGTGTCTCATAACTGCATGCTTACTCTATTCCTCTGGAAGGTAGTAGCATTATGTCTCTCAGTTGCAATTAAGTAGGGTATGCACGGAGTGGTATTTTTTGCATGCCTGAGTGTAAACTTATTCTCTCTGATTCATGCCTGGTGATGGTTCACCCACTGAAAAACACCCTTGTAGGGTATTATGTCGATATAGAATTCGTGATGAGTTAGACGGTGCGTTAGAACCTTGGCACATGAAGCACATTGAAACCTATATCAACTACTGCTCGAATCCCGGACGAGGAAGAAAGTGTTGATTGGTACAGTTTTTCCTTCTCAAGTGCTGTGTGGAGAGTATTTCACAGCTGTTTTTAATGAGCATAGAGGCATTTCTGTTTTGCGATCACTTGGTGTAGAATGATTCGTTTGATTCGTATGATCTGTTAATTACTCTGTAAGCACAAGAGCTCCTTCATAATTGTTATTTAAATTTTAGTTCGTCTTCATTGGAGAGAAAGAAGCGGCATAACTGGCGATGCTCAAAATAGGCTTTGCCACGTTAAATTCTTGAAATCGACCATGGTTCCTCTGTTAAAAAGCACTATGAAGCTATATATCAGTGAAAGCTACTTATAACCACATATTTATTAAGGGCGACAATGATTTCAGTGTAATGCAGCTTAATCACTTTTATGATTTCTTTATTACAATGTCGCATTTAAAAATTGTAATGTAGAATTGCAGCGTTGTTGTTCAGTCTATGCTTCTTCAAGCTAAGAATTCACTCTACATATGTTCCATTAAGTTAAATTAATTACACATAGTTAGGTCTAAAATTATTTCTCTCATTAAACAGAATTTATACATTTGCATGGAAGTGCCTCGATCTCTATGAATGCTGCGGTCTTGAATGGTGCGGTCTTGAATGGTGCGAAAGATGAACGAATTCAATCACATCAATTGGTCGATCTGCTTCTCTAAATCGATTCTGCCAGCTGTGATACTGCCACAGTGCTCATGATGCTGTAATTTGTTTATTTCAGCACTCTATCGTCACGTCTCCAGAGACTCCAATTTAAGATCTTCAAATGAAAAGGAACGTTGAGTGCTACTGAGGCAGTTTCCAAGAATTGAATGGTTGTTCAACGCTCAGATAATTCTTGCCTTGTTGTTTGGAGTAGTAATTAACCCTGGTGCTTGGACCACTGCGAACTTGAGAAAATGTGCCAATCTTGTAAGTATGATGCTTTTTACATAGAATCACTCATTCAGTGATTAACTTACTGGGGATGTGCTAATATTAGGATGAATTGGTACTATTGAGTAAGTAAATAATTAATACATGGTTATGTTCACTACGCTGGGCGGGGTTCCACAGTTTCTTTTCCTGGACTACCCCAATGGTTTTTCACATACTCCTGACGCCCAACAATTTGCATGACTGTGGAGTGCCAACTGTAACCAGAATCGAAGCATTGAAGCTGTCAGTTCGTAACACGATACTTTGCCATTCATTTATTTGGCTGACCTACCCACTACAGATATTTTTACAGACATTTTCAGATGTTTCCCATTATTTATATCCTGTTTTCCGATGCTTATTTCTGTAGTCTCTACGAAATAGAGGATAAAAATGATGCTTCGACAATTCAAAATCATAATGCCATTCCTAAGTCAGTTCAGGGTACGGGGAAAAATGGACTAGGAAATATACAGCGGAAATTTGAGAATAGTTAGTGGCAAGAAGGTTATGTGAGATTAAAAAAGGCGTAGTTGTAGAAATACCTATACATATTAGGGAGGAGAGGTAGAAAGGAGCAAATTAAAAATAGGGAGGAGAGGTAGAAAGGATTTCACGTACCTATTGATCTCTAGTTTCCCACTCCATTATTCAGTAGTAAATCCTCCATTATGAGATGGAATAGGGTGTACTCAGCTACATTTGCAACAGACTACCCTACAAACCACCAAGAGGGTGTGTGGTAGGGGATGAGTTTCACCAAACATGCACTAGTGAACTGCACAGTTTCAGGCGTCACTTGGTGGAACTGAATATTTACGTAGAAATTAAATAAAAATACTCTGTATATTCAACACTAGTGCTTACATATTTTTGGTACTTGGGATAAAATAGACTATGTTTACATATATTGCGTGCTTACATAAGATGAATATTATGAAGGACACAAACTGAAAACTCCAATTTTCATTGCAAGGGAGCATTCATTATGGCATGGGATGATATATGGACCAATGGAAGATATATAATGTGGTACATAAAAACGACTATAGCAAAAAATGCATTGAAGAGCAACGTTAAACCAACTTTAGTTCGATAGTCCATTCATCATGTCGTTGTGTCGCTCTGTAGCCAGATTGTCGTAGATCACGTGGGTAGGCCTACCATTGTGCATAGAGGGTTTTTGGAATTAATTAAGGCGCGGAGTCTGCCTGCTGGGGCGCGGGTAGTTTCGTTTTGATCTCGAGACGTCGGCGGCGTAGCGACTGACATCGAGTCACATCCACACGCCCAACCCGTCCCGTGATCTCGAATGATCCGACTTAGTGCAGCCGGCTTCGTGTTTTGGCAGCCGTCCTCTTCGCCTTCGTCGTCCATCGATGACAAAAGCCGGTCACGTTCCGCTCGCATCATGTGACTCACTCGCACGCTCTCTCTCGCAACTCTTCACACTCGTCCATTCGGATAACGCCGCCGAAACACACGCACGTGCTCCGGCGGGTGGACACGCTGCTGAAACGGGACTGGGGGTGAGAGACGTTGTAGATGAGGCAGACGAGGGAAGAGGGTGAAAGAGTTTTCTGTTGGAGGGGAGAGAGGAAAAAAAAATATATGTAACAAAATAAAATCGAACGTGTTGGGGAAGCGAGATCAGCGCCACCGCGCTTTACGGTCCCGAAGCTCCAATTATGCTAATGTGTGCGGCCTGGCTCCGACGAGATTAACCCAATCCGCGTTGTCTAGGGCTGGTCCTCGCGCGGAGGGGATGGGGGCTCAAAATTACCGTTTCACCCTCTCCCCTCCCCCTCGGGTCCAAACGTCCTCTTCTGTCTCATCCCATCCATCCCACCCCCAAACCCAAGCTGGCAGACTTTGCCAACCCTTTTCATGATTCGTCCGAACCCCCCAGGGGCTATCGCTCCGCTGGGGAAAGAGGGGTTGAACGGGACGGGGCGTGAAAAGGGGTGGAGTCGGTCTGCCGTGGAACTCACCCCCTTTCCAGGATCCCTCTTCCCCAATCCCCGCCACCTCCCCCTCCCCCCGTCTCGTCCACCCGCAACCCCCTCTGCCTCTCCACTAATCTCCGGATTTAATTCTTCGCGTCCCAACACCGTTCATCAATTTTTATGGCATTATCGTTCACGTCTTGGACCCGAAGTCTCGTGTGCTGGACATAATAAAATCTCCTCCGTTTCACGGAAAAAAATTAAATCTCTTCT
This sequence comes from Platycnemis pennipes, assembly GCA_933228895.1. Lineage (NCBI taxonomy): Eukaryota > Metazoa > Arthropoda > Insecta > Odonata > Platycnemididae > Platycnemis > Platycnemis pennipes. The sequence goes on along the minus strand of OW121850.1, from coordinate 38,559,035 downwards.
CCCGTGGGGTTCATATCATGGAGCAAGTATTTCGCGGAATCAAGTGCAGCAAAAATGTAACAGTACCAAGAGCGAGAGGAATAAAATCCTGCAAGAGACAAATATTGACAAAGTGGAAGGAGAGACTCGCATCACTGCTGTAAACCTCTCGAGGATAAAGTTGAAAAAAAAAAACGATCGACGTGAATTTTACGGCTCCATATGATCCATTCAAGGAATGACTGCTGATGTGCCATTTTTGTTATGTTTTTGAGTACCCGAGCTAGTCTCTTGGTCGAATTTAGTGATTTTTTTAAGACCAGCTTCCATCAATCTGTGATTGACACGGATATTACCACTAAAATCGCGACACTTTCATCGGCATAATCCCAATTCAGATGTAATGCTGTAGCTACGAACCTTTTTCTCTCCACAACTATGATCTGCAGTGTGTTAATATTGCTGAAGTAAATATAAAATAGTGGAACGAAGCTGAATGATTTTCCTCACATGATTGTGCAAAGAGACTTCAAAAATTGAAACTAATCTTTTAAATTCTCGCATTTACGATTGTGATTCAGCGTAGTGTTCTAACTTTCAAATGTCCTCGCATTTGAATCCACGGTAGATGGGCAATGACTATTTAGTGGAGACCATAACGATGTTAACTTCTTCCTCCTACCTCAGTTCCATTTTCGAATCCATTATTCTTTAATTCGGCGACTCGCAACGACTAGATTTTTCATCACAGGAGTGAGCGTGCTCCGGTGGCTGGCCGAAATTACTGTTCATCGGCAATCACGAAATGAAAATTCGTGAAGCAAGGCAACCTCGAATTCACCTTTCGTTTTTACAGTAACGCCAGGGAAAGGCACGCAAAAATAAATTGTATCAGTCACTCAGCTTCATGAATTTTCAATTTTATAGTTTCGCCTATATGTGATTTTGAGGGATGTGAACCTTTGCGACGGGTTAAAGGTTACTCTGGGATTTTAGTGTAAATTTAGGTAGATTCTGTGGTAAAATTATTATTCGTGTCCGTGTAAAATTCTGATTCAATTTGAAAAGTGGGAATGAGAGTTCTCAACCAAGAAGATATTGGGACTCATGAATACAATTTTTTGGGTTCTCAGGAGTCATTATAGTTAGTACCTCTTCAGGAAATATCAGAATCCCTTTTAAGCCCATCCAAGCCACGCAACATTGCATTGCATTGGTGCACTGTTCCTTGTCTCAATGAAGTTTGGGGCACATTTTTCAAAGTCCCTTTTGCACAAAAAGCAGTGACGGGAAATGGTAAGATGGGCCTGGTTTCGGGGGCCTTCATGGATGTTGTAGCCCTAAGCATTTTAGCTACATAACTGTCTGAATCTTGAAACTGTTTTCCTGAAGCTATTTTAGTACGAGGAGGAATATAGGGGTTTCAATGCACGTTTGCTATTCAAGGAGAATGATGAGTTTCTTTTAGAAGATGCCTAAATTGTATTAATTATTATCGGACAGATGAAGCACCTGATATTACTGTGGCCATGGCCGGTAAATAGAAAAAAAGTTTTTGAATTGCAGCGGGTTTATTTACCTTTTAGAATTTATTAGTTTTCGGCATCAGCGCTTTTGAATAATTGGACGAATTAAATTAGTAAATATTCTTACTGGTATGTGATGTACGGGTGCAGCATCTATATATCATGTATGTCAGCGGAGTTATGTTCATACCCCTCGTTTCGTCAATCACATATATTGGCCTCATGCAGCACAAAATGGTACGTACATGTGGGTTGAGTTATAATCCTTCTTATTAACGACGGAATATGTTTGAGTAAATATTTGATCTCTAATGTCACGTTGTTTTTATTTCGGTTTTCGCCCAGCATGTGGAGTGTGTGGGGAAAATAATACTCAAGAAGTATACTCGGTGTACACATCTCTCGAATGCTTCCAGCTCGAAAAGAGATTCGAAAACTCGTTTCATGAGCTGTCAACTGCCCTAAAATTTATAATAGACACCAATCAACCAGCGCGAGAGACCATATGAGGGCGTCGTACATTTGTATTTTTTTCATGCGACTCCTTCATCCCCATCCCGCAGCATAATAAATATAAATCTAAAAATATCCTTTCACCCTGTAGTAAGTCCGCCCTAGAGGCTCAATCTCCTTTCTCCGTATCCTTCTCCCTTGACCCTGCCGCCGACCCAATCGCCCTTTCCGCAACCTACCCTATTCCCCCCTTCCCCCTCTTCCGTCGCTCACCCCTCCCCGCAGAACCCCCCTACTACAAACCCATCCTAATGCCTCTCCGTCCCGCGCGACTCCCTACCCCCTATTCAACTCTCCACATCCCGATTTTACGCTCAACCCCCTCGCTCGTACCACCCTTCCCACCGCACAACCCCTTCTTCGTCCCTCGCCGCCCCTTTGTCAACCAAACCCCTCTTTCATAACTCCTCCTTTACTCCGACCGTAATGCACATATACGAGGAGTCCATATATATATTGCACCTCTACCCCAGCCCTCCCCATCTTCCTCGGCCCGTCTCTTCATTGTAAACTCCCCACCCCCGACTCTTATTCTTCATGTCCTCATTCGAGTCTTCTACTATTACTCTTGCTGCGTTACTAGTATCTCAAAACGTTTGAATACATATATGACTCAAAATGTTTTTTTTTCCAGGCCTCTATTCTCTGAATCAGAGAGAATCATTTGTCATTTTTAAAAATAAATTGAAAATACAGGTTTTTCATTCAATTTTCCATCGCATTGAAATATAAGTAATGCGCTGGCGTTGAAATACACTATGATACTGTAACATTCCTTTGGCTTGGTGTGCGGACTTAAGGTAAAAACTTTAAATATTCAGCCGAATTATAAAATATTTTATTTCAATTTAAGTTCATTCGAATAACTGCATCACTGTTCCATGAGGATCTAAATGAATGTAGCTATCAAGATAATACATAATTACATTTTTGTACAAGGAATGGGATGTCTTTTAAAGCTTAAAATTTAGTACTTCCTGGTTGTGACGAAACTACTCCAAGTCACAACAATCGTTAATCACTCTGCACTACTTGATTTATGGGTATAGAAGCTGAACCACTAGTTCTTCGGTGATTGGATTCTCTCCTCACCACACAAAAAAGTTGAAAACGAAAAACAATACATGCTATCTTGAGGGAACGCTGAATCTTGGTGTAATCCGAAAGTAAAATTACCTCATGATGCTTGATCGCCTCCATTTCTCATTGCTAGGGCTCACTTCACCAACGTATAACTGCAGGAAAACGAAAGGCTAATTAAAAAGAAACATGTGGTTACAATTTGTATTCAATAAACTGGGATCAGGTTATTGCTCGGTCATTCTCTTTATAAATGAAATGCGAAGATATATTTTTACTTGTTTACGTTGAGAAGTTGAATGATCGAATTGCCAAGATACAGGTAGCATTATTGAATTACTCAGTTTAAAGCTCTTATGAAACCTGTTCAGTAGAGTATTTCAAAGTATTAAACATCTCCTTTTACCGTGCCGTGATAAAAAAAATTAAAATTGTAGTAAGTGATCAAGGTAAGTGAATCCTTCTTCTCTATGGGAGTGAATGTGCAAACGTGTTCGCTTTGTTTTCTCTGTGATAATTTCTTGTCTGTAACTGACTTATTGGATTACATTTATGCCACTCTTGTAACATTTTCTTTTGCTATTTAAAATGAGAATCGATGGATTATGGATTAGGAGAGATGACTTCCATTCAAATCACTTGATATGAAGCCAATTACCCATTTTGCGAGTAAATTTGAGGTGCGTAATCAATGTGAGCTTTATGCAAATCGTTTGTGGATAAATTCGCCGATCAGCAGGGGAAAAAATATGGACATTCAATCTCCCGGCGGAATAATGGAACTTTTGCCTGCATTGCCAGCGGCATGCGAGATGAGATGCGATCTCGTGACTTTAATTTCATCAACAGCACTCTCGTCGAAGAGTGTCCTCAAAACTCATTTCCCTGGAGAGTCTCAAAATCCTCTCCAGTGAATGGGAAAACGTGTATGAATAAATATATGCATGTTTATTTATTTTTAAACGATTTTGAGAATGCAGGTTCATTTTGCCTGAGGGGCACTCGTATCCAGCTTGTGGAGTCTTTTTGTTTGTTAGCCGTGGGCACTAGTGTAAGCATGCGGCGTAGTTCGTGGTTCTCGTGATTCCCGAGCGATGGGGTAAAACGAAAACGATTACACTTTGGGACGGAGATTAGGGGTCTATAATAGTGAAATAATAAATTGTGAAATAATTGGAGAGTAGCTAAATTGGGCCCAGTGGCGATGCAGCCAGGAGTGCATATCACAATGAACCCGAGAGTGGGAAGGAAATAAATTCAAATGAAATAAATACAGGATATTTGTACACAATATATTGAATATGATTAAGTTCTGTATATTTTCCTGCATTGCAAGGGAAATGTTTTTACAACTGTATTAAGAATTCAAATGCCTCAAAATGGGGATCCAGAGTTTCAAGTGTTTGATATTTTCTAGTAATTTATTATTAGTTCTCAGTGTGTATTACCAGTTGCGGCATTAATTAATATTGCTTAGGAAAATATCCATAGAGTATTTATAATTTACTTATGCTGTTGAGTGAGATATTTTCAAATTATATTTGAATTTTCCTAACACGACGATAGTTGGGTCTCTGATACAGAAACTAACGCTTTGGAATACAGAAACTAACACTTTTGGGTTAGTTTCTGTATTCCAAATGTTAATTGCCGTTCCAAAATCAAAACAGATTTTTTGGAGAAAAGAGTTATCGTAATAGGCATTCGGATGCAAATGAATGCGATAGAATAGAGAGTTTTTTGAAGGATGCAATACAGAGAAAAATATCGGGACCAATGAAATTGAAGTGACAAATAGACAGATGATTCAGTCCATTTGGGGTAAGATGATTATGAATAAGACCTAATAGGGAGTGGGGCTTCGATTTCAGCCTGATAGATATACATATTAAGTAGAGCACATGAACTATTAGGCAATCGGAGTTTCTATTTCGTTCTCGGAGGTAAGAGTGGGTAACTCGGTTGGGCGTGTATGAGAACCAGCAAAAATTTGTTTATCATCATCAATGACTTATTTTTTTAATGCAATGTTATAGGAAATATTTTAAACAATTCTGGAAGCCTTTATTTTTGGCTGTTTAGGTTTTATATTAAGCTTCGAGTGAAAATGGCATTCTTGTTTCGAAAAACCAATGAAACCTTCCTTCAGCATTTTAATGAAGAATGTGACGGAAGTGAGGAGGACGAACGACTAAGGGTTTGATAGAATTAGGGAAGAGAGGATGCTGAGGTAGGAAATCCTAAACAGGAGAGAAAATTGGATGTACGCAATGAGGAGAGAGTCCAAGGGAGCCCAATACGTCGACATGTGGGAGAAAGTTGGGAAGAGGGAACAGAATGAGATATGGAAGAGGATTAACAAAAGAATTATTGAACGGATTGAATGGGAGCAGGAAGAAGTAGACTCTGCAAAAGGTAATCGAGCTGGGGAAATGGAAACAGGTATTGATAATAAGTTAATTTTTAATTGCAAAATACGTGTAATTATTGGCTGATACAGTATGAATCCTCCCCATGCGTAGTGTGTTAAAACTTCTAGTTATTAGTTTGCAAATACAAGGTGTTTTCGGAAACCGCCCCTAAAGGGGCAAATTCAGTTGCTACACAAATCCGTAGCGTGCATTTCACGATACTTGACGTAGAGTGCTGAAATATTCCACGCCCCTTCATACGAGTGATAAGGGTGGTTTTTCCGTTCTCCAACGGCTAAGGTTACAAGGCACCGTCCGACGGTAAAACGCCCACGCTTGAGGCAGATTGTAAACATTCGAACCTATTGGTTACGCGATTGATGTATTACCGACCTTGCAGCTTCGTGCGACATTGCTTAATTTTTCATACTTAAAAACGATAGTTAAATTGGCGTTTCGGCCAAAATTACGTGATGTATCTGCAGGGTTAATGACGACCATTTATTAATTTTCTCTTATTTAAGCACTTTGACTGCAAGTTACGCAAAGGGTTTTTTGTGTTTCCTCAGGAAAATATGACACGTAGTTCGCATCGCCGAACATGGATGTAAGTCACTAGCTTTCATCGAAGGTAGTGCGATTACGACCCTTCAATTCGCATGAATCTGAAATCTACGTGCTTCCCGCGCAAAGCGTAATCTCTTGACCCATCAACCCCCCTCGCTCTTCCGTGTTTTCCCCATTCCGCCTCCTCAGCACTGCCCCCAAACAACAGCTCTGCCCCCTTGCCTCTGCCGCCTCTCCCGACTCAATCCTATCCACTCGCCCCTTGGCTTCGCGCCGAACCCCCTCATCTCCCCGTCCATTACTTCCAATAGATATATATATAAAAGAAGAGGTGGATGGATATATATATACACACATACATATATATACACACAATTACATATATATACATATATATGTCCTTTTCCTCTCCCTCTCTCTATATGGACCGAGCAGATGCGACTTGGGTTGATAAAAGTGAGGTTCGCATGCGGAGGGGTTGAAGGTAAAGAGGGAAAGAAAGTGTGCAGGGAAGGGAAAGGTGGGGGAGAGAATAGTTTTAGGGGTAAGATGGGACGTGATGCAGCGAGGGTTTCCGGGGGGGGGAGGAGAGAGGTATGGATGGAAAATGAGGGAGGGGTCACAAAGGGTGCAGAACACTAGGGGTTGGCGCGGTCATGGATACCGAAAAGGGAGTAGGGGGTTGGTGTTGGTCTTTGGAGTGGGGGTGGGGTTGTGTGCAAGAGCCTGCCTTTATATGCTGCCGCGTCTACTACTATCCCCCCCCCCCCTTGGCAATGGTTCTCGGCAGGAGTCCTCCCGTAAAATTGTTGTGTCGGGGAAGCAAATTATTTAGGTGGGGGGGTGTAGGGGACAGTGCGTGAGGGGACCGTAGTGGACGTCGCTCGCCATCCATTAGGATCCCTAGGTTGAGCGCCGAAAGCGTTTCCCTCACTGTGTCCCTACCGCAGGAGGCTTTCCATTCGCATTAGTGAGCGAGCGCGCTCCTCCGTTCCCAGGGAAACGGCTCACTTGTTTTCAATTCGTGTCTCTGGTAACGCACAGCATTAGATGGAGAGAGGCGAGTTGTTTTGCGCGAAAGTGAATTGAAAACAGGAATGTTCGACGAATCTAAAGCAAAATTCACGAAATATTTTCAAGGGCAATGAGGTGGAACTGAAGCATCGTGAAAGAAGAATCTAACTCTTTTTTTTACTCGTGTATGACATTTACTGTGCGACCGATTTCCATTAATGCAATGATTGAGAGCGATGATTACAATATTTTCAAGTGTAACGACTTTCGGTCTTAATATATTCTAGCGACTTTCGGTCTTAACATGTTATATATGTATAAGAAAATTCAGATTGCAGTGGGAGGATCACTTCACATCATGTTCTCTCCCGATAACTGAATAAGTAAGACCAAATATTTTGTAGAATAAAATGATTTAAAGCATTGAAATAGGTCGCTCAACCAACCCAGTACACAACTGATCAACCATGGATTTTTTTCTCTCGCCGTGGGAAATATCCTTTTTGCCTACTATGACTATTACTACTCATAACATGAGAGTCACCCAGAAAGTAAAGATCGTTTCGTTATTTGGAAAACAACTAGAAAACATCTATTTAAAAAGCCGATTGTAGTGCCCATGGTCGCGGTTTCGAAACCCCTTGCATGGATATTGTGCCTCTCCAAGTACTGATACTAAGGTCTGGATTATGTTAGGTCAGAAAATATTATATGACCTTCGAGGTTTATTTCGTAATAATTTAATTCTACTACATTTTCAGATTTTTAAAAAATATTTACAGGAAGCCTCGGGCCTCTTTTCCTTATAGTCTGCATACAAATTCAAGCATTTGTCTTCACAATGAACGATTTTTTTCTTTGACATCTTGATAGTGCCCGATTGTTAAACACTTTTTAAACCCAAGAAATAGTTGTAATTCGCAAATCCCTTATTCTAAACTAAACAGTAGATATAAAAAATCATCATCATCAGTCAACAATCCTAGGATTGGTTTGACGCAGCTTTCTACTCCATTCTTCTGTCGGCAAACCGTTACATTGTGACGTAATTCTTCTCTTTTACACCCTTCACAACCTGTATGTAAAATATCCCAGTCGTAATACTGAAGTAAAGCTTGAGTTTCTTCAGCTACGAGTGAAAGACGCCTAAATGGATTAAGACGGTGACCCTGGACATTCCGTGCTGTTGCGTGATTAGAAAGTTATAAAGCCGTATGTTAGCATATGGGATTAGAAATGAGGTACGCTTCATGAGCCTTTGAAAGTATCTAAAATGCTAAATGCCTCAAACATTGACAGGCGGTGATAGCTGTAAAGATGAAAGTAACTTTCATTAAAACCGCTATCGACATGTGGTGGTGATATTGCCTCGTCAAAGTAGTGTTCCTTGTTTTCAATGTTTTGGAAAAATATTTATAGAATACGAAAGCAAAGTGATTTGATGTCTTTTATGTTTAGAGAAGAGATAGAAGGAAAATGACTAGGAATTTAATAATGACGTCACTTGGATTACACTTGTTGCTCTTGTCACAGATGGCTCACATGAGGTAGGTAAACGCGGCTAAATTGATGTCTAACAACGCTTTGAAATTATTTCCACCCTTTTGGGTGTTCACTTTCCATAGCTTCTTTGTAATAATAGCTGAAACTTTCATTACGTTAAACAACTACAGTATGGTAAAATTAGTAAATTCTTGTAGAAAATCACAGCCTAAATTTGATAAGACCATTCAAATGACGTTCCTGTTTGATAAATGGCAATAATCTGATTGAATTTGAGCTAATTTCTGTACATGCACTGGAAATCTCCTTAAAATTGATGCATCTTATTGCTGTGTAATCAGTAAAACTAATGTCGTTTGTGAACAGCATTAAAGAAAGTGTTATTGTTGTGACAGTTATTAAAAACGTGAACGCATACGGATTGCTGTGAAGGATTTTCGAGTGGTTTAAAAGAAATTCATCTCTGGACGTCGTAAATTGATCGTATGCCCGGAGCTGCTTCTGAATGCCTCAAGCTCGGCACTGATAATGCATTTCATAATTTAATACTTTAATTTGACTTCATTAAGGCATTAATCTTGTCTTCATTCCAGAGACAACTTGGCAACAGGGTAGACGAAAATATTCCCAGTCTGGTTATAACGCACGCCTTGCTGAGCCATGTTAGGGTAGGGATTTTTTTGACCAAATTCCTTCTCACAAATTTTTACTTGCTAAAGGGATCTAATAATAATAATATAAGTAAAAAAATTATGAGTGAAATAAAACTAATCGTCTCTGGCTTCACTTGGCGGAACTGCCACACATTTTATGAATAGAAACTAGGACACTACATTTCACTGGAAATATTTTATCGTGCAACCCAGATTTTAACGACGATGACATGTTAATGTCGTAACACGGGTCTTGCAATAAAATATTTATAATGGAATTTACAAACATCCAGTTTCTTTTCACGACGTCAAAAAGAATTTTTTTCCGAGTGTATTCAATCTCTATGAGGGCCCGATTCAATAAACGAGAACCACATGTAGTCCCAAATCTCGATACAGTCTAAAGATAGCTAAATCAATTCCTTCAGTTAAGCAAAACTTTATCCCATTTCGAGTTTGGATTGAGGGTAATGCCGTTCTATTCTCTTTAATTGAACGTACTGTGCGAAACGTGATCTGATTTAAGTCGTGAGCATAATTTTTTTCACCCATGCACCGATAGGTAGCACGTGCGTTCCAATGATAGCCGCGTATTCCAATTTCACGCTACATGCCGCTTTCGACTGTGCAATGATGAATTACCACATCATGCGTATCGTATAGTTGAAATGCATTCAACCTGTTATCAGCTTTACCCTTTCTCTACAAAGGCATCCTCATAACTGACATGATAAATTCTTAGCGTTGATTTATTATGGACGCAAATGGTTACCCGCTGTTTTCATTTAGAATTTCCTTTGAATAGCCCCTGGTTTCATCACCGCGTGCGATGCACACCAAATTTTGCTTTGAAAGCTAAGAGTAAATACGAGTCTCCCTTGAAGAGAATGATGAAATCGACAGATGAGAGAATGAGCACGCGAATTCTTATGACGATTTTTACTTGTATGTTTATTTGACCCGTTCCAAAGCGAGATGCATTCATTTTTCACAGCAAATATATTCCAGTTGGGCTCCGTTTCGTCCAGCGTCAGATTTTCTTTTACTTATTCATACGCCGTTATTCACCCCAGCGTGGTCGGACAACCATAGATGGCGATTTACAATTTGTTTGTCTGGACGCCTTGAAAACCAGGACGCTTCCGTTACAACTTGTTCCCGGCCTCGTTTGGCGAAACGTATGGGGAAGGAGTGGGGGGAGGGAATGGTCGTAAATTCAGCCCGAAATCTCCCTTCGTTGGGGTGCGGGGGGGTGGGTCTCTGAACCTATTCCATGCCTCGGAAATATTTGCGCTGAATATTGCATTCGGCGTCGTACGCCGCGTGGTAATGAAGAAGGCATTGTTGGGAGGGGGGTTTGTGGGCGTGAGGCCGTAAGGGGTGGCTTGACGAGGAAAGGGGTGGTCGGGCGAAGGGGACTAATTCACCCAGGGACTCGCCCAGGGCACCCAGGAAGGGACGGTGCGAGGGTGAGAGAGAGAGAGAAAGACCCTGGAAACCCTTCCGGAGAAATCCCTCTCGTTCCCCCACCGCCTCCCATGGTTTCATTGTCTCCATACATCATGGAGTGCATTCATTACTAATGGCCATTAATCAAGTCAATTTCTTATTAACCCGTCGCTCCCCTCGTTTGTATCGCCGTTGTTTCTCCCGCTCGCAATATAGCGGTCACCGCTCTTCCTTTGTCAAGTTAATGGAGGATGAAATTAAATGCGGAAACCCTTGCCATTTCGGAGTGACGGTCGGGGCGCCTCGAAAAAATCTTATCACCCAACGCGGTATGAGGACGTGCCAAAGGCCCGGCCGAATCTGCGAAGGCCCCGGGGACGCTTGCATTTATGACCGAGAGATTGGAAGGCCGAGTCTTTGTCCATAGATAGTGTGTGTTTAACCCCACCACGGATATTAGTGTCGTGATGTGGCCTCACCAATCGCCGTGCTGCCGGAATAGATTATCGTTGGCCCCACAGAGACATCACACCCAACGTGACTCTGATTTCTGAAGAGTGAAAAGCCCGGAAGAATCATCTCGATTGGAAATTGAAGCTGGAGTGAATTAATTTCATTCATGCTGAGGTGAAGAGACGATCATTGGAGCCCCCTATAAAAATTTGTAATTAACTGATAAAAGGGATTGATGACGCAAAGGTGAGAAGGTCAGTCTATAAGGGAAACATAGAGAGCATATAACAGACAATGTAGTATTTTCTAGTAGGGATATGCACACAACCGAGCTTGATAGCGAGGCCGTACTAACATAATTGTCCAAGGTAAAGAAGCATTGTAAAATAATAAGGTTGGGAGTGAAAGGAATTGATTCAGACGCAAAGAAAATATTTTGACTCGGAGTAAGGTGTTATTTGCGAAAATTAGATTATTATGAGTAAAGAGGACTACTGTAGGCTAAGGCTTTCGAAGCACAAGTTTCAAAGAGGCTGGAGAGGTCAAACTGGATTGAGAGGAAGAAGAACAAATTAATGTCGTGCATGGTGAATGAGAAAAGGAAGTTTAGAATGAAAACATTCTTAGGAGACCGAAGAATGGTTGTATTTAATACTGTAAAGCAGTGGACTATTTGACTATGTGATCGAGAGGAGAGTTATGAGTAGCAGGGGATAAAAAAGAAATGCATAGCCTTGAGTTACATAATTAGAGGTGAAAAATGCCAATTAATTTGGATTCTGCGGAGCGCTTGTTAAGTGCACATTATCAGTGGTATGATTAAAGAAATAGCCCTCAGCATCATACGTGTGGAACCAACCATCTACATCTACATCTACATAATACCCTGCAAGCCACCACAAGGGTGTGTGGCAGGGGGTGATTGCTCACCAAACATGCACTACATATCATGCATAAAAAAGGAATAGTATTAATATAGTAGTCAGAACTACACTATTTAAAAAAGGTAGAAATTGCAAAGAAAACATGCAAAAACATTCTGTTAGTAGGGTTAGCTTTAAGTACTCATACCAACATGCAGCTACTAATGCTATTCATTGCTACTTTCCGATAGGACATATTTACCGTTATTCGTATCTCTAATTGTGCGAGGGAAAAAGGACATTTTGAATCGGTCAGTTCGGCAATCAATTTCTCTAACTTAATGACTATGGTCCAGTCTGCCATAGTAAGTTGGGGTTCGTAAAATATTTTTAACATCATCACTGAAAATATTGCCTTGGAATTTGTGGAAGAGATTAAGTCTAAATTTCAACCTGCGATCTGACAATGATTCCCATTTCAATTCATTTAATAGACTGGTTACGCTAATATAATTATCGTATCGTCCCTTTACAAATCTTGCCGATCTTCGCTGCACACGTTCAAGTTCATTACTTAGACCGATTTCGTAGGGATCCCATACACTGGCAGCATATTCCAAATGAGGTCTAACAAGGGAAAAGTAGCTGATTTCTCGTACATGATCGTCACATTTACCCAATACTCTTTTAATGAAACCCAGTTTGCGATTCGCTTGACCCATTATTTCACGAATGTGTTTACCCCAGGAAAGATCATTTGTCAGTCTTATTCCAAGATATTTAATGGATTCCACGTTTGTTAATTCATCATTACTTATTTTGTAAGTGGTAGGAGGAGAGCTATTCTTTTTCCAAAAATTCATTACAAGACATTTCTTAAAGTTTAATTCTAACTGCCATGTATCACACCAAGTTTCAATTGCCTGTAGGTCAATATTTAAATATTCTTTATCGTTTGGGCATAGAATTTCCATGTACACTACTGCGTCAGTGAGTGATGTTTAGAGTAGGAGTCGGTCAGTGAGAAACTGTGAAAGAGATTACCGCTTTCGACAGAAAGATGACAACGATTTTTGAGATGTATCGAATAAAAAATGGATGACGATGCAAAAAAGCTATTTTTGATCTCTCAATACTAAAAATCCTTGATTTTAGTTATGCTACTAGTGACTATTGCTATGAAACCTAAGTAACTAAAATAGGAAATATCATTTGGGTGAAAGAATACCAATGTCAAATTAGATGCTTTTATATGTTCAATTGGAAGAAAACTTGCATCGTGAGTCGTCACACGTGAAGTACTCAGATAGGTTTTGTTGATGAACTATTTGCCAACATTTTGTCCTCCAAAGAAATACCAATTCATGATTTGTGCTACTTTTTATCGCTTCGTCATCATTGTCATCAACCTAAATAACTACGGTTCCGCAATTAGCATGTCTGAAAGGCTCATTCATGAAATCTCACAAGGATACCACAGAAGTGTGTGAAGGCAACTGACCACTACTGTGCGTTCCGTTTCGATGGAGAGCTCCACGCAAGTTTTTTTTTCTCGTTAGAGCCTAAATTCTAATATAATTAGCGCCACGTTTCAAAGGCGCACAGAATGGGAACGGATAAACTTTAGTGGCCATCCGTTATTTTTTAATTCACTTTTACTCTCCACTACGACCTTCACTATCGAGAGAAGTCCCATATTCCCCGTTACTATTCATCAAAACTTTCCCATTTTATCGTATCCCACCTGGATTGGCGTATAACCTATTCACGACGGTCCAATAACAGTCAGTTATTTGTGTGACAGTTTACCAACATGCATATTGGTGACTATGGAATTCTTAACCATGGTGATATGAAATGATTCAACAGATTTATTTTGTGGTATTGACTTCCAACCCAAAGACTATGTGATATTCAGAATCTCAGCTACAGTCACCCTTCCACTGCTCACTGTTCTAAAATCCCTGCAACGAGTCAAATTGCTGTACAGATTCTGCCTGCAAAGGTGGTATTACTTGTCAGTGTGACGCTGAGAGTTGAGTTTAGATGTGAGTGCAGATTCTTCTCGATATGATCCGAAGCGCTATATAGCGTGGTAATACCAACTTAGCCAGATAGAACTGCACACCAAAATGACTCGAAGTAGAGATTTTAGGGCGGAAACAACAGAAGCGAGACTTTTGTTGACATTCTGAATATGGCCTTATACGTTCGATTTTGTGTGGTAAAGATATTCCAGTCACACACTGCACCTTTGGATGCCTTGTAGAAGTCCTTCAAATGCAGTACTGGATCTGTCGGATAGGACGTTAAACTGCGGATCCCATGTGTCCTTGTGGATGTCCATCCCATGTGGAGGGAGATGATGCTGACACCGGGTTTCTCTCCTCCCTTCCATCATTCCATTAAAGAATCCTTACTTTGTCCTGTTGCGCACACTTACAAATGACCAAAGCTAGCCGCACGCCATTCATTGCAACATCAGTAATGTTTCCTCTAAATTAAAACATTACACTATTCGTCGCTTTTCGTAAAGGGCTAGCTAAAAGTCGTAATGAAATTAGGTTTTAAACTATTACAACTGCTAAAGCTATGTATTGCACTATCTTAACCTAGCCCTCACTTGATTTAATAAAAGCAACGCTCATGCCCGTGGCGGGAAGTGAACCCGCGGCCTTGGGTTCCAAGAATGACTACAGATAGGGTGTCCAGAAACTAATGTTACAAAACCGGGAGTCTGTGGGCGAAAAATCTAGGATTTAGAGAGATACATCTACGCAATACCCTGCAAGCCACCGCGAGGGTGTGTGGCAGGAGGTGAAGATCAATAAATATGCAATATTGACAATGCAACTAGGCTACTACATGGAAACATGCTAGATAATAGAGTCAAATATCGCTAGATGGTTAGTGTCTAGAGAGTAATAAAGGAATTATTGGTTAAAATAACATTTATCTACATTTATTCGTAGATAATCAGAATTTACCTATCATGCATGGGTTAGAAATGTTAATATATGCATCATGCACTACGGACTACTCAAACAATATTTCACCAGCCTATCTCTTTGCTATGCTGCCTATTGTGTTCTCTAATGGTACGCGGGAAAAATGACATTTTAAATCTATCGCTACGACAGTCTATCCCTCTAATCTTGTTCATTTGTTCAAATCTAGCGTAATGAACAGGGGTTCTTAATTTTTTCCGCCATTTACAATCATATCAGCTTTGGTTATACCTACTCAAATGCTTTAGCCTATATTTTAACCGGCGTTATGATAATGATATCTCTATGTTTACTTCTCTGGTCAAATCTTTCATGACACGCAGGTGCTCTTAATATGTAGGTATCCAACATCTTCAGTAAACCTATCCGTTCCAAATTTCTGCACGAGATTCAATCAGTATTTTAACCTACGATCTGATAATTGTTCCCAACCTAACTCCTCTATTAATTCTGATACATTACAAAACCCATCGATCTATGACGGGATCGTTTTGGCCTAGTGGGTAGAGCGATGAGCTCTTGGCCAGAGGGTTCCAGGCAAGAGCCTTTCTGGGCAACCCCCCCCCCCTAATTTCTTCGCAATTTGATTTTCTGCGTGTCAGAATTTGGTGGAAAATCGCAGATGGTCCAGGGAAAGGGACTACCCCCCCACCCCTCCTACACTGAATGTGTGAATTTCACACGCCAATGGTTTAGTACGGTAGTAGTTGAGTGAGCTCTACTCTCACCATTCCAAAACCAACCTTCGGGTTGAACACGAATTTTTACTAACCTATCGTAACACCTTATAACTAACCTAGCAGCCCTATACTTCACACTATATAGTTCAATGGTCAAACCTAATTTACTACAATCCCATATACGTCTACGTCTTCGTAATACCCTTCGAGCCACCACGAGGGTGTGTGGCAGGGGGTGAAGATCACCAAACATGCATTATTGACACGCAACTAGGATATTTAATAGTGACATGCTAGATATTTGGGTCATATTCAGCTAGATGGTTAGTATCTACGTAATAATAAAGGGATTATTGGTTGTTATTACACGTATCATGCTCTACAGATTACTCTGACTATATTTCACCTACCTATCCCTTTGCTACGCTGCCTATTGTTCTCTCTTAGGGCGCGGGGAAAAATGACATTTTAAATCTATGTACGACAATCTATTTATCTAATCTTGTTGATCTGATTGAACCTAGCATTATACGCAGTGGTTCTTAATACATATCTTGCGTCATCTGTGAACAAATCGGTTTTAATTTTACTTAAAAGGTTTAACCTTAATTTTAACCTTCGTTCTGATAGTAATTCCCATCCTAGTTCTTCTATTCTAGCGGATCTCCTTTGCATACGCTCTAATTCTTTTGTCATATCTTCCATATACCGGCTGCATATTCAAGGTGGGGCATAACTAGTGAAAAAAGATATCCGGGACTAACGCATGTTTAGCCTTAGAGTATTCATGGGTAAGTATTAAAATAGTTCTAATAAGCTCCTCGATCTCATTCTCTGCTAATTACAGCATAAAATATGTATTAATAATTTTGTGTGACTTAGCGAGCAGGAATTACGATGATTAGTCTGAAAATGTCCCCCCTCTCTGCAATGCACAGTGCCTAATCGTTTGTCTTCCGAAAATTCAGTTCCTTGTTTTAAAGCAGTATGTAGCAGTATTTAGGTTTCCAATAAATCCACGGTGCTTTTACACGGCCACTGTAATAAATGATATCTCCCACAGTGGACTCGTAAGCATTCCGTCAGATTTTGGCCAGCCAGTAGGTATTGCCCGTAGTAGGTATTTCACCATATTTTTTATAGCTTTACGCATTTCATTGTATTTTTTCATGATTATGGGTCATATATTTAAATTCTTCTACCAGAGACTATGACATGTCATTATGCAATATATCATCCAGCTGAAACTCATTTCCTTGCAAGCTAGGGTTACTGAGATGGGATAAATAGGGGAGAGTGTGGATAACTTCACCCTGGTTACCTTGAAATGTCATCACTTATTTCGGTGGCACTTATCTGGTGGAGATTTAAGAAAAGAGGATGTCTTCGCCCCTTCAAGGGGCGTGCGCGAAGAATGAACGGCTTATCAGCAGCGTTTACCGTGAGGGTGAAGATCCACCATGGAGTCAAGGGACCTTATCGTGGTGCGTTTTCTCGGGACGCATTGACGTTAAGTCAGTGGCCGTCGCGAAGTCGATAAACGCCGCAGTCCTCTCATTGTCGCGTATCAAGCACGAGGGCTATTGACAGGGGTTGCTATTGACTCGAGATGCCATAAATTCAAAGGGCATTGAAGAATAAGTGCCCAAAGAGGGGCGCCGTCTCGTGTTGATGCCATGGGCTTTATAACGCTTCGCGTCTTTTGGTAAGATGTTTGTCCAGAAAGGGAGTCTTTTTAGGTTCCTTGATCCATCCCCTTCTATTGCGCTGCATCATAACATACTTGAGCTCGCTCCCAGACTTTATTTTCCATTAAGAAGGGTACTTCCTTTTAGACTCCCATGACATAAGTATGGCAGTAAATAAAAGTTTTTCGTGTTCCCTCTCCCCACACCAAAAATTTACATACCTATTAATGACAGATTAATCCTTATACATTTCTAATACAATAATTCCGTGAATTTCGTGCAAAAATATTCGTGTTGAAGATTATTTTTCGCTAAAATTATCAATCGTAAGTTTGTAACGAATAGAACTGATTATTTTATCTATGTGAGCTGAATTACGATTTAAATTCGGATAACTATAACGCAACGTTACTTATTCAGCGTTTAGTGCTTCCAAACGGAATATTTTTTTAACTTTGTGAGAGAAAATCAATTTTAAGCACCGAGATATTTCTATATCTTGTCATTCTTTGCTGGCACTTTTGACTAAGCATGGCTCGGGTTTCCAATGTTAATGCTCATGTGCTATTTATATGTCAGGAGTATTAGAATCAATCAACAGTAAAATAATCCTACCTAAGAATAAAAAACTTAGGTGGCTTAACAGAGTTAAATTTGATCTAACGAGGGTCGAACTTCGTGGAACCATGGACCACGGAAGGGAAGAAGTATTTACATGATTTTACGTGATATTCAAGGTCATCCATTTCAGAAGTGGATGTGTCTATTCAAAAGATATCATGAGATGAAGATTACGTCATTTCACTACGTATTTGCTGGTACCTCATTGCTATGGAGACACATCAAGGGTGAACCTCGGCAGCGCTCAGATTATACTGCACCTAGCATTTTCAGATGCAAACGAATTCCATCCGCTGGCCCGCTTTGAAACTTCATTACTACCTGATGGCACGGGTTGTTTCTCTCCTCGCCTCGCCGAATGGAGTGGAGAGCTCTTGTCAGTTGATTGGCAGACAGACCTCAGGCCTACATCAGAAGCGATTGCCCTTCGTGACGATGACTTCATACGGCTGTTGTCTAAAGGGCTGCGATGAAGTGACGCCGGCTCTGCTCGAAAATATGGGGGGAACATGACCGTATTTCCGGATGCTCTTTGCCCACGACGTAATCATCAGTCTGGCCATGACAATAACCCGTCGCAACTCACTTACTTCGCGTTTTCAAGTGCGGGAGGAAATATTACACTGTGCTACTGGTCGTGTGGGGCGGTATTACCGCCGGGCGGAGGCGGTATCGAGTGTGTGAGGGAGTTGGGACGGGGAGGCGTTGCCAGAGGGCTTGCGGAGGGGGATAGGATGCCAACCGTGTCGGATGTGTGTATATTGGGACGTGTGGGGACGGCCCTGTGCGGACCGACTCACAGGGGCCCTCGCAATCGTCGGTGTCGGACGGGAGGAGGGAGCTGTGTTTCGCGCGATACCCTGGGGCCATGCCTCCGCAGCACGGAGCACAAAGGGAGGCAGATGATGGGGTGGGGTGGGGGACTACTCACAGGGGGCGTTGAAGTGGTGGGAGAGGACCGATGAGCGTTCGTTCTCCCAACTCCCCCTTTTTCATTTCGTATGTCGGCCGCACAATATCCTCCCATTATGCGCGTCCCCTTCTCCAAATGCATGCATAACGCACGGCTGGCGGAAGCTCTGAGTGAATTGTCGAATTTAAGCCACCGATTGCGATCATTCTCCTTCCCCCCCCCCCCCATATCCTTTCCTCCGACGCCTACCATCCTCCCCTTATGCCTTCTCCGTCGTCATCGCTCCCCCGTGGGGACGACGAAAACCGCCGTCGCCTCCATCAATGAATGTGGGATGAGTGGGCACTTTGGTCTTTGGGCGGGCAAGTGGGAGATCGATGATCGGAAATAAGATGGAGTGGCTCTCGAGGGTGACGCTGCTGCATGGAATTCCTTGCATCCGCGGGTCTCTGGGCGGGGAAACAATAGGTTCACAACCTACAAGATACTACAAGTTTTCAGTGAACATTTATTTTTTTTTCTCGACCAAAGAGAAAAAAAGACCATACGAAAACATTACAATAATGCCCTCAATGCGCACCGCATCTGCTAAAAAGTAATTTTAAGCAGTTTAAATTCAGTTGCTTGCCTACATTTTTAGGATCGTCGCTAACTATCTCATCTATGATGCATGATAAGAATCTCATATTTCTTCTACGAGTAATTCCGTAAAATAAATCACCATAAGATATTTATGGAGAGGAAAGAGGTATTCCCAAACTATATATTTATTATTATTTCATTAAGGTTTGGTAATTTTTGCAGCGTTGTACATCGACCGGTTTTCTCCACAATTTCATGCATTTTAAATAATTAATTTTTGACCTAATTTAGTTCCGCTAAATGCTTAAAAAAGGGCATTTTTCGATAGTAGTAAAACGAATTTTGAGGTTCATTGGATTTGCAGGTGTAATAATGATAATGTCACTCACATAAAATGGTTATTAGTCAACTTAAGTGGCCTAAATTGGCTTCATCGACTCTTCTCCTCTTTTTGAAAGCCATCGCCATGGCTGGGGCCATGAGTTGGAAGGCGAAAGTGATAAAAATCAGCAGTAATAATCTAATAAATGAACCTGTTCTCGTGCCATTAAATAATTATAGTTTGATGGGGATAGTTCTTAGAAAATTTCATCAAGCTCTAAATTTGCGCTTGAATGTCAAATACTCCTCTGCTTATAATTAGTTGTTTGCTTCATCCTGGTATTTTTTAAAACTTAAATACCACATATCCTAAAAACCTATTATTCGATGGTACTGCATGGTTGCCGTGGATATGCTTCATTTGCTTTGAGTACCAACTGAAACGGTAATGGGTCCAATTTGGAAATGTCCAAAAACTGAAATTGAAGAGTGTATTTGATGCAGCTAATGGATATCCATGATTAAATAAAACGCGAGCTATATTTTTAGAAATGAAAACTTTGAAGCGCACAGTTGCTAATTTAATTGTTGGGTTGTAGTTGGTCGCAGGAAATCACTATAACTCAATTTGTTGGCCTTCGACTCTGTGCACTTATTTAATATTGGCCCACCTAGTTAGTGATTTCCCTTTTTGATTTGGAGTTTTTATTCAATTTTTTTAGCTCAGTCATGCTTTTTTTATCTTCCATAACCTTTCAGCTTATTTTTTCATCGATGATTCATTTAATTCGCAGTAGAGAATCAGTTATACATTCTAATTCATTGGAACGAAGTTTACAAATTTACATAAGTTACTTGCGTAGCACGGTCAAGTAAAATCAAACGTGTAAGTATGCGTAGACGGGATAAATGGAATAAATTAATTGAGCCTGATACGCTCCATTGAAATCATTGATTCGAAGTTAAGTATTTACATTTCAATCCCAATAATAGCGCAAACAGCAGTATTCGGTGAAAGTATTATCGTGTCAAAGCGATTAATAAAATTAAATTCCTATATCACTTTGCTTTTCATTTACTCTTGTCTCTCCAATATCAATATTCGCTTCCGAAGTATCAACCTTCATACAATATGGCCTCTACTCTTACAATATCTTATCTCTTATTTATGTTTATTTGATCACTACCACAATCCAAAAGAAAAAATAGGAAAACAAAAAGGAAATACATAAAATCGAAAGAAATTACATAAAAGTTGAGGGAATTACATAAAAGTGATTGCCGGTTATCATCTAGACGTGAATCAACATTACGTGCATCGATTAATTCGGATAGTACAGAAATATTCACTTTAATGCTGGCGAAGGATAAGTACTTGCATTAAACCATTTCCGCAAGACAACCTGAACTACTATATTTGTCTGTTTGGAATTATTTTCATCAAATAATGTTTCCTGAACTTTGTTTAAGATCGAAAGATCTTAAAGTTTAAGATCGAAAACGTTGAAACCGTAAGATATTTAGGTGTAACAATCACTAAAGATTTATCGTGGGGAAGACACATAAGGGAAATATGCGGCCGAGCGAAGAGAAAGCTAGGATTTATAAAAAGAGTACTTGGGAAATGTGATGAGAAGACAAAAGAGCGATGCTACTTTTCACTAGTTAGGCCCCACCTTGAGTATGCAGCCAGTGTATGGGATCCTAATGAATCAGGTTTGATGAGAGAACTAGACAGTGTGCAGCGTAGAGCAGCTAGGTTCGTCAAAAGGTGTTACGATAGGTTGAGTAGTGTATCAGAATTAATACAAGAATTAGGGTGGGAATCATTATCAGAGCGTAGGTTAAAGTCCAGATTAAATCTATTGGAGAAATTTCAATCGGATAGCTTTACTGAAGATGTTAGGCGCATATTAAAAACACCAGCGTATTATGCTAGATTCGACCAGATAAATAAGATTAGAGAGATAGATTGTCGTACAGATAGATTCAAAATGGCATTTTTCCCCCGTACTATAAGAGAACAGAATAGGCAGCATAGGAAAGGGATAGGTAGAGGAAATATTTTAGAGTATTGTGTAGTGCATGATGCATGTATTAACCCCTCAAATACTATAGATACTAACAATCTAGTTGCATGAGACCCTTTAGTTGCTTGCTTGCATGTTAGTAGTGTATGCTTGGTGATCTTCACCCCCTGCCACACACCCTCGCGGTGGCTTGCAGGGTATCATGTAGATGTAGATGTAGATGTAGATGTTTAAATTGGAAAGATCCTATCCTAAAAGTTGTTACCTTGCGGAAGTGTATAGGTGAAGTGGCATAATATCAATTAGCCAGTAATTCTTTCACCGTTTTGATAGTCTGAGGGATGTAGTCCTTACTCTGTGTTGTAATTGGCCTTATCCTGTCGGCTGCGGTAGCCTTGTCAGTAATGGTACCTAACCCAGTGGTTGAGGGTTTGAATCCCGCCTTGAGCATTGATATTTTATTTATCATGCGATTCATTTAGGTTAAAATGTACGAAATAACTTTTGCATTTGGAGCACTTTAGAACCTCAATCCTCCTACCTCGCCTTGTCTACAAAGACAATGGAATTAAAATATCGTGCTATACTTTTGATTAGGTATTGGTTATAGAAAAGCTAAGGGGCTCAATTTAAAATGACAGAAAAAAGTCTGTGTAACAACAATAAAAAAGCGTGCAAAACCTTCCTTACCTTGCAATGGAAGTTTAGGAAATTCAATGAAGGCAGACTGGAAGTATTAAAGATATTGAGAGGCCATAAAATGTTGATGACTGTGATGTAAGGGGTTGTCGAGAGCAAAAGGAGCTGAATAGTCATTATGCGAATAATGAACGGAAGTATAGTGAGTATTGGGTTAAAAATTGAGAAAGTAGGAGGCAATAAGTTTATAAGGGTAAAATACTGCAATTATTGAAGTAGCAAGTCCTATTATCCCCAACCTGAATCAGTATTAATCGAGGCCATGTAGTGGAATCTATAGATTTTTACATAGTTTAATGGAAATCGTTAAAAGCGATTTAAGTCTAAATTAAGTTGTAAGGAAGAATGATAGAAGTGTGCTCGCATATTTACGTTAAAAAAATTATCAATTTTGATTTAGTCGCGTAATCAATTCGGTGTTTGATTTGTTTCTTGTGTACCTGATAACCCCAAAAGGTTTGTGTGACATAAATTGAAGGTATAATTAGACCGTATTATTAAAAAATTCAGAATGTACAGCCTGTTTGAAGTAATAGGCTTTGAAATTGAGGTGTCGTTGGTACTATCGTTTGATGTCCCATCTAGAAACGCGGCAACCACCTGGCAAAGATTAGTAAAATCTAGCATAGCTTCTGAATTCTAAAGTTGCTGTGAGGCCGAATTCCTTTCAATGAATGAGGCAGGCCTATGATTATGGAATCAATGCACATCTATCCATTTAATCGTCGGAAATGGATGTGGCTAAGAAGGGCGTTACCTGTGCTAAAAATATTTTAGTCCGACAAAATTTGAGATTGACATTAGAGATTTGCCTGTAAGGAAGAGGAGGCAAGATCGTTTCGCTTCGTCGTCTGTGGTTTCTTGGAAAGTTCTCAGATGTGCTAAAAAATAAACATCTACATCTACGTAATACCCTACGAGCCACCACGAGGGTGTGTGCCAGGGGATGAAGATCACCAAACCTGCACTATTGACATGCAACTAGGAAAAGTATGGAGACTTGCTAGATAATAGGGTCACATGAAGCTAGATGGTTAATATCTACGAAATAAGAAAGGCACTACAGACTACTCTGTATTTCACCTACCCCTTTGCTACGCTGCCTATTGTTCTCTATAATGGTACGCGGGAAAAATGACATTTTAAATCTATTGGTACGACAATCTATCTCTCTAATCTTGCTAATCTGGACAAAACCTAGAATCATACGCAGAGATTCTTAATATATATCTAACATCATCTGTGGAAAAATCGGTTTCGAATCTACTAAAAATGCTGAACCTAAATTTTAACCTGCGTTCTGATAGTAATTCCCATCATAGTTCTTCTATTAATCTCGTAACACTCATACAATTATTATAACGGCCTTTAACAAATCTAGCGGATTTCCTTTGCACACGCTCTAATTCTTTTATCATAAATTCCTCGTACGGATCCCATATACTATCGGCATATTTTAAATGAGGCCTGGCAAGTGTAAAGTAGCTTCCTTCTAGTAATGTCTCGTCATATTTGCCAAAAACCCTTTTTACGAATCCCAATCTTCGGTTTACTACACTAATTATTTCCCTGATGTGTTTCCCCCATCACATGTCTTCAGTGATGGTGACGCCCAAGTATTTAATATCTACATCTACACGATACCCTGCAAGCCTCCGCGAGGGTGTGTGGCAGGGGGTGAAGATCACCAAGCATGCACTACTAACTAGCTACCACTAATAGAATCTACATTAGATAGTTTTTTTTTTTGGATGCAATTATTATTCCGGGAAAAGCTATTATTTTTCCAAAAGTTCATTAAGGGGCATTTCTTCAAATTTAATTCTAGCTGGCAACTATCACACCAATCATCAATCGCATCTAAATCCTTAGCTAAAGACTGACTGTCGTCTTCATTTCTAATTTCCTTATACACTACTGCATCCTCGGCAAAAAGAAGGAGCGTGCTATTTTTAACTACTGTATTCAAGTCATTTACGTAGAGAAGAAATAAAATTGGACCTATCACGCTTCCCTGGGGGACACCCGATGTAACTTTTACTTTGCCTGAGGTGACACCATCTAATACCACCCTTTGAACGCGTTCATGTAGGAAGTCTCCTATCCAGCCTACCATATTACAGTCTATCCCGTACTATGCTAACGTCGCGAGTAGTTTGCAGTGGGGAACCTTGTCAAATGCTTTTCTAAAGTCAAGAAACGCTGCGTCTACCTGTATGTTACCTTCTCCGGAAACTAGAATATCATGAACAAAAAGACCTAATTGAGTTTCGCTAAACATTCCCTTTCTGAACATGCTGGCTGGCTGGCCCCATGCTGGCTTGTTTTCAATAAATCCTGGCTATCTTGGTGTCGCATTATTGATGTAACTATTGTATGCTCTATAATTTTACATAATAGTGGCGTTAATGATATTGGCCTATAATTACATGGCCGTTCCCTATCGCCGCTTGAGGCAAAAAATTGGGGTCACGTTTGCTATCTTCCAGTCTTTGGGAACCACGTGTTATTCGAGGGATTTGTTAAATATTACTCTAAGATACGGAGCCATTTCGAGAGCTTATTCTTTATAACCACGAGCTGGAATTTCATCGGGACCTGAGGACATATTCATCTACACGAAGGACCTGTTCGGGCTAATGTTTTTTAGCCAGGATACGATTCCGTTACAAGATATATCGATCGGGGGCATTGGTTGCTGAAATGGGTCTGGTATGGTTTCGTGCAAGCTACGCTTAGATCGATTAAAAACGCTCTGGAAAAAATTATTGTACAAATTAGCCTTATCTAAACTGGAAGTTGCTATTTCGCCCCTATCGTTTTTCAAGGAATTAACCGTTGACTTTTTAGTTCCCTGTACTTCCCTAACATATGACCAAAATGTTTTCGGATTTCTCTCTGGTTGTTCTCCAAGTACTTTTCTCTTGAATCCACTAAACTCTTTTCTAAGGGCTGTTTTTGCGGCTGCTTTAAAAATTATATAATGTTTGATAATATTTTTTAGATCGCTGTTAGTTACATTTTTCTTCAATTTTCTCAGTTTCGCGTGGCTAACTCGTTTTTAAACATTTTCTAACATCCGCGTTGTACCACCTTGGTTCCCTATTCACACTCTAATACTTATGAGGTGTATATCTGTTGACAAGTGACCACGTAATTTGGAGGAACTCTTTCCAATAAAGGGCAGCTTGGAACGCTCCAAGGCTTCTCTCTTGAATTCTAACCCTGAACTATCGGAGAATAGCCTGGCATTCTACCTAAAGGCTGCCATGTTAATTTTCTGGCCAGAAAATGATATTGGTGACCATGCCTTGGACCCCTGAACAAAATCGAGGTCTCAATTCAGAGTGATCTCGTTTGATCCTGTATGTGAGGAGGGAGGATTAAAACGGTGAGAGCAGCATTCAGATATCCGTAAAAATTTCCAATGACTGGCCTAGTTCACGCGCCCTTCCATGAACTCCTGAGATGGCTCGGAGAGTAACGTGTAGGGTTCCGGTGAAAGCGAAAGAGAAAGGAGTGAAGGATAAAGGGTTTGCGACGCCTTTTCACGGGCAGGATGGAGTGCAGTGCTCGGCAGGGAGTCGGTAAGAGTGCCTCTTCCGTCCAGGGAGAGAGACCGAGTGCATTTCAGTGAGAGGGTTGGGGGTGAACGCCATAT
Organism: Platycnemis pennipes; assembly: GCA_933228895.1. NCBI lineage: Eukaryota > Metazoa > Arthropoda > Insecta > Odonata > Platycnemididae > Platycnemis > Platycnemis pennipes. The sequence continues at coordinate 38,532,821 of OW121850.1, read as the reverse complement.
GGCTGGTGGGAGGCTGTAGTGGTTGGGACAGAGGGGGGTTGGTTAGATCCTGGAGGGAGGGGTCTGGCTGGTCTGCGGAAGGCCAGTTTGCCTCTACTCGAAGCGTCTACTACAACGCTATATTTCGATGCATCGTTTCCGATCCAAAATATTGGTATCTCGATTTTCGTCACGGATTCGTTAAACGATGTCGATGCAATATTGAGCTAGCAGGCAGTAAAATGCACCGCTTTGTTGAGTGAATGTGATATGCGATGAAAGATATTTCATCAACAATACAAGCACAGTTATGTATCAAGCGACATGAGTTTATATACGATGTTAATTAAACGGTGAAGATGATATGATATGAGGTGTTCGATGAATACTCTGGTTTTGAAAATGGACACGATTTGAATTGTAACAATCATCGAATTTACTTATTTTAACAAAGAGCTATTTAAAGTTTTTATTATTTGGAGTTTTTAGTTTTTGTTTTCGAATGGAAAGCATGACACACAAATTTTAAAGTAAATTTGGAATGAACTTCGATGCTGAGATTAGGGTAGAAAACCTAGAAAAATAAAGCAAAGATAGCACTGTCGTCCAGTCAGCAACACTTTTGACTGGCAACCCACAGGTCGCGGGCCAAATTCCTTCTCGGGAATAAATATCTACACCTACCTTATACCCTGCGATCCACCGCGAGGGTATGTGACAGGGGGTGAAACCATCTAGTACAGTTCTAGTACAGATAACATAGGATTAAGATCATTTTGGATAGTTTTATAGGATATCAGCAGTTTTATTTGAATGGCTGTGCTGTAATAATGGCTATAGAGTTTTTTTATAGGAGACTTCTGCTTTTTTTTTAAACTTTTGAACGTTTCTTTCCCTTTAGCTATCCCCATTTCTAGTTCAGCGTATGTTCTTATACCCATCATGCCACACAAAATCCTTTTTTACCTGTTTCTCTTTCCCGCACTATTCTAAACGCTATCAAGGCTTTAAACAAACTACCGCCTCTAATTACCTAACCAATACCACCTACCCTGCTACCTTTTACTTTCATCCAACAAATGTCATTCCTTCTCAGCCATAACCACCGATTCATTTTTCTCCTGTAGCAATCATTATTCTCTCTATATTCCTTTCCAGACTCCCTTATCAAATGTTTTCCTACTCTTCTCATTCTTCATTCACGAAGTAAATGTTTTACGGCCGTAATTTGTAGCACCACGGTTCGCACATCACTAATCATTACTTGACGTCTTAAATAAGGGTTCACCTATTATACATATTAGAGTCTGACCGTGAAAAATGCCCAGTAGATGTTACGCAACATTGATTGCATAGTTGAGCAAGATGGAAGAATGGGAAAGGCAGGCCTTGTGTGAAATATGTGGAGCAAGTTGTGAAGGATGTTAAAGAGAAAAACTACGTCAAAAGAAAGAGGTTTGCCGATAGCAGAATCGAGTGGAGGGCTGCGTCAAACCAATGCTACGATTGTAATATAGATGAATAAACTTGATTTTTCCACAAATTTACTTTTCTACACTACCCAGGTTTCGACTGTTAAGTCAACATCTGAGTATGCACCTGATGATGACTTAACATTCTTTATTCATTTATGTTACAATAAATCGTTTCCACCATGTCACGGCCGATAGCAACAATGCTACGATTGTTGACCGATAATGATGATGATGAGTAAGATGGTTAAATAAGCAATTTATTCTTCTGGATGATGAGTTATCAGATTTTCCACTAGATCATAGTGTAGTTTCATAGCAAAATATGCCGGAAAAACCTGAGATTCTATTTTCGTATTGTTCCGTGGGGTTAAAATATCGTTGTCGTGACTACACAGAACACTTGCTGGAGAGCGGAAGAATATTCAAAATACCGCACGGCAACCACCCCCACTACCTCTTTTGTGATAGAAGTACCTCTGCCACACTCCTTTGACCTTTTAAACGCCTTTTCGGGTCCTCGGGTATCACTCCTCGGATCCAGTATAATTCCATCCCCTTCCTCCCGCTTTAATATTCTGTCAATCATCCCTTCCCGTCCTTGCGATAGGCGTAGGGTGAGAGGACAGGGAAAGGGTTGTAGCGCGTGCCAGGGAGGGCACGGGATTTCCAGTCGCATCGGCAAACCAACCCCCTTCTCTCTCGTGTCCTTTTTTTGCACCCTCTTCAGTGGAGAGGGTGGTGGGCAGGGGCTGTGGGCAAGGAGGGAGAAAAGACTCTCGTGAGTGAGGAGCCTGGGCCACTCGTCCGCCCTCACGACCCTTCCCTTACAAAACGAAAAAAGGAAAAGTCCGAGTTTCAAGGGTTGAAGGTGAAATAAAACCATTCTGAAAGGGGAGACAAAGGAAGAGTTCTCCTGGCCGCTGCTACGTTGTTGGTCGCTGCACGAGCGTGCGATTCCGCCTTCGTTTATTTTTTTCGTCGCCCTCACGAGAGCAAAGCAGCGCGCGACCCTTCTTTTCCTCAGGTGAAGTTCCCCTTTCCCGTGCTTCTCCCTCAACGTCGTCGGCAGATAACGGCTTCGCATTCAAGACGGTTGTCCGAATGGGCTCCCCGTAGGCCGGGACCAGTCCACTTCATGGTATCCTTCCCGCGATAGCTTAAGGTGGAAACCAGTGTTGCTCGCGCCGTCTCCGGTTTGCATCCAAAAAATATGATCTGAAAGAAGCGGCGCAATCTTTTCATAGAGATTGGATATCCACTGGTTTTGATGACGAGCGTGTTTGCTTCCCAACACGAGTGTCCGGTAGTTTCAGGCATATAAAATCAACTTATGATGTTCTCCTCTTGGAATATTTCCATGTTTGTATATATTAACACGTCTTAGCCATTTCCATGCAATTTATTAAATACGATTTAGAATAAATAGAATTACGAATAGAATAAATAAGAATTATGCAACCTGTTTCGACAGTTTCGTTATATTCACCTCCTTCCACATAACAAATTGCAAGCCACTGAAAGGGTGTGTGGCAGGGGGTGAACCAGGCATGCATTAGTACTCAGAGAGATCATTTATTGCATATAGGCATGAAAACAATATACTACTCTTTTTATACATAGATCCCCTACTTTTATGAAACCAATAGTCATAAAGCTACTACCCCAAGGAAAATATTAAGCATGCAGTTACAGGGCATGTGAAATGTTCATGTACAATCTGTATAATTGGGTGAAAGTCATATATTGTATCAATCAATTTTATACCTTACAGTAGTGTAACCGTCGAAATCGGTAGTATAATTCTGCTTTTTAATAAATGGTGTATAATTCTCTAATAAGACGCGTTCATACATTCAATAACTAGAGATATTTCATTAAGATCTTTTAACCATTTCATCACAGCACGAACTGAATTTAAATTTCATTATTGTCTACTTTGAATGGGATGAATAGCTTTGGACTCATTGCTTTATCTCATCACCACCAGTCTGATGCCCAAGCCAGAGATTGGCTTGAATCTTTTGGTGCCTGACAGGCTTGACACTGATTTCCGCGTCATCAATTATCGACTTACTGTTGTTGAGGGTCACATTTGCTAAGCTATCGGGAATTCAGCATCGAAAATGTGTCACTTTTTCAAAAACGTTTACTCATCTTTTATGGCTAGATTTTCGGGGAAATCCTCATCCTGTTATTCGACTTTGTCGTTGGAAGTTTAAAACATCGAGGGTGTATAGTTGCAAGCCTCTCATTGGTATCCCGCCATACTTGTTCACTACACTCATAACCAATAATTGGTTCTTTCTCTTTACAGCGTGAATAGAAATGGAAATCCTTCGACATGTTTCCAAAATGCTTGGAAAGTTAACAAATAGCATTACTATATTTCATTCACGAATGTCAGGAGAAATGTATTATGGTACTCGCCACATTTTCTGTACAATAATGTTAAATGTATGGATGATATAATGCAAGTAATACATTTGTTAGCAGCCGTAACATTCGAAATATTGGTATTTCGAATGTTACGACTGTCCATGAGATCTAGCCATAGCTAGTGACATTTTGGACTGTCCCCGAATTTTCTCGTTAAAATAAAAATGTATTCCCAATTATAACCATGATTTGAGATTTATATTAATCATTCGGTGCATTAACCATGCTAAAATATTTGATCTTTTCCATTAGGTAATACCTTTCATGTAATCATTATCCCTTTTAAGGTCACGTTTAGAATTTTTTTAGTATAAATTGTAGCTCACAGGGTAGTTTTAAATTTTGGTATTATTTTCGGATTTGTCTTTCATATTTTTTTTTCGACATTTAGAATTTCTAGTGATGAGAGCATCCGTTTCAACCTTGTAACGGTGCAATCAGACCCTTACAAGCTCTAGAAATTTTAAGGGCAGAAAGTGCACAGTTTTCATTTGGCCATAAATCGGACGGGTTGTAGGCGAAATATATTACTTATTTAAGGATGGGGAGATCTATAAAGGCAAGTTACTACTGATAACAAAAGGCGAATCCATCATAATGACCAGGGTTTGAATAAATGCGGTAGCAGAGATTTTACAGTGGAATCCTTGTCCATATTCGAACGCGATGTGGTAAGCACTTCGACTACAGTACCTACCCCTTTCCGTCGGATGGGACATTAAACCCCGGACTCGGAAGTTAAATCTTTCCGATGTGGGTGCCAAATGCGCGCGTCATATTGAAGAGAAGGGACCAGAGGGAATGGAAAGGGAAGGAGAGACGAGAGAATGCGAGAACGCCACAAGAGACGGGAAGAGAGCTGGAGAATATCATGCTTTGCTTTATTTTTTCAGTCTCAAGAAACGTTCCTCCGCTTTGGAATGGAGAGGACCGGCTACGGATGCCTCCGCGCCCGCACCAAACTTCCAGTTTTGGTCGTTTCGGAAGTGTTTCCGCCTCATCTCCATTCCTTTTTATCTTCCGCTTCGGGAGCGGAAATGCGGAAAAAAAATTCTAGTACTGTCCCCTCCATTACCCTCACAACAAATAAGCAAATGGCTGTCATGGACGAGTTTAGCGGGGATCCTCCGAGCGTAAACAATTCTAGCCTTATCGAGACCGGAGGACGGAAGAGAATGGTAGCTGTGAGGATGGTCCAGAGCCTGTAATATCGTCTCAAACCACCTTCCGAGACACAGGTGCTTATTTTCATCCTTCTGCAAAGAACTGATAAACCTCCTCGAAATAAACCTTCACCCTAAAAATAAAGTCGTTTTGAGGCTGATTTCAACGTGGTAAGCCACTTGGTAGAGCGTTGGACTGCTGAGCGGAGGTAACAGGTTCGAATCCCTAGAGAGGTGTTTGACCATGTCAAGCCAAACATTAGGTGAGTTACTTTCTGAGTGCCAGATATTTATGAGGAACACAGCACAGCGAAAGGAATTTTTCCTCCCCACCCTTTCCTGATTTGTGAATTTCACACACCGTTGGATTTAGTATTTGGTGAGCTCTACCCGCACATACCAGACCCAGCTACGAGCTGAATACAAAGTAGTCAGTTTGAGTGATTTATTTGACGGTATAATGTGAAGGTTATGGTAATCCACTATACACAGATGCATTTTTCTTTACATCATTCTAATGTGTATTATGGGAAAAAATATGACAACTTGTGGGCATTTACTTGTAACCATTCCTGTTTTAAGCATGCATATATTGTATAAGCAGTTTTCTTGCTAATAACAGTGGGCAGCAAATATATTTGTGGACAAAGTTACGAAAAGAACATCTACATCTACATATTACCCTGCAAGCCACCACAAAGGTGTGTGGCAGGGGGTGAACTCTCGCCAAACATGCACTACATATCATGTATAAAAAAGGATTGGTAATAACATACTAGTCTAAACTGCACTATTTTAAAATATAAAAGTAGCAAAGCAAGCATGCTAAAACATGCTGGTAGTTGGGTTAGCTTCAAGTCCTGACACCAACATGCAACTACCTATGCTTTCCATTGATACACTCGCATTGTACATATTTACCGTTATTCATATCCCTAATTGTACGAGGAAAAAAGGACATTTTGAATCTGTCAGTTCGGCAATTAATTTCTCTATTTTTGTGATTATGGTCCAGTCTACCATAGTAAGTTGGGGTCCGCAAAATATTTTTAGCATCATCACTGAAAATATGGTCTTGGAATTTTTTATAAGAGATTAAGTCTAAATTTCAACCTGCGATTTGACAATGATTCCCAATTTAATTATTTAATAGACTGGTTACGCTAATAAGGTTATCATACCTTCCCTTTACAAATCTTGCCGATCATCGCTGCACACATTCAAGTCCATTATTTAGACCGATTTCGTAGGGAAAATTATGTGGAAGTATTCGATTTACTAGCTATGGATTCAATAGAATATGGTGGAGTAGTTAGTATAGGAACTTTATTGGTTGCGGAATAGTTGTTACTAATTGAGAACAAAGGTGAAAGTAAAACTATGCCTGAAATTGGCATTCCAAGGTGGTTTTGGCTTCATGCAAAAACATGCTTTTAGTTGGGTTACCTTCAAGTTCTTATACCAACATGCAGCTACCAATGTTATCCATTGCTACACTCGTATTGGATGTATTTACTTATTTATTTATCCATATCCCTAATTGTACGAGGAAAAAAGGACATTTTGAATCTGTCAGTTCGGCAATCAATTTCTCTAATTTTGTAATTATGGTCCAGTCAACCATAGTAAGTTGGGGTTCGCAAAATATTTTTAACGTCATCACTGAAAATATTATCTTGGAATTTATTTAGGAGATTCTAAATTTCAATCTCAATCTGACAATGATTTCCATTTTAATTCATTTAATAGTCTGGTTCAGCCACTTAAAAATTCTATTTTTCTTCCTTTTGCCTTTAAATTTGTGTGATGTTCAACAAGTTCACTGTATTACGACAGCGCTCAACAAGGAATTTGCATTTGCATTAAAGTTGTCAAATACTTCGCAATCGACTATGGCTAAAATCACTCTTTAACATGATGGCACGTCACGACGCGTAGTTGCCTTGATCTTTCGTTTAAGACTATTTTTACAATACAAAAAAAATTTAAGATGTTTCTTCAACCACATTTTATTAAAATTATTAATAAGCCTGGAATTGTCGTAATCCATCGGCACAAGAACAAGAAAAATATCAGTGCAAATGAAGTGAATGGAATGCGTGGAACAATTTGTGAAGATGTAAAAAAGTACGTAGATATGAAGAGGTTGGCCGATGGAAGAATCAATTGAAGGGCTGCGTCAACCAGTCCTAGGATTGTTGACCGATGATGAAATAAAGTAACCATGTATTAAATATGTCAACGTTTTCTGTGATTCAAGGTTATGTATTTATTCTTTTGACGCTCTTGAACTGTTCCATGTGTCATTGAGTTTTAATAAGGATCCCGGCACGTTCAGTGCCCAAGTTTGAATATCCCTATTTATAGATCTTTCTTACTCCAACCCTTTCCTCGATATTTCTTCTCAATTTATCCCTGCCAGGTGCACTCATTTATAGCCAAAGTATATCCAGCTGGTGAGTCTATGGCATCCCTAAGTAGAGGCCTAGAAAGCTTTTAGCTTGCATAGTTAAACCATGATTTCTTCGGAGTATTTTTATGGATTCTAGATTTTTGTGAAAAAATTTGCTCCCAGCTATCTCTTTAAAAATGTGGTTATCAGCGGTTATGTGCGTAATGGCACCTGAACTTTCACGCGCTTGCCTGTGTCACTGCTTACTGTAAGGTTCGTCAGATTCCATTTTGTCGGAATATTGCCTCTTTTGTATGTTAAACCCACCGGGAGTACCCAGCAACACACGGCCTATTTTACGAAAAGAGAATAAATTTTGCTTTTCATTCTATAAAATTGCTGGCGAAAAGTTATACAGTTCATTTGAGGTTTTCTAGATCCATCAATAGGGCTGGGTGATATGTTTTTCGCGAGAGGAGAATTTATATGCTTATTCGCTAAATAGGTGGATGCCCTGGTCGAACAACACCCATATGGTTTTTGGTCAACACCCATGGGTGTTATTCGACCAGAGTATGAGGGCTGAGGTTCACGACCAAAGTAAAAATAGGAGAAATTCCGGAAAATACGTCACAGCTGTGTCTAAATTTGTACTGTGAATTAAAAAGTAAACCTACCAAACCAGAGAGTGTTACGGAAAGAAATATTGAAGCTGGGGAACGATTGGAGGAAGTTTGGGGACTCATTACCCTGCTATCTCTTTTAATGCCTCAAACACCATTATCTCATACATGAAAATTAACTTGAAAGGGAATCACAGAAATAATCATTCGGGGTAGGTAAAAGACAAATAACGTCCTTTGCCCAATTAAAGGTGGACTAACGGATTACTACACAATACGTGCTTACTATGAGGCACGCAAGGGGTACGCAGTTTATCGTCCCATCCGATCGGTGAGGTACTAAAACGCTCTACTAAAACACTCATGTGGAAATGGGCCCAATTTTCACAGAATATCATATGGTACTGTAAGAATTCAAGTCCTGGTCTTCGGGATGAGAATTCACAACGCTGGCCACCACACTAGGAAGAAATATTATTTAAGGGGAAATCCTTCTTGATTAACATTTTGATATCCCATTCTTAGTAATTGTAAAGCAAATGTGGACCTTAATGAAAAATGAATGATGAACGGGGCATACTGCGTACCGTGGGAGATCACGCGCCTGAAACTCCACTCCCCTCACTCGCTCATTGGCAAGTGCCACTCGCTTCACAGCGTAGTAATTGGAGCTAGGCTTGTTGTATTTTAATTAAAAATGTATTCTTACTTTTTTTACGACGCATTTCATTTTACTTCTTACCTTTTCCGTGTCCATTTAAATTTCTTTTTGCTTCTTTCCTTATATAACGCTTCCATCCGCTTTGAAGAAGGGTATTAATTTTTTCTTTCGCACGGAAAACCTTTTTGTGGGCTTCTGTTTAAGAACGGAGTGTCCATATGGCCCCAGTAGGAAGCAAGTGTCCCTGTGCATCTGGCGACTAGCCCGTCGGACAGGACGGAAGTCGGAGTCGTCTCGGAGAAACAGATTTCCCGTCTGGGGCAAAAAATATTTTTTCTGAGCAAGCGAGTTCCGAGCGTTTTTATTGCGCTAAGCTCCTTATATTTCAAGCCATTACTCGGGCTCTAAATTTTGTCCTCATCCACCCTTAAAGTGAAATTGAGTCTTGGGTTACCATGGGAGTCGCAGGCGTTGACACAAACTGTATCTAGCGGAGAAAGTCTTTCAAGATCGTATATTCTTTTATCACATGGGTATATCAACACTGAGGCTGTCGGCGATAAGTAAAATCTTTGTAAAATGCAAGGCTCTCTATTTTATCATCGAAGCAGCGACGTCATTTACACACTTTACTCTTCACGGCAGTAAAAAACATCTAACATCGTGACCGTAAGTAGTAAAAATCCGTACTTCTCAGCACGTGATTTATATATTGAACAAAAAAATCTTTTCTTTGTTGCTCAATAAAAAAGAAAAAAATTTAATTTAATGCTGACGCACATTAATTAATGCCAAAGATATTGGCTTTTCTTTGAAATAACTGCCTCCTTGCCATCTGTTTCCCTGTCTGAGGAACATCATTTTTCTTATTTCTTTTATTTTTCTGCGGTAGCTACGCAGTATGTATGTACCAAGAAAACGAGAGATTCCATTTTTACTTTTACTAAATACTCTTCTTTGAGGATTTTTTACACCAATCTCGGCTTCGCTTTGAAAGAAAAATCCCACCACTCCCTTAATTCCAAAAAGCAGACCCGGCATCTGTATATACTCTCATCTTCTCTTGGGATTTCTTAAAGTGTGGATATTCTATTTTTTTCTGTTTTATAAAACTTAGAGCGAATCTTGCTCGTCGGCCTTTCTAGCTTAGATTAAAAAGACCAATACCATTATTTATGGTGAGAAATGAAGAGTCAAAAGATTGGGTTCATAACCTTTGACATTCTCGAAATTGCAGATCAGTAGTCCAGGGGTTATGTGCATCCCTCTGAACAGCGCTCATTTTGCTTTAAATCTTCCATTAATGCAAAAAATAACATCTGCATAAATGACACCATGGTATTCAATCATTTAGTGTTGAGTGACTAATTACGATCCTTGAATTGAGTTGAAAAATAAGAGAGGCGTATGAACTCATGTAGCTTAACCGAAGATGAGTGACCCTCTGGGTACTAGATCTTCCTCCCAGGAAACCACAGGTGGCACAAGAAAGGGCACTGACCCCCAAACCACGGTTGGGCTTCAAACTTGGTGAGCTCTCCCCTCAACGAACAGACCGACGCTCGCGGGGAACCAACTCTATGATTAACATTAATTGAGGGGATGAGTGTAGCTCTCTCTCTTTCTTGTTAAGATAGGTGATGTTTTTTCACGTTTAGGTATTGGGAGAGGAGGGCAGTTATACTCTTAGCCAATGTTTCATCTGCAAAGTGCGTTATTTCTGAGTTGAAAATAAAGGAGAAGAAATTATTACAAAAACGCAATTAACATAAGGCTTAAATGACTCGGGTTTCGATGTTTGAGCATCATGAGCAGGTCTCTGATGTTGTAGTTATGATACCCTGCGACCTAATGGTGTGCCCAAGCATCGAAATCCCGTTAGTGAACAAATGTCTAATTTTAATTAGATATTTGTACACTAACGATGCATTTGATGCCGGAAATTCGCTGTTCCTGTGGCACCCGCGAATCGTAAAAATGGCGAATTTTGGATTTCTCAAAATAATTCCAATTTTTATGGCAAAAATATGTACCATAAAAATGCCCCCTATTCACTTACTTTATTTTAAAATTCGGCTCAATACATTTGCCTAAATAACGCATGAAAAAATATTTATTCCATGAAGTGAAAAGATTTTTGGTTTCCGCTAGCAATAAGTAACTTGTTAGATTCTAAGGAAGAATCTGGTAATAACTAAGGCCACAATCTCTGAACAACGACTTTGAGGGAGTCAAATGGAGTTTTTTTCTCTATCCAATTCTAATTCCTTTTTAGTTTCATTTCTAATTTTAATGATTGGAGTTCATTCATGATATTATAGTACACGTACACCGACGACTGCGGCACTCCATGCACCTGCGATCGCACGGGGAGAAGACTCAAGGAAATCGGAACTCCGTTCTCACCTCGTCTCATCCCAACGGTTCTGAAAAAAAACTCATAAGGACGGATGCGCGATATTTTTTTTTTTCTTCTTCATATTTTACGCGCCGGTGTGTCGACGGAAGAATCCCAAATGCTCAAATGCGACTTGCGCGTGGGCGCGCGGAAATGATTGCGTAAGGGGTGGGGGAGGGCGCTTGAGACTTCACACGGATATGACGCAGCGCGCGCAAGCGTTGGAGAAGGAAGAGACAGACGCAAGGCGTTCCGCCGCCGGAATCTCTAACGGCGGATCTGTTCAAGGGTGCGAAGCAAACGGGGGAGACAGGACACCCACCCATCGTCCAAATCTTAAAGGTTCCAAACCCTCTCGGAGGAAAGAAAACAAGAAAATCGGCAATGGTGCCTTCACGGAAGATCTCCTCGTCTTTTCCCAAGCTCACCACCCCCACCGCTTCCTTCCTCCGTGACTAAGGGCATCCTCTTCTTCCGATTTCGAAAACCCAAGCTCTTCTCAACAGAGACAAAGACGAGAGTGACGTTTTCTCGTTCTGGTCTCTACGATATATCGACGCAATATCGGTTTTTATATTATTCGTCCCATCCAGGGAACATCCCGGGAACCGGTGTGCTGAGTACTGATAACTAATTTCTATGTATAATAATATAATTTATTGATTCCTTTTTTCTACAGTATTTTACAACACGTTTCAAACAATAGAAGGTAACTTTAGGTTACCTCAATGATAAATACGTGTGTGGGGGTAACCAAAAGTTACCGTGCGAGAATAGAAAAGTAACAAAAAATATATATGTACCAAGTTGACATCAGTGCTACAGTACACAAAATCACTATTTACAAAGCTGTTTCTGGTCAAAAGAAATAATTTAATGAGAGCAATTGAAAAGTATTTCAATACCATCCAATTTGAAGAGCAGTATTTTGACGCCAATATATGGAATATATATTGAGAAATCGTTTGTCTTAAATATTCTACCAGCATCGGTAAGATTGTGGATAGTCCCTTCCAGCCTCGAACCATCTTAATCTTTAACCCTCTTAATTCCAAACCTTTCTAAGTTTCCTATATCCTTCTTTACTTCTTCATATCTTTTGCCAACCTTTGTGTAATCCAAAATTTCTATTATTTTCTTCCGTCTTCATCTCTTCCGAAAATTTCCCATGCGTTTATCATTCCTTCACATCTATATAATACCCTGTAAACCTCCGCAAGAGTGAGGGGCAGAGGGTGAACAATTTCCATGAGTTATACATTCTAAAACATGACCTTTCAAAGAGTCTTCTACTTAGTATCTCTTCCTTTCTTCAAATATTAGCCTTCCTATCCTCTCGTACAATATTTCATAGGCACTTATTCATATGCTTTCCTCAATATCTGACATTCGTCTCCTTACCCTAATATCAAAATCCTCGTATTTTCACTCATCGTCTTTTATCAAGGACTTCTCTTTACAACCAATCAAGCCCTGCTCTATATTAGAGGCATCAATTGTGTATTTTTCATATATTTACTTGAAGACCTCAGAGAAAGAGCATGGTTGTCAAGTATATTATATGCTTATGTTTTTTTAGATGAACGGTGCGATATATCCTTAGCCGTTGGAAAAACTAAAACCCACGTAGAAATAAAAAACAATACTATGTATATTCCACACTATTTTAATACACCGACCCGGGTTTTGATGCAGACTCCGTAGATACTATCAGGTCCCCTGATAATGTCTACGGAGTAGACGAAACCCGGGTCGGTGAATTGAAATAGTGTGGAATATACATAGTATTTTATTTCATTTCTACATAAACATGCAGTTCCACCAAGTGACACCTGAAACTGTGCAGTGAAACTAAAACCTAGCCTACTATCATGCAAATTCTCCCATAACCATCGCAATATCTCGCCTGGTATCCCGGCGATTGAAACCGAAGATTTCATCAAAGATTCTCGCAGAATTTGCGTGGCAATTGATCGCATGAGCGATTTGGATAGTGATTATCGTGTAGCAGATACTCATAGATAGTAGACAGCACTCGATATACCCGAATATTACCGTCACATCTATGTATCGTCACCACCTCGATGCTTTTTGTATCGAGGATCGAATTAGAAAAACTCTCTGCCTTGTACCCTTCCCTCTAACCCTCAAAGTCCCGCACTCCCTCCTCCTCTGCCATTCCCTCTCCCTCCTTCGCCGGAACGGAAAAAAAGTTCTCCTCCGCTCGCCCCAACCCCCTTCGGCTCCCTCTAACCCTCATCGTTTCTTCTTCAGCAGCGTCGCATCAAAAAAAAAAGAAGGCTATCCCCATCTCCACCCCCCGATGCTCACGGCAACAAGGGGAAGAGGAAGAGTGCGTGCGTGCGTGTGGGTGGTTGGGTGTTCGAGAGGGTGCTTGGAGTGTGTAGGGGGTTGAAAATTCCCCTTTTTTATTACGCCACTCACTTCCACACATACTCTTCTTTTTCCCTGCAACCCACCATCATCCCCTCTCCCCCCCCCCCACCCTATAAACGACACCCTCCGAAATCCGCCTCACTCCCTCTTTCTTCCTATTTTCTTCCCGCCGAGTTCCTCCCCTCGTTTCACCCCCTAATCCCCCCCCCCTTCTCCTCTCCCCCGAGTTTTTCCGCGCACTCCTGCTCAATCGTTCACCGCGTCCCTGTCCTCTTCTTCTTTCCCCCGCTCACCCATCCCAGTTTCTCGCAATTCCGGCGTTCCCGTGGTGCACAGACGACCCCCTCGCATTGTGCGAATTCGCTTCGCGTGAGGGGGAAAAAAAACGCAAATTCGCTTAGTACGTGCGACGAGCTTATTTACATGGAAAATTTGCTCTGTGCTCGGTTGTAAGGGTGGCGCGAAAGAGGGGATCGAACCCCTGGTGAGAAAGGGGACCCTCGCGTATCCCGTGGAGTGTGGTGACGCGAGTCAAGCATTGCGGATCCAATGGGGACGCACCATTGTAATCCGCGAGAGTATTTATTCTTTTTTCAGGGGGGTGTGACGATTCTACCGGAAGACGCAGAGTCTGTTTGTTTACAGTCCTTCGGGTCATACCACTCTTTAGGACCTGTGGTATAAATCGTGCTTTGGAAAAAAAGCTGGCCTTTTGCTGGTGAAACAAGATGGATAGCCTAGTAGGAGTAGTCTATCCGGTAACACTCTGGCCAAGCAACTCAGAGGCTTTGGGGTCGATTCATACTTCGTATGCGTTTTATCCGCTCCAATATATGCATACATTTATAGCAGGGTCCCAGTAATCAAAAGGCTGAACATGCATATACCTACTTGTAGAGTAGGTAAGCGAAAAACTGGCATGACTCGGTTGGATGCAAATAATGCTCAGCGTATATTGTACTGAGCTATTTGTAATACAATAAGTAAACAAATAAGTAATCAGAAGGCTGAACATGCATTTATCTACTTGTCAAGTAGGTATATGCATGTTCAGCCTTCTGATTACTTATTTGTTTACTTATTAATTAATATTTATTTTAATATTATTTGCGCTTACCTACTTGTAAAGTAGGTAAGCGCAAAACTGGCATGACTCGGTTGGATGCAAATAATTCTCAACGCATATATTGTACTGAGCTATTTAAAAATAGCAGCTTGAGTTTACGACCAAGGATAAATTTACTGGCGAAAGTAATTGCTTCGGAAATTTCTCGAATGCATAAAATTAATTACGATTCTGTTATTGGTCTCACATAGCTGAACGTTGAGTAACGCCTCATCTGAAGCGACTGGTTCACTTAAATCTCATGTCTACTCTTGAAAGAGATAGGACTAGCCATAATTGGGTTATGAAATAATGTGACTGTTTCGGTTATTGATTTATAAGACTGAAGCAGCACATTTGACGGAATAAAAAAAATGCTTTAAATTTGCTTCTTTTCGGCACAATTTTTTCATTGAATGCAGCCATCACAGTGTCGTGATAATGCAAGTAGTAGAACCTTTGTCACGATGGTACATTTCAGGCTCGTATTCAGGGTATCCTTTTGGGTAGCTTACAAGAGATATGGGTTGAGTAGAATATTTGGCAAATTAACTTACATCTCAGGTGGCAAAGGGAAAGGCACTCCAAGCCTAAGCATATTTTTTTTATTATACAGGTTCAATTCACCTGTATAATGGCAGCATATGAGCTCAGTCCCAAAAAATCAAATAGAACGTTGGAGTGAAAACTCTTAAAGGTGCTTTGGAGCATTGTTTAATTACTTTGGAAATGTCTCGATTGGGATATATTACTTGGAAACTCTATTTTTTTTAATCCACTATTTTGTACCACTGTAATGGAAATAGCTAAAGTGAGCATAAGACAGGAGTAAATAGAATAAATTATGGCTGTCAAAATTAACAATTATTTGAATTTGAAATGAAATGGAATTAAATTTATTTGCTAAAAGTTTTCAGATCAATAAATCACTTTTACTTTTCGAATATCGATTCTTGTGGCTTACGGTTTTTGCTAGCATTCTCTTTACTTATATGTAGAATCTATTTCTTGTTTGGGAACTTAAATGCTAATTGTTAAGTCAAAATATTACCAATATTTCCTGTGAGGTATATTCCCTCTCAAGTAAACACGAAGTTAACAAATAAGCTCTTGGAATATCAACTTATTGAGTGTCTCTCATTGCCCTATCTAATTGAATTAACAGTAAACTGACCGGCATTAACCTAAACGGAGTCACTTGCTGATATTCACAACAGTGCAAAAATACTACTTTTTTCAATTACTAACCTACATCGGTAGACTTTCGATTGAGGCAAATTATGCATTTTCCCCTCGAATTTCTAATGGCGCTGGTATGAAGGCTTTTCTTTCTGATGCTATATTCATGCTGGAGCCCGTTTTCCAACGTTCCCACCATCCCTTCCATATCATTCGCTAGAGATGTTCATTCATACGTCAAAGTTGAAGATGGACATCTTCCAATAGTCATACTTTCGTCTGACCGGAGCCCTTTATTCACTTTGGTTTTCGCGTTTTTCCACCACTTATCCCTCTCTTCCTCAGCTACCCATCATCCGTTTTCTGTCTCCCGCTTCCACCCTCCTGTCCCTCCATTCGTTCTTATCCACCCTTTTCCACTTCCGCAAGCCCTGTCTCATCATTCCCTTATCCCTCTTAACTCCCCAAGCTCTCTCTCTTTCTCTCCCATCATCTTCCTTCCCCCCCCAGGCATTCACACAGACTTCACGTAGAACCCTGCCTTCCTTCCCCGCTCCCCATTTGGCAGCTACAATGGCCTCACCCACGGTGGCTCTTCGGGTGATCCGACACTTCGCCAATAACCCTGCAGTGGGATCAAGTGCACCCGGAAGGGTTCGAGCGAGGGAAGGGCGCGAGTTTAAGGGTTCGGTTGTGGCGGGTGAAGGGGAGGGGGGGTGGTTCTTGGCATTCATGTCATCTCGTCCACCCCCATCTCACCCTCACACGTTCTACCCCTTCCCCATACATGCATGCCGCCACCCCCTACCCGACTTCCATACACATACTTAGTCCATATCCAACCCTACCCTCGCAAAGAGGGAGGATTTGTCCAACTCTGCTTCTCTATTACGATGTTTACCGTGGGATTCCGTCGCTAGATTTATGCCTCCCCAGGATCTCGTGGCGATAGAGGGTAGTTGGAGCACTGACTGCTTTACGTCCCTGGGAATTTCGGTCATTAGGCGAAAGATTGGTCGTTAGGGCCGATGCTCGATTCTCCGGGTGTGCACACTTTCGTGTACACAAAGTTTAAAGGGGTTTCTCCCGTCGTCCCATCTGTGATCTACGCGAAGTTTTCCGTCAGTTTCGGGGGAGGATTAAGAAGGGGAGGAGTTTGTTTCGAGGCGAGGGTTCCGCGGAAGATCTAATCGTCTTCGCGACGCTGTTCGTGGGGAGTGGAGACCGCGGTTATGACCCTGGAATGCCGGCTTCAATCTCCACATCGACGAGGATCAAAGAGTTTTGGGAATCATAAGTGCTGCCCATGGAAAAAGGCCTGAAGATTAAGTTCCACATACTTGAGTTCAGTGCAAGGCATTAGTCTCAACGTCACGGGTCATAACGTTGGCGGCTAGGCTAATGCGTCAAAGACTGCGATGTGCATAATAACCGAACTGGGTAAGTTATGCTTCATCTTCTCTTTCATCAACTCATGGGCCGTTATAATGCTATGCTCGTTTCACCTTGAGCTCTTTGAATTTTCCACTGAAGAAAAAATTAACCTCCTTTGAATATTTCTCCACGTTCAGTTCGTCTCTCCTTCGAAGGAAATCACATTTACATGTTTTTTGCTTAAGGTAACGGTGGGAGAAAAAGCAAAAAGAGTGTAGCTGATGGAAAAATAGTTATTTTTCACGAAGCCTTTCCTTGGGTGGCCGATTAAAAATAAATTGAATATCCTCATCAGGCGATTTCAAGCGAAAGCACGTACATAGCCTTGGCAAAGAGAAAGTTCTCATTCCTTTAGTCTGTATTTTTTAGCAATTTTTCTTATAATAAGGTTGCATAGTTGGGCGCGATATCCAGATGCTTTGACGTGAACGTGACAGCCTTACAACTGAAAGGGCACCCGTTCAAACCCAACCTCAGGCATAAATGTCGTGCTTACGCAGCAATAAATTCAAAATTGTGGACTGTGGTCATTGATGAGTAGTTAGAGTGGCTAAAATAAATTTTACTCCCAGCCTGAAGTTTCATTAATCTTTGGTCTCCCATAGTAAAGTAAATGGCTCCTTTGATAGGTTTTCATGGAAATGCTATCTGCCCTTCTTGCTACGAATATAGCCTAAAAATTTGGTTGCTAGGGAAATGAATGGTAGAAAGATCAAAGAGACCGGCTCAAAATGAGAAACTCTGAGACATTATCGTATAACTCACCGGGAAAAAGATTAGCTGAATCCATTGGTTCTAAATCTCCTTATCTATTTTTATTCACGCTTGGTCTGGTTGGCTAGTTTTGGAAAAAATATTTCCGTTTTCCCCTAAATTTGCGAAAAAAGTTATTTAAGTGCGGCTTTGAAGTTCGTTCTGTAAAAATAGTTTTAAAAATTTGGCCACCATTAATACCTTACTCGGTCGAATATTGGTCGGATCTGCTTCATCCAGCAAATTATACTCGTGTGAGTTTTGTAATTAGTCTCCCTCAGGACGCAAAATTAGAAATATTTCTCGAAACTTATTTGACCTTCCCTACTCTCTCAGTACCGAAAAAAAAACTTTACAGTTCCATAATATAAAATCATAGGATTTAATTTTTGCCGTCGAAAATTCCTTGTTTGCATCACAAATAATATGCCCATACATCTAACGCGCAAGCAAGTCTTTCCGCTTGGCTCAAAAACAAAACTCAACCTTCAAGGGAAATGGTTTCCCTCTATTAGAAGGGCGTCATTAGAACGCACCCAAAGTCTTCGTCAAGTCATCATGTCTCATGATGAGACCGTTATGGTTTCCCGTTTTCCCTTTTAAGTTTACTTCACTTTTCTCTCAATCTTCTTCGTATGTTACTCGGTCGATCAATTTTACTCTGAGTATTCCCTTGCAAATAACATATTTTGAATGCCTCCTATTTTGCCTTCTCTGTGGCTACAAAATACCGTGCGTCACTGTCATAATGGAGCATACTAAACATATAAGTAGGGATGGGTCGGTTCGGTTCTTCGGTTCTCGGTTCCACCGGTTCTTGAGCTTAGAACCGGAACCGAGGCAAAAAATAATCGGTACCGAAATAATTGGCGCGAAAACCAGTTTGAAACCTACTCACATTCCGGCAGTGGAGGCTTCACATTAAAACCTGGTGAAATAGTGTACTTAGATGCTTCCAAGTCGCGAATTATTCGAATTCAGTCTCTGAAAATGATTATTGATTACCTTATCTTACCATTTAGCAATGCAATGTAAGTGGTAATTAAGAACCGGAACCGAGAATCGGAACCGAGAACCGAAGTTAAGAACCGAACCGGAACCGAAAAAGAGTGGAACCGACCCATCCCTACATATAAGTTATGACGAAATGTTTCCTTGCTTACAAGATTATGCTAGCAGTTGTAAGTAGATGTTTCCTTTCACAAATTGCTCTCTTCGTTTGGATTATTCTACCAAGTATTTCCTTCTGGCTTCGTCCATTGCTGGTTTTATATCAACGTTTTAAGCCTGAAACAATTATTCCAAGATAAAGAGAATATTTTTCATTTTATCTTTGTTGAGTGCATTTTCTTAGCGTAAACATCAATGGGCCCAAAAAATTATTTGTGGCAAAGTCTTTTTGACTCCTTTCCGCTAGTCAGATTTTTACGATCAAGGTAACTCGAGAAATTCTTCATAAACGATCAGAAACAGAGCCGAAAACCTTTAGCGGTAATTGTTTAGGGATCTAAGAATTGATGTAGGTATTATCGTACCGTATAGCACAACAAAATATTAATCTCAATTCAAGTAACTACAGCATCAAAGCCCGAGACCTGGCTCGAACCCGTGACCATTTTGTTGCCCAGCCGGCTCAAGATCAACCTTACTACTCTGACCAGCCGTTTAATAAGTTTTTCTCCTGATTAGGAGCTCCGGGTTCAAATCCTTGCTTAGGTTCTTCGGGTGAGTCCAGTTATATACAAGAAATGTTAGTTTGTTTCTTTAGGAATATATTCATCCTGGGAGACCTCAACCATCGAATGGAGAGAGCCTGCCTCCATCCTCCAACCTTTATGCTGGAATGAGTGCTACAAGGTATTTTTCTTGTTCACTCCAATTTGGTCCTTAGAAATGCTGTCCCATTTCTTACTGCAAGATCGTTATCGTTTATAAGTTAAAGAAACTAAGGGAATTTCTCATTAGGATCCATTGTGGTTCTTAAAACACTCGATCGTTTGGGTTCAAAATTGAAAAAAATCTGCATTTTCATCATCTATATGCCATAGAATTTAGATAAAATATGAACGGTTCTTTGTTATTAACGACTGAATTGGATTACTTTGCCAGACCTGATAATCCCTTCGCACGAAAAATATTATTTCTTCCTCTACATGTCTTTGTCTTCCGCTCCCGTTTGCTAAATTCACGATTGGGGTGTATGGTAGATATGCATATAGGCTGTTATCCGAATTGCCCGGGGACAAATCTCAAGCTTGCCTGAGGCAGGGTCCATTCGATTAAAATAAATTCCATGAAATGGGGATTTAGCCGCTGAAGAAATGAGATGTGACACCCAAAGGGGCTTCTTGGGCAATGATATATATCACTAAAAAAACCAGCTTCACGCTTCATAGGAAGTGTTGTACCCTGAAGGAAGAGAAACTCATAGTCGGCATGCAGGCCAAGAGACTGTGATTGAATTTATATCTAATAGGGAAGATCCATAAAAATAGCAGGAATATGGAAGGGAATGTACTGATTTCTTTCCCTTTGCACGCTCATGGCTGAAACTTTATTTAAGAATCCAATAAGTTATGGTTATCCTGAGAAAATGTAGCATATTTTGATAAGCTGACGATAAATCTGTTTCAACGGGGAAAAAAGAAAATTGACGAGAAATGGTGGTTAACTTATGCGAGATATTAAGTTTATATCACCAAATGACTAATAAAAAGCATACATTATTGTGTGCGGTAAAAGAGCAGATGATAAGACTTAGAATCAAAAGATGATAAGACTTGGAACCATAGGAAACGAAAACTTCAAACGGTAAAAGAGTAAAGCTATTTGGGGAAAAAGATCTGGAGACTTGGAACCATAGGAAACGAAAACTTCAAACGGTAAAAGAGTAAAGCTATTTGGGGATAAAGATCTGGAGAACGATATCTAGTTTGAACGAAATAATGTATGGACTAAAGCACACAGGAAAAGGGAGTCTTCCAAAAAATTTACCCCCAACTTGAACCACTTGGAAGAAGAAATGTAGAACTGTATCTTCCCCGGTAGTAGCCGTGGTTGATGAGAGAGGCAGAAAAATTAAGTGAGCAAGCATATTAAATATGATGTTACGATTAAATAAGGAAGTAATGAAGTTCTGAGTATAGTAGGTGGAAACATAAATATCGTAATACTTATGAAGTAGTTATGGAAGAAACCTATCATGTACCTGGCCCCAAGTATTTGGACTAGCCAGAGAGGCAATGGGAGGATATAAATTTCGTTTGAATGAAGATGTGCACCTGGAGGTGCATGAGTGGCTGCGCACACGACCACGGAATTTTTTTCCAGAGGAATTCGTGCACTTCCTGAGCACTGGAGGAAGTGTGTTGAACGTCAGGGAGACTATGTCGAAAAATGGTACACTTTTCCTCCACTTTTGTTCAGTAAATCACATGTAAAAAATATTTACTTTTTTTTAATTTGACTCCCCTTCGTACACCGAGGCAGGTTGGTCTCACGAAGAGAATCATCAAGAGAAGTGTGTAGGAAATGAGTGATGTTAAAAAAAATCGTGAAATGGAGACGATAGTCAATAGGAAGTTCGTCAGGGAAGCTACCCCAAAGCAGCAATAAGATTTGTGGCCAATCATGTTGAAGAATTTAGCAACTAAAAGTGGATAGAAGTATTTATCATTACTAATAGGATAATTTATCATTACTAATAGTCGCGCACATATTTTTTCACTCAAACATTCGCTGCTGTAACCGAGGTCTTTGACGTGTCTCTCATGAAGCAGATATTTACTTACATATAAAAAATCCGCATTTCATACGTTTTGGACTATTTTTAAATAAGGAGAAAAAGCCCAATGGAACAAAAGAGGGAGGGATATGTATGCGAGGATGATGCACATCCATTAGCACGACACCAATTACTTTGAAAGCAGCTCCTTAACTCATTTCGCTTAAAACCCACCTCGCGCCGTGTTTGGCGCGATAGGAGGGAGGCGGAGGTTGGCGGAATAATTCTTCCTGACCCGAAATGGCACATTTATTTCGCGCGCCCTCTGTAAGCGAATGGTGGTGGATAATGTCTCGCGACCCCCGCGATGTAAACAGCAAGCACCAAGCACACACGTGTGCACAGCAAAAAGGAAGTCGAGGAAGATGAGGCAAGGAGAGAGAAAAACGCTCTTGTGTACGTGCGGTGATGAAAGGTGTTCGGGTCGTAGGGGTGGCGTGTGGCAGGGGATGTCGTTCGGGGCTTTGGGGTGAAAATCCGACCGAAAA
This sequence comes from Platycnemis pennipes, assembly GCA_933228895.1. Taxonomy (NCBI): domain Eukaryota; kingdom Metazoa; phylum Arthropoda; class Insecta; order Odonata; family Platycnemididae; genus Platycnemis; species Platycnemis pennipes. Next base: position 38,510,554 of record OW121850.1, on the reverse strand, counting down.
CCCGCTCGTCTGTGTGTGCGGGGGGAGGGTGTAAATAGGGTGTGCGGAGGGGGGGGGGGGTCTGCGCAGGGACTCGGCCCCCGTGAACCGTGAAGATGAGGCCGATTAGCGAATCTCTGCGAAAGGAGCGTAGCTCAAGCCTTGGATCTCATTAATTTATCTCTCACACACCCCCCTCCCCTTTTCAGTCGGCTGTTTCTCGTGCGAGCTTGTCCAACTGACGCTCTCCCACTCTCTCGAAGATCTTTACGTCGCAGCGCCTCATCCCTAGGGAGTTTTTATCCTCATTTCCTACTCGTGCGAGTTTTTTTTCCGCGTTGAAATCTCTTTAAATGTAATCAAAACACCCCCATCTCTTCTGTGGCTTTCAGAGTCCTTTCAGTGATTGCGAATAGGGGATCGTTCCCGCTGAAGCTTTCTATATTTCCAGAAGTTTATATCGCCGAGTTACACGTCGACGTTTTCTCGGTAAGTGTGGCCAAGACTTGCTATACAGCGATAAGCCGTAATATCTCCAACCAGGGTTTCCATTAAAACGTTTTAAGTTGCCCCAAATATATCTCCTTTGCGTGACGGAGAGGATATATTTGGTTGAATTTTTGCTGGCTAAAATCAGGAAGAAATTACGATTTATATTGCGCCGGAGACCTTGTTGGTTATTAAAGATTAATTTTCAGGTACTTCTCCAGTAAATGCTGTAATACATGCTTTAATTATCACTATACCAACGCGATCAGTCAAAATATCGGAAGGGTTATTTTTAACTTATGTTAGATGATAGATCGCTGAATACTTAGCCTTAAATTAAATGTCAGTTCAGCATTAGGAGAATCTTTTTGTAATCAGTGGTGAGTACACATTTCCAGTTTTAAATCCCCATCAAATGCTAAACTTAACTTGGGGCTGTGTCTCAGGGATGTTCTTTAAGTTTACCCTCGTGATTCCCTGAGGCTACCAGTATTGTTTTTACCTCCGCTCTTCCTGCTTAATAGTACTTAAAAACCTATTGCAGTATTAGCTTCGCAATTTCATCAGAACTTCGCTGCTCATCCATAAGCACGATTAATATATAAGTCTAATGGCCTAAGAGAGAATCAATGCGTATTCTGAGAAAGTTTAACTTAAATCCCTAAAAGGTGCTCTGAGAATAATTCTTAAAGTATGATCAACATATTCGGCTGAAACGCTATATAATCACATTATACATGATAGAAATACAAGTTTACTACCGTTAAATTATGTGAACACAAAAATTATAAATCAAAATAAATTCATGACGAGTATTTTTAATGGATTAGGGAAGCAAAATTATTGAAAAAGATGAAATCAGGTGTTATACGGCTAAAATTCAGCAGCGGCCAGCAGTTTAATTGCTCACACGCAGGAATCAAGCTCTTGCAAGCGTTTAAAATCAAAGTGTGCCTGTGAGAAAGATTTTCAGTATTTAGTGATTGAAAAGGAACACTACATAAATAATTGGAGCGACAAGCACGCTTCACGCATCAATGTAGCATTTATAAAGTCAATTGGAGTGTGTACTTTCTTGCTACAAACGGTAATTATCTGAGAGTCGTGCCAGCAAAAGAGGAGATGAGTGCAGGGAAAGACAGTTTTGAAGATATGTTTAGGGAGTGTGAGGTGATCGAGAGGCCATAACAATCGGAAAAGAGAGAGAGGAGAGGGTAAGTTTGGTGATGTTTTAGACGTAATTACATATGAGGAGGGTTGAAATTGCATTTATGGGTAGGGATACATCTGATATTGCTAATTAGTGATATGGTTGGATACAGAGTGTGATGAAAACTAGAAAGTAGAAGAATAACCATGGGTAGGAATTTTTGGAAGTGGCGGAATTTAGAAGATTCCAGAATGGAGAATTATAGCATTAGACGTAGACGTTTTAGACGTAGCAGTAGCAAAATGCTGCATTTTGTCGTGATTCATCACTCTCCACCTTTGATCGGCAGCTTACAAAATTGTGGAAGTCATAATTGTTCTCTTAGTCGAGCTTAGAACGATGTTCCAAACCTTTTATTTAAACTACTTCTATTGATTAATTAAAATTTTTCTATCGTTTTTCGGGTGGGTATTCTGCGGAGATGTCTGGTGGTTATATCTGTAATATCCGCCTTTTAATCGAGCTGTTCTACAGCCACTTTCGTGGTTCTTTGGAATGTCACACCTGAAATTTATTTCTTCTTCCCTCAGCACTCTCATCTCAGCTTACAAGCCACAACGCTTCGCACCCCCTTCGAAGGGCAGGCAGAAAAAAATGCCCCAAGACCTCTCTAGCGACTTAGCTCTGGGTTGAGACGAGATCTCTCAGAAAAGCTTGTCGGGCAAACCGGAGGATTTATTTAGATACGTACTAACGAAGAAGAAATGGAGCATCGGTAGATGTACTGATATTACCTATAGCTATATATTTTAGTTGGGAATTTCCTAAATAATGAATGTTGGTTAAAATAGCTGAATAATTAAGGAATTAAATTAATACCATCCCTCGAACCAAGTCTTTTTTATTCACATAGCCATATTGAGGCTAATTGGAAAGTGTTCCGAACTCACCAAGTTCGGAAAAATTTCCCCACATGGCAAGTTCAGAACACTTGCCATGTGTTGCATATCTGTGTGTTTTTCATTCACCTCCAAATGTCTTCACTCAGGTGGTCCTACTCCTAAGCTTTCTCTTTTACATATCATTAAATCATGTTCAAGCAAAAATATCTTGAAGGCTTGTCGATAGCAAATTGCATTACCCGGTGGAATATCTGATAATATTTATCCCCCAATTTTCGAGGAAATATAATTCCCTTCAAACCAGCGTGATTCAACAAAAATTCCAATTTCTAGCCAAAAATTTGCTTGTGGCATCTTTTTCATTCCTGCGTTTGGGTAGAATTTTTCAGCTGCGCTAACGATTAAAAAAGTTGGGACCCTAAAGAGTACTAATGACTTTTATTTCAGTCGTATCCCTAGTGCAGCATTATTTGGTCAATATTGGTACTCCCAGCCTTGATGCCTTCCTCTCTCTTTCAATTAAGTATTTATTTTCAAGGATTAATGTTTCTTTACAAAAATATTGCCCACCAACTTGGATTGGATTGTTGACTTTTAGAAGCATAATGTTAAAAGATGTCTACATCTACATAATACCCTGCAAGCAGGGGATGTATGAATCCGGGGAGTGATATTGTCGGCCTGAATTTTGGAATTTAATTCTCTTCCGCCACTGACGAGTACATCTTATTACTTCCCTTCTCTGCCTATTTTGTTGTCATAATTCAATATTGGGTGTCTAGCATTTACCCTTCAGTCTCTTTCAATCGCTATTATTCACTTCACTTTCACACAACCAAGATCAATCATTCACTTTTCTCCTTCATTTACCAAGATGGTAAATGAAGGAGAAAAGTGATAAAGGATTGAATATCTAATGCATTTGATGGCTCAACACAATTGCCACAAACACGGCTGGCGTCATCATCGCGTTGGTGTATTGTTAATGAAATCGTTATCTCTCATTTGTATGCTGAGAATATGCCAATGCCGAGAAGTATGAAGGTCGAAATTGATTATTCCCATTGAAATATGACATGCCATTATGCGGCATTGTGTGTTGGCACACAATTAGACCCTGTTGCACCATTTAAGTCTGAATGAGAAAATTTGGGGAACCGGGTCTTAACCTTGGCACGACAAAAGAAGTTCAGCAACATTTACCGTGAGCATCACTAACATGCTCTCTTATTTTCGCTCACAAGTTGCGAGGAAAAGCGCCATTGCTTATTTAGTAGGATAACGAATTTTTCTTATTTGTGAGGTAATGGTTATAATGTTTAAATATAATAGGTGGCACTAATAAAATAAAAAATGTGTCTAAAGGCCGCTTTGCACAATTCAATTTTTTGTACAATATCTTGTACAAACTCTTGTATGAGGAAATTGTATCGTGTAAAGCGGCAAATTGTACGAACGCTTGCGCGATTGTCTGAATGACTGAACGGGAAAAAGAACCTATTCTAATTCCATTCAGACAAACATACAATTTCGTTCAGTTTATACAAGCGTTTGTACAAGAATTTGCACGAAAAATTGTATCGTGTAAAGCGGCCTTTAAAAATGTGATACACACTAAGTTCTTCGAGCATTCACTGCAAATTAGATTGGGATTATTATTATTATTATAAGTATTCTACCGGTGAAGGTAGGTTTAAATGGACATTTAATTCTTCCAACCCCCTAAATTTCACACGATGTCCCTCTTCAGCCCCTCATACCTTCTGCCACCTATCATTCCATCCAAGCTACCCGTTCTTCTTCTCCCTCTTCCCCGCTTACCCAACACTCTTCCCTCAATCACTTCCTTCAAAACACCATCCCCTTTTATTACCTTTTCCACCCACACCTTCTGCCTTCTCCTAATTTCATCTATCAAATTTCTTTCCTCTCCTACCAATTCTAGCACTTCATCGTTCGTCTTCCTTTCGACCCACTTTATTTTCTCCATTCTTCTCCACACCCACATTTCAAAAGCCCTAAGTCTATTTTCATCTTCTTTTCGCAAAGCCCACGTTTCCGCCCCATATAGTGCAACGCTCCATATTAAACTTTTCACTAGTCTTTTCTTCACTTCCCTACTCAAGGCCCCTGTCATTAGCTCACGCCTACGAGTAAAGGCTTCTTTTGCCAATGCAATTCTCCTTCTCACTTCAATGCTGCTATACCCTTTTTCTTCCAACACACTACCTAGATAGGTAAATTGCTCTACCTGCTCTAGCTTCTGACCTCCCACTTTTATCGTTATGCCGGCTCTTTTTGTTCTTGAAAACCGCATTACTTTCGTTTTCTTCTGGTTTATCTTCATCCCGTATCTTTCGCACTGTCCCTGCAACGCATCCAGCATTTTTTGCAAGCCACGGGCAGACTGGCATACTAGCGCTTGGTCATCCGCAAACCTCACTGATTTTATCAATTTCCCCCCGACCTTCACTCCAGCCTCCAGTTCATCCCAAGCCCTTCTCACCATTTCCTCCGAGTATATGTTGAAAAGTACCGGTGATAAAGGACAGCCCTGCCTAACTCCCCGCCCTATTGTTGCCCAATCCGATTCTCCATCTGCTACTCTCACTTGCGCCTTCTGCGCCATATATAAATTCCGAATCAGTCTCCTGTCTCTCCAGTCTACTCCTATCTTCCGCAGTATTTCCATTAACTTGTCCCACCTCACTCTGTCGAACGCCTTTTCGAAATCAACAAAGCACGCGAATACGTCCTGATTGTATTCTAGGTTCCTTTCCACTAGTATTCTCATCACTGCAATCGCATCCCGAGTGGCCCTCCCCTTCCGAAATCCAAACTGATCCTCGCCTAGGAATTCATTTGCTCTCTTTTCCATTCTCCTATTGATGATTCTAAGCACTACCTTTGCCGCATGAGAAATCAAACTTATCGTTCTATAGTCTTCACATTCCTTTGTCACCCTCTTTTTCGGTATAGGTATCAGCACGGTTTTTACAAAATCCTCCGGCCAAGCCCCCTCCTCGTATATTTTACGAACAAGTTCATAAAATCTGTCCCTTCCTCCTTTTCCTAGGTTCTTCAGAAGCTCAGCTGGGATGCTATCAACCCCCACCGCTTTTCCTGCCTTCATTTCTCGCAGTGCCTTCTCTATCTCACTATCCAGTATTCCGGGGCCCACGTCATCCTGATCTACGTCCTTTTCCTCTTCTATGTCCATAGCATTCAGAATTTTAAGGTCGATTTCGTAGCAGAACCGGGTAGATAACGTTTGATTAGGAAATTTAATGCACAGAACTCGCAGTAAAATTAAATAATGGTATCCACAATCAAGGAATAATTCAATAAAAAGTATATTTTTTCTTTTATGGGTTTTTAATGAAGATATACCGGGACACGCACGCGGATAACGATATGAACTCTCCTAGGTAATGATCTTAACGTACAAGGCCCTGTTATACAGTGTCTAAAATATAATGGACACAATATAAATTATAATAGTCATCGTCATTACTAGTCAACGATCCTACGATTGGTTTGACACAGCTCTGCACTCGATTCTCATATCTACAACCTCTTCATATTAGCAAAATTCTTGTCTTTCACATCCTTCACTAAAAATATAAATATCATTTATAAGGTCAGTAGTGTTATTTTACAACTCTAGGTATATATATGGCATCTAAAACACTGACTCACCACTTGAACAGTTCTGAGAGGCAAGGGTGCAAAATGGCCAAGACGTTGTAACACTTTATAATGGCAGTTCTGTAACCAATTATTTGCCCCAAAAATTTAACATGGAGATAACTAAACTTAAAACAAAAAAAGGACCATTCAAACGAATATTTTTCGATTATCTGGGCGACGACCACCGTAGAAACTAGGTCACCGAAGCGTTGTGGACAAAATAGGGATTACTTATCTTTCATTAATATTCCATTGACAATCCTGTGGACTCTCTCTAAATACATACTCGTGGCTGCAAAAAAAATACGTTATCGAACCTCAATACACAGGTGAGGCCATAAAATAGCACACACAAATATATTTTTAATCATCACCGCAAATAATTAGATTATTTTGGCGTAGCTCTCCACTTGAATATTCTATTGGCTAACCATATCATATTACCATAATTATTCTCTTTCACATCCTTAAAAATTTGTTCCATATTTCCTATGCGAGGCCTTTCTTTTCCATTCTTTCCATTAATTTTTCCCTTGGCAATTTTCTTCATCAGGCCATCGTCTCAAGTTATGGCCGATTAAAGACTTGTTTTAAAAATTTTCATCGGTCTTCTCTTTTCTCCCTCTCCTAGTGAGGCTTCTACGTTTTTCATTTGGTCTATCCATTTTATCTTCATCATTCTTCGGTAGCACCATATTTCCAATGGTTCCAACCTTGACTTCTCTGCTGCTTTGTTCCTCCATGACTCACTTCCATAAAGAAGCATGCTCTTGATATAAGTTCTAATAAAGGATTATCTGACTTCAAAGTTTGCATTTTCAGGTGTAAGTATTTTCTCCTTTTGGTGAAAAGCCCTCTTAGTCCGGCCTCATCAATGTCCTAATATAAACTGTCTTCGTGGTATATTTTGTATATCATTTGGCGTTTGAAATATGGTTGCGGGAAGTAATGAAGGCATTTTGGTTAGAGAGAGGGACAAAAGAAGAGTGATAGAATTGCGAGATTGGTAGCAATCATGAGAGAATAAGCCGAAATATGAGTAACAGGAGTCAGAGAGAGTGGACGGAGTCGACGCAAATTAAAGGGGTTCAGCGGATGTTGAAAGCAATGATGGAAGACAAAATGATGAGTTGGCGGAGCAGCAGGGAGGAAAAGAAGATCCGTTTTGACGGAATGAAATGTGGAGAGATGAAGAAAGGAATTTTGTGCCATGGAAACACGAGAGAGAGAATGGATGAAGTGCTTCAAAACCCTGACGTGTATGATTGCATTTTATATTCATATTTATCTATGTTCTGTGGCAAGCTTACCTAATAACAACAATAAGAATAGGTACATGTAAGGCATTTGCAATTGTCCCAGCGAGTACATGCATAAAGAGTAACAGGAAAAAAAGAAACTATAAGATACATACATGAAATACAAATATCAAGTGTTCAATCATACACATCATACAAGTGGGAACATACACAATGAATGACAGGAAAAAATAACTAGGGAAAATGCATGGGAGATACATATGGTATCATGTCACACACGTAATACAAAATAACAGAAGAAAATGGAGATCAGTTGGGGTGTGTGAGTAAATGTTTGTGCAGCACAGTGGCTTAAAAATGGTAATTTTGGGGACATTTCTAATATTTGCTTGGTGGGAGTTCCAAAAATATATTGTGGTAACAGTAAAAGATTTTTGGAAGGTAGTGGTCCGGTAAGAGGGATTATAAAAAATTAAGTTTTGGCTCCTTGTATTTGGGCGAGAGTCTAGGGATGGCCAAGTAGCGAAGTAGTCGAGTTAATAACCCAGTCGTTTGGTTGTTATCAAGTTAAAAACAAATACTTTCAGGAAATATTTTCGTCTTTGAGACGTTGAAAGCCAACCCAATTCTCGTATGTATGGACTAATGTGATCAGTTATCCGAACATTGTAAATAAAACGAGCACAACTGTTGACTGATCCTTGTAGTTTAGCATCTAATTCGGCAATCAAATTGTTGTAAACAAGGCAGCAATAATCCAAAAGAGGAAAATTTAATGTTTTAACTAGCTTAAGGGGGTGGCCAGAAATTTTAACACTTAAGGTAAACTTTCTATCTTAGTAATGATTTACTAATGTACTTAAAAATATAGCAAAGTGATAACCCATGACCTTTTTCACCCCCCTGACTTTAAAAACAAAATACTGATTAAGGCACGGCAGAGTGCTTATCAATTCATACGCCTCAACGCCATCTTGTTTGCGTGCATACCACAAGAATTGAGCAAGCATGGAAATCCAACAGCAATGCTTTGAAAAATAATGACTGTTCATTTGACGTCTTCCTTAATATCATGCAAAATTTTGTACGATATATTTTGTTCAAGGATAATAAAATGAAGTGAATCAGTTTTGAAGGATCTATGTCCACTGCTTTTAAGCGAACTTTACCGATTCATAAAATGTTAAAGGGTATCGTAAAGAAGAAATCAATTTTCATGATTACGAAGCCTTTTCCATTCAAATTGCATTTTTTTTCTTTCGTATGATTAACAATGTTTCGAAAGATATCTTTCATTCGATTATTTTTCATTTTTCCTGGCTTTCTACTCCTGAGGTTCGATTTCGTGGTCGTGGAATTAATTATTGGGCTAAGTTAATCTTTTAATATCCTAGCTCAAACGCCATTGTCCTGTTCCATGTATTTACCGAACGTGTAAAATTAAGTTGCAAAGCTATAATGATCGTAATGGCTAACTACAATTTCGAGTCACGTTTCGAGATAATGTGCCATCACACGACGGAGTTGGTCCAATATGTGTATTGTAATAAAGTTTAAAGTAAGTATTGCAATTAAATTTGAAAGTCTCTGTTGTAGTGAAGTAGATTTTGAGACCAGAAATGAGTTATTAACAGGGAATATGAATTGAAGTTGACAGATATTGTCGCGTTTCTGGCGACGATTTTTTAGTGGGAGGCAGTAAAATAGGAAAACGAAGCACGAAATAGGAAATCAAATGGAGTATACCGCTATTATGGTTATTTACGTAAGGCACACGTCAGAGAATGTGCTCTAATCATCCATGAAATGCATTGTTGTAGGCCTCGGTACAGCGTTGTCAATTTATCAATACATTCTTCTAACGATACATTCTCAGTACTGAAGTGTCCGTTGCCCGATGATATTTGATGTCGTAATTTTTTACTTATCTCTTCCCCTTCATATATTCATATTTTATCTTGATTGTAGGTACATGGTGTAACAATGAGTGTAGCGGTTTTCCTTTTCGCATCGCGTTGTCAATCAGAAGTCAAAGCCCACCCTCATTCTTATCCGCTGACAAGCGAGCTTTTCTCTCCGACTCAAGGAAAGCGTCTTCGGGGTCGTTCCCTTCCCCCCTCGCCCAAGAATTATTGTTTCCCCGAGAAATAAGGGTGGAATCCGAAGATTAGGCCTTCCGGTGCGTTGGCAAGGTGATGCTTGGGGGTGAGGTTGGGCCGTCGGGGAGTCGTACCAACCCCTCGCAAAGAAGACGTCCCTTTCCGGAGCCAAACCCTCCCCATGTCCCGCCTCGCATTTACGCAAATGGCTGTTGAGGGGGGAAGGCTTTCGGGGGATTGGGAGTTGGGGGTGAGGCGGAAACATCAACCCCCAGGAGAAAAAAGGGAAAGAAAGAGGTTCCTTCCCCCTTCCCGATTAAAAATATTTTTTTTATTAACAAAATGAGAGAGAGAGAGGGAGGGAGGTTGGATGTGAGGGAGAGAGGGAGAGGAATATGTAATGCCATTGAGGACGATGGAACGGCCCAGCCGTCTGCGAGCCTTTACGCACATTGGGGGGTGGGGGAGTCCCGGGAGGGAGTGGGTGGGTGTACCCCATGGCCCAGGACGGCTACCCTCTTTATATGCAAATCGTGTGCGGAGGGTGAGGAAAGAAGAGAGGGGAGGGAATTGGGCGATGTGGGTATGCGGAGGGGGGCGGTGTTGGATGCGGGGAACGGATTAATGTGGAATTTCATCGAACACGCGCGTTCCGTCCCTCTCTTTTTCTGGTTCACGCACACCCACGCAAGCGGTGGGGTGTTCTCGGGTACACGTGTGCTCGGGGAAACACGAGGAAATGGCACAAATTGGCAATGTCTTAACACCTTCCCTCATCTCCCCCTTCCTTCCTATCACTCTGTCTCTCCGGTAAAGCTGCCGGATCATCCGATGGCAGCCGGTGTTTTCCTCCGACGTCGAGAGAATTATAAAGATCCCACCCAACATCGAAAGACCTCACCAGGCATCGGATGAAATTAGATAAATTGACTCGTGTACGGATCGATTCTAATGCCTGTTTTTCACTCTACCAATCCGTGGCAACGGACCGTAATATCCAGGTCGGTAAAGTTCCGGCATGGCAACCTAAGGTTTGAATCCCACCTCGGCCATGGAATTTAGGTGGTCCTAAATTTACGAACGATGTTGTGCTATAATTTTAGCCGTTAGAGCACCGAAAACCTTGGTTACGTCTGCTATAATTTGTGACCATAACAACTCCCAGATGTGTCAATCAAATATGCCTTAATTGACAGACCTGCCTTTCATATGACAATACGATTGCACACACTACTATATAGGCATGGGTAACAGTGTCAGAAATAACAACACTAAGATTTGTCACCTAAATATGCCTTTATTGACCGACCTCACCTTCGTATGACATTGAAATGCATGTGTATCAGCATGGGTAACATATGCATATTTAAGCAGTTAAACATAAACGTAAGCACGGTTATAGGCTAATGTCTTAATATCACCTTCCACATGGCTTGAAGTAGATGTAGCAAATTCGAGTGCCAGTAGAGGCGGCGGTGTTCGACTAGTGCCAGCACCTCACATTTGAAGTGGATGACGACGGGACCGATCGCTAGGTCCTATGGCGTAAGCGGAGGTAGAGTCAAAGCGTGACTGCAGCCACGCGTCACACTTCGTTTGAATCGGATGCGAAGCGTTGCGTTCTTTGATTCGCAGCATTTTGCATTTAAGGGAGGGGATGGCAATAGACGGTAGTCGTTCGACATCTGGGTTCTGAGGTGGAGAGAAAAAAGACAAATGGACATTAGCGAAAGCAAAGTATACAAGAAAATGAAACAGCAATTCAGAGAACCTAGATTCATTTTTTCGGCGTCTTTTGCTACCTTTATGCTTTTATAAGAACCAGAAGAATCCAAAAAGAAACTGGAGTATTCTTGTAGATTCTAAATCCCTGTAAATAATGTCGAAAAAATTAATGCGTATTCGAGGAATAACATTTTGTTGCTTTTCTTTGTATTTACTGTAGGATATCAACCAGCGTCGTCTTCATCTCGCTCAATATCCAGGCAATTATTCTGGAATAAGTAAATGGGATGTTTCCGTAGGTATAAAACATCGTAATTATTAAGGTCGTGATGGACCGGGGAAGGATATGAGGTAATCGGGATTGAGGGAGATAGAGAATGATTATATTATGATTCTGAAACGAAGGAGAAAATTTTGCGAATGATTAGGGGTATCATCACCATTGGTCATCAATCTTTAGAATGGCTTGACATAGCTCTCACCTGCATCCTTCATTCGTAGACTTTCATTACATGTGGCTGCAGTATTTCGTCATCTCTTGGTGTGCTTTTGCTTATCAAAGACAAAAAAATGATGAAATAAGATATTAGTAATGTAAAACTGTGTGTTTATTTATAAAGAATATTTGCTAATAAAAAGTGTCGTTTCAGGAGTGATGTGGCGGAATGACATAAATAAATATATTGGCAATTTTCCACAAAAAATTCTTTAAATCGACCGGTTTCGATGTACTGCATCATCATCAGATGACCATCCTACATCATACTACAACACCTGATGATGATGTAGTACATCGATACCGGTCGGTTTAAAGAATTTTTTGTGGAAAATTGCCAATCTTATTTAAATATTAAGAATATTTGCTTTAAGCATTCACTCCTTCATTTAATACGGTAGGTTTTATTTTATGACTTAATGCTGGCACCTTTCTTTTCAAAGACGCTGTCACTCGGCACTTAATAAGGAATCTTTGGACCACGCAGAAGGCTACTAGTGTCCGTAGATGTTTCCAAGGCGTTATGTTTGTAAAGTCATCGACGCATGAAAAGGTATGCCTCCATTTTTCACCAAAAATTTCCTAATAGACCTATGCAACTGAGTTAAAAATGCAGCTAAATATAGAAAATACGGTACTCAAGCCAATTTGTGAGATCAAAAAAACTGACAGAGATCGATGTCAAACATACTATTAGCACTCTTTAGCGTCTAAATATCTGGAAAGTTAGCGGTTCGTATTAAATCAAAAAGTATTAAGAGCAATAAAATAGTGAAATGAGAATAGCATAAAATGTCTTACAAAACGCTTTTAAGGTAACGATTTCTATATCTACATCTACGCATTACCCTGGGAGCCACCACGAAGGTGTGTGGCAGGGGGTGAAGATCACCAAACATGCACTATTGACATGCAACTAGGAGCTTTAATGGAGACATGCTAGATCATAGTGTCACAAGTGGCTAGATAGTTAGTATTTGCATTATAAGAAAGGGATTATTGGTTGTTATTACCTACATGCATCATGCACTACTCGAACAATATTTCACCTACCTATCTCTTTGCTACGCTGCCTATTGTTCTCTCTTATGGTACACGGGAAAAATTACATTTTAAATCTATCGGTACGAAATCTATCTCTCTAATCTTGTTAATCTGATCAAACCTAGCATAATATGTAGGGGTTCTTAATATATATCTAACGTCATCTATGAACATATCGGTTTCGAATTTACGGTTTAACATAAATTTTCACCTACGTTCTGATAGTAATTCTCATCCCAGTTCTTCTATTAAACTCGACACATCACACTGAAAAAAAGATTTTCTTAAATCGAGAGGCGCCCTTTTGATTTAGGAGTAGATCCCACTTAAATAGGTGCCCAGGATATTTTCTTAATTTAAGAGGGGATCCCACTAGAGTGGTAGCCACAAGAAAAATATTCTTGAATTAAGAATATTCTCTTAACATTGAATAGCGTCCTGTAATCTTAAATTAAGAATACCCTCTTGGGAGATAAGTATAATTTATACTTATATTAAGAATAATTTCTTGTTATTTTAAGAATTTATCCTCTTTAACGAAGAATATCGAGCTATGGTAAAATTAGCACTGCAATTTTTAATTGGTTTAAATGCGTTTATTGCATAAAAACAATACAATTTCAGCACAGATTTGAAATGGCCATGGCACAATAATATCCATGTTTAAAGGTAACATATACCTTCCCATCATCACCAACTCTAGGGAATGCCAGAAGACTTATTAGGTACCTTGATGACACAAGCAATTGTTCAATGGCTTTTATTTCAAATCATTGTAAATGAGCATTGAAACCAATACAATTGAAACCAATAATATGCATTGCAGTTACAAAAAAGAGACATACTCACTTTTAAAACGCTCATTTTCAACAAGTTCCAGCAAGTTATTCTCCTTCCAAAATTTCCAACAAGTCATCCTTCTTCAGACAGTCTTCCTCTTCTGCGTCCAATTCCATGACGATAGCTGGATACAAGAGCACTATATGATTCCAAGACGATGGCTGGATACTTGCGATAAATGAAGCACGGTCAAGAATCTTGAATATTGTCGCAGGCCGAGCGTCTGAACAAGAAAGATGATGATGATTGGAACCCCGTGGCTCGCGGACTGTGAAATCTGCCTTTCGCTCCACGACTGTGAACAGTGGGCGCTAGGAAGGGCCCAAGAATGTGTTGAAGAATGGAAATCAACTTTGTAATGCCCCGTTTCCACTACTAGTGTAGGAACGAACATAGCAACGAGCTGAAAAGGGGGCCCTTGGTGGCTAGCCTAACGGCGTTACATGTTACTTTGAGTCGTGAAGTTTAAAGATCGCAAAGGTTTGCCAAGTTTTAAACAGCTAGTTGGAATTGGACTGCTAGATAAATCCGACTATGATTCGGCTTTCTATGTCACTATCTCATAATTTTTATTTGGCGCCCAATTGAAGAGAATCACGCGAGAAGGTTTAATCTAAACTATGTAGTTGTTTTGGTACCTCTTCCGACCGTAGCCCGTTACTCCCCTGATCCCCTTCTCGTTACCCATGGTACTAATTCCTAAAACCCATGGTGCCCTTTCCTTGCCCACCTTCCCCTTCTTTCCCCATTCCGTCTCGCATGCGAGTCCCTTAGTATAGCGATTACAAAAATATTCTAACATTGAGAATAATTTCTTAAACCCTGTTAGTTTTAGGCCTTGACCGCTAGATGGCATTAGTTCCGACTCACTCAGGTAAGAAAATCCTCTAAAATCTAGAATCTCGTCAACTGACAACTGTAAGAATATTTTCCTCTTAATTTAAGAATACTTTTTTTTCAGTGGATACAGTTACCAAAACGGCCTTTAAAAATTCTAGCAAATCTCTTTTGCACACGCTATAATTCTTTTATCATACCTTTCTTGTACGGATCCCATGCACTATTTCTAACTGAATTTTAGCAAATATTCGGTTAAGACTTCAAAGTAATACCGGAACGTTTTGTTCATTTTGCCTGTGCGAAAAGCCAACAACTATCATGTACGTTTCAAATGACTGCCTCATTTCAAATGAATGAGGCAGCGGAAATACTCTTTTATCTTTCTGTGAAGAGCTGCTATGGAGCGAGTGATGAAGGAGGTAAAAGGGAAGAATGATATCTGTATTAAGTGGGTTAAGTCATAATCTACGTTAAGCTTACCTATCACCAACTCATTGACCTACTAAGTACTTAGTGACCAGACAATGGCAAATAAGTGCCTTCTCCTCCGTACTCTTTGTCTCCTGTAACCATACTTAGTTCTACTTCTCATTTCATCGGAGATGTCCGCAAGAATTAAAATATTTCTCGTACCTAGATAAAACTAATAAACATGGAATATTTTTCGCATGAAGACACAGGCTCCAAACCATCCCCATCAACGCTGGGGGGATTCTTCAAGTCTTTTTGGTCAATGTTATAAGCCCTTATCGAAGTTCGGTAGGCGAGGACGTGGAAGGAGCAGAAAAAGCATCTTCGAAAGTATGCGATAGCGATAGAAACAATGTCGATTGAAAGAGGGAATTGGCGTGGGAAAAGAGTCGTTTGATAAATGAAATGCAAAGAGTAGGGACACTCCATCAGAGGCAACCTACAAATATTAATCTTGTCTTGTGTAATGATAAGATATTTGAGGGAATTCAATCTTTCTTTAGAAACCGGACATGCGTGATTAAAACAACGAGATTTGTTTTTTTTCCTGTCATTGGCAAGTCGTACTCTAGGCTCTGAGGATTTGTCATTCTATTTTAAGGGTGCCCTGGAAGAAGTTTCCTTTCCCACTGCACATTTGCCCTTATACCCATAGCCTTCTCATTCCACCCCCGCTATCACTTTCCTCTCGGATCTTCAATCAGCCGGAAGCGACCATCATGCGCTAGGGAAAACAATCTCTACACCTCCAAAATGGGACATTGTTTCCCTTTCCCCCACCCCTCTCCGTCTCCCCCTTCCCGGGTGGGATCTTGCTCCTGAGGGGGTCGCTGGCGGTGCCTATTTCCTTCCGCCGAAACGAACGCATCGCTCGCAATCCCAATCTATTTTCCCACAATTCTTAGCCATCGAGGCGGACGGGGCCGGGTTTCCTTCAGAGACGAGAGACGCCCTCTGTTGCCTCCGAATAAAAGGGGGCGAAATAGTCGGGGATTGTTGGGTGGGTGCGCGGGGGACCCTTTAAGGGTCTGGTGGAAAGGGCGAGAGGGGTGAGCCAATGCAGTGACTAATCCTGGGAGCCTGGGGAGGGTCGTATACCGCAGACGTCGACTCCGAGAGGCTACTCATCCCCGGGGCTACTAGCTCCCCCTTTCCCTTCCCTTCCGATTCCTTGCGCCCCAAACCCACCCTGATTCCGCGTCACCTTTCCTCTTTGCCGCCAAACCCTGAATCCCCTCTCGCACCCCCGAGTCCCCCCTTCCCCTTCTCTTTTGCTCTTCCGTGCTGTTCTGTTCTTCCTCCATCCTATAGGTTTTTTGTCCGTGGGAGAAGCCTCTACTTATAATCTTCCACTCCTTTCGTATTGTTTGTCGCAGCTTTTCCCCGATGAAAGCGGTGTAGGGGTCATCTGCGGGTGGTGCATCGCCGGTTTCTCCCGTCTTTGACCCTCACTATGTTTCACCAGCTGTGTCGTCTTCCTTTAGAGGTGGCAACGGTTTTCGTAAAGCCATACAACTAAACAGTGCAAGCGGATATTATATCTCTTGCTGTTATTTTCTCTCCTGGATTCAAACAGAAATTAGAATGGGATGGGTAGCTTCCGATCATAGTGAGGTAGTACTTAAGGAGGTATCTCAGTAATATTCGAGACCAGTATTCTTTCCAGATGCGTCCGCGTACGTTGTTTTTTCCCACAACAGTTTCGCCAGGTGTCCTGCTGGCGTCCTCAGGTGAAGAAAACCTGGGATTGAATATCTCAGCAATAATTTTGGTAATGATGTCGTACATCCCCATAACAATCACGGATAAAACAAGACTAGAAGTACAGCTTTGGTTATTTGCGCAATTTGGGATAGGTGAGTGATTTTTTTGTAAGAAGTAATTTTACAAGGAGGGGCGGAAGGGTGAAGAAAAACCCAGCGTCGGCATTAGCCTGCTCTACACGTAAGGAGCCAAGGATTTCACAGTTCAATGTTCCATCTGAGGGGCGGCGTATATAACTTGGTATGCTCTCCGCATAGCACTGAAGTTTGAATAGGTTCATTATCGAAAAAGCCTTGCCACGTACCCGAGTCCTCGGATTAGGAGGCCAGTTCTCTAACCGGTACACCAACCCGATCATCACTAATAGGTTATACATACTTACTTAACATAACCCAATTCTTATTAAACAGTAAGAAAAACTGACGTTGGCAAAATTAGTGACTACGCGGAAGTATAATCTGTATCAGGGCATTAGTATTTTATTTTAATTTACTGTTATTTTAATTACACAAGCAAGGGAGTAGCGTACATGTAGTAGAGTTGAAAACTTTGCTGAGGTTTCGTTCAATCTATCTTACTTCCATAGCACTTATTTATCCAGTTAATATGTTGCCTATTATGATCTTGTACTCTTCGAGAGATTAAAGCAATTTCAATCAACAATCTTCCACTGTTCATGCAGATATTCTCTAATTAATCCGTTTTAAAGACTTTAGACGAGTCTCAACCGCCAATCTTAAAAGGCCACCTACTTAATTTCCTGGCGTTGTCCTTAGCTCTTTTAAAATCTTTTGATAATCATGACAATATTTTTCACTTAATGGCAACTCATGAATGTAATGACACATTCTCCTGACTTCACTTCCTGGATGAATGTGATAAACACACTAATTTAGACTTGACTGCTCGAAGCTTCGAAATTTCCACTTATTCAAAATTGTATAGGCCTCATTTCATGGCTGAACTCATTTTTCTTCAGATTCTGTGCCATTTCATTCCACTGCTCACTCCTCCCCTTCCTCTCCCTTTCCACGGCCGTGATATGGTATAATGGCACAAAAACCGGTATCCTTCTATATCTACTGGTTAAAACATTCACTACGTACATGCACTGAAGTGTACCTACTTATAATATCTACTTAAGAAGAGATTGCTCACAGTATCACGCGAAACCAGACTCCAAATTCTGCTTTTCACTCAACATGCAAAAAAACATTTGACAAGTATTACAAACATGCATTAGGCATATTAATATTTCATGCAAGCACGCTTAAATCTTTGAAAAAAATTATCCATCTTAATCTCATCTATGTTTTTTTTCTTTCATTAATCCATATTTATCTAGTGTCTTCAGTTTTATTTACATTTTAAGGTAAATTTATTTCATGAAGGCATGATAATAAAGGAAATTTTGATGTTGCTATGGAGACGCATCGATAGAGGAAAAAACTAATATACGACGATTTTGAAACGCTTATATCTGGGCTTGTAGATGTGTTACGACTCCACAAGGTATTAATTTGGTTTACGTCTTCTAAATATTTTTCAGTTTGAAAAAAACGTGTAGGTATTACTTTCGTTAAGTTAAGATGTTACACCAACTTCTCAATGTAACGTCCATATAGATCGGACGTATTTTACGAGTACATAACCACGCTTCTACTAGAATGCTTCAGAGTATGCGAAGAACATGTTTATTACGGCAACATTTTTTTTCTCGGAAACTATGGGGGTGCAGTTAATTTGGAAGTGACGGAAACCGCCCTCACCAATGGCAACAAACCCCATGAGTATCATAAAGAAGTTCGGCGCTTCAGCATACAATGTATCGAGTAGAAAACGACAGTTGGTGAATGCATTGACCTCTCCAATGTGACTTTCTGTGACCTTTGCCAAATATCCCTTCGTCCTCGCGGATCCTATCATTTATTTAAGGGGTAGAGTTCTCTGAAAGTTTTTTTTCCAATTTTGCAGAAGAAATTGCAACCGAAACGAAACTTTAAATGTTGTTGGTAATAATAAAACCTATCCCTGGTTGTACCATTATTAGGCTAAAATATAACTTACGGTTTTTCTGCTTCTCCCGATAGGTTGGAAGTTTCCACAAATCGCTTGCCTTTAGTTAACTAATATTTACACACAGTTAATTCCATGACCATAAAATTGCAACGTCATTAGTTTTTTCGGCCTTTTTACTTTCGAAAGCGAGAAATCTTTTATGACCTACGCAAACACACAGTTGCGTGGGCAAACCTTTCGAGATTTCTCTTACTGCCGCCTTAATGTCTCTCAAAAAATGTATTTCATTTTTCAAACAGGGCGATTAATTTAATAAATTTAATACTCATGAACCAAAATTTGCTTATAATGAAGTCATGCAATATCCAGTGAGTTTCATTTCGTTTTTAATAAATGGTAGTGAAATAGTAAGTACCCACTCCATTCACTGCTCTCTATCGGCCATTATAATTGACTACGTGAGTGGTGTGTTACATCATTCAGTTTTCTTATTTTCTTCGTCGTGAAAATTTACCTTGCATTGTTATAAATCTAAACTATGCACTAAACCGCAATGGTTTATCCTTTAATGGTCTACGTCTAATCCGGCGAAACAAGTTTACATTTCTTTACAGTCCCTTGTTTATTTACTTTCCTTATAATTTATCACGAATCGAGAATTGGACATCGAATTGACAATTGGTCAATCAGCAATGGACGAAACAAGAAGAGAGTAATAAGTAGAACAGTCCAAACGGAAGGTCACCGTATGAACAGAAAAATTTCTGATAGCTCTTTATCCAAGCTTGGAAGTAAATACCATTAGAACTTGCATCCGTAAATTATTCCTTCATGACGGTGAGGCTGGAACAAAGTTGGTAGAGAAATACATCTACATAATACCTACCCTGCAATCCAGAACAAAAGTTGAATATTTACCTCGCACTACCTACCATATTAAAAGAGAATTGGTAGATATATATTTTAATTGAATTACACCAACTAATTAAACCAACCAAGATTAAAAACCAAATAAAGCATGCCAAAACGTGGTGTTAGTTGGATTAGCTGAAATCCTTTATACCGACATGCAACCACATAGACCACTTAATGACAAACTATTGTATTTAGATATTATTGAATATATCCACCTCTATTCAGATCCCTTACTGTAGGAGGAAATAACGACATCTTAAATGTGTAAGTTTGGAAACATATTTCCCTAATTTTGTATCCATGACTCAGTACCATAGTCATAGCTCGCAAAATGTTTTAGCATCACCAGAACAAATATTGTCTTGGCATTTACTTGAAAGATTGAGTCAATATTATAACGTACGCTCTCATAACGATTTGCATTGAAATTCTTCTGGTAGACAGGTGAATAAACGACTAGGAGTATTTGAAATGAGGCCTCACTTGGTATCTATGGCGCAAGTGGATGATACAAGGAGAAGAGTCGAGTAGAGTACTGCGTAAAAGAAATCTTAGTATTGTGAATACCAATGATGATAGCTACAGTTCCCTTTTATGCTCGTTGCTGTCGCTTCCATAAAACTCTCACTACAGCTGTAATTTCACTAGTCCTCAAGTATAAATGTACATCTTCTCCTTTATATCTTAAATGGGGTTTATTTTCCTACCTTTCTTTCGTAAGGGATCGTTTTCCTTCCATGTGTTCGTTCATTATTCTTCATCGCGTTCTGGGCATTAGAGTCATTATGTTGTTCAGAGTTTTTCATTTGCTTTATGCATTTCATTCCTGAGACTGGTGCACGTGGGCCTCCATTCTTCCCTATTCAATGTGGATTCTGTTGCCCGCCTTATAATACTCTGTTGCCACATCCTTCTTTATTTGGCCGTGTACTTTTCTCTCGGGTTCCCCGGGGGAGCTTCCCTTTCATCACCCCTTACTATTATGTTCCTTACACATCTTTTCATCACTGGCTTCTCCCTATCCTTCCCAATAATTCTCTTTTTCCATTACGGTATTCGATCCGTTCTTTTTCTTACATTCAGTGAATTTCTTGGTCTTTCGTTTGTCTATGTGATTTAGCACCTCGTCGTCCATTTCTTGATTTTGGAAGCTGTCTTCATGTATATTTATGTTTTTCCAGTGATACCTCCTTCTCCAGAGTCATGTGTTTTCACAGTCCATAAACTGTTGTCCTCTTTTTTTAATATAAGGATCATTTATTTTTATCAAAGACGCTAGAAAAGGTACTTATTTATTCTATGCTGTAAATGCTAGGAGCAAATGCTCTATCACGATAGTGTTCCCTAAGCTTTGAACCTTGAATTTTATTCAAGGAATGGATCAAAGGTACTGATTTTTAGGTACTTTCCAAAATATTCGGTTTTTATGCGTTACCTTTTAGGAGTTTTGGGTTAAGTGACTCTTTGGGTGTGTTGGAATAAATTTTTTTATGCCAGAGTTGCATTTTGAGACCTGCTCAGATTACCTTCCAGTCCTTCTGGCCTAAATCCTTCCCATAATTTCTTTACTTTCCAGTAATTGGCCAGACACTTAAGCACCCTTCCTCGAGAACCTAACCCCACCCCTTCTGTCGGCATTCCACGTGCATCCCAATCCTTCTTTCGCCTGCATTCATTCTGCAAGATTTTCTTTTCCTGCCCCCTGCGCTCTCGTTTGAATCGTCTTAATTGATGTAGAAAAGGCCGTCTCCAAGGGGGATCCAAATGATGATCTCAATTTCGTCCGAATCAAGCTGTTCACCCCCTCTTCTTCTTCTTGTCTCTTCTCCCCGTTGCAATTTCCCGTTCCACGACTCGACTTTCCTCCCACCCTCCCATTCCCTCTATTTCTCCCCCTTTCCCTCCCTTCATCCCATTCCATTACGCATCTCTAGCAGACAGAGCCTCCTGCGTCACGTCCCAAACCTCCCCCTACCCCCCCATCTTTCCCAATGTTGCATCTCCCTTCGTCCGTGCGAAGGGCAATCCTCCCTCCCCATAGACCTCCCCCCCCTTCCTCCATGCGCTGCAACCACGTAACGGCAGCCGGCCCTTTTATAAGTTAGTTGCATCCTTCCTCCCCCTCCACCCTCTCGAAATTCCCCTTCCCGCGGGACCCTGACTCCCTATATACCCCCTGCGCCAGAGGAGCAGCGATGCTCTTCCCCCTTCCCCGCTCAAGAGTTAGGAGGGACTCAAAAGGAGACCTCCCCCTCCTTTCCCCTGTTGGACACTGGGAAGATGAGTCGAAGAAGGAAGTTGGGCACTCAGCTCACCATATAGGCAGTCGAGACAAAGGGATGATATCGAAGTAGCGATAATGCTTCGGCGTTGTCAATGTTTGACGATTACATCGAGGAATATTGTTCACATCGATAGACCGAGTAGCAAAATAAGATCCAATTCGTATTCCATTAATCTAACTGTATGACTAAATTGTACCTATCTGAAACTAATGAAAAATGGAGACGGTAGCCATATTTATGTCTTATTGAAGGGCTTAAATAAAATGAAGATCAGTGGAGTTTTGTTTCAAAATAATCCACTGGCAAAACGTCTCAATTAGAGCTATACTATTATATTTTCTACCTAGTGAAAGGTATATCTAAAATATGATTCATATCTCCATGTGGCAGCAATAATATTTGTCCATATTGGCAATATTTCTCATCTAAGTTTATCGGAGATGTTGAAGCTAAGCAGTTTGCGTTTTCATTTGAACAGTATCTTCCATTATATCTAACGACACTGCAATATTTCAAGCGATATTTCTTCATATCTATGACTATCGGCCTTCAATAATCCGGCTCCTAATAATTTCCATATTCAAGAGGTTGCCCTGGAAAAATATTGTCTTGATACCCGTATGACTATATAGCTCTTGGTTGTGATGGGAATAAAACTTTATGAGCGTGTGTGGCGTTTGGATGGGCATATGCTTACTTAGCTTTCTATGCGAATTTCGGAATGGATCCGCAAAGAGCCTCGGAGTGCGTGGGACTGAAAGGTCTGGGAGCCAGACCTGGGCGTACAGGTCCTATGTTGAGATAGAGGACGATGTTAGGGGAGGAAGACGGGTTGTTCGGAACGGAGGGGGTGTAGTTCACAAGGGAGAAGGGGCTATGGGTAATAGGAACGAAGGGATTGATTAGCCCTCAAAGATGAGACGGAGGAAAAATGGTAAGGATGATATGATTTGGCGTCAGGGTTGGTTGGCACCGTGGGGACAATTGGGGTCGGGTGGTGGAGAGAAGAGATCTATATCTATGAAGTTCCCCACAAGCCACCACAATGGTATTACTATTAGTAGGCAGGGTGTGAGTCCACAGCAGGAATGTAAAACTACCATCACGCGCACAAACATATTGTTAGTAACTCTGTATTGTCAGTAACGCAAATACGTTGAATTAATCCACACCGAAAAGGCAACTACAGCATCATGGGTAGCATAGATTTTTATTTAAAAGTACCATTCCACCCATGCGGAATGACTGCTCTAACTAGTTATGGGAAGAATTTTATTTGATACTAGCTGAAGGTGCCCGTTGAAATTCAACGGGAGGGAGAAATATAATAATAACAGGATCTGATGCTTTCCCGGCGTATGCTGGTGGTGAAGGCTGCTCGGGTGCTCCACCGGGTAATCTCCTCCATGGCTGCCGACGTTTCGGGGTACGAGTCGTACTCCATCATCAGGGCTGAATGTCGTGGCTCGAAAAGTGGCCGCCTTATATAGCGGTGTCGGGGCCTCAAGTTCCCTCTGATTGGTCCTTGGGTTTAGCCAATCGGATGCTTCGTAGGACAGGTCGCCAGGTGTTGCTAAGGGAGTAGCCACCGTCTCTATTCATGCTATTGTCCGCAAGCCGGATCTCTATGGCCTCCTTCGTAATCCTTTCCCAGTATTTCTTTTCTCGAGAGATGATCTTCACCTCGTCCCAATGGATAGCATGGTTTTTGTGGATGCTATGTTCGGCCACCGCAGATTTTTCAGGTTGACATAGCCTGAAATGCCTTTTATGCTCTTTTATTCTCGTGGCAATTGTCCTACCAGTTTCCCCCAAGTAAATATCTCCGCATTCACAGGGAATCTGGTATATTCCGGGAGTCGCGAGGCCACAGGGATCCTTCGCTCTAACTAATTGGTCCCTCAGCTTGGTACATGGCCGGAAGAAGGATTCGATTCCATGTCTCTTCAAAATTCTGGAGATTTTGCCGGAAACCGTAGACACGTATGGTATTCCGGCCCTTGCCACCGGGTCCTGGCGTTCTTTATCCTCCCGGGCGTCTTCTCGAATGCTGAAGGCGCTTTTAAGGGCCCAAGATATCTCCTCCTTGTTGTAGCCATTCCGGCGGAAGGTTTTTTATTTAGCCTATAGCACCTTCTAATGTATACGCTAGAATCAGTGGCGAAGCGTCAATAGAAGAACTGGAAGCATTGCTTCCCTTGGTATTTAACGTGAACTAAACCAATAGTTTTCTCACATTTGGTCGAATAAATGAAACAATTTATTGACACATAAGTTCATGATTGTATTTGCTTCCTTTGGTGGCCCTCACTCGAGACGAGAGAGTCAACATTCAGCCCTGATGATGGAGTACGACTCGTACCCCGAAACGTCGGCAGCCATGGAGGAGATTACCCGGTGGAGCACCCGAGCAGCCTTCACCACCATAATAATAACAAATTGTATTAAGAAACTTTAACATTTATCGTGAAGGGGTGAAAACAAACTTGTGTTATAGAATTAGCTATGGCTCAAAGTCACTATCGGAACCAAAAATATAATTTAAACCAATGTAACGATATAATTACTGCCTGGACTCACCTGGGACTCTACAAAAATAAGAGTTTTATTTAGAAACTTTCAGGCCAGAAGAAACAAAGGGGGTTAGATGAGAGGATGCATACGAATTGTCTTTCTATTGTTGACAAAGAGGTCAGATTCGGGTTTTTGGGAATGGTAGCACCCACCTTTTCGGCAAAAAACTTTTTCTCTGGCCTTTTATGTGTGTTATGTTTGTCTCAATTCTCCAACTTCCTGATAATGGCGTCAATGAACTTCCTACGGATATGTTATGCAATATAAATACATAATTGGCGCCAGGAATCGAACTCGAGCCCTGAGTCTTTTTTATTTAGCCTATAGCACCTTCTAATGTATACGCTAGAATCAGTGGCGAAGCGTCAATAGAAGCACTGGAAGCATTGCTTCCCTTGGTATTTAACGTGAACTAAACCAATAGTTTTCTCACATTTGGTCGAATAAATGAAACAATTTATTGACACATAAGTTCATGATTGTATTTGCTTCCTTTGGTGGCCCTCACTCGAGACGAGAGAGTCAAAACCTGGAGATAGGGCATGGGTTCGCTATGTTGGATGAGTTCCTTTCATCGTATGTGCCGCGTAAGGGCTCTTTCATAGCTCGGCGTTGCGTTATTGCGAACGCGAGCAGACCAAGCGGGCTTTCATAGCTCAGCGTTGCGGAAACAAACGAAAAGCGATAAGCGTTTCGATAAATCAGATGCAAGATCACTCCATTTCTGTACACATTGCTTTAGTATTTGATTATAACTGTGTTAAGCCATGCCTACATACAGTAAAATAAATATAAAAGTATTAATGAGTCGCCAACAGAATTTTCGCAGTTCCATCTGCACACTCGTTGGCGTAGAAAACCATTATTTCAATAAGTAACCTCAATGATTCAAAATGGTAAATCAAGTCACCAAATCCGGTTATTTGTCAATATTAAGTCAGTGTGGGAGAATAATGATACATATGTTTAACTAAACTATCTACATGAAGATATTATTCAGTCACTTGCGCTTGAACAACTCAATTGCAAATGTGTATTGTATGCGATAGCATCAGAATTAAGTTTTCTGTGTCATTAAGGATTGGCGAGGGTAAATGCAAAAAGAATATGTAGTGGTGTCATTCGCTATTATTTAAACCTAAGAATTAAACCATTTTACCGCATAAATCAGTGTGGGGGTTGTTGTAAATACTGTTAGGACCCCGGGTCTAAATCCAACTGGACATTTGCCGTAAATATTAATATATGGATGTTTTAATGATAAAGATACAAAATAGAAGCAATGCAGATCGATAAAAATAAGTCTTTGACACATATGATGAATAACAAACACACTAACGACTGCCCAGCTAAGCTTCACTGTTCAAGCGCTGCGGGTTTTCGCGCTCCCAACTCAGAAAAGTCTGGCCGGACAGAACTTTCTGCGTCTGCCGCCGGCGAGCCAGCGCATGACGTCATCAGTGTCAGCGAGGCATTTCATTGGCCAACGCCAACGCAACGCCGAGCTATGAAAGGGCCCTAAGGGCTCGCTAGCCACGCGTAGGCCCGCTGTTAGCTAGTCAAAGCTCGAAGCCTCGATGCGAGTCTAAATTATGGAAGCGCTCTTGGTGAATCCCTTGATTGAGACAATATCTCTCATTCACAAGTGACGTTATTTACGAGTCGTCCCGAATGGAGGAACAGATAACATTTACGGCATACCTACGTCATCAAATATGGCGAACGGCGCAATGAGCGGGAATTCCGGAAATTTAAAGTAATAGGGCTGCAATATATTAAAATAATGTAGAAATGATTAGATTAAATTGTATATCGTAATAATACCAATGAAAACCCTAAAATAAAATTTAAAAGACTAATTAACACAAAAAAATACACCATTGACGAAACTTAGTTTAAAAATATATATTTCAAAAAAACATCAAGATATAATAATATTTTTGACATACATCTCTGTGAAGTACGGAAATATTTTCAACAAAATTTAAATGCAATGGACTATTGACCAGAACCGCAGCACATAATAATGTGCATCGTGCAACCGGAACTAAATATCTACCTAAAGAGATAACATTTTTGGGATACCTGACTATTAAATGTGAACTATAATTTCTACCACAAGAGATAACATTTTTGGCAACCCTCTCCATTAAATGTGAACTTCATATTAACCGCAAGAGATACTATTATTGGCATACCTTACATTTTGTACTGAACTTTATAGTCACCGCAAGAGATAACATTTTTGACATACCTTACATTTTTTCCTGAATTTTATAGACACCTCAACAGATAACATTTTCGGCATGCCTTTCATATTGTCCTGAATTTTATAGTCACCGCAAGAGATAACATTTTTGGCATACCTGACTTTTAAATGTAAACTTCATATCTACCGCAAGAGATAACATTTTTGGCATACTTTACATTTTGTCCTGAATTTTATAGTCACCGCAAGAGATAACATTTTTGGCATACCTTATATTTTGTCATGAATTTTATAGTCACCGCAAGAGTTAACATTTTCGGCATGCCTTTCATATTGTCCTGAATTTTATAGTCACCGCAAGAGATAACATTTTTGGCATACCTGACTTTTAAATGTAAACTTCATATCTACCGCAAGAGATAACATTTTTGGCATACCTTATATTTTGTCATGAATTTTATAGTCACCGCAAGAGATAACATTTTTGGCATACCTGACTTTTAAATGTAAACTTCATATCTACCGCAAGAGATAACATTTTTGGCATACCTTACATTTTGTCATGAATTTTGTAGTCACCGATAGAGATAACATTTTTGGCATACCTGGCTATAAAATGTGAACTTCATATATATCGCAAGAGATAACATTTTTGGCATACTTTACATTTTGTCCTGAATTTTATAGTCACCGCAAGAGATAACATTTTTGGCATACCTTATATTTTGTCATGAATTTTATAGTCACCGCAAGAGATAACATTTTTGGCATACCTGGCTATAAAATGTGAACTTCATATATATCGCAAGAGATAACATTTTTGGCATACCTGGCTATAAAATGTGAACTTCATATTTACCGCAAGAGATAACATTTTTGGCATACTTTAGATTTTGTCCTGAATTTTATAGTCACCGCAAGAGATAACATTTTTGGCATACCTTATATTTTGTCATGAATTTTATAGTCACCGCAAGAGATAACATTTTTGGCATACCTGGCTATAAAATGTGAACTTCATATATATCGCAAGAGATAACATTTTTGGCATACCTGGCTATAAAATGTGAACTTCATATTTACCGCAAGAGATAACATTTTTGGCATACTTTAGATTTTGTCCTGAATTTTATAGTCACCGCAAGAGATAACATTTTTGGCATACCTGGCTATAAAATGTGAACTTCATATATATCGCAAGAGATAACATTTTTGGCATACATTACATTTTGTCCTGAATTTTATAGTCACCGCAAGAGATAACATTTTTGGCATACCTGGCTATAAAATGTGAACTTCATATTTACCGCAAGAGATAACATTTTTGGCATACTTTACATTTTGTCCTGAATTTTATAGTCACCGCAAGAGATAACATTTTTGGCATACCTGGCTATAAAATGTGAACTTCATATCTACCGCAAGAGATAACATTTTTGGCATACCTTACATTTTGTCATGAATTTTGTAGTCACCGATAGAGATAACATTTTTGGCATACCTGGCTATAAAATGTGAACTTCATATATATCGCAAGAGATAACATTTTTGGCATACCTTACATTTTTTCCTCTTTTTTATAGACACCGCAAGAGATAACATTTTTGGCATAACTGACTTTTAAATGTGACCTTCATATCTACCGCAAGAGATAACATTTTTGGCATATCTGGCTATAAAATGTGAACTTCATATATATCGCAAGAGATAACATTTTTGGCATACCTGGCTATAAAATGTGAACTTCATATTTACCGCAAGAGATAACATTTTTGGCATACTTTAGATTTTGTCCTGAATTTTATAGTCACCGCAAGAGATAACATTTTTGGCATACCTGACTTTTAAATGTGAACTTTATATCTACCTTAAGAGATAAAATTTTTGTCATAGCTGTTTATTAAATGTGAAATTCATATGAACCGCAAGAGATTTTGTCCTGAATTTTTGTAGGTATCGTACTCCCCATAATAACAATTACACCTTGTGACATGAGAGCCATTCTCACAAATTATGTAAACCTCACTGTTAATAGAACTATGTATTGTCAAAACTGAATATTACCAAATTCAGCATCTGAAACTAGTAAAAAAAACATATGGTGTCATAGGAAAATAATTTGGCAACGGCCAGATAAGGCAACTTTTTTGTATAAAATAATGGATTTTCACATGTTTTTATTTATAAATACATAACTGGTAATTAACACATTTTTATGTCATACTCCAGCTCTGCTTGGGATGCTGCCTGTTTGCAACCATGTACTACACGGTTGAAACCAGGAAAGAAACCTGTATTGGCCACTATTCGCATTCATAAGTCTGAAAATCTGATTTGGATAAGTAATTTGTTTTGCAACTTCATTGATTAGATTTATAATTAACATTCAATGGGAATTGGTGAAAGAAGGCCTTGAATTACATTTGTATGAAGCAGGTACATACCTACTTGTTTTTTTCACTATTGTGAAACAAACATTTATTTCTGGTGTAACGCAATACAGTATGAGGTGGTAAAAGAATGCAGTGGAGGTCTTTGCTAAAAATTTTCAGGGTTATTGTATGAAGATGGCACCAAATATTAATTCGACACACACCAAGTTCCTGCTAAAAATGTTTTATGTTGGAGTGGATATGAAATTCATGACAAAATGTCAAGTATGCCAAAAATGTTATCTCTTGCGGTTGACATGTTGTTCATATTTATTAGACAGGTATAACAAACATTTTATCTCTTGCAGTAGATATAAAGTTCACATTTACTGGACAGGTATGCCAAAAATTTTATCTCTTGCAGTGACTATAAAATTCAGGACAAAATGTATGGTACCTATGCCACAAATGTTATCTCTTGCGGTGACTATAAAATTCAAGACAAAATGTAAGGTATGCCACAAATGTTATCTCTTGCATTTCATATGAAGTTCACATTTAAAGGATAGGTATGCCACAAATGTTATCTCTTGCATTTCATATGAAGTTCACATTTAAATGATAGGTATGCCAAAAATGTTATCTCTTGCGGTGACTATAAAATTCAAGACAAAATGTAAGGTATGCCACAAATGTTATCTCTTGCATTTCATATGAAGTTCACATTTAAAGGATAGGTATACCACAAATGTTATCTCTTGCATTTCATATGAAGTTCACATTTAAATGATAGGTATGCCAAAAATGTTATCTCTTGCAGTGACTATAAAATTCATGACAAAATGTAAGGTATGACACAAATGTTATCTCTTGCATTTCATATGGAGTTCACATTTAAATGATAGGTATGCCAAAAATGTTATCTCTTGCAGTGACTATAAAATTCATGACAAAATGTAAGGTATGACACAAATGTTATCTCTTGCATTTCATATGGAGTTCACATTTAAATGATAGGTATGCCAAAAATGTTATCTCTTGCGGTGACTATAAAATTCAAGACAAAATGTAAGGTATGCCACAAATGTTATCTCTTGCATTTCATATGAAGTTCACATTTAAAGGATAGGTATGCCACAAATGTTATCTCTTGCATTTCATATGAAGTTCACATTTAAATGATAGGTATGCCAAAAATGTTATCTCTTGCGGTGACTATAAAATTCAAGACAAAATGTAAGGTATGCCACAAATGTTATCTCTTGCATTTCATATGAAGTTCACATTTAAAGGATAGGTATACCACAAATGTTATCTCTTGCATTTCATATGAAGTTCACATTTAAATGATAGGTATGCCAAAAATGTTATCTCTTGCAGTGACTATAAAATTCATGACAAAATGTAAGGTATGACACAAATGTTATCTCTTGCATTTCATATGGAGTTCACATTTAAATGATAGGTATGCCAAAAATGTTATCTCTTGCAGTGACTATAAAATTCAAGACAAAATGTAAGGTATGCCACAAATGTTATCTCTTGCATTTCATATGGAGTTCACATTTAAAGGATAGGTATGTCAAAAATGTTATCTCTTACAGTGACTATAAAATTCATGACAAAATGTAAGGTATGCCAAAAATGTTATCTCTTGCATTTCATATGAAGTTCACATTTAAATGATAGGTATGCCAAAAATGTTATCTCTTGCGGTGACTATAAAATTCAAGACAAAATGTAAGGTATGCCACAAATGTTATCTCTTGCATTTCATATGAAGTTCACATTTAAATGATAGGTATGCCAAAAATGTTATCTCTTGCGGTGACTATAAAATTCAAGACAAAATGTAAGGTATGCCACAAATGTTATCTCTTGCATTTCATATGAAGTTCACATTTAAAGGAGTATGCCAAAAATGTTATCTCTTGCGGTATATATGAAGTTCACATTTTATAGCCAGGTATGCCAAAAATGTTATCTCTATCGGTGACTATAAAATTCAAGACAAAATGTAAGGTATGCCACAAATGTTATCTCTTGTTGTAGACATTTAGTTCACATTATTAGACAGGTATGCCAAAAATGTTATCTCTTGTGATAGATGTAAGGTTCACATTTGATAGTCTGGTATGCCAAAAATGTTATCTCTTGCGGTTTATATGAATTTCACATTCAATGGACTGGTATAAAAAAAATGTTATCTGTTACGGTGACTATAAAATTCATGTCGAAATGTACGGTTTGCCACAAATATTTACTTTTCGGGTATGTATGTCAAAAATATTATATCTTGCGTTCTTTTGAAAATTGATATTTTTAAACTATGTTTCGTCAATGGTGTATTTATTTTGATGGTAATTCTTTAATTTTCTATTCGGGTTTTCATTTGTGTAATTCTATTTGACAATGAAATTAAGTTTTTTTGCATTACTATTATATATTGCTGCTCTATTACTTTAAATTTCCTGAATAAGTTATGTGAAAAATATTATATCTTGCGCTCTTTTGGTAATTGATATTTTTAAACTATGTTTCGTCAATGGTGTATTTATTTTTGTGTTAATTTGTTCTTTAATTTCCTATTTGGGTTTTCATTCTTTTTATTCCGTTATACAATGAAATCTAGTTATTTTTGCAATATTTTCATACATTGCTGCTCTATTACTTTAAATTTCCGGAATTCCCGCGCATTGCGCCATGCGCCATATTTGATGACGTAGGTATGCCGTATATGTTATCTGTTCCTCCATTCGGTAAAACTCGTTATTTACGGTGGACTTACTTGCATGCGTAATTTTCAGTGAATTTCGATGGTGATTCGTTCCGCAGGGGTTTCGACAGCTTGGAAAACATAGTTTTGGGATGTGACCACCCTGATGTGACCGTTTAAAGTCGCTGAGGCTGAATCGCTTTGATGCAGATCTACTTTTCCACTGAAATACCATGCCTAGGGGAAGCAATGCGCCAGTTTGCGTCCATCCGCGCCTAGGGAAGAATGCGTACACCGGCGTTCCACACACAAGCGTAAGGTGAACGGAGATGATTGTATTATAATAGACCAACTTGTTAGATATAATTTTAATTAATTTTCATATCAAGAAAAACGAAATATTACCGAGAAAGATAGGTCGAAAACAGCAATAATGCATTTGGATACTACGAGAAAAGGGCGTAAAAGTCATCATATTCATAAAAAAACTTTGTTTCTCCGCCTTGGTTGTGTAGGTGTAATAGCATGGAACAAATGTCCTGTTGGCTTTGCCTTTCGTTTCCAAAGAAAATTGTCTGGAGTAAAACTGGATTGAGGGGTTAGATCAACTTTCATAAGGCACGAAGAAGAAAAACTATCACGAATCCACATGATTTACCTGAAACAGCGAAAGAAATTTGGAAAAATACACATCGAACGTAGCAAAACACGAGTGAGTGAAAAAAACGAATATTTGTTAGTCACTCGATCAGAGTTGCGTGTTTTTTGGGAATGCAAGATCTTTTTGCGGCCGTAATGAGGCAAATAGTTCTCTAATAGAGTAAATCAAATCGAGTTGCTTCAATAACTTGTACATTTTTATAGTTAACTGAAAAATCACCTGAACAAAGCAATTGTGTTTTCAGGAATGTCGTGGGACATTGATAATGATATATTATCGTCCATTTCAGAGCTAATGATTGATAAAATTAAAAAGGAAGTTTTTCTTGCTCATTTAGTAGCAATCATTCTAAAGGAATCGGCAGATATTTCCACTGAATCTGAGTTACCTACAATATTGCGCGTTGTTCCGAATACCGAGAATAATGAATAAAGATTTTGTCTTTTAAAGTTGTGGGTAACAACCAATCAGCTAGTTCCTTGGCTCGGCACGTTTTTGATGTTTTAAAGGAATTTAAATTTAAAAATATACTGTGCAGTGTATAATATATAGTGCGGCGAACACAGCTGCATTCAGACGAGAGTATGAGAAAAATGCCGTCAAGCAATTTTTGTGCTCTGTTATGCTCATAAACTAAATTCTTTACTGTCTCAATTTCTCAAAGTTATTAAGTCGTGTCAAATATTTTCATAGCCATGTCCGCATTCAGAAGTTTCTTTTTAAAACAACATAATTAACGGGAGCACTAGAAGCAGAGCTACAGAAAACATTTCTGGCATCAGCTCCCACAATATGAAAATGCAATAGTAGGCTAATTGAGACAGTGTATGAGTACAGAAATAAAAAACACAATTTACAATATTCAATTGTATACACCTCTGACACATTATGGGATTCAGAGGTAGTGCTTATCCCACGAGGTCTATCACCAGATTAAAAAAATTTTAATTTTCAATTTTTGCTT
The DNA here is from genome assembly GCA_933228895.1 of Platycnemis pennipes. Lineage (NCBI taxonomy): Eukaryota > Metazoa > Arthropoda > Insecta > Odonata > Platycnemididae > Platycnemis > Platycnemis pennipes. The sequence goes on along the minus strand of OW121850.1, from coordinate 38,477,091 downwards.
TCTCTGTTCTTATAAATTTCCTCAGTCCGATTTTATTGTCTCGAATACTTAAAAAATTGAAAATAGAAGGTAGGAAGGTTTTAAAGGTAGAAAAATGTTCTTTCTTTCTGATAAACCTCATAAAAGATTTTGATAATGTTCGTGGAAAGGTAAATTTAATTGGTTTTGAACAAATTAACTCTTTCTTGGGACTAAGAATGAAGCAGGATACTATTTTAGGGGAAAACAAGAAGGTGATTAGATATTATATCAGTTATCAGATAAAATAGTGAGTTTAAAATCAGTGATCCCACATAAACAAACATTGCACTCTGATTTACGAATATGAAAGCATAAAAACTTGCTAACCTCTTAGGCCCAAATCAATTTAAAAAATTCCAAAAACAATATCAGGAATAGTAATTTTCAATTACGGGAATTACTTTGATTTTCCATGTTTTAGACGTGAACTATGCGTATTTGTTAAGGACTCAGAAATGCACTAGCATAGTATTGTTTATTTACGTCAGTTGACAATTGAATTTTAGTGGGAGTTTTCCCGGAAGTGTACAAACTTATTCAAATGACAATCGCCATCTCAGCCCCTAGCTCATCTGCCGAGAGGTAATTCTCAGCGCTCAAGGGAATGAAGACATATATCTGCGAAACATCCAAGGCTAGGGGAGGATATCATGCCTAGAACTTTGAAGTATTGAAAAGGCGTAGCTTGCTGATCTACGCCGGCTGTTATTGTTCTTTGATTTCGTGATTGAAATGTTTTCAAAGTAATCGAAGAATAGAACTTCGATACAAGAAATAAGTGGATGGCATCGTATGCCTAAAGTATGTTTTTTTTAAATTTAATTCATGTTTCATACGCACTGTCATGGTTTCTGTTAAAACTAACATAGCATAGCAAAATAGCAGTTCGGCGGTTTCTATTTAAAGTTTAAATGACTAATTAGGAGAAAATATTCCAAAAGTTGCATATTTTACAGGGAGAAGTTTCCCCTAGTTCAAAAGGCACGCCTCACCACTGGCTAGAATCCTACAAATTTTCAGCTCAATCGGTTCATTAGTTTTTGAGGAGATGCGTAACATAAAACTGTCAGACGGACTGATAGACACCACTTCATTTTTATATATTAGTATAATAACTGACATTTTATGCATCAAACTTACGTGTACATTTATAAAATAAGTGTACTAATTGGTTTTAAACTAAGAGTATCGTTCCTAATAGCGAAATAAGCCTAAGAACCGCAACATATTTCGTAAATAATCATTTCCCTTTATAAAATATATCAAATTTGTTTCTATCCATTATTTTGTACGGAAAAAAATAAGGTTTTCATATAGTTGTGCTGTGTTATATAGCGCGTCAAAGATTAAATGGATATGCTCTGCAACACCCGCATGTCGCCTCTAAATAGAGTTTGGCTCATCGGCTGAATTCTACACTTTCGATTGCTATCAAATACAAAATGTCTCATGCGTAGGATTCCCAATCCTATCCTTTCATTGAATGCCACGCGGTCTACTAAGGACCATATTCAGTGTATCAAGTACAGTCTCGCTTCTGCTGCTAACGTCCTAAAAATCTCTACTTCGAGTCAAATTGGTGTGTAGATTCACCCTAAAAAGTTGGTATCACCAAGCTGTTCACCCCTTCTAAATAGAGAAAGCTAAGATTTATTTAAATGGTACTCGGGAAATGTGATGAGAAGACAGAACGATATTACTTTTCACTAGTTAGGCCACACCTTGAATATGTGGCCAGTGTATGGGACCCAAATGGGTTTGGCCAGAGAGCTAGACTGTGCAGCGTAAAGCAGCTAGGTTTGTTAAAAGGTGTTACGTTAGGTTTACCAGTATGTCAGAATTGATAGCAGAATTCGGTTGGGAATCATTATCAGATCGTAGGTTAAAGTTCAAAGTGAATCTATTGCAGAAATTTAAAACGGATAGCTTTACTGAAGATATTAGATATATATTAAAAACCCCTGCTTATTATGCTAGGTTCGACCAGATTAATACGATTAGAGAGATTGTTGTACCGATAGATTCAAAATGTCATTTTTTTCCCCCTTACTATAAGAGAACACAATAGGCAGCGTAGGAAAGGGATAGGTAGGTGAACTATTATTAGAGTAGTATGTAGTGCATGATGCATGCTTCAACAACCAATCCCTTTATTACTATCTAGATACTAACCATCTAGCTTCATGTGACCCTATTATGTAGCATGTTTCCATGTAGTAGCTTAGTTGCATGTCAATAGTGTATGTTTGGCAATATTCACCCCCTGCCACACACATTCGCTGTGGCTTGTAGGGTAGGTATTGCTTAGATTTAGATGCAGCTGAAACCTTATCGAGGATAATCTCTATACACTTACGAACTCGTAATAGAGATGTAATGACGTAGGCTGCAGAAGTGAGACTGTAGTTGAGATTCTAAATATGGTCCAGCCATACTCGGAATCTCAACTCTGTTCTCAGCGTCTCGCTTACAAGTAATACCACCTTTGCAGGTAGAATTCGTGAACCAATTTGACTCGTTGTAGGGATTTTAGGGCGTAAGCAGTAGAAGCGAGACTTTAGTTGAGATTCTGAATATGGCCCTGAGAAATGACAGTCCCTCAGAAGACCCCAGTCCGCTTCTATACGAAATGCAGCTTTCAGGAGGAAAAGCTGTGGGCATGGAGCGTGAAATATACCCCATCGCTCTCTGCTTCACTTCGATCCTTGGCGTCCGACGACGTCGTCGCCGTGATTGGGACGAGTCTGTTTGGACGTGGAGAGCGGCGGCGGCGGGTGTATGCATCATGCGGGGCGGAGCGGAAATTTTCCGATCCACTCGAGCGGCAGGCGAGAGAGGAGGAGGCGAGGGTGCGGGCAAGGAGTGGGTCGGGTGGTCATGGTTGAGGCGACCGAAGGGCGTGGGTAAATTGGGGCGAGCAGACGGCTGCGAGAGGGTCTCGCCCCCCCCCCCCCCTCCTCTTGCAGAACTGCAGAATGGGCAATGAAGTGCATGCATTGCCCAGCCCCACTCCCTTCTTGTTTCACCGGAACACCGAAACACTTTCTGCCCCTCCAAACTCCCTCCGTCTCTCTCTCTCTCTGCTTTCCGTCAGTATTTTTCTCTCATTTTCCGCTCGCGTCCACAAGGTCCCTTGGGAGTCCCCCCCATCTGCAATATTCCATCTTCCCTTCCACTTCCCCGTGCTTCCTTAACCTCCTCCCAATTGTGATCTTCTCGTCTGTTGGTAGTCTTCCATTGTTGGAGTTTTAATATTATATCCACGGTGGTGTGTTGACCCTTTTATGCTGTGCATACAGTGAAATAATATCATAATGAAGGCAAACTAATGTTTAACCTCATCACCAGCGGTCAACAATCCTTAAATTATGATAACACAGAAAGAAAAAACACGAGCCAAATCCACAAAAATAAACTTTACTACGACCTGGGTTTCACTGCATTACAGCATCGTCAGGTAGCGTATATCTAAGATGTACCAACATATATATGAAACAACCAAAAATGGGGGGAAAAGGGGGAGGAAAGGGGAGGAGCATGGGAGTGGACGGTTATTGGTGGTCAACAGAAGTAACCAGTGTGGGGAAAAATGTGGGGAGACGTGGGCAGGAGTTGGTAACAGGGTCGTTTTAACGTTTATTTTTGTGATTTTGGCTCGTGTTTTTAATTCTGTGTTATCATGTTTCGCTTCCTCTCCATATCGCCTGAATCTTCAGAATTTAATCCTTAAATTAGTTTGACGCAGCTCTCCACTTGATTCTCCTATTAGCTAAACTTTTCATGCTTACGTAATTATTTGTTTCACATCCTTTACCACTTGTTCTATGCACATATATCTTATACAAGGCCTTCATGGCCTAGCTTCGAGAGATATTTCTCAGTAAAATCAGGAGACGAGACGAAAACTGCCATGCTTGAGTGGGATTAATATCTACCAAATATATCAATATGCATTATGCGTGGATTTTTAACCCTTCTGAACGGATTCAAATGTAAAATGCAAATACAAATGAGTTTCGTATTAATAGTTCGAGGTATTTGCCGATTTTCTCAGACATTTGATTATTGCAAAATAATCAGCGTATTTTATTTAATGTTATTTGATGATAGAGTAGGTAATTAGGGCAATTAGACGATTAAATTTTGTACTGCATGATTGAATAGACACTCGGTGACTATGAAGAAAAGTTTCTCGGGCTTGACACCGGTTAATAGGCTCCATTACTGCCAACGTTTCAAAGAGCGACTCGCTCTTCATCATCAGGGCTTCTGAGTGCTTCGCCGGGAAAACACTCGATCTTATATTACTCGGTGACTAGTGAACGCAACTTTACGATATTTTAAAATTAGAAGGTCCCTTCAAATTTTCCAAAAAATAAGGCCATCATGAGTGCTTATCATAATTGTAATTGTATTGGAATAGGGTCACTAAACCAAAGCCCGGTGATAGTAGTGCTATCTTCGATTTTTTATAAAACATTTTAATCCTACAAAAGATTATTTGAAAAACGTCCCAATGACCATTGTTGAATATTGGCCTTACTCTCCTATGGAATACTCGAATTTCGTTAGGTTCCTAAACCACCGGGCTGAGACTCCAATTGGTTTTAACGTTTTACCCTGTCTTCCCCTCAAAGATCACCAGTCTCAGAGCATGATAGACCTCACCTCGTGTCTTTGGGAGACTTTCCCAAGTCATAACCATTCTCTTGGTGGTCCGTCAGAAGGTGTTTACGTTTTTCAAGCACGCGATAGGTGATAGGAAAATTTATCCTGACCTGGGAGTACTTCACGAAGCCATAAACTTGAGAATGGTTCTCAGACGGTGGAAGTGAAGGAAAAAACCTGTGAACAAACGCATGCGCTGGTTTTGAATATTAGGTGAGCAACTAAACGGAGAGGTTAAACAAAAAGCCCACATGATTTGGAAACTATATTTAACTCGCCGGCTGCCAGGCATTTAAGATTCCGCATTTTTTTAATGTTAGTTTTTCCACTTAAGATACTCTTAATATTAAATATGGCGGCCGCATCTCCTTCAGCTACATTTCCCTTAGACAAATATAATGCGTTATTTTCTCTGGGTTTCTTATGTATCTTTCAAAAACAGAAATAATATATGCAAAGATGCAAAAGCACATGTCGACAGCAATATAAAAAAAGGCTCTCGCGCAGCTGAGTCCTCACCGTGGTGTGACTTTGAGTGTGTGCAACTTGAGTCATCCTACCAATTGTCTTGTATCATATGAGCTCGTCTTAAATAAAATGAAGAGAAATCATAGAGCTGGAGCCCACAATTCTGTTTTTCTCTCATTATAATGTCCCCTTGCATGTTGGGTAAAAAGTAGATTTTAATAGTGCGTGATAATGGTATTCAATAAAATCTCCCAGTAGACAGTATGAGTAAATATCAGAACATGTGCATGTGTAATACGTGGTTAATCCGAGGTGAAGTTGGCTTGCAGGGTAGACATACGGATTGTTCTTTCTAGTTAAAAACTAATCACCAATAAAAAACATGTATGAAGTCAGATATTGTCAGTGATCATTTTCTCATCTACATAATACCCTACAAGCCACCATAAAGGTGTGTGGCAGGGGGTGAATTCTCATCAAACATGCATAAAATAGGATTAATATTAATATATTAGTCTAAACTTCACCATTGAAAAAGATAAAAATAGCAAAGTAAGCATGCAAAACCATGCTGTTAGGTGGGTTACCTTCAATTCCTCACCCCAACATGCAACTACCTATGCTATGGATTCAATCACTCGTATTGGACGTATTTACCGCTATTTATATCCCTAATTGTACGAGGAAAAAAGGACATTTTGAATCTGTCAGTTTGGCAATCAATTTCTCTAATTTTGTATACATGGTCCAGTCTACCATAGTAAGTTGGGGTTCGCAAAATATTTTTAACGTCATCACTGAAAATATTATCTTGGAATTTATTTAAGAGATTAAGTCTAAATTTCAACCTGCGATCTGACAATGATTCCCATTTTAATTCATTTAATAGACTGGTTACGCTAATATAATTACCGTATCGTCCCTTTACAAATCTTGCCTATCTTTGCTGCACACGTTCAAGTTCATTATTAAGACCGATTTCGTAGGGATCCCATATACTGGCAGCATATTCCAAATGAGGTCTTTCAGCTAATTTTCCAAGGGATTATCTTGGAATTTATTGAAGAGATTAAGACTAAATTTTAACTTGCGATCTGACAATGATTCTTAATTTAATTCATTTAATAGACTGGTTACACAAATATAGTTATCGTACTGCCCCTTTACAAATCTTGCCGATCTTCGCTGCACGCGTTCAAGTTCATTATTTAGGCCTAATTCGTATGGATCCCATATACTGGCTGCGTATTCGAAATGAGGTCTAACAAGGGAAAAGTAGCTGATATCTAGTACAAGATCGTCACACTTACCTAGCACTCTTTTGATGAATCCCAGTTTACGATTAGCTTGACCCATTATACGTGAAGCATGTTCTTACCCCGGGAAAGATCATGTGTCAGTCTCATTCCAAGATATTTAACGGATTCCACGTTCGTTAATTCATTATTACTTATTACGTAAGTGTTAGGAGGAGAACTATTCTTTTTCCAAAAATTAATTACCTCAAATTTAAAAAAATTTAATTCTAATTGCCATGCATTAACCATTATTTCAATTGCTTTTGGGTTATCATTTAAATATTCTTTATCGTTTGGACATAGGATTTCACTGTACACTACTGCGTCATCGGCAAATAAAAGGAAAAAGAAGAAAATAATTACGTTTAAGGTGTTATAAACTGTCAAGGATATCTCCCCGCATCTGCTCTAAGACAAACACAAGAGGCAAAACCCGAAACATTTTTAATCTCCTGGCCTGCAGTTAAGTGACCCCACATCAGAGTCGAAGGAGCATACAATCAGTTACCCTGATACTATATCTTTCGTATTTGAGCATCTGGTTTACACCGTTTTCCTTCCCGACTCGCGGGAAAAGGGCTAAAGCCGTAATATGCAACGGTTCGGTGAAAGAGGTTGGGCCGTTCCTTTCTAGTCACCTGGTAAGCTGGATTCATGTGTTCGCGGTTGACTCGCGTTGTACACAAGACACCCACCGCTGCTCGTTGCTGCTCTCGCTCAATAATCCACTTGTTTGGTCGACGGAGGAATCCTTGGACTCGGCCATAAACCTCAAAAGAACCCCTGCGAACAATGGGATGCCAAACAATTGGGAACATCTTGAGATGCACGCTTCTGACAACAATGGAGGACACGCAAATTCCTCGCTCGAGTGAGAATAGGAATTCGAAACAATTGCAATGGAAAGAATATGTTCCCTTGGTTTCAGTATAATTCTAGCTGAAACCTTATGTTTTAGAATGCAAGCAGTTTTATTCTCCCCAGACCTGAAGAAAATTCAAAGCCTATGTGCTGAACTACCAGCATTCGAAGGCATTGGATCACCAAAAAATCCTACATCAGATGCCTGCATCTCTAAATAGTAGTTAAACATACCTATAGCATGCATGAGAAGTATAGATGGCACGGTAATTTAATTTAACAGCACAAATTGAAGGATCGTGATTAACAGCACAGTGTTTTACACACATTTCGTAACGTTCGATACACAGAATTTGATCTCTAGCTTAACTCATATGGAATGTTACTGGTTTTATACAGCTTACATAAACTTTAGAGAAGCAGTCAGTAAACTGATATCATAACGGTGATGGTTCACTCCCTGCGGTGACTTGCGTGGTTGTATGAAAATGTACGTAATGTAAATATGCATACATGCGTTATAAGAAGTGAGGCAGTTACTATTACGGTTCGCCATGAGTGATGCAAGCATACAAGATTTACGGGAGCGCATAGAAATGTCCCGGATCGGAATTCTCGGTGTTGTTAAATGCATTATTTTAGGCACCGTGAAAATTGTTGAAAGTGGACATATATTGCCTCATAACATTAGAGTAGTCAAATCAGCTATCGAAAAGAGGAAAAATGGAGACTCTGGTGAAATCGTTTCGTCATAAATAAAAGCATTCGGTACCTCGTAGAGTAATTGACTTGCAAAAAACTCAATAAAATAATTTCTTATTTATTACTAGCAGTTAACGACCATAACGTGTAAATTGGTAAATGATTGAATTTAAATTCTGAAAAACCGTGTCCTTCAATTAAGCTTAAATTATACGTAGTGTAAAAATTGCCTTTTTAAGAAAAGTAACCACTTGAGTATGTTATATTTTATTGATGATTATGATATTATTGATATGTTAGGCCAGGGATGGTTCGAGGTTTTAGATTTTAAAAGAAAATAAACTGCATTTTTATCCAGATCTTAATGCAATCCGTTGCTCATTATGGTATTCCTCTATGTTTATTTTACCTGAAAGTTTCCGTTGGAAAAGTTCAGGCCCCACATTCAAACAGGACAATGGCCGAAATAAGTGTCATTACAAAACGTCAAGACTTACTGGGAATAGGTGTAGTTTTTTTTCAATTAACCCTTCTTCAAGGCCGCCTTTTTTCTCTAAATTAAGCAAAAACGTCCTTTGAAAGTGCCTGCATGTCCCTCAATCAGTAGATTTTGGTTTAAATCAGGTAATATGGACTTTACTATATTATACTATCACATTAATTTTCAACATGTCTCGTGTGCTTAAATATATGTACTTTTCCCACCATTTTACTCATTTTGGCGAAGAATCTCTCCGTTGAGGATGTAGATTCATGCAAACGAAAAAACTTCACCTGTGGGAAAAAATTAAAGCTGTCTCGAAAGATGTTTATATGCATGACTTAGTATTTAAAAAATAGTCGCGAAATGGCAAGGAGTCAATTGAAATAATTGCATGCATCCGTTTCATCGATTATTTCGCACATTATTCAAATGTATTTCACGGAGACAGGCACTAGCCTTTTTTCATTTCACAGTCATCAGTTGATTTTGGTTTAAATCAGGTAATATGGACGTTACTATATTATACTATCACAGTAATTTTCAACATGTTTCGTGTGCTTAAATATATGTACTATTCCCACCATTTTACTCATCATTTTACAAATGTTGCGCGATTAGTTCTTTTTTAGGCTGGTAGGATCAGTGCCCTCTCAACAACCGATTCAAAGCCTCCGCAGGAGAGGTTGGAGACCCCCAGCCAGAGCAGACTCCACAAACTCTTATCCCTTACATATGTTCGAGAATCTACTCGAAAAAGGGGCTCCGAAAAACCCCCGACTTCGTTTATTATTCCCAAGCCCCTTCAACTAACACAAGACTTTAAAAGCACTTGTGTCAACATCCCAACTCCTTCGGCATGGGCAGCCCCAGGTTTAGGGATGGAAGGGAGCAGGAGTGGTGTGGAGGAGGGAGGATTGAACTGAAGGGCCCTCTGAAGAGGCCCATCCGTGCGGCGAAAGACCAGCGGCGTCGATATGGCAGAGGCCCGAATCTATTTCGGAACCCCAAGGAGAGTTTTGAGACAGATATGTAGCTAACCAAACCCATGGCTATTCCTTCCTTGCTCCCCCTGCATGGTGGTTAGGAGATTCCTGAAAAATTCACACGAGACTATGGATTTGCAACAGTCTGTTTTTTTCTTCATACAATGGTTTTTGTTTTTTTTTTGCTTCCTTTGCCACACTTCTCGTTGACGGTTAAGTAATGGCAATCAAAAATTTTATGGTCGAAGGAGTGAACCAAGGAGAAGAGGAGTTTTATTTCTTTTTACAGTAATTAATTGAAACATTTTCCCAAGAGAAAGCGAGTGTACTTCCTTGTTATGGCTCCGTGATGGGCTCACGGTATTTTTTTTACCAAGGCAAAGGCAGCTATATTTACTCCTCTCTTCAGGTGAATTCCACCATTAAAATCGAACGAGGGATTGTTGTGGCATCTAATATGTGAGTTACTTTCATGCTGTAGATGCCATACACGTTATCCTGGTAGATTCTTTTTTAATGGAGAAACTAAAGCTCTCACAGGTGCAGGTTTCAAAAGAGCATTTTAAACCACAACTAGCATTGCTTGATATGGTTTAGTATGAAATGTTTCCGTGATTTTTCAATTTTTTACTACTGAAAGCTGGATAACACAGTTTTATTTTCTGGTGAATATTTCATGGTTTTTGCATCTACATCTACTTTAATACCATGCAAGCCACCGTGAGGGTGTGTGGGCATTCGGTTGAATATCTCCGTCTCTGCAAACGTTTCGCTGAACGGCTAGTTGATCATATTCAGGGAAATTATTATTTTGCTTTTTATAGAGATATAATATTACGTTTCAATCCCCGAAGATGGTGAGCGAGTCGTCCTTCAAAACGTCAGAGGAGGCGGAGAGCCTCGTCCGAATGAGGATCCAGAAAGGATTCACTCAAAAGATGCGCTGGAGAAACACGAGATCTTACTCCTCAATAACTTTCTATCGACGTTTTTTTTTCGAGAAGTTACGATGGATTTCATCGAAAAGGACAGCTTTTAAATAATTGTTCCGTTTTAAAAATGGATACTAGTGCATATTCGATTGAACTGATTTGACTTTTATAATGCATGCTGGTGCATATCGTATTTGATTGAAGAACCGATAGCATTCACGTAATGTTAAATTAAAATATAGGTAGTATTCAGAGAAACAAGCAAGGAACTCTGGAAAATAATTTGTTTCTTAAATTATTATTCATCTATATCTGTGGTTTTCACGTTTGTTCCCGCATTTAAAGCCGTCAGCCCCGGGATAGAAATAAGAGGAAGGGAATTCACGGATAGGAGAGAAACCCAGCATCGGCATTAGATGCTCTTAACAAAAGGTGTCAAGAGGGCCGCGGCTTAACGTCCCAAGCGACGAACGGAATACTGAACTCGAATGCTCTCCAGAAAACACCTAATTAGGGGTAGGATTACCGTTGAAAAATATATTCCAAAGCCAAAATTTGAAGCCGGTATTTCTGGGTGGGAGGCTAGTACTATAGCCACCACAACAACCGCAAAATTAATGAAATTTTTATAAAAACTTGCTCTAATATGAATCTGAAAAATAAAATGCAATAATTTCGCAATTTTCATTGTAGTTTCTTTCAATTTATTTATTTATTTTGATTAAAAACTACCACTCAGAATGTGACAATGCCATCGGCACCGATTACGATGCTGAACGATCATCGACGACTGCAACTCCAGAACAAGTTCTGAGGTCAGAAGGCTTCCTCACGCTCATGCATTGTCATTTCATGTCATCCTCGTGGTGGATGCGACACTCAAGTTGTGACAAGAGGGCCCAGATACATAGGTACTACAGAAATGATTTTGCAATTTTCATTGTAGTTTCTTTAAATTTATTCCTTTATTTGGATTAAAAACTATCTTCAGAAAGCAACACGTGTGTATATTAAGTAAATTCAGATTATAAAGGTTGCCGTGCAGGATTTACGTTAGAAGTTTGCGCTCGCTGGAGCCTTTCTTTTTCTATGGATCCGAGGGTGATCTATGAATTATGGTAAAAATAATCAAGCATATGCATAAAATGATAAAAAAATTAGTGAATTATTATGTTCTTCAGTGGCATAATAAGAGAGTTGAGGCACAAATTCGTAACAAATTAGTTTTGGATTACGGAAAATTTAAAATTTTAAGCCTCGGGCTGAAAGTGTTGGGAATAATTTTCGAATAAGCTTGAAGGCATCATCATCAATGCTCATCGATGCCAGGAACAGATAGGACGCAGTCTCCTTTCATCTTCTTGCGCCTATCGGTTGATCCGTTGGCAGGCACGTATTTCTTCACCTCCAGAAATAACGTAAACGCGACGATAAACCAGCGCCCTCCGAGGAAACAAAGTTTTAGTCGGAACTTTACGGCTATTTACTCGCCTTTGAGGAAGTTTCCCGTGCCAAACTGAGTGGTGAGCGAAGGAAAAAAGCCTGAGAAAATGTTTTTTTTTTATGTTTGCTCAAAGACGACATCAACTCGAAAAATTTTGAATTTTCGCCTGCTTCTTTCCGTAAGGGAGACGCACCGCCTGCCGCCTTCGAGGGCCACTGAACGTTTTCGCAGTGTCTCAAAAAAAGTTAGTTTGCTTTGCGCGTGCGATATGTGCGATGAGTGGGAAACCACGCGCGTGCGCGTGGTTTCCCACTCATCTCCTTCTCGGTGGTATGTACGTCTTGGCGGGACATTAAGGAGTCCTTTTATTCGTGGTCGCAACGGGGAAAAGGAAATGCAACTCGTGAAGGACACGCACATAGCTGAGATTTGCGAGAGGTCAGGCTTATTTGTGGAATCAGCCTGAACCAAAGGAAGATGCTCAAAAACAAGCACTTGTTTATAGATTTTGGAATTACAAGATAACGAATACTATCGAAAAGTTGTTATGGTAGTAGGATAAGGTATGGACTGTAAGTGTGAGGAAAACTATCGGCGTGTGAACGATGGAGTCACCGATCTGAGGACATGTAAATATTTGGAGTTCGCTAGTGAGAAGGCTTATTTGTGAATTCAGTTCCCTTTATGCACAAAAAGAGACGCTAAAACTAAAGGCATGAAATTAATTTGGAATGTAAAATTAATATACGCCATCAAAAAGATGTTGTAGGTCGGTAAAGATGGAAGGTTCCAACCCAGTCAACGTTTGTCGAGGTTCGAAGGAGGTAGGAGCTGGGCGGGGAAAGAAACAGGAGAAGACGAAAATGCGCCCGTGTGCGTGCGTACGCTGGGAGAAGTGTCTGAGAGAGGGGCAGGAGGATAAGGTCAAGGGAAGGTGCTCCGAAAGACTAAAATGTAGACCAGCGGAAATTAGCTTTTGCGTGATGGAGGAATGAGGATTAAAGGCTCTAGTTTCTCTCTGGAAGGGGGTGGAGAGGAAGGAAGGATATAGTGGGAAGAACTGAGATGGAAAAAGGAGAAAGGAAGAGCAAAAAACCGAACACCGGCTTATATCCTAGGGCCAGCATAGCGATGTAACGAGGATTCGCTTTACGATATCTTTTCACCTACATATACATATACGCGATACCCCGCAGGCCACCGCAAGGGTGTGTGGCAGGGAGTGCAGATCACCAAGCCTGCACTATAGACATTCACACATGCTGCTATAGGGTCTCAGGCAACTAGATTGTTAGTATGTACATAGTAATTTAGGGATTGGTTGTTGATACATGCATCATGCACAACAGACTATAAAATATTTCCCCTACTTATCCCTTTGCTATGCTGCCTATTCTGTTCTCTTATAGTACGGGGGAAAGATGACATTTTGAACTTTAACCATGAAATGACTTTTCTTCTTCTCGTACCAAAGGGAGTGAGACAAGGTCAAGGCGCATTAAGTGATCACCGCGTATACATTGAGAGTGATACTCTGGGAAGAGTAAAGATAATCTGTACCATGTACAAGGAAAATATGATAATATTATGTAAAACTTCGAATATCTTGTCATCAGGTGGTCCCCCAGACCTCAGGTTTCGGCGTACCATATCTTCAACTGCTACTTCTACATGTTGAATAATACCCGGTGACCCACCAGTGTGTGAGGCAGGGTGTAAATAATCACCAGACTTTCATTTTAAGTCAGAGAGGCTAAATTTACTCTTACTTTCATGCAGGCATGCACGAATCCGATCTAACACTACTTGCGAAAATATGCAACTGATAGGTATTATGCTACTATTTTGCGAAATGTATTACTTAGAATTGCATTCTTGAGAGATATGTAACTAAATTTTAGGTTTATAAAACTTCCCTCATTTCTCGCTAGAGTTAAAACTGACTGCGATAAACCACTTAATTACTGCTGCCTAAGGTCATCGATAGAAAATTCCTAATTAGACGCTGTCGATATTATTCTAGTTTCTAATTTGCATTATCCTATTTCTAGCAGTTCTTTTATTTTTCTTGTCTTTCATGTGTCGTTAATATCTAACTGCTAGTTATAATTTCTTATGCTTAACTGGTTTACATATATACTTTTTTGATTTAAGGTTTCCGCAGTGTTAGCTTGATGCTCTCTGCATGATTTCGAGGTTAGCTTTCTACATCTACATCTACGCGACAACCTGCAAGTTTCCGCGAGGGTGCGTGGCAGGGGGTGAAGATCACCAAGCATGCACTATTGACATGCAAACAAGCAACTATAGGGTCTCATGCAACTAGATTGTCAGTAACTATACTATTTAAGGGATTAATACATGCATCATGCACTACAGACTATTCTAAAATATTTCCCCTACCTATCCCTTCGCTATGCTGCCTATTTTGTTCCCTTGTAGTACGGGGGAAAAATGACGTTATGAATCTATCGGTACCACAATCTATCTCTCTAAACTTATATATCTGGTCTAATCTAGTATAATACGTAGTTGTTTTTAATATATGCCTAACATCTTCAGTAAAGCTATCCGATTGAAATTTCTCTAACAGATTTAATCTGTACTTTAACCTACGCTCTGATAATGATTCCCACCCTGATTCTTGTATTAATTCTGATACATTACTCAACCTATCGTAACACCTGTTAACGAACCTAGCTGCTCTATGCTGCACACTGTCTAGTCTAGCAAGTCTAGCTTTATGACAACTCATTTTCTTGTCAAGCCAATCTGCGTGAAAGAACTCCCGGAATCATACAGAGATTATATACTTTTTATGCATAACAACCATTGAAATTAATACAAACGAGGGGTTAGGTGAAAGAAGGGACTATTTACTTTCAATTTTGGCTCAAATGAAGACGGATTAATATCATTTTAGTCCCTCTAAAATTAATCTGGATGTTGCGACAAAAGTTCTCATGCAATTCATCTTGTAGTTCGTAATACTTTCATCGTATACCTGAGCTTAGATTCAATCCTAATATTCTTATTTTCGAGCATTGTCCCTCAGATATGGAATTGAGTGTCAGACGCGAACTGCTCTAAAACAAAATAAATTATTCGTTCAGAGCGTAAGCCCTTTCCCTAAAGAATGACGTAAATATGTCGAGGTTTTCTTTCACTTTGAGACAACTTCCAAATTTATTTTGTCCGGGGTAACCATCACCACTCTGGTATTGAGAGGCGTCCGTGGGCGATCAATGAGAAAGCGGGGGACGGGAAAAATGGTGCTCCCTTGTCTTTTTCCGCCTCTGGAACTGTACGGATCAGGAAATTGAGTATTTCAGGAGGGGTGAGTGGTCTGCGTGGCTTCCGGACATAAGGAGCGGGAACGCTCGGACGAAAGCCGTAACGCCAGTCCGTCTGCTGCACTATTCACCCCCGCCCACTTCCTCCCTCGATATTCGTAATGCTCATTAGAAGGGCGTGTACAAACTTCCTGTTTTACGCACGCGTAATTACTTTACGGACCGCACTCACGTGTGAATTTCACTCGTTAGCGTAAGTTACGTTGATGTGAGGCTTTTGTTTTGGCATGTTGCGTGAGTCCCTTGTTTCTCTCTCTCTCTCTTATTTCTGCTTTTATGTTTTCATGACATGAGAATCGTCGTAGGCAAATTTAGGCTCACATCAACTGCCTGAATAGAGAGATACCGATTCCAATTTCGTTGGCTTTGAAATGGATTTTTCTGATTTTATTATAGAAGTTATTGAGGGATACAAACTTTTCAAAATGCCACTAAGAACCACACCCTAATGATTATCTTTGCGCTAATATTTTTTTTTTATCGTAACACTGTGTTGCACTCATAGTACTTCTCCAGCTCTAAAGAAGCTGAATATAACGTTCGTCGATATTGAAACTGGGTATCGTAGACATCTTACTATACGTCTAGCTTTTTAAAAATTCAATTCATATTATCCTTCTACGCCTTTTTCCCGAAAAGCTCCCTGTCTGTAGAGCCTTTTAAGTCCCTTTTTCACTGCAAGTTTTGTGCCCTTTTATTAACTAATTTCAAATGCCTACAAACAATGTCGATTCCATCAGTCTCTAAGCTACCCTTTTTTTCTTTCACTAGTTGTTCAGTTTATTTCATGCGAAAAAATATTTGCCTAGGAAACCTGAATTCATATTTTAAGTGAAATCTTAGGACTGAGTATTTAATTATTACAGCACCGCTGGCTCTTATTTATAAATTTTTCAGTGGGATTTTTCTTATCCCCATCATTTTTGAATATTCCAACTCCATCCTCATTACGTTAGGCGTGCAATTAAGTTAAAATCTGCCTTTCAAAGGACACCAGTTATTTGAGTAGGTTTTTTCCGCACTGCGCATACAAATTGGATTGCAAGCGTTAGAAAAACAAAGAGAATCTATGAGAGGAGGTATATAGAGTTGACGAAGATAATAATAGGTTTCATTTGAGAGAAATGGTCACAGCGGTAAGGTGATGGCTGTAGTTATGAGTGAGGTCAGGCCGAGGTGAGCCGATTGTATCAACTCATAATTGAGCTTCCGCCATTCCGCCTGGCAGGTTACGAGGCACAATACAGAGTGCATTACGTTAATGGAGTCAGAAATCTGATAATATTAAACCACGATAAAAAAATTAAGTCTATTCAGGAGTAGGAATGATAAGTTAAACTTTATAGCAGAAGGGCACGCAATGATCTTGGCTTAGCCACTTACACGTTCCGCCATTCTGTGGACGGATGTGGCTTTTTTTTAGTAGTTAAGAGTATTTAGATATCCATCTAATTGGATTTAGTCAGAGAAAAATGTTGGCTCCGAAGAAACACGTAAATATTTGTTTAGGGCAGAGAAGAAGTGAGAAATCTTGAACCATGTAGAATAAGCTGAGTCGAGGAGGTAATGAGAGATTTGGAATTTTGAAGGCAGTCGTGCAGTGCTTGATTGGAGAGTGCGAGGGGTGGAAACTAGGAATTACTCAACATAGAATAGTACAAGAATTTGTTATTAGGTGCTCCAGTGACAGATTATTTCTTCATACTGTCTAGCCTATGTTTTTTAAAACTAAGGAAAACACAAAAGCCATGACAAGGGCGGGATTCGGACCCGCGTCCTTTGGGTTTCAAGGCAGGTACGTTACTGACCTGAGTACCGCGCTAAAGATTAGTTGTTTTACCTAAAGTCCATGGATGGAGGATACAATTTTTGCTCAAAACCTTTCCTAGTAGGGCGAAAGATTTCAGTTCAGGTCATAGATACATTTTTCGAAGAGTGAGGATGATTTATTGCAATCGATCCGATCCGATCGGAAAATATAATTGAATAAAAATAGCAATATTATTAAATTTATCTGCGCAGTATTAAAATTGCTATTTTCATTCATGCAAAGTCATGGGGAGTATGGTTAGGAAACATCGCAGCTGGTAATGTTCGAACTGGCGTGATGCAGGTGGTGATGTTAATATCTCTTGTTATGCGTGGCATTTACGCGTGTACTGTTTGAGGGTCACGCTTAAATTAGCCGCGATAGAAAATCTATGCCTGGGTAGGGCCAACTTTCACTTCCACTTCTGTTCAAAATTTCTGTTTCCTCCATCTCCCACATCCACAGGAGCGCCGTCGGTGGTGAATCAGCACCAAGCATTAGTCCCCCGATTAATACCCCACCCGACGGGCAGATCTGAACTCTAAGTACCCTCCGTGCAAAATTTAAGTAGGGACCGGCGCACAGTGGGCTGAAATCGGAAATATGGTCAACATTCCAAAAATATTTATTAGCCTGGAAGTTGAAATTTTGCATGGCTACTCTTTATTGGTGCAACTTTGATGCATTTTATTGACGCATGGTGTCTCTTTTTATTGGTAACTGCCGCGGCAGTCAGCGGTAATCTTTGCTACTGCCCAGATTTTGATCTAGATTTACTAACTTAAGTCCACCTTTCATAGAATTGGGTCTGCAACCCCGGTAATCTTAACAAGCTACCTTTTTACACATCGCTGCAAAATATCGTCTGTTTTATAGTAACATATTGATGAAGATGATGATTGCAATCAATACTATCTTTAATTATCATGAAATAGTATTCGATAGTGGCCTAGCAAATTTGGCAATGCGCTGTCCTGACAAACCCAAGGAAGCGAGTTCGAATCCTGCCCAGGGTATGGATATATTTACTGCTCCTAGGATTAAAATCTGCGGTTAACCGGTTAACCCTTAGCTGACGGGACATCTAAAAACTCTAGGCCACCGCAAAGCCGTGGGGAGTGTGCTGAAGAATCATTATCAGGTTACAATGACATGGTTTATTTCGTTATTTTTATTATTTTTGCCAGAACGCTGATTTGTGAAAAAATTAATATTTGCCGAGAGAATGTATTATAACGATAAAATATCTGCATGAGTGTTGATTTATAGTCTCTATTTATAGTTTCTTGCCTCTCATCTGACGCTGACTCGAGGAGATTGATGCGAAACCTTGCGCACGGGGAAACATTTCTTCATCCGCCGTATCGGTGTCAAAATGCCCTAGTTGGCAGTCTTAACTCGTACCCCGTTGAGGTGGGGTAATGTAGCCACCGCACAAAACCTTTGAATAAGCATACCTCACACAGCGTAATATTTACAAACATTGATGAACTCGTGCTCAGTAGAATTCCTCCGTGACTGAACTATCACAAGTCATCGTTTTCGACAGCAATGACGAGAACATACGTCATAAGTGGTGTGTGCACGCGATTCTACCTCATTTTCTATCCCTTCCCATACAGAGGGGTGGTGGAGAAAGCAAGGCAGCCGGCACGGCACTTGACTCATGACAAACGTTTCAGCGTATCGGTAAGAGAGGCAATAAATATTTCTCAGCTGTCGCTTACCTCAGTCATTGAAGCCACGCCACCGATAAGTTTGTGACGTGAAAGCGGTCATTTTATCGCCCAATGCGTCCGGGCCCTCCACGACCCGGCCCGCAGATGTTGGGTGGGCTCCGCGTAACTAGCCTACGACGATTATCGCCGTGGAAGGAGACCACGGAATAAATCACCTTTTTACCTGAGTGGGTGACTCAGGGATATTGTGACGGGAGCAAGAGGGGAAGGGAGAGGAGGGAACCAATAAATGCGACAATAAGGGTTTCGTGAATCGGGCGAGCGTCGCTCGTTTCCGAGTACCCCTTCAAAAGGCCTCGTGTGTGTGTGGGGGAGGTAGGAGGGTGAAGGTTAATCGCCATTGAAGTTTCCAGGGTGGTGAGTGAATGTAAGGGAAAAAAGGTGCCCTCGTCCGTGCTTCCTAACCAACCCCTCTCTTCGCCTTTTAGTTTCATTTGCCCGCACGCGTTCCTTTTTTTTTGTGTCGCCTTGGTCATGACGTAAAGGGTGCGTGCGTGCGTTGTGTGGAGTGGGGATGGGGGAAGAGTGCTTGTGGGGTGTCGGTCGATGAAGCCCACGGAACCATATAAGTGGAGGATTTCATCAGCGGCAGTCATCTGTTTTCCCCTCTCTTTCCCGGTTGCGTCGATTGGTAAGGTCGCCGACGCGGTGTCAGTTTAGTGCTTTCGTCTGAGGAAGCTTAGTGACGAGTCGCGTCGTTGAAGTCCCTGAGAAGCCTCCACAATATGCACCTCAAATGGATTCTGCCTATTCCGCATTTCCTAAAGGAAATGGCATACCACAGGTTGCGACGCTCATCGAGCCAGCTTTTGTTTCAAACTTTATACTTTTGACGCTTGACCTTTGGGATACTTCTTAAGGCCGCTTTACACGATACAATTTTTTGTACAATTTCTTGTACAAACTCTTGCATGAGGAAATTGTACCGTGTAAAGCGGCAAATTGTACGAAAACTTGTGCGATTGTCTGAATGACTGAACGGGAAATAGAACGTGTTCTAATTCCATTCAGACAAACATACAATTTCGTTCAGTCTATACAAGAGTTTGTACAAGAAATTGTGCAAAAAATTGTATCGTGTAAAGCGGCCTTTACGAATGAATTGGCTGGAAAACTCCATCGAATATCATGTTGGAAGGAACTGCCTTGGTATTTAGAAGTAATGAACCAATCCCTTAATTACTATGTAGATACTAACAATCTAGTTGGCTGAGACCTTATGGTAGCATGTTTGCATGTCCATAGTGTATGCTTGGTGATCTTCACCCCCCTGCCATACACCCTCGCGGTGGCTTGCAGGGTATCGCGTAGATGTAGGTATATGTAGATCATTCGCTGAAATAGGAACGTAATGTTGGAATGAAATGACAGATACATATTTTTTAATGTTATTAGAGACGGTTACAGACAGTAGTCAATGATTTAGGTAATGATGAAGTTTTAGATATTTTTAAAGGTATCAACACCACTCGCTACCCATCGACTTTGAGAATAACACTGGGGCTATAAGTTTTTTAGGGTTTTCTATTACTTAGATCATATATCACCGTAGAGCCTGAATTGTGAATCGGGTTGCTGTAGTGGCCGGAGTGCCTGGTCTCCCGTTTCGAGGTCCAGGGTTCCAGGCATGCCAGCGGTGGAAGATGTTTCAGTAGTATACTCATCCCTACTGATTTGCTATGTAGAGCTTTAAGTGCAGTACCTACTTTGTCCATCGGACGGGACTTAACGTGGTAACCGTGGTAACAATGGCGGCTTTAAGAACGCCGACTCTGGGTTTTTCTCCACCATTCCTCCACTCCTTGGAAAATTCCTTCTTCCACCCATCTTCATTCCATATACACTAATGGCGCATATTACCTTAGTTGTCTGTCACCTCCCCTAATTCCTGACGGCGTTGATGCCCATGGCTCTTCCCTGGGTAAAATAGACTCAGTGCTGAGAAAGGTATTTGATGGAAAGTAATGAAACCCATATATATGATATGTGAAGACATATGATATGATATGATAATATATACATGAGGACAGGTGCTGTTCGTTACTTTGGTGAATTTTGTATATTTTTAAATTATATTTGCTATTGACAAAGAGTTTCTCACAGTTTGTAGATGGCTTCAGTCAATGCATAACAAATAAATACGTGATGGGCCAAAGATGGATGACAGCAATGTCTTAAATGACGACATGATCACGTAATTATCGTAACAATAGTGTTACAGGCGCTCGGATAAGTGTCACGATCACTCACTCTCGATTGAAAGTCACAATCTGATTGCAAGTTATTGGCATTTGCTGTATGACGTAAGTAAATTCAGCTCCATTCTGTTTTTATTTTCTGCAAGGATAAGATGTATTCTTAATATGTTAGAGGCCCTTTCGTGCACTCCCGAGTTATACCCTAGCTGAGTGAATTTTAGGTAACCATAAGGCGTGCGCTAGCGTTATCGTTAATTTTTTATTTAACTTATGCCAGAGAGAACGTGATCTCCGTTCTTCATTTTCCGCACAGCACTTCTAATCGCTTATCACAATCAGTGGAGCTAATTTTATAGACGGTTATTGTTAACCCTGCGCTACTCTAGAGGGTAAGCGTTAACGATAACGACTGCGATAGCGCGAAAGATGCATCCGTGATTCCACGCCAGATATTCCCGGGAAACAACAGGCTGGATAGTGAAAGGAACTCCCCGCCACATCAACCCTTATGAGTGAATGTCACACGCCATTAGACTTTATAGTTGGAAAGCAGTACCTTCGACTCCTAGGCCGACTTGGGGTTATTTTTGTTTAACAATTATCGATTGCACTACTCAAAAATAAAATGAACCGGGCTATATTCCACTGGATTATTATTAATAGAGGTTGAAACCGGTCAAGTAGATATCAATAATAATCGTGCGGAATGTAACCAAATTCATTTTAGCATGTCGACATTCTTTAGAGTCAACTTGCCTGCTATTGATATGAATGTAATGCACTGCCTGGTCATAAGTCATCCCGTGCCATACACTCTTAAGGTGGCTTGCAGTACACACTGCAAGTTTATATGAACTGAAAAGAACTTTAGTCCATCCAAAACTGTCATATGCGCTCTTTGCCTTTCACTTCATCATTTTCTTCCTGAAAGAAATGAATTTCATATTAATTACTAACTTCATTTCAAAATCATGAAAGATGTTACTTTTTGCTCCATATTTCGCCTTAAAATATTTTCTCTCGAATATGGATTTAGAATCCGAAAAAATTATTAGTGTGCGCCGAACTCATTCTTGGGAAAGGTCATTTGGGTCACTTGGGAAGTCGGCTGCTGGGGTATCAAGAAATTCAACTTTTAATTCTAATGTATGTTAAAGTTACAATTTAAAGAATATGTCTCCAAGATACCATGGAAATTATAACTTCATGACTTTAGACATAAATTTCCGCCAACTCTCATTGTCAGTGCTTGAGATTTGTTCGACATTACTGCCGTTGAGCTATGTCTAGAAGAGGATATTGAACGCACGATGTAAAAACAGATTTGAAATATCACAAGCTTTTCAGTGATTTTAATTTTCTCATTTCTATTTTGTTTACAGTATGAGGGGCGTAGGAAATATGCCTATTTGAAGAAAGAAATAGAGTAGTAATAGAGATGACGGATAAATAAAATGTAAGGGAGGGTAAGGGCATTCCATAATGGCCTGTGCTAACCGGTAGAAAACTACCAATGAAAACATATTGCCATAGAAAGAGATAAAAAGGAAAACGGAAAATGAATAGCAATGTCCCAGCTGCCGTAAAAAGAAATAGTCTGAAAAATACGATGTTTATTAATTATTATTATTATGAAACTTCCAATAGTTGTAATATAGGAATAATTGTGTAAAATAAAGAGCACGCTATGAGAACGAGAAGTGATAAAGGAAAAAATAGATACAAATGTACCATATATCACTGGCACTGTATAAATAGAAAATCATAGAAACATTGATATTTCTCCTATGTATTCTCCAAGAGCAAATTGAAATTTCCAAAAATAAATATTTCCAGTCTTAAGAGGAAACAACCTCTTTCATTCAACCAGCTCCAACGACTTGTATTCTAGGAACTTGCCCATTTTGTGTCGTGCAATTTTCCTTTTCTCCATTCTGATAAATTTAAAATATCAGTTTTATTTCTTTCCGTGTACTGATGATGGTGACAGAATTAAAAGAAAACCAAATAAGGTAGCCATGAGGTAAAATAATTGTAGTAATATGCACTCCTGCTTGGAGGGAAGCAGGACACTTTATAGCGAAAGAAATATAGTTTTGGATGATGATTTACTCTGCTATAATAAGCGATGATCATGCAGTTTTCGGGACTTAAAATGTATCATCAAGAATGTACGAGAATCCGTAAACACGTAATACCGTAGGGTTCTCTGGAGTATTCACTATTGTTTTAATTAGTCACATGCCTGATTTAGCGTATCTTAAGCTTTTCTGAGTGCCTCATCTTTCTTTGTGAAGGCTCCATATGATTATTTTTAATGTACGGACACAGAATGATATTTCTACACGCTATAAGAAGTTCATTAGCTGGAAAACTGAGATTTTATGACAATGGAGAATAGTAAATGAGTACTGAGAATATGACAAGGCTTTGCGTCCGTATCACATTGCGCATTTAATGTCTCTGCGAACGCAATGTGACGATATTAGCTATTTCTCTTATTCCTGCTCCTATATTCTTCTTAAAATGCATTCAATAATGCATTGCTTATGCTCAATAATGCTTCAATTATGCTTTGCTAAACTACTTTTGTTAATTAATATCCTTGCATACACATTGTGACGATTCTAGTTATTCCCTGATTCCTGCTCATTTGTGCTTCTTAAAATGCATTCAAAATGAACAGTGTGTTGAGAATAGAAAACTCTAAAGCTGCTGTCGATGAAATGCATGCATTTTAATGCTCTCCATACAGCCTTAAGATAAGATAGAATGTTATGGAGATTGTTTAAGATCTATTGAATTCTCAGAATTCAATGTATAAGCCCTAATTTTATATTGACCGTAAGATTTTTGATGATCTGTAGGTGAATTTACACTGATTAAAGACATGTATGCTCTTAAGTTTTCTTTGCTGCCCGCCATATTCCGAAACAGAAGAACATTTTTAGCATAAAGCTTTTCTAATTTTTATTGATTCGTGTGGATATAGATGCCTTTTTCAAATTAACGTGCATACATAAGTATAAATGGGAAGAAATCACAAACATTTCTCGTTTTGTTCTCCTCGAGTGAAACTTTAACCTGTCTGAAATTTACTGCGGGCAAAAACATTTTGTCCCCATTATATAACTCTATCCATGGGTTGATATCAATGGGTGTTTATTAGGTCTATCAATGAATATCCCCACCTTCCAAAAAAAAAGAAACGCATCCTTTTTTTTAACAGTTTCAACGTAAATGTATGTCTTACCATTTTACTTAGATACCGGATTTTACCACCGCAAGGAATCTTCAATGATCCTGACACCAGGGTAACGTACATTGTTAACAAAGTTAGCTTCATGAATAATTCATCCGGCCTTGCAGTACACGTACTGAGGATTGACGTAACCTTTCATTTAAATATGAATACTAATGCATTATTTCTTTGCCTCTCCTTTGGGTTGACGAACGCCGCATCATAAATTCAGCCAAAGAAAATTGATGTTGCATCAACACGACACCCGTGCCTTGATTACAACTCAGCCGGAGAGTGTGATCAAAAGATAATATCATTTTTTAGGAGTCACCCAAGTGGTTTTCTACTGCACGACACATCGATGTAAGTATCTGGAATAACTCATCTAGGGTTCGTAGCAGTCATCGGTTTGTGGAAAGAACGACGTGCATGAAAATGATGCTCATATCAAGATGGTCCTCTTGAATATCCTTCGTGGCTAAATAACATTTATATGGCTGATTAGAGATATGACAGAGGAAATTCGATAAGAATAAAAGATTAGAGGTGTTGAGCATGGTCGGTGAGGAAAGAAATTTGCTGGCAGGGATTGTAAAAAAAACGAGTAGGTGGGTGTAAAATATTCATGGGGTCGTCAGTTAAGGCAGAATCGGGAGTGGAAGAAAGAGATAAGGTATTATGGATAGGAGGGTAGGATATGTGTTGACTTGAGATGACAAATAGTATAGTGATGGAGGCGATTGATGATCCAATGCAGAGCTCTCAATCAAAACCTACCCTAACCAGTAGAAAATTATCATTCAATAATGTAAACGAAACCATATAGATGCGACCGAGGTGAACATTTTATTTATACTAGGGAAAGGAACTGGCCCCCCTACCCTGAATGTGTGAATTTCACACGCCAATGGCTTAGTACGCGGTGAGCTTTACTCTCATCTATCAAAGAGCAGGTAGCAAGAAGAAACACCACTTAGTAAAATTCCACAAGTTTATTCAGACAGCGACCTAGGTTTTGATTGTAGTACAATCATCTTCAAGATTTACTACAATTGACACCTAGGTCGGTGTCTCAATAAACTTGTGGAATCTTACTAAGAGGTTTTTCTTTTTATTTCCATCATGCGGTTCCACCAAGTAAAGCCTGAGGACTTCCTTTTCATCAAAGACTAACCTTCGGTTTGAACACACCTTTTTTATCTATATCTACTGACCACCCTACAAGCCATGTCCAGGGTGTGTAAAAGTGGGTGAGGTATCTCGATGCATGAACTACATGCGTGCTCTGGGAAATATAACTTAATAAATTAATTTATCTATAGAAATGATTTACAATACAATAAATAGTATTACATTTCTTTGCATAAGCTACTCATTGCTAACGTTTTTCCTGTCTTAGAACTGCATGCCTACCATTTTCCTCGGTGTGGTAGCATTGAGCCTCTGAGTTGCATTTAAGTAGGGTATGCAAGGAGTAGTATTTTTTTGCATACCTGTACGGTAGTTAGTGTAAACTTATTCTTTCTGGTGAGCACATAGGAGAAAAAATACTTTGCTGGTCCACAGGATAGAATTTTTATTGCGACCGGTTTCGATACAGCGTATCATCATCTGGCCAGATTTTAAATGGCTGATGGCAAAGTATTTTTTCTCCCTATTCACCATGAAGAAGTTCCACTAAGTAACGCCACCCACCTTGCATTATTCTTTCTGATTGATAATGCATGACTGGTGATGGTTCACCACCTGCCACTCACGCTTTCAGTCACTTGTAGGGTATTATGTAGTGGTAAAAACATGCAAATGCGTGAAAGTTTATATTACTTACCTAATGAGAAACTATTAAGAATGTCACATAGGGTACAAACTACAAATTCCAATTTTCATCCACCGTGCAAGGAAGCATCTGAAATATAATACAAGCAGTACATGCATTACGTACAATACGGCTTCATGAGGACATGCTTAGATCCTCAAAAATCCACCACCCAATTCTTACCTCTGCTTGTTTGCTTAATCTGTATCAATCTAGCGTGTGCGACTGCATGTATGTACATATTAATGGATATTTATTTTTATAAAGGCATCATGCTGTGAGAAACCTAAATGGTTGTATGATCGCGAATCATTCGAGGAAAGAACGAATGATTGATTCTATCCGTGATGCAGTTTATTTCTCTAATCTCATCTGAGTGCTCCTGTATACCAATGTAAAGCGGGGCCATAATAATTTTCTTGGTGTCGGAGGTAAACTTTTCTGCCCTGTGACCATGTAGAAAGAAAATATCCGGCGTAGAATCTATTAAATACCTACGCGTCACCATCACTGAAGACATGTCATGGGGGAAACACATCAGGGAAATAACTAGTGCAGCAAACCGTAGATTAGGATTCGTTAAAATGGGTTCTAGGCAAATGCGATGAGAGAGTAGTAGAGAAAGAAGCTATTCTACACTTGTCAGGCCTCATTTAGAATATGCCACTAGTATATGGGATCCGTACGAGGAAGGTATGATAAGGGAATTAGAGCGTGTGCAAAGGAGATCAGCAAGCTTTGTTAAAGATCGTTATGATTATTCGTATCAGTGTTAAAAGTTTGATAGAAGAACTAGAACTAGGATATTAGAACGCAGGTTAAAATTTAGGTTAAACCTTTTTAGTAATTTCGAAACTGATTTGTTTACAGATGACGTTAGATGCATGTTAAGAACCCCTGCGTATTCATCTGCATCTACATCTACACGATACCCTGCAAGCCACTGCGAGGGTGTGTGGCAGGGGGTGAAGATCACCAAGCATGCACTACTAACATGCAAACAAGCAACTATAGGGTTTCAATCAACTATAGGGTATTATGCTAGGTTTGATCAGATGAAGAAGATTAGAGAGATAGATTGTCGTACCGACATTTTAAAATGTCATTTTTCCCGCGTACCATAAGAGAGAACAACAGGCAGTGTAGCAAAGGGATAAGTGGGTGAAATATGGTTAGTAGTCTGTCGTGCATGATGTATGTATAAACAACCAATAATCCCTTTATTACTATATAGATACTAACCATCTAGCTGCATTTGACCCTATTATCTAGCATGTCTCCATGTAGTAGCCTAGTTGCACGTCACTAGTGCATGTTTGGTGATCTTCACCCCCTGCTACACACCCTCGTGGCAGTTAGCACGGTATTACGCAAATGTAGATGTATGCAAAAGCATTAGTCTGCCTTGTTGTCTTTGTGTTTGAAAGGTTTCCCATCCCATTGTCTCTAGTAAGCACACTCTCTCCCTAGCTCTAGAAAATATTCAGTTGCGCAAAACATATATTACATAAATTCCCTATGATAGCGAAACATTACCTGTCCAAAAGCCTATTTTTGTATTGAAAAGAAACGAATTTGAAACTCACAGGAGTGTACGCTCCACGTACGTTCGTGCACAGCGTCAGGTTTTGAAATCACAATAATCATTTGATTCATTCAGATTTCAGTCGGTGCTTGCCTGTTGACAGAATGGTTAAGATATGTTTCCGTCACTGTCACGCGTTTCCTGATTAAGTTCCTAACGCCACCAGAGGCGTTCGCCAAAAAGTCAGGCATCGAGTTCCATTACAGCGCGGCCCTCCGAAGGTCACGGATCTTTTTCCCGTGACGTTTTTTTCCTGACGGAATGCGCTTTGATATGATGGCATTCGTAATCTGAATGGACGCCTGCCATGTTGGAGTCTGGATGACCAATTCGGTAGAAAAATCATTATGCCGTCGCTGTTACGTCGTCGTCGCTTTGAAACCCGCCCCGCCGAGCTCTAGACAAGGCAGTCGAGTCGTCAGCTTTCTATTTTCCGAAGGAAAACGATAGAGCTGGTGTGACCGTGGCCTTGCCCCCATGTTGGACAGATCCCAAGGCCGTCGAGAAAACTCCCAACGCGCTTCTTTGTCGCACGACTCATTCATTGTTTGTGAGCATGGGTAGGTACTAGACTTGCCACCGAATCATCTTCAGCCTGCTTTGGAAACTTAGTAGCGGGCAGTTATGCGTTCGAGGGAGACGATGGACAGCTAAGGGCATTTACGCCAATAGGGAGAGTTGGGTGGTTGGATTTGGGAAGGAATTCCCTTAAAGATATAAGGAAGGGTGGGAAGGGTGGAGGAATATACTCGGCCTCGGAATCACATAATTTTAGCGAAAGCTGCCAATGCAATGGATCAATTGCTTCAGCGTCCTGCCGGGTGGACGGTGTACTGAGTTTGAAGTGCTCGTGTCATAGTGCCCAACTGGATAGTACTCGACCAAAACATTCTGTGCTGTGATTTATCAGGTGATCGGGTTGATGTAGTGGATATAATAAAAGCCTTTCACCCCGAGGACCCGGGTTCAACCCCCGGAAGTGGTAGACATTTTTAATTTTCAATGTGTTCCCAACTTGAGCGCTTTGTAGAGAGCATTTGAGTTCAGCACTCCGTCCGCCGGATGAGACGTAAAGCCGTTTGTCCCCTTGACGCCGAATTTCTCTCTGCTCATTTTTCTCCTAACCCAATGACGATTTTATTTTCTCTGCTGTGGGAACCAATCATGAATGGAAAGAAGGAGTTGGCTATGAAAGTTATTTTTTCGGAAATTCAGTCTCTCGTTTTTTTGTCGATTGAAGTGTTATTGTTACAGATTGTTAGTACATACCTGAAAATGGAGGGTGCTCTGTGCCGGCTACGGCAGTGAACCCAATCCCATTACAAATAAGCAAGAAAGCTCACTCATATTCTTTGAAGGTGGTTGCAACCTTGAAGAGAATGTTTATGTAGTAAAGAGATGAAATTAAGTCACCTGGATTTCATTTGTGAAGCTAGCAATTTGAACGAATGTCTTTTTGTTAAACGTACAGATAATGAGAGTAATTTCATTGGAGAAAGAGACGTTCACTTACAATTAAGAACTATTAAAATCTTGTGGAGTTGATACGTCAAGAAATGGTAAAGAGTTTCGGATTGTTGCATAGCAGGACATCGTGCATCGTAGAGGCAAGCGTGATAGCGAGATAATTAGAATATTTGACATTGTCGGGGATGATGAGCATTGGAGAAAATTAGTAAGAGGCACTGAGGGTAGATAACTTAAAGGAGACAGTTTTCCTCGATTAATGAACCTAGGCTTTCGGTGCGTGGATAAATTCCAGTTTTCACTTTCGGGAGTCACCGGTTATGGGGCGTTATCACCCAAGCTTTCGTGTGCATTACAGTCCAAATTACCAGGGTTTAAAAAAATGAATTCATTAATATATTGTTTTTTATGCAAAATGAAGTAGCTTTCAATGAACCTGGAAGCTTGGATAACAAAAACATTCTATAGGCTGTGGCTTCGGAAAGTGACAATATTAAATTTTAAGGCAATAGTATACTGAAACATAAGATAAGGAAGGGAAGAAGTCAGGTGTACAAGTGAGGATAATTGTGTTTGGGATGAGATAAATAGAGAGGAAGAGGGTAATAACTAGCATGCGGGAAATATGCTCTTGAAAGTTAAAAAAAAAGAAATAATGTTGACAAAACATTCAGCTGGTAGAAAATCGGGAATAATCCCGCGATAACTGAACAAGGACAAAAAAATAAATCTTTCCTCCATTTTTTCGTTCACATTTTTGAAATCAGGAAACTTGAAAGAGTGTGTATCCCCTTTTTAAAACTGCTTATCCAAAACAACACGTTTTGGTGAACTCTACTGTACATATCCCAAAACGAGCTCGAACGTTGACACGAGCACTGTGCTTGCTGTGTTCCAGGAATAGATAAATGATTTTTGTCTTGGCAAAGTATCTAACGCATGCACCCTACGGCGACGAGGAAATCATTTTCAAAACTATATTTATTTGCATAGAGCCTCCTTTCTTTTCGGCAAGAGAATACATCAGTTCGATTTGAAGTGTGGCACGAAGACCGCAAAAAATAAAAAGGCAAAAACGAAGTCTGATTTGAAGTGTGGCACATGATTTGATTCCACAACTTGTAGGAAAGCTGAACGAACCAATCTTTGCTGGTATAAATTACTTCACGGATAGAATCGGAGCTACGGAACCGTTCATTCATCAATTCATCTTCAATTTTTTTCCTGTCTGAACCATTCCCACCCTTTATTTTCATACTGCTCTCTACAAAAAAATAAAAATATGCATATTTTCCATTGTTTGGTGGAACGCAGCACCTTTTCTTTGCGTAATTCTTTTTTTTCCGTTGCGCAACATAATTATGCTCTGATTTGGACATCTTGCTTAAGTATTTGCATTTATCGTGTCAGACTTCGCCATGTGGGTATGTGCTTGTCCTACTTCATTGGACAGTTCAACGACATTCAGTCGTCATCGTCGAGCGCTCTCGACTTTGCGGAATGTCTCGTTCTCGATTTGCCCCGCATCGTCTATATCAGCGGTGCATGGAACTTAATGCAGAAGATTGTGACTTCGAGAGCGTCACTTGGTGGCATACGTTGTCACCCTTGAGCTATATTTTAAATGAAATCCTAACAATTAATTTAGTGCTCGGTAAATTCGCCGAACGCACGAAGATATGGAAGAAGAATTCTTTAAAATTTTCTAAATCACATCACATCCTCTTCGATGAATCTTAAATTAATATTCTAAGTTGTTCATGAATAATCCTGTAAAAATTAGTGTAAACTGCGTATATTAGGTGAATTCTTCAATCACTGCCATTCCGGAGAGTTCCCGCAGCCCTCTACCGCCTCAACTGGTGATAATTTTGCAGCGTAAACAAAACTGACGGGTGTCTGTATTGTGGCTGAGTAGTGTATTGTTAGCGAGGAAAGAAAGCCTAGAAGCAAGGTGGTAATTTATTGGCCCTGAAAAAAACTAAACTTAAACAAGTTCAGACAATACTTTCCAAATGAGTGTGCATAAAAGCGATTAGAAATTGCGATTGGGAAAACTAAAATAAAGGATCTATAGCTAAATAAAATATTATTTTTGTGATTCAAATTGTTACTTCATTGCATTATTATATGACTTTTCGTTGCATTTTAAAATTTGATAGTATTTATTTAGAGAGGAATGTTTCAAATATTCAGCTGCGTAAATAATATCCTCGCACGCATAAACAAGGTTAGCGAAACAATACATTTCCATAAGCCTTTCTTCGTACAACTGCACGTGGCTTCCATCAAGGTCATTCACATTCAGTCGAGTTTCTAGAAAAAAAACTTTCGCAATCCAACTCGACTACTCCGTCAATGCGCTACAGGCGCGTCACAAATGATTTCAGCATCCCGAAAAGGAGTGATAACTTTCGACTAGATTTCAATACTCGACTCTCTGTAAAGGATTAGTATAGTAATTACTATAGACCATTACTATAGACCATATCACCGATAAGTCAATACTTCATCATAAGTCGAGAATCTTAATATTAATTTGACGCAGCCCTTCATTTGTTTCTCCTATCGCCTAACCTCTTCATACGTATTTATGTAATTATTATCTTTACTTCCTTCACCACTTGCTCCATTTCTCTCATAAAAGGTCTCCTGTTGTCTTTCCTGCCATTCACTCATCCATTGGCGATTGTCTTCACCTTCTTCTAAAGTTGTCATCAGACTTCTCTCTCGTACCATAATCTAACAACTTTTTCGTTTTTCGACAGATACATCCATTTAATGGACATTATCATGGGTGTTTTTAAGTCTTTTTACGCACTAATAGGCGCTTCAGACCGGGAGGAAAGGTATAAGGATAGAAATGGAAGGGATGGGGGACGCACTATTCTTATTCAACATTCTACCGTGCCACAATCCATCAAAATGTGTTTCATTCAAGCCTGGTGTCGGACAGCGGCGTCGGAAGTGGTCGGCAGGGGGGGCATTCGCCCCCTCCCCCATAATTTGTCCCGGGCCCTTGAAAACTGAGTCTTTATTAATAAAAATTTAATTTCACTGGTTTCTAGCTTGCCTTTTCCCTTCGGACGCACATTCTACCACTTTCATACGCACTTTTAGATGAATTCTAGTCTCTACCCCCTCCTATCCGCAAAAAAATGCGGGCCCTTTTCATAGGAGCCGGGCCCTTTTCTTGAGAGCCGGGCCCTTTTCAAGGTTGGCCCCTCCCAGCAAAAATAGTTCCGACTCCCCTGGTGTCGGATGGGCCTCTAACAATTATAGCCATTGTTACACAGTCCATCTGATGGGAATAAATTACAGGTACTTTTTTGTTTGTAGTTTTGATTAGTATTTACTTTAAGTATCCCCATTCTGAATCACTGCAGCAATTTAAATTACTGTAAAAAGGTTTTATGAACCTCTGGAACTTAGTCTTCAGAGCTGCCCTCTGCATACATTATGTGTGATTACAAACCGTGCTGAAACAATTTCTGTTCATCGCAAATTTTTGTTTCGCGAATAGGTAGAAATTGCATGAAGCCAAGTCTGAGGAATACACGGCATGGTCGAGATTTACAGCGTTTTTATTGCCGAGAATTCGCGCGCCATCTTGCTGTTGATGTGGGTTGATTAACTGTCATTTAACAATGATTATGTGCCTTGTTCACGATGTTTGGGTCTATCTCTCCAAATCCTAGCCCATAAAATGTGTAAAACAACTATATAATTTTTCAGTTAGCTCCTCGATAATACTTCTAAACGCGCAGGTATCAATTGAAAGAATATCAACTTCTCTTTAGTATATCTTTGTTTATTTGAACTTTCACTGATAGTGACAGTTGGATATTTGGATAACCTTGGGCCACATGGGGGTTGCCCTCACGACCATCACGAAATGTTGTATACCATTTAAGAGTGAAACGGAAGAAAGGCAAAGGAAGGTCTCTAATGAGATATGCAAAACAAGAAGCGAAGGATGTAAAAGAAAGAAGTTATATGCGTATAGTTATTATTAAACCGTTCCTTCCCAGTTTTTGTTTTCATTTAAAAATCTTTGTAATATTTTCATGGTAATTTTCCAACTGTACCGTTTTTTGTCTTTTCTCTTCCGTTTTTCTCCGTTATTTTGTTTGTAAAATGCGAAGAACACATATATTCGGCAGTTCAGGTGCTATTTAATTCATGTGTTCAGTAACCAGACCAACATTTACCAAATCGGCTCTTAAACTCGTGCATAAATAGGTACCATCAGTCAATTTCTGTCGAAACTTCCTTAATCGATTGAAATATCGAGAAGTTATCCTGAACTATCGATTGATCTCCTAGCACGTCCGAAGTCAGCATCTCGATAATGGAGACAATTTCTCATAGCTTTAGATTCAAGTACGTTCCTAGATTGCATTTTCATGAACCAGGCTCAGCACTCCGAATAGGTGAGGAGAAGAAGAAGTCTACGCCGTTGTCGAGGATGATCACGATGGATTTATTTTAATTTTTTTTTATAGCCTTCGTTCTCGCAGTCGAATTCCCGAGGGATGTACTACGAGGAAACCCATTACGGGCGGAACATTCGATTATCAGCGACCATCTCTCGACTCCACGGGCTCAATTGGAAACCGTCTGGCGCTGGGCACGGAACGCACACCCTGCAATTCTTTCCAATTGCACCAATGAATCGGGAGTAGGAGAGAACAAATTGAACCCGAAGCGGCAGGACGTGCAGTTCCAATCCCGCCGCGCTAACATCCTTAAGGTCGAGTTCGGAGGGAGGAATCCCTTCCCATCTCAACCCTCTCTTGGGCCTCCAACCGATATTGCGATTCATCGACTGCGAATCGTGATTTCAATGTGATATCGCTCATGAGATACCTGACTATCCATATCAATGTGCGTTTAAAACGTAGCAGTTAACTGCAATACAGCCGTGAGATGCGCGATATATCAATATCGCTCGCTGGTACGTTTTGTCAGCACGAACTTCTAAGCGGCTTTGAGACGCTATCTCTGTTTTGCGGTAACAAATGAAAGCGTTGGCGTCAAAAAATGCTTTTTGATTACATTTTAACGCAATTCTTCAAACAATAAACCCTTTACGTTGCCAACCGTGTTTTAAAGTGTAGAATATTTCCTTCGGGGAGGGATATCATTGTGATTTTATCTAAACTTCCGGTATCAGACATTGTATATCGCTTTCCACTGGCGATTCTAGCGTTGTCCTGGAAATAACTCCATAGGAATGTAAACTTGTTTCTGTTTTGCTAATAGCTCGAACGTTGATTGATAGTGCTCAACATATGTCCAATGTCAACCTGGACTCGCATCGCAGCTGCTTACACTTCTGAGTCGGTCTTAGTAATCGACTGTCGTAGCAGTACACTACTACGTGTAAAAGCACCTTTAGATACTGAACGATGTAATTCTACATCACCCTTTATCATGTGGTATTGTAATTTACCTATATTGTGCATTCGATGTAACTTTTATTTATTTTTATTTATTTATTTATCATTGACCCAAAAACAAAACGTGCGGTCTTTACATCGGGTACCTTAACTGATAACAATGACACAAGAACAGACATCCATGCCCTGGGGAGAGAAAAACCTCCTCGTGCGGGATTCGAACCCGCGACCCTGGGATTGACAGGCAAGGGATTTACCCCGCCGCCACCCGGGCTGGCATTTCCTTTGCTATGCAGTAATTATTAAGAATCGTAAAAGAAACGATCTATGGAATTCACAATATAAAACAATATGCTAAATCAATATCGTATCGCAATATCCACATCCGCATATCGCGTAGACCTAACTCAACTCTTGCGCTAGAAACAATCTGAGGGCACCGCATGAGTATGGATACGAATGTTGTGGATTGGAATATTGATTTGCGACATAGAAAATTACATTTGAATATGTCTTGAATGCGACATATGAACAAGTAATTTCTTTTGATATCGCTTAGCGTATAATATTGCATGTAAGGTTATTTGACGTGTGTATTGCATGATATCGATTACGTCGCACACAGGAAAATCCTTCGGATAGCAGTTTGATCTAATTACCCCCCAATAAACCTTGACTATCCACTTATGAATACGTATAACTACTAATTTCCTGAATAGCTCACACAATTCATGGTATGATTGGCGGTATCATCCATATGGATGTAATCCATGCAATAATCCAATATTACACAACTATAATGGAACACCAAAACATTTCTAAAATTATGAAATATACTGCTCCCAACTACATATGTTTGCAATTATGCTTACTTGTATTGTATCCATGAATTACGAGAGTTATCATTCCAACGAATGTGACAACGAAGACTCATTCAGTTGAGGCATCCCTATTTAATAATGATTGCGTCCATTTCTAGACTGTAAACACAATGGAGAAACAACTGTATAATACTTCACCAAATCAAAGCCAAATCTATCGATTTCATGTAAACAAAATATTTTTGTATATTTTCTGTTTTTCGTTGAAAAGTTGTTTAATGTTTAACACTAATTGGCGCTTCACCTCTCCATCTCGCGTGGCGATATAGGGAGCAGCCATCTAATTACAGACCTATATCCCTCACATCCATTTCATGCAAGGTCCTAGAACATATAATTGTTAGTTCAGTCGTGGGACACCTAGATAGCCAGCATTTATTGTCCAATGTTCAGCATGCTTCCGAAAGAGAAGATCGTGTGAAACTCAACTTGCTCTCTTTTCCCACGATATTTTAGTTTCTGGCGAAAATAATATTCCAGTGGATGCTATATTCTTCGACTTCAAGAAAGCTTTTGACAAGGTGTCTCATAGCAAACTAATTTTGAAATTAAAATCTTATGGGTTAGACAGTAACATTATATCATGGATTAATGATTTTCTGCATGATCGGGTTCAAAGGGTTGTTTTGGATGGTGTTACCTTACCGGCAATTAAAGTCACTTCGGGTGTCCCACAAGGTAGTGTGATAGGTCCACTCCTATTCCTTTTGTACATAAATGATATCCATAAGGTGGTAAAAAGTAAGCTTCGTCTATTTTCCGATGACACAGTAGTATACAGGGAAATTCTATGCCCAAACGGTAAGCAATATATAAATCTACAAGCAATCGAAAATTGGTGTGATACATGGCAGTTAGAATTAAATTTTAAAAAATGTGTAGTAATGATTTTTTGGAAAAAGAATAGCTCTCCTCCTAGCACTTACAAAATAAGTAATAATGAATTAACAACCGTGGAATCCATTAAATATCTAGGAATAAGACTGGCACATGATCTTGCCTGGGGTAAACACATACGTGAAATAATGGGTCAAGCTAATCGTAGGCTGGGATTCATCAAAAGAGTATTGGGTAAATATGACGAACATGTATGAGAAATCAGCTACTTTTCCCTTGTTAAACCTCATTTGGAATACGCTGCCAGTGTATGGGATCCCTACGAAATCGGTCTTAATAACGAACTTGAACATGTGCAGCGAAGATCAGCAAGATTTGTAAAGGGACGGTACGATAACCGTATTAGCGTAACCAGTCTATCAAATGAATTAAAATGGGAATCATTGTCTGATCGCAGGTTGAAATTTAGACTTAATCTCTTAAATAAATTCCAAGACAATATTTTCAGTGATGATGTTAAAAATATTTTGCGGACCCCAACTTACTATGGTAGACTGGACCATGTATACAAAATTATAGAAATTGATTGCCGAACTGACAGATTCAAAATGTCCTTTTTTCCTCGTGCTATTAGGGATATTAATAACGGTAAATGTATCCAGTACGGGTGTAGCAATGGATAACATTGGTAGCTGTATGTTGGTACAAGGACTTAAAGCTAACCCAACTAACAGCATGTTTTAGCATGTATGCTTTGCTATTTTAATTTTTAATTAGAAATATTATGCATGTTTGGTGAGAGTTCACCCCCTGCCACACACCTATATGGTGGCTTGCAGGGTATTATGTAGATGCAGATGTAGATATCGTACCAATATATATTTCATATTGTGGCCGACGTGCTGCAATATCGCGCAGCCCTACGTGTGGCGAATGAAATTAATTCAACGATGGCCTCGGGAGAAAGGATCGTGGCCCCTCGGATTCTTTTGCTATGTCGCCGGACTCAGCAGCGCCCGTTGCCTGCGGAGCGGCCTCTTCAACCCAGCGCCTTCCCTCTCCTTCCCCCCTCGCCACATATCACTTCTGAGGTTACCGTCGTATAGGAGGGAAGGATGGACCCGATCCCCATCTTCTGATCCAATATTCAGGATATTAAGTTACCCGTACACGATAACCCTGAAGGATGATTCCATTCGCGAAAGTCCAGGGTCGTGAAGAGATGAAACAACCATCATGTGATCCCTTTCTCTATCCCAGAATGATAGGACTGATACCAAAATGGACGCAGTGAACTACGAATACGGAAAAAATGCATGTCTTGAACATGAAGCGCAAAATATATATTTCGGAAAAAACATTTAAACGATAACGGACAATAAAAATACGAAACAGGTTTATTGGGAAGCATGTTTGAAAAACTGAGATGATTTATTGGCCAGATGTGTCAGGTGGGTTGTGAGACTGACGGGTAAACACAAAGGGCAAAGGATTGAGGTCGGGTGTGGAGAACTCGAAAATTAAGAGATTTACTCAGAGGTATGGTTATAGGTCCACGCTTATCCAGGGATTTCGCGATTTAAAAATCATTTCCATGTGAAGTCACGGATAAAATTGATGGAATTAGAGGAAATGGAGTTTCTCTTCTGCTGATATTACTGGCTGAAAATAAAACGAATATTCATCATTTTCGCGGAGATAGAAAACTAAACTTGTTCATTCATATGTACCCTTTCACTGGATTACTGCGTGCTCCAACTATCCCTGTCGCGGTACATAATTTTACCATTCTACTCATTTTTTTCAGATTATTATATACAAACATTTAGCATTAATTTTGTCTAACTCAAGGCAATATTTCTGTTCTAGTTCTGCACGACTGTTTCAGTGAAGAGACATTCATTTCAATTTCTTTCATATTGTTTCTACTCGGGCGTATTGGTCTGTCAAATCTGATCTACACGCATTTTCCAAGAGATGTTGGCAGTACGATTGAAGTATTGGCATCTCATAGTTTTTAGCCGATTACTTATTTCAATATGAACGTGTTAGTTAAAGGTGGTCAAACTTACTGCAATTAATTTTAGCTAAAACAACATATTCTTCATGAATAATTACTACAGCCTTAATGAGAAGCTACAAGTATTTTCGATAAATAAAAAAAATTTCTTATGCAAATTTATTATTTAATTATTAAATTATGTGCATAAATTATGTGCATAAATCTTCATACATGCCAGATTATCATGGCCAATGCCATAAATAGGCTCTTGAATTACTTTTGCTGGAAAAATTCGCCACTTTAAATATGTCTCCTAGGTGGCTGTTGAGAATAAAATAAGTTGTATATGCACTGGGTTTGGAGGAAAGTGCTGCCAGCCCGAGGTAATATCTCGGAGAAGCGGCCACGGTGGCTAATGGATTGGACGAGGCTTCAAGCACAATCAATACTCAAGATAAATGCTCGAAACTTCAAAGACGTGAAGGGAGAGATTCGTAAAATTTACACTCAAGTGTTTCCAAAGCCGTATCACTGGCCTTTGAATTTCACCAGAGCTCACATTTGGCTATACGCATAAACCTTTTTCCTCAAAGACCAATTTTCAAAGTCTCATTTCAAATGCGGTAAATTTTCATTAAAATAAATGCATCTAGAAAATTATAATAGATGCGGTAGGAATGGACGAGAAGATCGTTAAGAGTATCAAGAAAGGATAGAATTAGCAATGAAAACAGAAGACATCAAGTGGGATTGAAGAATCAATAACTCAGGACAGAAAAGAAACAGCTTATCTGGTATCTTATGTACGACTGGTAGGGCCTCTACAACGCATCGAGAATCTAAATCAAGACGAGTGGAATCTAGGTATCGGAGAACATCGAAAGATGTTCAAAACGATTGTATAACTTATCGAGAAAATTTTTTGCCTCAACCGACTTCCTCCCCCGCAGCAGCTTTATCGAGACGAAACAAAAATCGTGATCCCTACGTGGAAGCCTAGGCATGAATATCAAGAATAATCCCCTCCATTAGTTACGCTGGAATGTTAAACTGAGGCTAAAGTCACATTATGGTGTAGCAAACATATTTTACAGTTGATCGTGTTAAAATATCGATTAAAAAAATGAATTTCTATAGCTAAGTGTACCGTAATAAACTGCGCATGCAAATGCATGGCTAAATGAATATCAACTGAGGTGAAATGTTTATTTTGTTCGAAGTTTGGATTTTCCGAAAAGTAACTACTTATTTTCAAATGCTACACAAAAGGCTATCCTGTGTATTTTGGGTAATTTTAGGAGGGAAAAAAGTCTGGGAATTGAACTACGAAACGATTTCCGTGCCAAGGAGAAAACATTCTCGCTATTGATGAATTTCCGATTACCAAAAAATGTATAATCAGGAGGATCAATGTGAGCAGTTATCATGCTCCATAATGGTTAATCAAGAATGACACTTGTTTCATTAAATCGGGCTTCAATAAATTCACCGTACACAAGGATAGATCCTATAATCAATGGGGTCGTTTACCATATTTTTTAATTTGCCGAATCTGATAGAGTTTGTAAAATAAAAAGACCCGTATTTTTCCGTTTTTTGATCCGTCAATTATTTCTCCAGTTATAAGCGGCGAAAAACTGATGTTTTTAACCCTTTGGGAAAAGTGGGCGTGGTGCAACCTCTGACGTATAACGGATTCGTCCAATCACAACTGAGCCCGCGAAGCTACTTTGTCTTATCGCAATGGGGGGACACAGCTGACTCTGCCAATAGGACAGTTGCGACAGCATCTGTGCGAGCAGACCTTCCGAGAACCCCCCTCCACTCCCTTCCCTTCCGCGAAAAGCAGTCAAGGACGCAAGGAAAATGACGTCAATGTTATCACAGCAGCTTTTTCGGTTGGCGTCACCTTTTGCTTATTTTAATTTTGATTTATGAGTGAATGGTTGTGGTTAGACGATTAATTTGTTTCACTAAAATTCGTTTTTAGTTCCCATCTAACGATTTCGTGCAAAAAATTGCGATTTTGGTTCCGAGTAAATGTTGGAAAACGTTATAAGAAACCTGCTCAAAAGGTTTATGATACCGCAATGTGCGAAAATCTTACCAATTAAAAATTTTCTGGATCATAAATCTTAATTTAGATATTGGCATTGGATTGGCCCGGAAAAGCCGTATATCAATACCCACAACAGGAGATTATTTTCCTTAAAAAATATTTCATAGCACCAGATCGCCAGTCACCTCTGCAGTCGAAAAATCTTGCGTGCCACTAACGCGATGGGCGATTATATTTGATATGGTTCTAAAACCTATTAAAATAACAGAGTATTGAGATCGAGCAATCGATTACTGTGCTCGAGTATTATCAAGCCTCTTCATTAAGGCGTGTTTACACGTAGCAGTTGACTGCTATGACAGTCAACTGCTAACAACTATTACGCCTCACTCGCATGTGTAATTAGCAACTGCGATGCGAGTTCAGGTCGATACTGGACACATGTCGAACACTATCGATCCACGTTCGAGCTATTAGCATAGTTGAAGCCCGTCTACTTTCCAGCGGAAATGTATCCAACACAATCGCAACAATCGTAAACGTTTAGCAATACACGACGGAATTTGGATATACCTAATAACAAGGATATCCCTCCCCGAAGGAAAGATTCTACTCTTTATAGAATGGGAACAAAAGATAATAGTCAATTGCAATTATTGCTTCAAGAATTTAATGAAAATTTAAGCATCAATCACTATTGCAATGAAACTCTTTTTATTTGTTGTGGCAACGCCTAAATAGCGGCTTTAAGCTGCATAGAAGTTGGTCTGACGCATCGAAGCATTAGCGATATAGATACATCGCGCATCTCGCGGCTGTCATGGCAGTCAACTGCTACGTGTAAACGTTGCTTTACTTCGCGAGTCGTCATTTTCGCGTGCGTGACTGAAGTTCGATGGCGTAGGGCAAAATCCCAGCAAAACTAATTCGTGGCTAAGAAGCCACTTCGCGTTTGATGACATTCATAAGTGGCTCATACCACTTGTCATGGCCAACAAGCTTTAAGATAGTTAATTGAGCTTTATAAAGTTATGTACGCTTTTACCACAGTTTTTAACGGTTTCAATAAGAACGGCAATAAGAACGCTAATGAATGAATTGTGGCGTTTCCGCAAACCGCCAAAAGGCGGGGAATATTTGGAGAAAACATGATTTATAGAGCATTAAGGATATATGAAAAATTCCCGACGGCAGTGAAGGGTACACGCACTCCATTTTAAAGCCCGGTGAGCGTCGTGAGGTTGAAAAGTGAAGACGATAAGGGCAAGGAGACAAATAACCGGAACGATCCAGTTATCGAGAATTTGATAAGAGTACTTAGTGGGGATATATGGCAAAAAGACTTGACCAATTAGCAAATTGGCATGAAAACGCGACGCTATGGGGATATGTGAGGACGGGAAAGTTACTTTTTCGATTTTTAAGGGATGGAAAATCAAACAAAGCAGTCAAAATGGCTGATAATCCGTAAAAGCTGCTTAAGTTCGGACAGACGGCGCTTTATCGAAGTCGTATTGCATGCTTTTTGTGCGTTCAATGTCCTGGGGAAGAGTGTTAACTTAAACGTGTTTGCAACTTTAACAAAATGCAGAAGAAATGCGCTTGAATGAATATAGTGTAGCTATTTATGGTTTTAAATGTTGGCTCTATTGGAATGAGGATGAGGATTGGATCGGAAGCTTTTTGGTGCATCTATCGCTACAGTTATTAGTACAAGAGTACATTCCACTTGTAGCAGAGCTGACTAGGGAACGAAGTTGCAGAAGAGTATCATCGAAAGAAAGTTTTTTTCCAGCACTCTAATTAATTAACACTTCCATCAGTAGCAGCTTTAACGTTGCCTAGCTGGGTCCGTAGTTTTAGCTCTAAAATTGTCGTCCTAGGCTATCCCCTATTTCATAGTGTAGTGGTGTATTTAGTAGTGAGTGTTTAGTTAGTTAGTAAGTGAGTGTGTTAGTGTGTGAGTTTTCTGTGCCTGCTGTGGCTGTAGTCCCTGCCATCCCGCGAGCGTCTGCCGAGAGTGTGTGCCGATAGCGATAAGTAGAACTAAACCAGTATCTTTATTACTTTTATATACTGAGATAAATACAAATCTTCCACTATTGTTTAACATCGTTGTGGCTATTCCATAGTTAGCGTATTTACGTTTCTTATTTATATTTTATCATCACCATAGTTTTGTTATTCTAAGTATTTCTCAGTTATAGAACCGTTCATTATAATCTATTGTTAACAATATATTTCTAGACTTCACTCGGCTTTAATTTAACTTTATTCGTTCTAGCTACACTGCATTACTTATTGTTTCATAATATCCGTGCTTCCGTACCGCTGTTAATCTCCGTGATATATATAGACTTGTTCTCCTACAAGTGAATTTCTAATTTAATATTATCTTATTGTTATTTATTCATAGTCCTGTGTAGAACCGTATAATCCATCCTAACGTGTAAGGTGTAATTTGCACTTGTGTTTATTATTCATATACAGTTTATAGTAACTCTGTAGTTTGCGTAACTTATTTTTACCTAGTAGATTCATATAGTTGATCTTTTTATCTCTTATTGTTATTGAACTTAGTTGGTAATAGTTTTTTTTTAGATATATTTATATTTCCTTGACTAGTGCTTAATATAGTTCGTCTTTCGTTGATTTTTTAGTAGTAGATATTTAATACATTTACTTTAGCTTTATACACATAAATTTCATTTATACATATATAGTTTATACT
The DNA here is from genome assembly GCA_933228895.1 of Platycnemis pennipes. Taxonomy (NCBI): domain Eukaryota; kingdom Metazoa; phylum Arthropoda; class Insecta; order Odonata; family Platycnemididae; genus Platycnemis; species Platycnemis pennipes. The sequence goes on along the minus strand of OW121850.1, from coordinate 38,434,109 downwards.
AACTCTGTAGTTTGCGTAACTTATTTTAACCTAGTAGATTCATATAGTTGATTTTTTTTATCGCTTATTGTCATTGAAGTTGGTTGGTGATAGTTTCTTTTGATATATTTATATTTCCTTGACTAGTGCTTAATCTAGTTCGTCTTTTTCGTTGCTTCTTTTAGTAGTAGATATTTAATACATTTACTTTAGCTTTACTGTTGACACTTTTTGCTTCATCTCTTCGTAATCGCTGGTTTTGCGCATCCTACAGCCTACATTCCTCTCGTATACATTCCAGAGCTCCCCCCCCCCTTGTGCTTCCCAAACCTCAGCCTAACCAAGGTCAACCGTGACCCACCTCCCATCGCGACTCCCTACCGAGCGCTACCCTTGCAACCACTCACCCGTGTAGTTTTTTTTTTTTACCTGAGTAGTTTACTCCTAGTCCCTGTTCCCTTTGGGTTAATTGTCTTCTGGTGATAATCTGTGGTCTGTATTTGCTTGCTTGCTCGTTTCTTCAAGAGGCTTGTTAGTTATTCATTAGTGTGTAGTAAATAGTAGATTCTTTTACCAGATAGCTCCGCTGCGAGTCTAAGGGAGAGAGATAGTTAGAGTTAGATTAGGATGACTCCCATTAGGTCAATTGTCAACCTCTTCCGTGACTCACCCGATAGCGAGCCCTTGCGGGCTCGAGTCGATGAGCTCGAGAAGACGGTGGATAGTCTTCGCTCTCTCGTGAAACGGCTGGTGACTACGTTGGAACGGTCGAGGGGGAGTGGGGGTCGGCCAAGGCCTTCCGCACGCGTTGGTGCGGGTGCGAGCCCTTGCACTGGCGTGGGTTGGAGGGTTGAGGACGTTCCCCGCACACCCGAGCCTCTAGCGGAGCCTACCTCCGAATCCGGGGGAGAGTGGGAAGTGGTCCGTAGGAGGAGTCGTGGGGTCACACTACACAAACGGGAAAATGCAGAGGCAGAGGCTGAGCCTTTCCCCGTTAGTAATAGGTTCGATGGGCTGGCGGAGGTCGGTGCATCGAACGCTCCGCCTCGGGAGACTTCGCCGACTGGGAGTCGGGAGGGAAGGGAGGGAGTATTAGTGATAGGTAGCTCCAATGTCCGCCGAGTAGCGGACTCGATGCGTGCCAGGGCCCGTCGGGAAGGAGGTGGTGAATCCCGAGGGAAAGGTGACGAAGAACGGGTACGTTCCTGGTGTATACCAGGAGGTACGGTGCCCCAGGTGACGAAGGCGTTGAAAGCAACGGTCAGTGCCACTAACTGCTCCAAGCTGCACGTAGTCGCCCATGTCGGCACTAACGACGCCGCGAAACGGGGGTCCGAGGATGTAATGGATTCCGTAAGGGATCTATGCACCGAGTTCCACCGTGTTCGTGGAGGTCTGGGTATCGATATGAGGCTGACTATATGTAGCTTGGTACCTAGGACGGATCGGGGGTCGATGGTTTGGAGCCGAGTTTTAGGCATAAACCGGAGACTCCGTGAAGTCTGTGGGAGCGAGGGAGCTGAGTTTTTGGACCTCGGGCCGGAGCTGGAAACGTGTCGGGTGCCCCTGAATCGCTCGGGTGTCCACTACACGGACGAGGCATCGTCTAGGGTAGCGAGTAGGATACTGGAGCATACACGTAGGGTTTAGCTCTGGTGGTAGCCCAGAGTGCAGGTCAATCCGCGGGGGAAAAATCGTGCAAGAATTTGACAGAACATGCAGAGTAGTTTTAGAAGGTCAGAGAAAAACACATGGAGAGAACGAATATGATAATTCATCAAAGGTAAGAGGTAGACCAAATAGTTTGTCCGTCAAAAAATTATCGAGGAAAATTTTAGTTGGAAAGGAGCACCAAGAGAGAAACAGATTGGAAGAAAAAATTTCAGTGATAGTAGTGAATTGTCGTAGTATAAGAAATAAAGTAGCAGAATTTCACCACCTCATAAAAAGTACTGATGCAGATATAATCGTAGGTACAGAAAGCTGGCTTTCGAAGGACATATCAGATCATGAAGTATTTCCGAAGTGTTTTACAGTATACAGAAAGGATAGAGTAAGCAGAAACGGAGGAGGAGTTTTCATAGCTGTGAAGGACCCGTATGTCAGTAGAAGAGAACTTATTTCAGAGCGAAATGTAGAAAGTATTTGGTGTTCCGTTAAAAGTAAAAGTAGTAACGCAAAACAGATATATGTAGGTGCATATTACAGGCCACCGGACGCAGACGTCAATTCTATAATAGAGCTACAGTCAGAGATAAGCACATTACTTTCTGGGAAGAATGATAGAGGAATAATAGTAGGCGGAGATTTCAATCTCCCCTCGATAGACTGGAATACGTGTAGTTTCATTGCAGGAGGTAAGGATAAGGAACATTGCGAATCACTGTTGAACACCTTTACGACACATTCTTTACAACAGCTAGTAACAGAGCCGACCAGGGGAAACAACATTCTAGACTTATTAGCAACAAATATACCCGAGCGAGTTCTAAATACAGTTACAGACACAGGAATTAGTGACCATAAAATAGTGCATGCGAAATTTATTGTAGGCGTTGAAAGACATTATAAACCAAGGAGGAGGGTGTACTTATTTGGCAAGGCAAATTACGACGGTATGAAAGAGGAATTAAGGGAAGCGTTTAATGTATTCAGCGAACAAAGCAAAGGATTAAATACAGAGGATTCGTGGAGAGAATTTCTTGAGGTCACCCGTAACGCTGTTCATAAATACATACCAAGTAAATATATTAGTGATAATACAGAGCCAAGGTGGTATAACGCGGAGGTTAGGAAATCACTAAAGCGACAAAGGGTATGCCACGCTAAGATGAAAAATGCCAGACGGGGTCTATCGGTAGAGGAAAAAAATGAGCTAGTTCAAAACTATAAAAAATCGAGAGCATTAGCAAGGAAATCATGTCGGCAAGCGTTATCACATTTCAAGAGCAAGATGTTAGGAGAATATTTAGATAGCAATCCTAAAGCGTTTTGGTCATATGTGAGAGAGCTTCAGGGAAATAAGTCCACAGTGCACACACTTAAAAATGATAAAGGAATCAGAGTCACCAGCAGTGTAGAAAAAGCCAACACTTTAAACACCTTCTTCCAAAGTGTATTCAACTCATCGTCACAAAACGCAGTGGAACCACCGCCGAACACTTTCAGTGAGCAAATGCCCGAAATAAACATTTCATGTCGCGGAATAGAGCAGCAGTTAAAAAGCATAAGTAAAAACAAAGCACCAGGTCCCGATCAAATTCCTTCCAGAGTTTATAAAACATTAGCTTCTGAAATAGCCCCCTATCTAGAAATAATATTCAATAAAACACTAAAGAACCACACAGTACCCAAGGATTGGAAAGTAGCTAACATTACACCTATATTTAAAAGCGGTGATAGGGAAGAACCTAGTAACTACAGACCCATTTCACTCACGTCAATCTCTTGTAAGATATTTGAGCACATAGTAGTCAGTTCGATCATGGGGCATTTGGATAGTCAGGGATTACTCATAAACAGCCAGCATGGGTTCCGGAAAGGTAGATCTTGCGAGACACAATTAGCTTTATTCGTACACGATATTTTAGTCCACGGCGAAAGCAGTACTGAAGTTGATGCGATATTTTTAGATTTTAAAAAGGCTTTCGATAAAGTTCCTCATGACAAATTAATCTTGAAGTTAGAGAGTTTTGGTATAAATAAAGACGTTGTATGTTGGGTAAAAGAATTCTTAAGTGGGCGAGAGCAGAGGGTTGTCATAGATGGTATCATGTCGGACACAATCGAAGTCACATCGGGAGTTCCCCAGGGTAGCGTAGTAGGTCCGCTTCTATTTCTTTTATACATAAACGATTTGGGTACCGTAGTTAGTAGTAACCTTAGACTTTTTGCAGACGATGCGGTGGTGTACAGGGGTATATCGAACGAAGAGGACACGAAATCACTTAGCAAGGATTTAGATGCAATTCAAGAGTGGTGCGACAAATGGCAGTTAGAACTCAACCTTAAAAAGTGTGTAGCTATCAATTTTTGGAGGAGGAATAATTCGATAGAGCGATCCTATAGAATTAATAACACGAAGATCGAAAACGTTGAAACCGTAAGATATTTAGGTGTAACAATCACTAAAGATTTATCGTGGGGAAGACACATAAGGGAAATATGCGGCCGAGCGAAGAGAAAGCTAGGATTTATAAAAAGAGTACTTGGGAAATGTGACGAGAAGACAAAAGAGCGATGCTACTTTTCACTAGTTAGGCCTCACCTTGAGTATGCAGCCAGTGTATGGGATCCTAATGAATTAGGTTTGATGAGAGAACTAGACAGTGTGCAGCGTAGAGCAGCTAGGTTCGTCAAAAGGTGTTACGATAGGTTGAGTAGTGTATCAGAATTAATACAAGAATTAGGGTGGGAATCATTATCAGAGCGTAGATTAAAGTTCAGATTTAATCTATTGCAGAAATTTCAATCGGATAGCTTTACTGAAGATGTTAGGCACATATTGAAAACACCAGCGTATTATGCTAGATTCGACCAGATAAATAAGATTAGAGAGATAGATTGTCGTACAGATAGATTCAAAATGGCATTTTTCCCCCGTACTATAAGAGAACAGAATAGGCAGCATAGGAAAGGGATAGGTAGGGGAAATATTTTAGAGTATTCTGTAGTGCATGATGCATGTATTAACCCCTCAAATACTATAGATACTAACAATCTAGTTGCATGAGACCCTTTAGTTGCTTGCTTGCATGCTAGTAGTGAATGCTTGGTGACCTTCACCCCCTGCCACACACCCTTGCGGTGGCTTGCAGGGTATCGTGTAGATGTAGATGTAGATGTAGATGTTTCCATTGCCATGAGAGTGCTTTTCATCCATAAATTCCCCTAAATGCGCTTGCTGCTGATGCGGAAATCTCTTTGATGAAGCCATTGTCCAAATAATACGATGGATTAATTTTGCAGTTATTGTGGCATAAACTACCGTATTCAACCTAAGATTTCATCTACATCTACATCTACACGATACCCTGCAAGCCACCGCGAGGGTGTGTGGCAGGGGGTGAAGGTCACCAAGCATTCACTACTAGCATGCAAGCAAGCAACTAAAGGGTCTCATGCAACTAGATTGTTAGTATCTATAGTATTTGAGGGGTTAATACATGCATCATGCACTACAGAATACTCTAAAATATTTCCCCTACCTATCCCTTTCCTATGCTGCCTATTCTGTTCTCTTATAGTACGGGGGAAAAATGCCATTTTGAATCTATCTGTACGACAATCTATCTCTCTAATCTTATTTATCTGGTCGAATCTAGCATAATACGCTGGTGTTTTCAATATGTGCCTAACATCTTCAGTAAAGCTATCCGATTGAAATTTCTGCAGTAGATTTAATCTGAACTTTAATCTACGCTCTGATAATGATTCCCACCCTAATTCTTGTATTAATTCTGATACACTACTCAACCTATCGTAACACCTTTTGACGAACCTAGCTGCTCTACGCTGCACACTGTCTAGTTCTCTCATCAAACCTAATTCATTAGGATCCCATACACTGGCTGCATACTCAAGGTGGGGCCTAACTAGTGAAAAGTAGCATCGCTCTTTTGTCTTCTCATCACATTTCCCAAGTACTCTTTTTATAAATCCTAGCTTTCTCTTCGCTCGGCCGCATATTTCCCTTATGTGTCTTCCCCACGATAAATCTTTAGTGATTGTTACACCTAAATATCTTACGGTTTCAACGTTTTCGATCTTCGTGTTATTAATTCTATAGGATCGCTCTATCGAATTATTCCTCCTCCAAAAATTGATAGCTACACACTTTTTAAGGTTGAGTTCTAACTGCCATTTGTCGCACCACTCTTGAATTGCATCTAAATCCTTGCTAAGTGATTTCATGTCCTCTTCGTTTGATATACCCCTGTACACCACCGCATCGTCTGCAAAAAGTCTAAGGTTACTACTAACTACGGTACCCAAATCGTTTATGTATAAAAGAAATAGAAGCGGACCTACTACGCTACCCTGGGGAACTCCCGATGTGACTTCGATTGTGTCCGACATGATACCATCTATGACAACCCTCTGCTCTCGCCCACTTAAGAATTCTTTTACCCAACATACAACGTCTTTATTTATACCAAAACTCTCTAACTTCAAGATTAATTTGTCATGAGGAACTTTATCGAAAGCCTTTTTAAAATCTAAAAATATCGCATCAACTTCAGTACTGCTTTCGCCGTGGACTAAAATATCGTGTACGAATAAAGCTAATTGTGTCTCGCAAGATCTACCTTTCCGGAACCCATGCTGGCTGTTTATGAGTAATCCCTGACTATCCAAATGCCCCATGATCGAACTGACTACTATGTGCTCAAATATCTTACAAGAGATTGACGTGAGTGAAATGGGTCTGTAGTTACTAGGTTCTTCCCTATCACCGCTTTTAAATATAGGTGTAATGTTCGCTACTTTCCAATCCTTGGGTACTGTGTGGTTCTTTAGTGTTTTATTGAATATTATTTCTAGATAGGGGGCTATTTCAGAAGCTAATGTTTTATAAACTCTGGAAGGAATTTGATCGGGACCTGGTGCTTTGTTTTTACTTATGCTTTTTAACTGCTGCTCTATTCCGCGACATGAAATGTTTATTTCGGGCATTTGCTCACTGAAAGTGTTCGGCGGTGGTTCCACTGCGTTTTGTGACGATGAGTTGAATACACTTTGGAAGAAGGTGTTTAAAGTGTTGGCTTTTTCCGCCAAGATTTCCGCCAAATCGCACAATATGCCAGCGAGTATTTACATTGATTAATTGCATTAACTCAGGATTCCGTGGAAAAAGGATCAGAAAACTCTGGTAGAAAATTTAAAGGAAAGTCACTCACCAGTTAATTGGAATAATATTTTAGTTCTAGGAAAGAATGTTTACGGTATGCAAGAGAAGAAAAATCCTCCTCTTCAAATGTCTTTTTGAACTTGATATTTCTACAAAAATATGCGCCTCGTTTAGCTGAATTCCAACACGTAGAGATTCGGCACGTCCAAGGATTAGAAGCGTGAGCTTTTCCTGAGTGCGGTATTCACATATCGTCATGCAGCAAGCTCTCTTAGAGGTCAGAGGAAGGGCAAATCGTCACGTGATGAAAAGGGAAAATAATCTCTTCCCTAGCACGCTCCTTCCTTAAAAGAACATTTTCAAGGCAGTGGCCACTCGTTCTGCGACCGGCCGGTACTCAGCAAGGAAGCGATCTCGAGCTACCCCCTCCGAACGGCGAGAAATTATAATACCAATCAGAAGACGCCCGAGAAGTTTGCTGCCGACATGGAATCCCGTCTTATCCGAGTACGTTTAATTAATTCTGCTTCCTATTTCTCTGCTTTATTCAATGTTGCGAGCAGTGGTTTACTTTTTATCAAAATTTTTAGTTATTTCATATATGCATGAATATGTACGTATTGGAGAATCGTATTGTTTTAACTCAAGAGTATAGAGTGTTGGGGTACCGTTTGGAGGTCCCAGGGTCTTAGGGTTGACTTCCGGTACGTTGGGTTTACTTCATCAATCTAGGTATGCATTTTTAAATGCAGCAGATTAGTCTAGGAAACTAAATGCGCCACAGAGACAGGAGCTGATTACCCCTAACCTGATGAGTGAATTTCACACGCCGTCGGACTTACTATCCTACTGCCAGCATCTGTTCACCCTTCGAGTTAAACTCGGTGGTGATTAATATGTTTGATGGCTTCAATTTTGCTCATATTCTGAACTCTCTCAGGTATGCTTAGGTAGATTAACGACATTTTCTGTGCAGTCGACTCAAACTGTTCCAATTTCGGAACTAGGGATTGTCTTTTTCTTCGGAATTTTCTTCGGAACTATGAATCTGCTCGGCCTTGATTAAATCACATGGTGCGACGAATGACGGCCCAATAATGTTCAGGAGAGACAATTCGACAATTGATATAGCATTTTGATCAGTATTAATGTCTGTTGAACGGTAAACATTAACAATCTCTGCCAGGTTATTTCACTTCGACGGCATGATAAATACGAAAAATAATAATTTTAAATTATTTAAATTTAATTTGATTTTCATTGTTTTTAAATTTATTTTTCGTCTATATCAGCCCAGATTTCCAATTCTCAGATCTAGGAAACCGAAAGGTTACACGTGTGAGATTGAGATATGAGCATAAAATGAACATTCCCCCTTATATTTTTATTTCGGAAAATAGAGTAGTTATTCGGGTGAGGTGACCGACGGCTTAGATCATTTAGGAAAAGTACGCTATTCGGTTGAGGTAGGTATTTTTTAGGGAACGGAAGTGGAGAGAAACCAGGCGGTGGCATTTACGTCCTCATAACGAAAGGCTCTAAGGGGTCCACGGTTAGATGACTCATCAAATGGATGAAGTACTGACGCTGATGTGCTCTCCCCACAGCACCCAAGTGGGGAACCGGTTTACCAATGAGAATCTATGTCATCGAACCAACCCGATCTCTTACTGAAAAAGCCAGTTTATTCCGTTTGAGTATCGTCCACCACCAAACTGTGGTCAAATTGATGCAGAAAAATAGCAGTTTGAAGTAATCTTGGAGTGTAATCCTTTCAAGCACAGTTATCGACGAATGGGGATGAAATCAGTGAGAACGAAAATGCTAAATTTATGGATACTTCTGATATCCTGTACTTGTAAAGCGAATTTCGGAGATGTCGGCTCCCGACGTAGGAAGCTTTAGTGGCGCAAGGTAAGGCAAATAATTTTCGGATGTATGCCGAATGTTGCCTGGTAACATTCTCTTTATAACTTAATTATACTTTAAACAGCTCGACCTTTCGTGGCCGCTTCTGGTCACTTTTTCACGAAAAATAAATGCCCTCAGCCGATGTTACTCAGTATTTATATTAATAATGAATAATGATATTAAATCAGGCTAAAAACCGCTGTGAACATTCATTTCCCCTACAAAAGTGGCAAGCAGAGATCACAGAATGTCGGGATGAACCTGACAGCACGCGGCATGTACCTACCCGGAAAATCTTTTGCCATACCATATTGACAGCTGGGAGCGTTGTGTAGTATAATCTTTGTTGTGTGCCCTCCTTCTGTTGCCACAGAGGAGGGGGAGTCGGGCAGCGGGACCCCAAGCAGCTTTCGTTTGAGGTTCGTCTGATGAGGAATCCGATTTCCATCTCATTCTCCATCCCATCTCACTTATCTTTCTCTCGGTCTTATCTCAAAATATAATGAGTGACTGAATATTGAGCAACGCAATGAAGAATTTCTTGTTGTATCCGAAGAGTGCGCTTGGGAGCGATAAGTACCTACTGCGCGAGGTAATACCGTCGCTCCACACGCATAGAAGGGCACGAAGGTAATTATAAGAATCTTTTGCAAAGTAGCCGTTATCCGTCACGGCACCGAAGGCAACATTACCTACCTTCAAAAGACTCAGCGATTTATTTCTATACTCGTGATTCTCATTCATTTATCATCTGTCCTTATCAAAGCATGCTCCATTGGAAGTTTTTTTCGCGGAATCAAGTAGTATCTCTCTTTGCTCTTACATATATTGACGAATATTCACTGAGAAAGCGGAACATATTAAAACATATAATTCTGAATTTAACAAGCTCTAGGAGATTCCTCACCCATTTTCAAAACCCCTGAATGAGTTTAAGGTATCAGTTCCGTGTTAAAGGAATCTTAATAATCTTCTCATAAAGATCATGCTAGATATTTCGTCGAGTATTTTCTTATTTAAATACTTCCGCTAGTACTTCGGGTTTCAGCTTCAGTTTAAACGGAGCTCGAGACAGCTGATGAGAGTTTTGGAATCTCTGTTGCCATTTGTTTATCATCATCTTCCCAGGACCTATCTCGTCTTATTTTTTGGCATCAGATGTGCTGAATACGGCGATGATATCCCTCTGCGGGGGCCGAGGGTTAGAATTCAGGTAGTCTAAGGAATTGTTTGTTGGAATCCCGGTCTCTTCTTGATTGTTCACTGAAGAGCATACTAAGGTACAGTACTCCGTCATATATGGGACGTTTAACCGCTGACCCCTTGTTGCCTTACATTGAGAGAAGTTAATATCAGCACCAGGTTTCTCTCCACCTTTATTTCATTCCCCATGAAATATAACTTAATTAGACTACCAACCTCTTCTTGTTATCAATAACTATCTTACCTATCCTATGGAGCAAATGGCCGTCTTTCCCCTGCAAGAACTGCTTAACTGCCAACTACAACCGTCCTAATCGGAATCTCCTCTTTCTCCAATAGATTCCTATATTGCCAATATATATGTCCACAATATTTCCTAACCTAGTTTAAATAATCATATAGTACGGAACGTTCTGATCTAACCTACCGCTCATGTGCTCAACTTCGTTGTTTTTCTCGAGGAAGAACTTCTAAGCAGTGTCATCGACCTCTATGTGCGCAAAAACCGGCATAATTTTGTGGTATTTGCTTTTGCAGTGAGGAAAAAGCTTTGTAACTTGCACGGGTAAAAATATTTATTATACGTTCAGGTTTCAGGTGATGATTTCGATTATTCGATGATACGGGGTCAAATAATATTATTATTTGACCACGTATATTATATATTATAATTATAATAAACAATTTCAACTGTGGAATTTGCGAAGTTTTTAACCTTACTGCGCAGTTTTGAATGCACTCGATGCCCGCTCTCATGTTCTCGCCTAGATCACGCGTGGTGTGTAATTTTCCTTCCGACTGCAGTAACGATGTATTTTTGGACGTTGATTTTCTCTTCGGAGATTAATCTATCGCTGTTTCGCACGTGTAAACTCTCACAGAGAAGCAGTCCCAAATGGTTCGTGTATGAGATAATCCAGCAATGGTTGAGAGCCATGTTCAAGGCCTCGTGCGAAAAAGGAGCAAGTAGATCGGTTGCGAAAAAGGCTGTGCGGTCACGGGGCTACTTCGCGTCGCGGATGCTTGCTAAAAACAGAAAGTGCGCGCGCTGTAGCGTCAGTTTTCGCCGATGCCAGCGCGCTCAAAACGACCGAGGTAGCTCGCTCGAAATGGAGATCACTTTCTTATGGGAATGGCATGGACATATCCGATCAACTCGCTAAAGAGGCTGAGAGAAACGAGCGGCATGGAGTTACTTATTTCTCAATGCCGTGCGAAATATTTTCGAGTACAAAAAATCTTGCTTCGCACATTGCTCACCGTCTCGATCTCACGCCTTCCCAAAAATAACGCGCTTGCTAAAGGAGCTTTCGATTTGATAATGAAAAATGCCTTCAGTGTTAAGCCGGGCTATCATCTCTGGAGTTTTTTTTATAAATAAATGTACAGTGTTTGCGGTCTCGTTAGATAATATTAAGTGGCTCTCATTGAAGACAAGAATTTACGTTCAACTAATGGAAGACCGGTCTGCTCTGAATACCTTAATGGAGGATTAAAATACTTTCTGTTGTTTAATAGCGTCCCTAAACACATGTTGTGTCGAGCTTAAAGTATATAATTTTCGTTCTCCTCTACCCAGTGAATTTAATGCCTCTTGAATTACCTGAGTATGTAAGTACGGAATATGTAATCCACGAGGAGAAATTGAAATGTTACCTTGGAGAAAGGGTTTCTCTCTCGTCTTCAACGAGGGAATTCCTTATCATATTCACAGCCCTTTTCAGTCCCTTCATGCAGTAGGGAAAGGATAAAGGTTACCTTACTCCGCGTACCGAGAATCATATATCCCTTATGGCACTAAAGACGCCTATTACCTCAGCCGTTGCTTTCATCAGGGACACAGTATTTTTTTGCGAAAAAACTAGTACCACCCTAATACACTTTCTCTATGTGTGAACAGCGTGAATAGTACGTACGTAGGCTAGCGCTATCTTAAAAATTCTTATATTAAACGTAGATTCCATTCGTTACAATCGTGTGTGATGAAGGAAGATGAGGATTCATGTTTATGAAATTCCTAAAGTTCTTTATAAGTTTAAATTATTTTTGACCGATAGATTCTACGTTCTTCTATAGACAGCGGGCTTTTTTTTACTGAAAATTAATCACGAATTCTTCCCTAAATATAAAATCCTGAAGCCCTTTTTTATTTTTTCTTCGTGTCAGCATCTCGTGAAATCCCGCATTGCGCCTTTTTTTACATGCGAAATAATATCGAATTGCTCAGGCTGGTTATTATAACATTTCTTGCTTTGATGCATACTTACCCCATATAAATACCAAGGGAAATGTAGGTATCTTTACCGCATGGATAGCCCATTGGATCAAGAGTTAAAAAAGCTTATAAATGAAGTCTCATTTCTCATATTGTATTGGTAAATGTGAATCTTTGAAACTTTGAATCCTTCAATCGAAAAAATATCGTCTCAACCATAAGACGCATGATTTTTTGTTTCCAAAGATTTTTCAAAAAAATTTAATGGAATGAAAGCTTTTACGCGACCTATGCCACCTTTTGTATTTTTGTTAGTGGGCGGCGACAGAGGGTGGATGACCCTGGAGAAAGTTAAGACAATCATTTCTATTTAATGAACATTTTTAGTGATGAACGAAGCGATAGAAGGCGTATTTTCTCTTATTGTTATTGTCCATGTCACATACCTATTTTGCCGCTCTTCGTAGGACACGTAAAACTTAGTAAAGCAATAATGTGGGCCTAACCTAACCAGTCATTGAATAAAATTGTTGTCCTCATCGCATCGTCATATTTTTTAAAGAAATATGCGCATTTAGTCTCTTTCGTACATCCTCCCATTATAGTTAATTCTACTGCAATATTTGTGTGAAAACCAACTGGAGATGTCCGGTAATGGAACGACATTCCAGTAAAATAATATCCGAAAGCATGTTTGTCTTTTTGATTCTCTTTCAAATAGATAGAATGGGAAAAAAAAGCATTTTAGTGATCCAATGCAGAAGCTGTTTTAACCTATTTCAGCCAAATTCAAGACCAGGTTACAAATAATTGAGAATTAAATCGTAAGAGCCCTCGTTGATTCGGCCCTCACTTTGTGGAACCAAACTGTATTGCCGCCAAAATCCATTGACGTCGTGTTTCCTACACGTTAGTGTAATAATTTTGGACTATGTACCTAGTTATTAGTTTGTTATTGCAAAATTGGTTATTTAGCATTATACCATGAAAATCAAGCCATTGCTGTGTGTTTTATTTTAACAATGTTATTACATGTTTTGCCACCGTTATTTGTGGCCTGTCAAAAGTTAGACATTATTCATATGGTATGAATAGCGTATAGGTGGCTTTCTTTCTTACTAAAGATTGCATTTGCAATCTCTACAGTTAAATATATCCCTTGAGTTATAAATTATGTTATCACGAAATCGGACGATGTTTACTTTTCTTATGTGCCTCCAGTCTTTAAACTGCAAATTCCCTGTCCTTATTTATCCTTAAGGAAAGGAAATGGAAAGCTCTCTCCGGGAAACATCTAAAACTTCAAGAATGAGATCAAGTGGTCCAAGCTTCAGCTGTGCAGAGATTATCGAATAAGAAGCATTAGGTCTCATCTTCAAAGGGCTTAAGCGTATTAAACAACGCCGTATGAATTTCCAAAAACACCATCCACTTCCTGTACGACTGTTATGTACAAAATCTCTCTTACGTAGCACATTCAGTTCATAGTTTCGTTTAACCTTTACGGTACCTTATGCCTACCGTGATTATGTTCAACACATATATCTTTCGCAGAGATAACTCTGTTTGCCCAGAAGAAAAATTTATTGACCATTTCAGTTTAAGAATTGAGTTTTATGTGCTAGGGGTTATATCGAATCGTCAAATCTAGGAAAATACAGAAAACATATTTTTTAAGTGCACCACCTGTGCCTCAGTTGAGACTTGAAACTGCGACTTTAGGGTAGAAGGGCCGGCCTGTTACTAATCTAACTACTGGAACTGGCTTAATTAATTAATTAGGATTTGGGTATTAGTGTTAGGTCAGCTCTTGTTCTCCGCAACAGGGGAAACAATTTCACAATATCCGCAGAAATATTCAAGGAACTCTTGAGTTTCAGTTGCAATGGTTTCAATAAAATTTGGAAACAAGCGCCGATTGATAATGGAAATTCGATGAATATACGAAACATAATGAGTGTAAGTATAGAGTGTTAGCATGGAAATTATACTTAATAAATGGCGTTAGTATATAACAGCGTTTAAGTTATTTCTATGCCTCATAATTTAATGTCTTTATCAACTTGGATGTTGAGAATGAGAGGAATTATGAGTTTGAAGAGTTCATATTTTTTAGTGTTAATGTAATATACTGAAAGTGGGCGCAATTCCTCGGAATGTGATGTAATAGGGTTTAACAGGAAAGTGGTTCTCCATCTCTCCAAAGGAGCAATAAGAGGCGGTGGAGGTAAATTGCAAGAGTGGAGGAGGAAGAAGATTATTTTCATCTCAATGGCGGGAGAGAAATTATTAGGAAAAGATGGAGGAAACCTTGAATGGGAAATTTTCATCTGTTATGCTGCAACATTTCAACTTTCTCAACGATTTTGAAAAAAATTCCATCCTTGAGTTAGTTTCTTACCTTCCTGCGCAATTTTTTTTCAGATTTATAGATACTTTGACTGCTCAGGCTAAATCGTACAATCAAACCTAATTTAATCATGATCCTAATCCTCAAAAAAGCACAAGAGATATGCCTAAGACGTGACTCGAACTCTCGGGTAGTCGGATAGGCGCGTAACTGGCCTAACTATTGCGATCAGCACGAAAACATGTCAAATAACGTAATTTTTTTAATCACATAGGCACGTAGTTTTTTAATCACATAATTTCAGATATTGACTTTTTTGCAGCATGATTTTACTTTGACCCCAATATTATGATCGTGTTTAGATTTCGCATGCAAGAATTCACTGAGGGGATTAATTTGATAGACGATAAAAATGTTTTTTTCTGTATTGTTAACACCTTCCTCTCATTCCGATACCTCACGGGTGAATACGCTTGATGTGGTGGCTAGCGTACAAGCCTCCTATCATGAGAGCCCGGTTTCGAATCCTCCCAATGGCAGAGCTTTTTCATTGGTATGCCACTCCCCATTTGGGTGTTTGGGGAGTGCACGTCAAGGTCAGTACTCCGATACATCATTTTTTCATTTACTATATCACCGATATCATCACCTTTTTCATTTACTCTAGGCTGTTACCGACACCGGGTTTGTCTCCTCCCATTCTCCGCGCCCTGAAATATTCCTATCTCTCAAATTCTGAGCTTTCAGGCGTGATTGAGTGGAAACGTAGTATGATAGAAACTAGAAAACTGAGCAACTTCCTCAGAGAAAAACGTTTATTGCGACCGAGTTTCGCTTTTTTTCCGCAAATGTACATTTGTATAATTCTTTCCCACCCCTGACTCCCTCACCGTATTTTCCAAACCCTCAGGCACTGAAGATATCCTAAATGGAGCATATTTTCTGAGCTGTTGGTCGGCTCACTTGAATAACTAAAATAATAACCTATCACCGGTCAACTCTCGCTGTCCACTTTTGGCGGTAAATTTTCAGAAATTAAACAGTCTACCCAAAACAGGACAAGCATATAAGATGGGCGATGGAAAATTTTCTTTTTCTCTTCTTCTCAGTAGAGACGGAACTCTCGAAGGCCTCTGCGTGTTTGATGTAGGAATGCTTCGAAGGCCACCCTGTCTCCTTGAAGCGAGACGAGATGCCAGCGCCCTCACGTCCAAGACGCTTGGTCCGTCTCCTTGACTCCCCCCAGGGTCGATCGCTTTGATGAACTTTCTCGCCTCCCGGTACTTGCCGGCGTTGGACTGAAGTCTCAATCAGTGAGCGCTGTGCGATATTGATTGCACATTTACCGGCCGGATGAAGATTCACGCGTGACTTTTTCTACTGCAAGACACAATTTTTCCGCCGTCATCGCCAGCTTTACCTGACGTTATATAGGGGAATTCTAGAAGGGAACTTAGCGTTGTTTAGCTGTAAAAACTGCAGAAAGTATTATCATCAGCCCAAAACACAGCTTTCCCAAGCCTAACATTTTAGGCCAAGGAAGGCATTGTAATCTGCCTAATTAAGTGCAACTCTTTTGCCATTTAACTAATATTGACTTAGGTTTCCACTGATAATTGATAGCATAAGAATTCCTTAGATACTTACCAAGTATTGTTTTTTCTAACAATTGCCTTTAATCTCGTTTAAAAAGGTTCAAAATGACCTTAGGAGTCGAAACGCCTTAAAATATTTCTACTACTACTACTACAAGTTTCATCATGATCATTCATCTATCCTGGGATTGATTTGACGCGGGCCTCCACTCGAGTCTCCTATCAGCTAGCCTATATTTATATAATTCTCCTTTTTATATCCTTCATTACTCGCTCTAAATATCTCGTTCGGGGCTTTCCTTTGCCATTCTCCCCGTTCACCATTCCCTCTAAGAATGTCTTCAATAAACTATTATGTTTCGATATATGGCCGTTTGAGACATGGTGGACTGATGAAGACAATCGTTGAAGGAATAGTGAAAGGGAAGAATTACAAAGGAAAGAGGATTAAATCAGAAATTATTAGGGAATTGGTGGGGAGAAGAATTGATGAGGATAGCTGGATGAAGAGGAATACAAGTTAGGAAAGTATTTAAGGCGGTAGGAATGGAAAGGGAGTTGATCGGAGAAATTCACCAAGAAAGTTACTCGAATTTTCTCAAGAATCAGTGCCGAACTCTCTCCACTCCAATGGCTTGGTTTTAAATTTTGACGATGACAAAATCATTCAATGAAATTAAAGTCCCTACTTTAATGCCGTGAGGAGAGCATTTCGTGTGTACTGCAACATTCGTCGGTTGGAACGTTAAAAAGAGTATCTCTTGGTGCCTTTAGTCAACAATAGAGTAATACCGGCGCCGTATTTCCTTCATCCTTCCCCTTTTACAAAATTGCTATCCATGCCCAAGTACTCCTCTATATTTAATTGCGTAAATAACCTTATGAGTCGAACACCATACCTGACAACAACAAAAACAACAGCAAATTTTTTAGTAATGGATGGGAATAATTTAGCAAGAATTCTCTCACTCCGTGATTCAACCCGAAGGTTGGTTTGGATATGTGACGGTAGAGCACACCCCGGACTAAGCCACAGGTGTGTGAATTTTCACACATTCAGGGTAGGGGGGCCTGTACCTTTCCCTGGGCCACCTCGCACTTCCGAGGATTTTTCGTTCGGGGGCGTCCAAAGGCTTCACGCGGATTTGAACCTGGGACCCTTCGATAAGTAGCCAAGTGAGCACTACCCACTAGGCCACCACGCTCCCCTATCAAGAATTACTGCGCTAATAATGTGCGGATTTAAGTTCCAGTGGTGTGAGAATAGCCACAACTCACGTCCTAATTTTCGCGATGACTCGTTGAAAACGGAATATTACAAATGGCATGCCATTCCCTAAAAATGGCGTTCCTTAGGAAACTATGTGAAGGCCGTTTTCCACCACAAATTTTCTCTCTTCGGGAGTGGGATGAAAATTCTTGAAGCGTGTCAAAAAGCATGTGTTTGTGATGCTTAAAACAGTCTTGGGAAAGGATATTCAAGGAATTGGAAAACAGCGGACCCAGGAACAAACTTCGAAGCCTGGTAAAAATGTACAACTAATCTCATTATTGAAATTGGTAATTAGCATATCAATTATTATCATGAAGAGTTGCCCTTTCGCTGAACTACTTATACAATCTGCCATCTTAGCTCAACTAAATGAGTACGCGGAGGATTTAGAACCGCTGGGATTAAAGTCTCGGTGAAGAGTTATGATCTCTGCTTCCAAATCACCAGAAGCAGCACCATAGGATAACCAACTTAGATGAATTGGTAAAAATCAAACTATAGGTTTAAGAAAAAACGGCAACTTGGAATGTAGTTTCTCTTTCGTAATGTAAAGGGATTCTTGCAAATCCCACATCACTCTCAGATATTAAAGCTGCCAAAATCCATGTATCCATCTCAAAATTCTCATACATCCTGAATATGATTCCTCCTCCTCACAAAATCGATCCTTTGTTGACGTAAGGCTTTACAATATTTCTTGCTTCTGGGATTTCTCTATTTTTGAATTTCTTTGTATTTGGCGCTTTGGCATAACGTGCCCAATCCAGCTATTTGTTCTGTTGCCGACGATGCATTTCATGGATCTCGAGTCGATGCATTTAGCCGGTGCTTGTATGAAAAGTCATCAAGGACTGCTGGTTCATAAACAAATGAAAATAATAAAATTGGTCAGGAAAAATATAGAGTAGCTCATGACAAAAGTAGCAATTCATCAATTAGAGCAAGTAGGACACTTCTTTTTTACTTAATCAAGAAATAAGACGAAGGGTAGCAATAATGAAATTCTGTCGATAATTTAACAAGTATAACAAGCGTTGACCAATAGAAAATAGCTAATGATCTCAATGAAGAGCATAGAGACCATTATCACAGAAACACTTTGTAAATGTCCGCAGTAAGTTTATTTCACCGACCTAGGTTACAGTGAGACCTTGCCATTATTAAGGTTTCGCTGAAACCTAGGTCGGTGAAATTAACTTATTGTGAAAAATTAGAAAGTTTTTCTGTTAAAATGCTATCTGTCACACATTTCCATAAATTATCGCCTGATAATTTAAAATCTGCAAGAGCATAGGTTCCAAGGGAAGGTTGATTATTAGTTTTGTCGTTGGTATATTTGGATTCAAGACCTAGACGCTGGTAATAATAATAAACATTTATTGCCGTGGATTCATTGGTACTTTAACATTGATAAATTAACAGCTGAAAAATACAACTCAAAGATCCTGAAATAATATACATTAAATAAATACACAAAATTGTAAAAGAGGATGTGTGGAAAAAATTGGAGTCTTTCGAGATTAGAATGTGGAGTTGAATGAGAGTGCAGTACAGTGAATGTACATAAGGTAATGACGTATGAAATATTTAGAGCTATGGGGTTAAAAACAAACTTGCTGAAGGGAATTAGATAGAGGCAAACTGAGTTTTAAACAAACAATTGGGCAAATTGGATGATGTAGTTCGCAATCGACGGTCGGAAGCTGGATGAGCTAATAAGAGGGAGGGAGAAAGACAAGGCATTTTGAATTGCATGACGCGATACAAATTTCACTATGAGAAGAAAAAATCCTCTAGGGAAGGAATGACCCGCAAAATGTCACACAGGGCAGAGGGAATCGGAAAATACTCTAACTGGTGGAAATTTAATGGGCGAAAACTCGTTGGCTACGATCCATTGTTCGAATCTGATAATACAAAAAAGACATTGTGATCTTTAACATTCTGTACGGCAGTCGTAATCTCATCCTTGCAGGTGACGTGTGTTGGGAAAAGTGTTTTAAGAAAAGTAAAACTAAGGCACCAGAGTAGTTAACAAACTGGCACAGATAGCCAGGTCAAAACGTTACCGGCTCGGCAGTCGTAATCTCATCCTTGTGGGTGACGTGCGTTGGGAAAAGTGTTTTAAGATAAGTAACTAAGGAACCAGAGTAGTTAATAAACTGGCACAGATAGCCAGGTCAAAACGTTACCGGCTTGGCAGACTTTGGTTGCGGTTTTTTATCTATGTCTACTAATGTCTGATATCTATGTCTACCTGCAGGCCACCTCAAAGGTGTGTGGCAGGGCGTGAGCTATCACGAAACATACACTGAAGTTTGTTTATATTGCCAACCTAATGACTGATCACCATTAAGATCATGCAAATACACTCACTACAAATTCGAATTTTCATCTAGGATACAAGGAAACATCTGAGAAGTGTTACAAACAGGCAATACTTATACTAGGGGTTCATACAGTCGTGCTTATATCCTCAAAAATCCGCCGCCCAAGTCTTATATATGTTTGTTTGCTTGACCTGTATTTATCTAACGTGTACAAATGCATGTTCATGTTAGTGGCAATTTATTTTAATGAAGGCACCATGGAGTGCCTTAGCATGGAATGTCTTAGGTTTCGACGGTTTCGATCAATCTCACCTCAAGCTTTGATATTATGGTCATCTATAGATTAATCTTGGTGTTGCATTCCGATAAACCGCGTGATAATAGTTCTCTATTACCTTAGCAGTTGAAACCACTTAAAACCTGCAGCTTAAATATGGATTAAATGTCTTGGAATTGGGTAATTGTTCAATCTAGAAAGATTAGTTAACTAGTTTGTAGCATGGTCCTGACCGCGGTGCTGTAATTAGGATTTGTGCCGCAAATTTTCTTTTATTTCGGCGATCGAATTAATTAAAAGACAACACTGATTAGTACATACCTTCAAAACAGCAAAATTTTGGGATCACTTTCTCCTGAACTAATTGTCGGTCTCATGTCGCCATGGCGTTGAATGAAGAGCAAATGATATAAATTTGCTACGAAGCTCATCATTATTACTTCCGGGACATAGCTGTGAAAAACATTACTCGATTTCAATTCTTATCACATTTATAGGATGCAAATTATGATGCTTAACCTTCAAATTTCACCAAATGGCTCGTTTTTTTTTGCTGCTTTTTCCATTCTTTCTTTTTCGCGGATGACAGCTTGCGATGGTATGGAACTACAAGGCTGGTTAGTTTTCACAATTCATCCACGATCTCCCTTGAATGCCACACTTCTACAAATTTCTAGAAACTGGTACAAGCTCTACTTTCCACCTTACGTCAGCCGAGGGAAACTCAGCGTATATGTCTGATATGTCTTTCCAAGGTCGCTGTTGTGCAACCGATCACGGTGACTTAACGGGATGATTCATTGGGCATGCTAATAATCCAGAAGAAGGAAAGGGGTAAAAAAATACTTTCAAATCAGCTGACTGCTGCTCACTCACGCAGGAGTCCAGGCTTTATCTTGCATGCTACGCAATTTGATTGTTGCGGTGGATTTGTATCATTCCCAGATCAATTATTTCCCAAATGTTACGTGAACACGCAAACTGCTTCAACAGCTGTAATTAATGCTTATCAAACTACTGCCACGTAAGAGACCAATCTCCTAGCAATTCTCAACAAACTGGTGGGTTAATCATTCTACTAGTCACACCATACCTCTCATACTGATTCTGTTATATTTTTTACCGTTACTGCAATCGTTTAAGACTTCCGAACAGTATTATAGAATTTTGAAATAAACGTAGAGGATGCATCATATTTCAAAATCTCTTGTGATTTTCATCACGTTTCTAGGTTAAGGAATCGATGTATATCCATTGGCCGATGTTATTACTTCCCATAAATAACTAAGGGCCACAAATTAAAAGGGCCATGCCTATTGAAATCCATTAGCTAATACTTCCATTCTCAGAAGATCTCCGGTAAATCATCATGCCTTTAAATACGTTTAATAACGACTTGGTCCTCCGTTGTCCTCTTATGAAACTCTTTTCGACAATTTGCTAGATCAATTGTTTCCCGGATATGTTTCCCCAGTGACATGTCTCCTGTGATGGTGACGACAAGCTATTAAATTGAATCTCGAAACAAATGCTGGTGAACCAGTCCTTACCTAGTTTATTCCAATCTTTGGGTTTCTCAACCTCTCTTTGCAGTTCGGTGTTGTCGCCCTGCTCATGGCTATGGCAGGTGACATCGTGTCTGCGGAGGACCAAGAAGGATACAATGAACCAGTCCGCCCAGCCTGTGGTCCAAACTCATGCGCTATAGTCCTCTGCGCTCGTGTCGATACGGAAAATTGCCCTCCCTCCGTAGGAATAATCAATCCGAGAGGCGGATTCTGCGGCTGCTGCCAGGAATGTGTGCCGTATATACGTTAGTATCTGAGGAGGAATTTTACTCCCTCTTACTTTTCCTCTTCGATTGGCGATTCGCTTTGCAATCTGTAATGATTTAAACATAAGATCAAGAAAAAGAGCTAAAAACCTACGCGATTGTACGGGCATGTGAAATTAGCATTTCTGTCTGATTAATCCGTGAGCTTTTATGCTCGAAGTTGGACTCAAAAGCAAATCACGTCTGCGCTTCTTCATTGCAGAGGAAAACTCTCCGTGTCCCAAGTCATGCGGAGATCCTTACGCGCCGAGGTGTGCTCCTGGATATATCTGCAAGGGTGGCTTCTGCAAGTCGAGGGGTTGGCCGTAATGAGTGGCCATTCTGTTTTACTTCAACCTTGCCGTCAGAATTTTGGCATGAAACAACTCATAACCCTATTCTTTCATCGTTCCGGTATTTTTGCGATTGATATTATATCCTTTGTTACTTAATTGAATTTGTCTTCCTCGTAAAGCTAGTATTATTTTGTATTTGATGAAAAAATCTAAATAAAGATTTTTAAAAATTGTTGAACAGGAGAGTTATTTTCTTCGTAATTTTATAACAGTAATAATAGTCGTTTAATGCTTTTCCAGACGATTCACGAAAGCTTCGAGCGCATAAATATTAGATAAAATATAATTTAAAAGCGAGAAAAATGGTAACTTTCTACTCTTACTTCTTCTTGCAAAGGCAATGAATCATACGGATTATAATCCCAGCCAAGATAACAATTTTTACTCTTTTTCAAGATATCCACAGAGAAAAATCATTTGATTGAGACGGTATATACTTGGAACTCAATTTTTACGACATCGCACCCATTGTAACTCCTCAAAATTTCTTATAGCATAAAAAAACCAGATGCCAACAAATGTCTTGGAATTGAAGCCCGCGAAGCAGTCGTAATTTATCGCACAGTGTTTTTTTTTGTTGAGGACAAAGGCAGAGATTTAAGCACACTTAGGCCCAGTTTTCTAGGATCCGGTTGAAGCTAGGCGTTAGTTTGTGTGTGGATTTGTGTGTATTGCAAGGTAATGTATACTTTTAAAATAGTGGCCCTCATACTTATGGCATAATTTCTGGTTATTCCGAGCCTCATGAAATGTATCAGTTAGTAAAAGTGGCCTAATTTGGGAAATAGATTTTTCACGACGTCAATCAAGTTCTATAGAGCTTTGAACTAAACATTTGTAAAGTCGTTAACTTAAAATACTCAAGCTTGAGGAATCGCGGAGAGAACCGAAAAAATGAAAAGAAAGCTTGCACAAGTAATTTGATGTCACGTAATCAGTACCGTGAGCTGTAGAACAAATCATTTAGCTGTAGAACAAATCTACACCAAAGACTTTTCCTTATCGACACAACCATTCATCCCTCATAATTGCTATTCTTTCCATTTTGTGGTAAGAATCACATCCTATTATTTTCTTAACACCTATGAGATATATTTTTCTTCGGTCTTTCTCTGTTTTTGTGTCATGTACATCTCAGTTTTATGATTGCACAATAAATAAGACGACCAATATTAGGGTAATTTAAGCTTCTTTCAGTGTGCTTCCATCCTAATAATCAAATTTTCGTTTTTATGTGCTTCTCCATTAGAACACTTCAATATATATACACATGTTGCCCTCCATATTGCCGCAAGAATATGCATCAGAAGTCATTAGCCGTTAAAAATGACGTTTTGCGGAAAAAAAGAAATAAACAAATTAATTTGGGAAATTAAAATTAAATTTGCTTAGTATTATTTTAAGAATTAGACTTTAGGTTTACGTTGGAATCGTATATTATGCGAGAGGAAACAAATTCTTTCATCTCTCCGCCCGATACTAATGTCTCTCAATCATGTTTCCATCTGCCTATTCCACATACGTAGTGCAGAATTAGAAGAATGTCCTCCCAAAGAAGAATTTCAATCTCGAACTCGTTTCATCTGATTTTTCAAACAACCTCTAAAAGACACTTCCGAACAGTTCCGGGCAGTTTAAACTTCTATTGAGATCAATAGAATCTGCTACACACCAATTACAGTGAGGTGCTTTCTCATTATGCAAATGATATCATAAAGCGTGGACGAGCCGTTGCAAAAACGTGCTAATACAATCACTCATTCCGAATCTTTTGCATTTAATCAGGTTACCAAGAGGTGTCTATCGGACCAAGTCAAAATCGTTCACGAAATATAATACTTATTATTGGGGTGGGCCTCATCTGTTGCATTTTTATCCTCACAACTCTTCAGAAAAGTTTAGAATCGGTCCTGGGACTGAACTAAGGGTTTATTATGTCGAGCATATGCTCATTCAAACATAAAAATACACCAATTATAAACATATGAAAGGTGAATATATTGCTAGCTGTTTTGAATAATTGGAAGTTTACCTATCTTACCAAAAATCAAGTAAATATTTTTTCCATTCTAACAGTCAATCAGGTTTGTGTACAAAGAGTAATCCTTTTAAGCTAAAACAGTGATATCCGGAATTAGAAAAAAATATTTCTCATTATTTCCCTCAAATATTACACATTATCGTGATTCTATATTTACGAAGGAAAAACGCCTGAAAAAAGTTCTGGATATACTCTGGCGTAAGGAAAAGAAGGAATATTGCTATGTAATGGAACACTAATGACATATAAACACATCATGAAGTCATTTGCTATATCTGGTCCGTTTCGGTTTCATATTTCATGATTCTATCCACGCTGTCTAGATTTTTATTTATACTTGAGTCATTCGCCTCGGCCAATCAGTCTCGTGACTCCTGTATTCAATTTTATTTCATGCTTCAATTTGATGAAGTCTTCGTGGGTGAGACGCGCAGAAAAATTGCCACAAGAATGGAGAAGCAACTCTTTTTTACATGCTTTTCTTTAACTCACGCTTTATCATAGATCCAATTCCACCCACCTACCACTGCATTTATTTATTTTCTTTGTGCTTGGCCAACCTGAGAACTTAGCGGCAGTACACCAATTTGGACCATAGGATTTAATGGAAAGATATTAAACTTATTTGGAAATCAGAAAACTTTTCGGATCAACTAAGTAAAAAAGCCACCGAAATCCGAATGAAGAAGAATAATTTCAGTCGTGATTCTGTTTATAGCAATACCAATACTTGTAATCCAATAGTGAAAAGCTAAGCCTTAGATCAACTGTCTCCGAAGACAAAAATCGGCTTCCGACCAATCTGTAGTGATCTAGAAAGGGTATTTGGGAAAAAAAACAAAAAACAATATATTCAGCAATAAGACGCACCACATCCGCGGGCAAAGAAAACAAAATATCCAAGAAGAAGTAATGAATAATGACTGCGGAAATGAAAGCATTACGGAATATCAGAGGGAAATTACTCGGAGATATAGAGAAGGGTGACGGGATGAAGTAGAATTGTGAAACCGAAGTGATTATAGTGTGTGAGGGGAGGATATTCATTCTAAAAGTAGCGAAATGTGCAAACTTTGTATCGCATTTCTTAGAAGTGTCCATAACCACCTAAAAGTCCTGGATGCTGTCCTATCGTTCACTCAGGTGACAGGCTGAGCTGAACCTTAATATATAAGCTGTAGCTAATACGCTCTCTTAGGTAAAATGTTAAATGTGTAAAAATTCCCTAGATTTCCCTCGATGCGCATTGAAATCGAAAATTACGGCTGAAATATCAAAAGCTGATTCGTTGAAGCTACGAATTCATTCGAGTTGGTGCTCTTTGAAACAAGATCTATGGGATTGGACTTACGCGTGGGCAACTTCATTCCTAGTCCATTCCTTTGATACGAAATCTCCTCCTTTGCAGTTGGGAGTTGCGGTCATGCTCATCGGATGTGCTGTGGTGTCAGCCTCGAGGTCATCTGAAGACACCAGCATTCACTGTGAACCTGACATTTGCACAAGAGTCCGTTGTGCGGGGGCAAATGAAGAAAATTGTCCTCCCTCAAAAGGAATAATTGATCCCCATGGAGGATACTGTGGTTGCTGTTCCGCATGTGTACCGTATCTCCGTAAGTACAAAAATAGAATGTTTATCTTTCTTTTTGGTATTTCTTTAAATCATCCAATGTGGCCGGATATAATGGGGGCGTTTACTCGAAACCGAAATTTTATGCACGAAATTGTTAGATGGAAACGAAAAAAGAATTTTGGTGAAAAAATTAATCTTCTAACCACAATCATTCACTCATAAATCAAAAATAGAATAAGCAAAAGGTGACGCCCACCGAAAAAGCTGCTGTGATAACATTGACGTCATTTTCCTCCCGTCCTTGACTGCTCTTATGGGAAGGGGAGGGAGTGGAGAGAAGTTCTCGGCAGGTCTGCTCGCACAGGTGCTGTCGAAACTGTCCTATTGGCAGAGTCAGCTGTGTCCCTCCCACTGCGATAAGGCAAAGTAGCTTCGAGGGCTCAGTTGTGATTGGACGAAGTCGTTATACGTCAGAGATTGTACCACGCCTACTTTTCCTAAAGGGTTAAAAACACCAGTTTTTCGCCGCCTATAACTGGAGAAATAATTGACGGATCAAAAAACGGAAAAATACGGGTCTTTTTATTTTAAAAACTATCATATTCGGCAATAAAAAAATATGGTAAACGACCCTATTCTTTTCATTAACTTTCACGTTTTGACCGGGCTATGAACCCGATAGGAATTTTATTGGGGTTGCTGCTATGATGACGTGCGGAGAGCGTTCCAAATTAAGTTCCTCTTCCTCTGGATGGCATGTAAAGCCCGGTTTTTCTTGACACCTATTGCAAGAGCAGGCTAATACAGAGGTCAGATTTCTTTCCACCCATCACGACCAATCTCATATTTAACACTCTCCTTCCGGGACGAGGCGCCTTTAGTGGCGTGGTAAAGTTAAAATCGCTAAATTAAACACTTTTATCGCTTGATATAAGATGAGGATATGTAGCAAAAGCATGGCTACCCATCCTCCGGAACCGGGTTCGAAACCTTGTAAAAATTTCTTGAGATATCCTCTTGAATGTCGAGTGGAGATAGCCCGATTGTCGTTCACCGTCCGTCGGATGGGACGTGAATCTCCGATCCCATTGGTGCATTTTGTTAACACAGACCAATGCTAGAGTTGGGATGTATTTACACTCTTCCTCCCAGCCCTTCCAAATGTTAGTGTTGACGCTTATCTCTCACTTATTAGGCGTCAATAAGTGCACATAAGTGTTATCGTTCGTGCATATAAGTTTGACGGTCACATTGCGAGGACGTGAATTTCCTAATGGACTGCTTGAGATGAAATATTCTTGGTCTACATTTGACGGCGAGAGATGTCAGCAAGAAGAAGGGTTCACCACAAATAAAACACCGCTACTTTTATTTGTTGCAGCGCCAAACTCTCACTGCACCAAGACCTGCATAAATCCGTACGAGCCTAGGTGTGCTCCAGGATATGAGTGCAAACGCGGTCGCTGCACGTTGGAAGACTGTTGAGAAGATCCAGGCCAACTACATCCCAGCTTCCGCTGTACAACAATATTGCTACTGCACCCGCTTCATGTCGAATGGTTACATAACAGTTTGATTGTTAACCTAATAAAATTGATGATTATTCAAAATACTCATGTAATGCACTCTTTCTAATAGCCAAAACAGTTGGTAATTACCTATATATAAATGTGTCATACCTAGAACTGTCTTCTATATTGGGAGCAGATACATCTACGAGTTCCTGCGCGAGATGATGTGGTTGGGGGTGTTAAGTCACCAAATAAGTAAATGTATTTCTGTTGATAGTATGCGTACGTGAGCAGCATCAAACTGAGATTCTATTGTGGTCAAGAATAATGCTATGTAAAAATGTATCCTATGATCTTTTAGTTTGGCAGTGTTATCCGACCAAGTCATTCCACAGTGATGTAAGCTCAATTCGTTATCCTAGGGTGTGTTGGCGGCGGGAATATTATATTTTATAAATGGCCACAATCCCGTGGATTTTTTAGGAGTGTACGGGGAGCATTTGTAAGTGCTGCTAAGTTAACAAGTTTTTTTATCAGATTAAAAGCAACTTTAGGCCACCAGAATTCATGCCTACCTAACCTGTTATCACAACGTCAATTATGATGACCTCTTATTGCTCGTGAGAAAGAAGTTATTCTTATTCTAAATATCATCTATACACATCATCAGCCTTATTAAGTATGTACTACGGTGTCGGTGCGAATAAATCATATTGAATCTGCTAGGCCTCGTCAGACCGGCGATCTACAGGGAAGAAATTGGTAATGGTTCCATTAACAGAGGAGAAATGTGAGATGGATATACTTCCCGATCCGCCCCATTAACGTGGCAAGTAGCTGGCATGATGCTTCGATTTTAGGTTCTACGAAGTTTAAACAGCTTGGAAAATTTACGTAGCTTGGTCATTTAATTGTTTCTGCGTTCAGTACTATTCCGCAGTATGTGAGGTCCATTGTTCGGCGCTCAATAAACGGTAGACGAAAAACGTCATGGGATCCCATCATGTAAACAAACCTGAAAGGTTGAGGAAGGAAACCACTTGAATATTGTAGTAAACGCTGAAGTTGAAAACGCTGAAAAAGCTGAAGTTTACTCCTAGGAGATTAGAATGTATTGGAAGAGGCATTGGTGGCTGGCTGGCCTATGGATGACAATAAAGTCAGAATTGGGGCGCTTGAGAACGATTAGGCTATCTTTTCCGCACAAAACTGCGTTTCTCACGGCCTCTAAATGGAGACTTGCATGTGCATTAGAACATTTTAAAAAAAACATGAAATTGTGCCCAAATTTTACCACAGAGGCATCAGTTAATCTTCGCAAGGATATTTAAGGGGGTTATTAATTATTATTTCCCTGGGAGTTTATTTAATTACTAAAATTGATTCGAATTTAAGCAATTTAAACGACATATTTGCCCCGATTGCGTATTTTTGCACTTTCACATTCTCCTGTTTCCTTGACTAATCTTAAAAATCATTCTGTTGTTCATCTTACTAATCTAAATTTTACCGCGCGCAAAAAACAATTTCATCTGTACGAGTATCGCGAGTAGCAAGCCAGCATGTCCCCGTACTTACCAAGATGGCTACTGGCTTCTCAAATCAGCTGCGATGCCTCCTCCAGTGCATTCAAACCTCCTTAGTATACTCTGAGCGTGCAGTCCGTATCTGAGGAAATATTCCTTGATTGTAGACTATTTTTGCCTTAGATTATATATATATTTGTAGATGTTTATGAATTTCCTTAGATTATGTTTATGAATTTCCTTAGATTATGTTTATGAATTTCCTTAGATTATGTTTATGAATTATTCTACAACAGTTATCGATTTACAGATTTTACTGCTGAGTAGTATAAATATAGATGTAATACTGAAAGTTCCGTTCCGTTGAAGGATAACAGAAAAAATTTTCTAATGAAATATGGCAACCACAAGGATTAAACTGTTAAATGTCTGCCTGATTTCCTTAATTTTGTATCCTCAACACTGACAAAATTGCTAAATTTAACAAAATAATCATTTAATCGGCTTAGTATAAACGCTTGCATTAGTGATATCAGTAAAGTAACTATATTTATCTCACGTATTCGCTTGAGATAGCTGGCGTCTAGTTGGTAGTTTACCAGTCCACTCATATTATCTACGCGTCCATGAACTATGTGCATTCGCCTAAGCGAGTGCATCCTTCCCGCGGAGTTCGGGAGCATAACATAGCGCTGTTTCGCCTTCGCTTGTTTTCGCAATCCGCGGGACAGTGTCCGCTGAGGTCGTTCATCGCCCGGCACACTCACAACAAACAGCAGTGTGGGCCTCGAAGCCCCCTCCCTCCCTCTTTCTCCTCTTTTCCTCATCCTACGTCGATTTCAACAGGTTGCCGGGGGGTGTGAGTTACGCGCAGAAAGAGAGGAGAGAGAGTTTCGCGTGGAGGGGAAGAGTTGGGAGAGGTCTCTGGGAGGAAGGAAGGAAAGGGTGGGTGGCTATGATAGGGCGGAGGGAGGAGCTGTTGGAGGGGGAGGAGGAGGTTTAACTCTGCAGACGAAGCGAAGGTTAGGCCGGGAGCGAGGTGGGGTGGTCGCAGCGCAGGGTAGGGTGAGTGAAGTTGTGACTCCCGATTGCCATCAAAGGGGGCTGCGGGAGTGGGGTGGGGAGGGCCCTGTCGGTACAAAAACATGAGGGACCCCTCCCGCAAGCAGCAGTTCACGTCGAGTTCCGAGAAGTCCCGCGAGGGAAGGTAGTGCGAAGTTTACTTCTCCGGAGACTCCGTTGGTCGTGTTCCGCGGTCACCATACGCTCGCCAAGTCCAACGTTTCCCGGGCTGCTGGTCGGCAAATAGTCCTGAAGCCTTTTGACTGAGGATCTTCGGGAGTGCCCCGGAGTGGGGAGGCGCAATAGAGGATATTGTTTTTCATCTGGGGTCGTGCTGCGTCGAAACTGCCCTTCGTTCGGATTTTAAGTCACTGGCGAGGAGAACGAAATGGACGCAGTGATCGCTCAGACGGTGAGTGCCGACGGACCGAAGGAAATGATAATGGATTCAGAATATCAGCTTCAGTCTCGCTTCTGCTGTTTCATCATCATCGGTCGACAATCCTAGGATTGGTTTGACGCAGCCCTCCACTCGATTCTTCTATCCGCCAACCTCTTCATATTGACCTAGCTCCTCTCTTTTACATCCTTCACAACCTGCTCCATATACCTCATACGAGACCAGCCTTTTCCATTCTTCCCGTTCACTTTTCCCTCGACAATTGTCTTAATCAGGCCATCGTGTCTCAAGATGTGGCCCATTAAGTTGTCCGTCTTTTTTTTAATGTTTTCAGTAGAACTCTGTAAATCTCTACTGCGATTCGAATAGGTGCACAGATTCTACCTTCATAGGTGGTATTGCTTCAGCGTGACGCTGAGAAATATACGTGCACCGCTTCAAATCATATCGAGGTGATTGTATTTACCATTTTGAACTCGTAATAGGGATTTGATGACCTATGCAGTAAAAGTGAGACTGTAGTTGGGATTCTGAATATGGCCCATAGTCCTACGTTGAGATCGTGTCACTACTGCATGAGAGACTGTGGTGATGTTGCTTGGGACGGAGTGTGTTCACCCTGAAGGTGCTCAGTACCAAGGAGAGCAATAATTTCTCAATTGTGTTCATTTCGTCATCCAGTTCATGTTGATATTCATATCACGATCATTGTTATCATTCTCGTTCTATTCGGAGAGGGAGATAGAATCTAAAAAACCAATGGGCACCGTTTATTCAGGACTAAAGCGGAGATATGATTACACGAAACTGTTTCGGACTTCTACAAATGTTCATGGATCCCATTCGCCGTTCAACTGGACTCATAAATATTGAAATGCGTTAAATCTGGATTGCCATCGTGAGTATCGTATCTTAAAACTTTTCCCCTTCTCGATATGGGTTAGACTGACTTCAGTGCAATTCCTGAAGAGAAAATTAAAGTTTATAGATTCCAAAATATTGCGAAGGAAAAATCCGCGGCAAATAAGAACGCCGAAGTTGATCCTGGCACAATTTTGAGAAGATGCCTGATTATTAATTCCAATGACGTTTCAATGTCTATGGTGAAGAAATTTGCATTCTTGTAGCAATTGATCACCAGAGTTTCTTTCCTCCTTTCAAACCGAGTCCCTCAGTGCTCTCGCGAGGGTCCCTTTCCTTTCCAAAAAGTTGGTGTGGAACGCGGACGTATGCATTGAAATTAGGATTTCTCTCGGTCTGAAATGACGAAACTAAAAATGAAGATAAATTTTATCAGAGGCTCGTTTCTTTCATGAGTGGTATTATCAGCAATTTTACGTGTTTACCTTCTGTACGGCTTACGGTTGAGATATTGTTTTTGTCGCACCGGAAATTTCAATCATGGAAATCAGCGGAAATACCATTTTAACTGCTCGGCGACCATAATTTGAGAATTTTGTTGTGATATCGATGACCTTAATCCAGTTGCCAGCGGTCTTGATCACTTGAAAACTTATAGTACATTTTATTATGTCACTTTATTCCTTACAGCACCTGGATATATCTTAGAACCTTCTACTTTTTTGTTTTTTGGAAAATGCATAAGCATCAATATTACTCTACTTTTCGCATTTTGGACATATCATTTCCTCGTTCAACTTAAGGCTCTTTTAGCATACCGCAAAGAAATATGTTTCCGTAATCGTAGAATAATAGTACCAAAATAAAATAAAACTTATCTCCATCACTGTTTAACCCTTATATTGACTACCTACCCTAGTTCTTATATACTTGTTAATCCGTTGTTAATTTAATTCTATTGAATTATCGTCATTAATCATTCTGCTTTCAGCTTCATTTGGCCAGTATTTGAATTATTTTTATACCTGTTGAGAAACTTCCGTATATGTATAGCATTAAGAATACTCCCATCTATTTTTCCTGTCCTTTGGTTCCGAACAGGGCCATTAACGTTCAAGCCGTTTTTCACCGGGTTTTTCTCTTTCGTCTCCTCCTCTTAGTGTTTCTTATGTCTTCTGGCCTGTCGTTCACTAATTTTCTCATTCTAACTCTGTCTATGATCTTCACAATAGGTGTGAAACATAATGTTCAGAAGGATTTTCACTCTTAAGTATAAAGAAAGCAATGCTGATAGGATAAGATTTTATTGTCTATCGATTAAGCGTGACGGTTTTCCACGAATTCATCGGCGATCATTAGTTACATCCTCTTTGGAAGAGGTGTGAGCGGTGGAATGAAAGTGACCATACCAAAGGATATATGGATGGTTTCAAGTTCTACTGGTTTTTAAGACTGCGTGACTTTTAAGATCACGCTACTGAGTG
The DNA here is from genome assembly GCA_933228895.1 of Platycnemis pennipes. Taxonomy (NCBI): domain Eukaryota; kingdom Metazoa; phylum Arthropoda; class Insecta; order Odonata; family Platycnemididae; genus Platycnemis; species Platycnemis pennipes. The sequence continues at coordinate 38,401,499 of OW121850.1, read as the reverse complement.
GCATATCCCGAACACCGTGACGGTGGAAATCGAAAGCCCAGGTGCTACATACATTCACGGTGCCGAGGTGACTCATTGATTCTGGCCGAGTATCTGTCGTTGAAACCTAAGCGAGGAAAGGGTGCCCGATGGCGGCATAATCCATTCGAATAGCTTGGTTCGCCGTCTTCAAAACTTTCCTGTAGCGTTGTTTCTCTCTTCAGGCTATTTGCTTGCCTTGAAATGTTATTTGATTGTCCTCCATCGATTATGGAAGGTTTTGATGAAGGGTAACTTTTCTGGATCATTTTACTTTAAAAGCCCCCAACCGCTACGTTTTATCATATCAGATCAGCATTATTTTCAACTTTCTTCATTCTATCCTGGATGCCTTTTCTTTTCCTGCTTCTACCTCATTTACTGTGCATTCTAGGTCAATAATATCATTGTCTGTTACCGCCTGTACTATCCACCTGCTCAGCTTTCTCCTAATATCTACCAATAACATTCTCTCGTCCCTCTCTACGTTCAGCAACTGATTCAGATATGTAAGTGTAAAGGATGAGGACAAACTCTACGGCAACTGCCTACAGTAGTTGAGTTTAAGATCTAGTAATCAAAAATCTATTCTCGCGCCTCTTATAGATTTGGCAACTTGCAATTTAAACACTCAAAATTAACTCTCCAACTAAATCTGCAAAACCATCATTATTTGGTACCACTGGCATAATCTAGTTTTTGCTGATGGCAGATCTGAATCGATGAATTTCTAATAGTCTACGGTCTTTAAAATATTAGTTATGCATTAAAGAGATGATGAGCCAATTGTTCAATTTTTAAAACCATTTTGCAATCACACTTGCTGTATGAGCCAGTTATTTAATAGAAATCTTTAAAGAAAAAGTGTATCCCAGCGACCATATGAACCACAATTTGAGTTAACTCTTCGACATTAAAATTACTATAAATTGTGCGAATAAGGTCATTCAGCGGCTAACTAGTAACATTTTATTTTTGCTGGGAATGAATTTCTCCAAGATGAAATGGTTATAAAGTTATTTATAAAAACTTATCATATTGAAACATTGTTGCAGTGGCGTGATCACAATTAATTTATTTTGTGGTAGGTAGTTTTTTTCTTAAAACCTATTCCATTAACTAAGTAATTACTTCTCCTTACTCTTGTATTAAAGCTCTGGTATTTGTATTTTTTCGTTTATTCTATAAATGGCCATGTAGAATTAGTCCACCCAGTAGTAACGCATCTGTAATGAATTATGTAAATAACAGTAATTTATATGCTATTGTACGACCTATGCGTAATTTCTTGGCTGGAGGCTTAATGCTAACACTGATAAATCAATGTTTTCTAATAGCACATCTGTTTCGTGCATGTCTCGTATATTAAAATAGACGCTGAAATTGTTACAAGGGATACATTTGGGCAAATAGGTATTTCTTGCTAATCTAAAACATATTTTTTTACTGTTGGAGAATTATTTAATAAAATAGTACTTTATTCTCTGTTTTGTGAACTTACCACGCGTTTTCCCACATTCCAATCTGTCGACATGAGCAATGGCAAACGCCAAACTTTAGCTACCGATTGTCTCTCCCAAATGGCTATTGCCACGAGAAACCCGGCGTTGGAATTGACGTAATAATATTGGCGCCAAGGGATCTTCGGTTTAACGTCCTTTCCGACGGTGGATCTAGTGAACCTGAACGCTCTCCACAGTGCACGTAATTAAGAACCCCGATTTAATTTTCATATGCCTCCGCTACTTCCGGAATTCGATCCAGGGTTAAGAAACGGTTAAGTGGCCAGCACTCTGGCCACATCATGAATCTGATCTTTCCCTCGGTCTTACAATTAGTACTTGACCCTTACCGACTTGCATTAGACTGGACAAGGACATGAATAGAATCGTGGTTAATTTTTGAACATATTGTTATCGTAGGGAACGGCACCTATCCGTATTTTCCGTCGCAATCGAATGGAACGTCGGAAGAATGGAGAGGGCTTGCGAAAGGTCGTGTCGATGTCGGTCAGTCGGGGCGAATATGGTTTCACTCGGCGAATTAAACGTGGTTGGGCAAGAGAGAGGGGAGAGCGAGAAAGTTCCTCCGCGACGTGTTTTTGGCTCGCGAGCGTGGCCCGGAATCGAAATTTGACGGCGAGGCAATATCTCTACGAAACGCTCTACCGTCCAAAACGAAGCGCAATTACGCATATGATTAATTCGTGCCGTAGACGGTGGGGTATAACTTCATCAGCTGGTGCATTACAAAACCTACTACTGCTATCGAGAGATTGGGAAATGTTTTCCCGGAGTGGACTGACCGACTATGCTACCACTTTAGAGGAAAAATTCAAAGGGAGATGTTATTTGGCACCTGGAGAATGAATCAAGCATTTTGGATCCAATGAATAAATATTTGATTCGGGAACTGAATAAAATACCAAGGGACGTGGCGCGTTTTGTAGAAGATCCCTATGAACGTGCAGAAAGTGTCCCTGTGCTATAGGAAGACTATTTCGAGAAGTTTGGAAACCCTGTAAACTTATTTGAAAATTTTAAATTACGCTAATTCGGCTCTGAAACTGCAGGCATAATTTTACCTCCACACGACATCAGCAGGACAAAAAAAGCGACAAATAAAGGGAAATAAACTGTTGGGCTGAGCGACACAAAAATTCTTTTTTCTACGCAGAATAGACAACCATAAAGCGAACAAAGTGTAATTATTTCAAGCGCATTGTACGCCATACTTCATTATTAGTTGACTAATGTTCGTCAGTTACAGTCAACATCACGGCTGATGATCCACGACCCCCTGCCACTCACCCTTGCGATGGATCCCAGGGTAAAATGTACATCTGGGGGCTGTACTACTTACCAAAACTGATTAAAATTGCTATTGCCGATGTTGACCGTTTCCTAAATACATACCTACCATAATTCAGCTACCCTAACTAAGATTTTCAAGTTTACGTCGATACATATAACCGAGCTAGCAGCTAGAACTAGAATATTTCGCATTATATTTAAATAGCACTCACCCGTTGCTGCGAAGAAAATCATCGCTCGACCGTGGCAAGTTATATGCTTTGATCACCATGGCTTAGAGGTTTTGGAAGTTGTTGGAAAAATTCTACTTTTGATGGGTTATGTGGGAATAAGAAGGGAAACTATTAAAAGTACCCCATGATGAGTTCTGATCATTAAGTCTTTAATGTGTGTTTTGGGATTCTAAAATGTTAAAGAGAGAAAGAGATGTCTAGAATTCCTTGACATTTCATTGAGCTCCAATCCAGTGTCTTTTCATTGAGTGAACTAGTAGTCATGCTTCCCATTTCAATTAGACCGTACCTCTATAAGATTTGCATTTATTTACTCCTTTAAAGCGAGATTTCAAGGTATGGGTTCTGAAAAGTATCTTCTAAAAATAGATAAATCTTTGATTTCGTAGTCGCGCGTAATTTTTCCTTGGCCCTTTCGAATTCCACGCCACAATTGCTTAAACTTTATGCATATCTTTGTTACAAATTTATATTGAGTGACGAGATTTTTTTAATGAATAGAGAGGGTTGGAAAACTTGTAAAGGCATTATTTTTCTCTGCAAAGTTTTCGTTACTGTGTGAATTTTTTTCAACCTAGACGCAAAAATATCAATGAATAGCCAATTCTCTGTTTGATTACACTTCGTAAAGACTCCACCACAAACTGAAACTGCTTTATTCTTTGATATATATATAAAAACTTGGTCAATATAAATGTCATTGCTCCTTATCTTGAATAAACGAATTTAAAATTATCAACCATTACATTTTTAAGTGTATGATGTGCATTGACTTGTTTATGGTCAGTGACGAAACTGTAATATTCGTTACTGACCGGTTCTACCGAGTACCTATTTCACTTCCTTTGCTCCCACGAAAAAGCTACCATATTGTTCCATCAGAATACGTTCACTATATGATTTAAATTCCCAAAAAGGGAGTCGAGCATGTAGTCTTTTGTTTCTATTCGCTTTAAGCGCATTCTGAAGGAAATGTAAGTGATACATTTTATTATTGATTAATATTGATAAAATTATGTTGATCGTGCCTCCATGGTACCATACATATAAAGTTCAGGTATGTGTGCTGGGTTCTTCTTGAATCCTTTTAAAGTTACTTGAGAGATAGGGCAATCAAAAATAGTGATTACGAGAGATGAGTTGTTTGGAGCTATGCGGTGGGCCGAATGAGGTTTCAGGAATCGGGAAATGTCTTCAAATGCTGCTTGAAGGATCGAAAGCTCCCTTCATCACTAAGTATAAGCGTATCTCTACAGGAACACGACGGTTCCCAAATATCATATCATATCTTACAAAGGTGTTATCGAGGAGGTCATTCTCACGGACAATGGAGCGGCTCTACCCTGAAAAAAAAATGTCAGCAGATTCGTACTCGAATGTGAAGTTGAAACCAATTTTCCTCGGGGACATGAGTGGATAGTTCTTGTGGGTCATTCAGATCGTTAGTACGCACGGTGAGTTCTCTTTCAGAAGGTCACTGAAGCGACGGAAGCCAGATTGGTGATGTCTTGTATGTACGCTGAATTGAAATTCTCGGTTGAACATATTTTGCGATCCAAGTACTCAATGCTTGTGTATTTCATTCTATACTCTTCTTCGCATGCATTCATTTGCAAGTTCTGAAGATAATCAGGAAAAATGAGTCCAAGCTCGATACAGATTCATTTTGTGAGATATATGGGACAGGTGATATTCCACCGAAGTTATTGTATGACTAAAAACGTTTGGACTTAAAATGTGGTTCGATACAACAGGCTTGTTTGGCGTAAGAGGCGTATAAGCTGATTTACATAATGATTGTTTTTTATGTTCACGGAACCCATCTCAAATGCTTTAATACCTTTTTCTTACCACGTAGAAGGATTGATATCCTTATTTCTATTCTAAATGAGGGAAGTAAAAATTGTTGATGATGTAAATGAAATTATTCCCAATAGCTATCATATAATTACGTTTTATATCCTACTAATGGGACTACTTCTTGTAACTACGTCTTATAACCTATTATGGAATATTTTTTTGATCCACGCTAATGTTAAATTTTCTGCTAAAAATGTTTACCCTGCCTTTCGGATAACCTTCATGTATCAAGGGTCATATGAAATGGTTTTCAGGGTACATTGAGACCATTCGTCAAGGGGCTGTCTTTGATCACCGAAATTCTACGCAGTCTAGGTGTATTTTTCAGTGTGATGAATTCAAATCATAGCGTACAACTGGAGAAGTAAACGGGTTTAATCGGGAATTGACGAAAGTCAGTTAATATTTGACGGACTCGTCTTACTGGTAGAATCTGAAATTTTTTAAACTGCTTTCATGTAGTTAAAGAATTATCTCTTTTAGAGTATCTCTTTCAGGAAAAACTTGAAAATAAATTCATATATGGTAACCTACAATCATGAAGCCGATAAAAATGACTTTACCTCAAAACTGTCCTCGCAAAACAGGTTAAACTAGTTTAAAAATAACGAGTGATAATTTTTTCTGAATATATTTTCTGACCATGTCATATTGAAGTGCAGCGCGAGTTCATTGATTATTTAACAACCTTCTCGGTTGGTTGGTTATCCATGGGAGGTGACCGACAGCTGAGGTCATTTGCGCCATTTATAGGATAGGTGGATAATTGGGTAATGGTAGGAGTTTTCAGGGAACGGAGGAAGGGTGGAGAGAAACCCGGCGTCGGCATTATCCTACTCTTAATGAAAGGCGCCAAGGGGACCACGGCTTAACGTCCCATCCGACGGACGGAGTACTGAACTTGAAATGCCCTCCACTAGGCACTTAAGTGGAGACCGATTTTCCATTGATAAATCCGCCACTGCCGGGAATCGAATGCGGGCCCTCGGGATGGGAGGCCAGTACTCCAGCCACCACACTAACCCGATCCCCAACAACATTCTCAATGATGGCCTTTGCCCCACGTATTTCGCTCAAAAATCTATGGATAGCGTACGTTTTTCGCACGGTTGAGACGCATGTGCATGAATTATTTCGGAATTTGATCTGGAAAAGAAACTCGAATAGCATTTAATATCATCTCACTTCCGGTAACCCTCATATGCAAATGCAATCGGTGATCACATTTATTTCATTTCAAATCGAAGCCAAAGGCTGACTCAGCTGCAGCCGTCTATCGTGTGGTAAAAATGTTACCATTTTTGCGTGGCAAAGAACATCAGCTATGAGCAAATGTGTAGTTTCTTCACTATTGGTAACTTGAACCAGTTTCATCGGCTTTGCGACATCTTCAAGAGGACTGTCCCGGAAAATAATGACGCGTGATCCCTGAAATCCGCAGAGGGTACCTATAAATTAAAATGAGAGTTTCAATTTTTTTGACCATATTTTACCGTTAGAAGGGGAGGCGAAGGAGAGCTGAGGTCATAAGAGTAAGGGGGGGAGACGGAATTGGATGTGATTTCTTTCCAAAAATAAAGGGTAGAGAGAGGCTTGGCCTCAAGAATAAGCGATGTTTTAAGCAGCAAGGGATATTTCTCATCCAACGACGGAATCTTTAATGGTACATGAAATATCTCCACTAAGCATTCAAATAGGTGCCGTCATTCCGCTGAAAATTCTCTGCTACCGCAGAGATTCGAAACAGGAGATTTGGATAGGAAAGCCAATCCCTTAGCCGCCGAAACAGCGTAAAATCTATGTAGCTACTAACGGTGAAATACCACCAAGTCAATCCGCCTATAATCCAAGTTTTAGGTTGATTTATTCTCATTTAACCCATCGGTCATGATTATTTAACATTGGCAATATAATATTGGTATATTTGTTGATAATTTGCTCGTCAGCGTGGATAATGTGGCCAAAAGTTGAGGATGAAAATTAAGCATATTGGCAATCATAGTACGATCGCCTTTAGGTTTAAGGTACATCTACATATACGCCTGATGCCCTGTGAGCCACCGCAAGGGTGTGTGGCAGGGGGGAAGGTCACCAAACATACACAACTTATATGTAACTAAGAGCTACAATGTAACTAGGTAAGACTAAATGACTAAATTCATAAACCGAATTCTTACCGCTGCGTCCTATTGCTCACACAGGTAACTCATCATTACTCAGTTCGATAGGGATTTGATATGGAAAGAAATCAACCATTGAAACAACGCCTCGGTACCTTTCTCTCTGCCACTCTACAAAATCGACATCGAATAACCAAGTAAATTATTCATGATGCAAAATATTTAGCTTTCTTCAAACGATACCTGGAGTGCGAAATTGAAGGGAAGACGAATTGTGGAATTCGAAAAACGAACCACTCAAATGTGAGCGCAACGTCTTGGAAGTGCTGTAAGAAACGTATTCAAGCTCTTGCCTTGATACGATCGCATGGATTACCATCAATTTCATGGTTTCGCTACAAATGCCCTGCACGTCAGCCATTCATCGCTCCCCAGCTGAGCGTGTTTATGCAAGAGATGATGGTGAGGATGACCCCATTCCCTTGTCTGATCTAAACTCCCTTCGCCGTGGATTCCCTTGTTCACTGCCCTTCTGGTGTTTCCGTCCTTGCGAAAGGTGGAGACCGGAATAATGACTCGCAAGGGAAGAAAGGGACGGGTGCGAGCGAGTCAAGGCCTTGCCCACTTCTCATCGTCTTCCTGCCTTCAGTCACGTTCGTCCCGGACCGGATATGTGAGATTGGGAACGATTGCCGAGAGCGTTTTAGTTTGACTTACAGATTCGCATATTCGTACGCGTCATTTGCTTCATTGAAAAGACGAAACTTAATTCTGCAAAACTCTGCATTGCATCCTGATAGTCGATAGAAGTGAGTGGAACAGGGGGTGACTCCACGCTAGGCATTAGTCCTTGGCGAGTGAACAGTTTCTCTATTTATGACTGCATCAATGGTTTTAGTGATAGGCCATAGAAAGTCAAGTATTCTTTGTAGCTTCACTTAGATTGCACGTTCTAATGTAATACAATGATGATGACTCATTTCATTTTCATTGATGAGGAAAAGCCAATGTTCAAATCTCACATAAATATTTCTCGCAGCATTTATTACATGCGTTTTTATGCAGTAGTCTTCAACTGCGATGGTAAAAACGGGTAGATAATTGTTGAAGTAGAATAATTAAATACCAATGAGGATTTATGGAAAATAAATTAATTTGCCTGTCTTTCAGTTAGTGAAGTTTCGAAAAGAATGAATGCGCTCACATGATGGAAGATTTTTATAATATTCTGGTAAAGTTTAAGGGTGAAATTAAGGGTTTTCCCTTTACTTTTCTGTGGTTCTTAAGCTTCTTGAGAATTCGTTTTTCCTTGTTTGTCCTCTCCACTATTCCCTTCGATGGTTAAACTCCACAACCTCCTGCCACATATCTTTCCGGTGACTGGGAGGTCGGCATGTTGACTACACTAATTGCTAGTGAGCTGCATTTAGTTTTGAAGAGTTCAAACTGATGGTGCATGCAATGGTGCATGCGCTGGTGCATGGTGCATGCGCTGGTGCATGGTGCATGCGCTGGTGCATTATCGAGTGAGACACGGTTGCCAGGTCATTGGCATACCGGCTTGATAAACCCTAAGGTCGCTTGTTCGAGTCCCGCCTGGGACTCCTGTGTTTGTCTTCAGTTCAACTTTATGTTAGACTATGCGTTATGATATCCATTAACTGCATTTGAAATAAATGTATCAGAAAAAATGGATTTCGATTAAAATTTCATGAGATAGGTATTAATAGATATAGATAGCCAGAATTGAATAATGTGATGAAGAGGTAGGCCGATAACATAATCGAATGGAGAGCTGCGTCAAACCAATCTAAGATCTACTGACCGACAATGATGAATGAAAATTTGTCTCCTTGTTAGATACCCAGTTAAAAACCCCTCCCCGTTGAAGGCATATTACTCCCATTTTTCTCTATTTCCCTTTTCGGTACAGAAGTGTCAAGAGCGAAATATATATCTTCATATACGCGATACCCTGCAAGTCACCGAGATGGGGTGAAAATCACCAAACATGCACCATTGATATGCAACAAGGATACTCCAAGAAAACATGCTAATACTAGGGTTACATGCAGCTTCATGGTTATTATATAGATTGTAATAAAGGGATTGGTATATATCAGTACTTGCACTAGAACAGCGGTCATTAGTGCCCATCCCACTTAATAAATACTCTCAGAAACCTCATAAGCTACATGCTCCATCATTCACATGGTAATCATGTTTCTCCAAGTCCATCATTTTCGTGTCCGCGCTCAGGGAATTGGCTTGCAAGAGATGCTAGAGAGAACAGATGAGGGCTTATTTCTCGATGATGGCCACGAAGAGTGTGAAAAAAAGAGAAGTTGAAGATAGTGGCTCTCTTAAGGCGTGGGGTGGCCAGGGAGGTGATAGCTCAGCTGTTGTGTTTGCGATTAGTTTCCAATGCGGGCACGCAAGCGACGTGAACAATGGCTCAACAGGAAATGGGGTCGCGTTCTTGGAAGAGCGATACGCAATGCCAACACGTCAATCGAGAGTCAGATCATTACCCTTCTCACACAGTGAGAATGAACCGGGGAGCGTTGACCGATTCCGTCAATGGAGAGGTCCAACTCGCGATTCAATTCAAAGAGCCACAGGTGCGATAAATTTGTTCAGGTTGATTTTCTATTATAGGAGACCGACAGTTCAGAACATTTTTATCATCAAGGACGAGTGGGTATTTCGGGAATAAGCTAGCAGAGGTGCCAGAGAGAATACATAAGAGCTTATAATTGCAGAAAGAAACCCGGTGTCGGCATTAGCCAACTCTTTAGGCTACCTTAACAGAAGGCAGTGAGGTTGAAGCAACGAAATCATGGAAATTTCGAGAACGAAAGCATACATTTTAGATAAGGTTTCTTTCCGCGCAGTTGTTCGTGCATCAAAAATGGGGAAGAATTTTCAGGAAAAATTGCATTGTCTTTCGTGAAAGGAAGTTAAGGAAGGTGAACGATGAAAAAACTCTCGCTCGGAGTGGTGAATAATCAGCAATCCTAAACAAGCAGTCATAATTAGTCTCCCCATCTGCTAGTGGCTATCTATCTAGAAGTTTTACGACCTAGTAAGGCAGTAGAACTAACAGGTTTCACTCAAGTAAATGGTTTAGGAGGTAATGAGTTTTGTAACAGTTTACGGCTTTTCGAGAAAATTCTATCCATTCTTGATATTTGTAAGCCGTAAGAGTCTACCACTTTTCATCAGTCGTTAATGCATTCGGGAAGTATTCAATGCAAATCATTGCTCTACGCGAATCCATTTTTACTCCGTCTATCTCCTTGCATATGACTAAGCAAATTGCAAGCCTTGTGTGAAATGGATCTGCATCTACATAATACCCTGCAAGCCACCATAAAGGTGTGAGGCAGGGTGTAATTATCACCAAACATGCACTACATATCATGCATAAAAAAGGATTAGTATTTATATACTGTTCTAAACGTCACCATTAAAAAAAGATAAAAATAGGAAAGCAAACATGCAAAAACATGCTGTTAGTTGGGTTAGCTTCAAGTCCTTACACCAACATGCAGCTACCAATGTTATCCATTGCTACACTCGTATTGGGTATATTTACTCGTATTGGGTATATTCATATCCCTAACTGTACGAGGACAAAAGGATATTTTGAATCTGTCAGTTCGGCAATCAATTTCTTTAATTTTGTAATCATGATCCAGTCTACTACTGGAGTTCGCAAAATATTTTTATCATCGTTACTAAAAATATGGTCTTGGAATTTGTTTAAGAGATTAAGTCTAAATTTCAACCTGCGATCTGATAATGAATCCCATTTTAATTCATTTAATAGACTGGTTACGCTAATAAGGTTATCGTACCGTCCCTTTACAAATCTTGCCGATCTTTGCTGCACACGTTCAATTTCATTATTTAGACCGATTTCTTAGGGATCTATTATTAGGGATTTCATTATGTAGGGATTTCATTATTTAGACCGATTCGTAGGGATACACTGGCAGCATATTTCAAATGAGGTCTAGCAAGGAAAAAGGAGCTGATTTCTCGTACATGTTCGTCACCTTTACCCAGTACTCTTTTGATGAATCCCAGTTTACGATTCGCTTGACCACATTATTTCACGTATGTGTTTACCCCAGGAAAGATATCGGGGAAATGGAAACGAAAGGGGTCAAGGGGCTTACGATTAAACGACCCATACGACAGACAGGAGGGCGAGTACTCTCCTCACCGCACTTTTACAGTTACTGGGATACGACCGAAAAATTAATTGTCTCTGACGTGATTTGACCCCGATTCCTCGAAATGAGAAGAGCTCTCCAGTACTGTGGACCCCGCAATAACCAAATTATTATTATTAACCACAAGAGCCAAAAATGTGCATTATGCTTGCATGCTTTCCCTTATTTCTGATCGTTGAGCGTTTGATTTTTCCTTTGGACTTTCCCGTGAAAATATTTGGGCGTGGCTGAACCAAAATTCTCACCTCAAAACAATGGTTTTGATTCTAACCTTAACCATGATTAATTAACCATAAAGTTAAAGGAACTAAATGGTGGTTAACTTACTCGTTTGCACAGAACTTCCTGTGTCCTTAACTCCGCGTGTACGTGACTTCTCACCCCGAGTGGCACGAATTGAAGCGTGAGACTGAAATATACCGACCTGAAGTGATTAATCGTGCATTGTCAGTGAAGAGAAGATGCAAAGGTCACGCGCATATTTCCCCTGGCATTATATCAGTCGAATAAAGGTGCGGTGTTGAAACGTCCGTAAAATTCATCGCTATGGAGAAACTTTATGTCGGCATATCATTTTCATTCATGCGACAGCATGCTGGACTGTAGGGATGATACATTATTTCGGAAGTACTTTTTTATTTTGTGTCACAAGTATCCTTTGCTATTTCGGAAGTACTTTTTTATTTGTGTCACAAGTATCCTTCGTATTGCTGACTAGAATATTTTCTGAGCCCTTCCTCAACTCATGTTCCGCTTTTTCTGGCAATAAAATCTCAGGAAATAGTCATACCATTGTTCAATTGGCATGTAAAAAATTGACTTGCCGCTATTCGCCAATGACATTGCGGTCATGGCAGGGTCAGAAAGAGGTTTGAAGAAGACTCTAATTAACGTGGAAAAGACAATGGCCAGTTATCACCTGATGATCAATGAAATGAAAACTAAATTAAGGGTGCGCAGTAAGAGAAAAGAGGTCAAGATCAACGTAAAAACTAGGGCATCAAAAATTTGAGGAGATAACACTATATTGCTATTTAAAAAGCCGAATAACCAGCGATGGATAAAGTAAGAAGGAAATGGTCAGTAGAAGCTCATTAAGTCAGAAGTAGCTTGTGCGAAGAGGAAATTCTGCCGAAAGTAGATGTAGGCACACATTAGTAGGAAATTCAAGCTTGAATGTAAGGAAACATTTCATTTGAACTTATCTCTGGAGCATGTTTCTTTATGACAGTGGGGCATGGACAATAATAGTAGCAGAGAAGCCTTCGAAATGTGGTGCTACCCTAGAATGATGAAGATAAAATGGATCGACCCTTGACTAACAAAGAAATCCAAAGAAGAGTTGGAGAAAAGAGAAGTCTTATGAAAATTTTGAAAAAATGACGGGACAACTATATCGGCCATATCTTAAGATACGGTTTCCTGATGAAGACAATAATCGTGGGAAAAGTGAACGGGAAAGAAAGGCCTCGCATGAGATGCATGGAAAAAGTGGTGAAGGATGTGAAAGAGAAGAATTACGTACTTACATATGAAGAGGTCAGCCGAAAGGGGAATCGTGTAGTTAGCTGCGTCGAACCAATCCTAGGATTGTTGACTTGTGTTGATGGTATGTACAGTAGTATTCCAATGCAATGGACAGGTAAAATTACGCTACGGGATACTTCAAAGAAATCCTCACTGTTGTGATATCTCCGACGTCCGACTGATGCATAATATTGCCGTTCTCTATTTCATCATGTAAAATTACAACGGGCTTGATATAAATGATGGACATAAATGTCATCTCTTTTAGTTTGTGATAATCTGTGATGCATTTTTTCACGTGGCTTCATTGATGAAAAATTACCAAAACAAAATCAATGAAATTCTCCGCAGTTGTAAATAATTTTCGTCCTATCACTGTGGATCTCTAAGGTAGTTAAAAATATGAAAAGGTCTCAGATATAACTAAACGTTTAATTAAAGCATCAACATTCTGTCTCAGAAACTGACCATTCAAAAAATCGGTCACGGTATAATTTTTCTTTAGGTTTGTTTGGAAAGGAAAAAAACAAACCGTAGATATTAATACTCAACATAATTAGAAAAATATGGTTGTACTGCTTGAATATAGTCATGTAATCAGCAATTTGTATAGTAAAATATTTTAAAATAAAGTTACTTTTTGCTGAGGTGGTGACGTTTATTTTATTTTCCAAGCGTTTGGGCAGATATGCGACAAAATTCGACGCTGGCTGCTTACTTAAATCCCCAATCTCACATTCTTGTTATTACAATCTCTTACCCTTGTTATAATCCTCATTTTAATTCTTCGAAGAGTGCATCTATGTGTCATTTATTATCACGAGAGAATTCAACTATTTAGCCACGGTAGTCAGGTCTGTAAATGTCGGCCTGGTAATCAAAATACCACGAGTTTGAATCCCGCCTCGGGCATTAAGGTTGTGATCGTCCCACAGTTCAATTTAGCACCAGGTTAATCAGGTTAGACGGTGCGATATATCCTGTTGGAGCTTTTTTCTCCTCCGTCTTCTCCGCATGGTTAAAGGTCCTCCCTAAATCATGACTTAAAAAAACACCTTTTCTACTTTCATCACATTTTTTTAACCACTCAATGCTATAACTTCGGCATGTATATTCAATCAACTTCCTCGCCCCCCCCCCCAATATATTTCCTCCTTTTCCTCTTTTTTATTCCTTTTGATTTTTCAAGGTTTCATCTTTTTTTTCCAATCCCGATTCTGTGTTATATCTACGTAATAATACGCTACAAGCTATCGCCCAGAAAGGGTGTGTGGGAGGGGAGAACTAACATCATGCATGCATTAATGTCGAGCGCAAAATCCTTTTTATAATAACTTCATTGCGGCTTCTATTCGTGATCTAAACTTTCTGAAAAAAATAACTCACCCTGGAAATGAAGTAGCTTCATTTATACTACAGCTAAAAATGGAAAGCTGTCAACCATTGGGATGGACATAGATCATATACAATGAATTCATGTTACTTGATAACATTGTAAAAATAATTGTAGCAAAATTCGTTCATTATATAAATTAAGAGTAAAGGAAAAAATCTAGAGCACTTATCCTATATATCCCCATTGTGTTTTCGATCTACTTAGTGTGAACTATTATCAGCCTTTGTTGTATGAGAAAAAATGACTTCTTGAGCCTCGCTGTCTTTTTATGTGTCGCTCAAATTTTATCTTTATGACCTAACCTGCAATAATAATCTGGGAATTTTCAATATACGTACGAAATATTTAGAGGGCGTTTCCGCCCTGATTTTTTCACTTCCGTTTTGCTTTCCTGAAAGTATCGATATGACATTATTTTCCCATTTTATTGTCCGCGGAAAAACTGATATGTCGATATCATTTTATTGTTGTTGGAGTTAAGCTAGATCTTTACGATCTAACCCACCTTCTTGGGCTCTTTTCCATATAATATCTATAAAATCTGTAGAGAACGTAGCCGTTGTTGGAAATAAGAACGAAACTTTGTAATTATCTGCACAACTTTTAATCGCCCGGCCGGCTTCAATACCTATGCGTAATTATCAAGGGACTAAAATGACAAGAGCACGGGGAGACCTCAAATAGTGCACTGGACTGGGGGGAGAGGGGTTATGATTGTTTACAAAGTTTCGTTCCGATTTTCATATATGTATGAAAAAAATTCCACAACGTAAGGATCTATGCTGTTTTACGAACGTGACCGTATTTTCTGCGGAAAAAATTACGTTTCGAAACTCTCTGCTTGGCTATCTTACTCCGAGTACATTTATTGATGCAAAATTGCATTCGTTTTTGTTCTCTAAGTTCATTTATTTTTATCTAACGGCCCCTTTTCTTCTCGCCTGCAGTGTAGCGTGGTCGCTCTGGCGATGGTGACTGTGTGGGCCATCGTGGCCGCTGAGAAGAGCCGTGAGGACCTCGAGACGGAGGCTCAGCACTGCAGAGTCACGGCTGGCTGCACGCCCGACATCTGCGACCGCGTGATGTGCAGGGGCGTCACGGAAGAGGAGTGCCCTCCCATGAAGGGCACGATCAATCCTCACGGAGGATACTGCGGATGCTGCCCTGCGTGCGAACTCCACATCTGTAAGTGCCCCTGTCATCTGGTCTCTTTGACGTCCTCGATCGGTTGAGAAAAACGAAATACATTCATTTTTATATTAAAACTAGCTGAGGGTATCACTTGAACTTCAGTTGAGATCAGGTACATATATAATCTACTTATACATCTATACAACACCTTGAAAGCCACCGCAAGGGTATGTGGCAGAGGGTGAACCAACACCAGGTATACATCATCAATTTGAGAGAATACTACTACAGTGCAGAGATGCAAAAAGACAACTACCCCGTTTAAAACGCTAATAACATAAAACCAAGAGTAACAGTACTACCATCCTGAAGAAAACATTAAACATGCAAGCGCGCATAATGAATTCAAGAATTACGACCTAGCTACTGTGCATAATAAAGTACATATCTTGTTCAAATGCGTGGATAAGGTACATGACCTTATAAGGATATGCGTGGATAAGGTACATGCGTGGTAAGGTAAATGACCCAATCGAAAGGAGGAAGTCATCTTGAACTTTGTTTGAACCAAGGAGGTAAGAATGTACTAGAGTCACGATAGAGGCTGATTTGTGAAGAAAGTTTGGCCATCTTAGTAGGAACGGAATCGAGCTTACCACTCGTGATGCTAAGGGATGTAGTGATTTTTGTACGCGGTAACACTTAAAAGTTGTGTATAAGATTAATAATATAGTGCATTTTTTAAATTCGTCAAATAAACGGTGGAAAGTTAGCAAATACGCAAATAATTTACAAACATGTACTTGAAATAGGTTAAATATGAAACTTTTTAAGGAACAGAATTAACTCCCCGTTAAATAAAACGCATTTATACGTAAGTACATTAAATTTCCTTCGGAATATTAATTGTTGCCACTGCAATGAAATTTGGGTTAAATTTAACTATTATTTATGCTCTATTAGACATATACTATCCTCATAAGAGGCAATAGAAAATGGACTGTTTTGTGAGTCGGGGCCTAATCGTTCCCAAGCACCACCAGCCTGGATTCATTTTCACCCGTTGTATGCCACGCGTACGCGTATGCCGCCTCCAGTAGAGTATAACATTTTTATAAGGGATGGACATGGACTTAGTTCGAACCTAAGTACTAGGCATAATCTATAATGGCCGCCGAAATGTCTGCGGCTATCCTTCCTTCTCTTTGAAAAATGATCAAAATCATTTCATTTTAGCTTACGCACTGTAAACAAATTACCATAAAACAATAGAAACTGTTCCCCAATTGGAAACATAATACTTCATCATCTTCGGCATTGATTAATCGTTTTATTGAATTTATCACTCATCGCCATTGTTGTCACCACATGTAGTTTTTTTGTTTTAGCTATCGAGGCTTTCAGACACGCTCGAATGTCAATGAATAGGGATAATTCGTAGGCCCTAATTAAATAAGACAAAATTTTATAAATTTGATCATAGCTTATGTCTCCTTTCATTCATGCCATGTTAATCCTAATACACAGGCAACCTATGTGATAGACTTTTTACAACCAAACTTAGCACAAAAACATTAGTAAAGACCGTTCAATAGTCAGCCTATGTTTTGGCAGTTTAAATGACAGCATGTCTTGAGGTAAAACCATTGCAAGAAGGTGGAACGAACGAGCATGTGTGAGGTGATCAGCACATAAGGTATCCACTTAATATGCATGGATCCAAATACAAAAAAATCACTTCCAATAACAGTCCTAAATCCAGAAGACTGGCCATGCTCTCGATATTTCGTGTTATTTCAGAAAAGGAAAATGCTAACGGGGTTGTCAAAACCATGTTTCTTTGGTCATGGTTTCTTTATGAGACGATTGCTATTTGTGCAAAATACTATTACCAGTACACCACACATTCGTTAATTCAGACTTTCAGTAAAGGTTGCAGGAAATGACTGATGACCATTTCCTCCTCAATGTGTACTACTTTTTGTGAGTATATAGGTTATAAAGAGGTATAAACCCTAGAGAGAGTATAAAACTCAATAGTAGCACTAAACTGATCGTTAACTTTTAATCTGGAAGTATCATTTGCCAAAGAGCAATAACAGTTATTCACAAGTTAAGATGAGTTGAAATGCTTTTAAATATAAGCGCTTAATGAAAAAATTTGACAGCTTAATTTTTAATTAACTAAGTATTAACGTAACAATTAAATGATAAATTAGATAATAACCACAGCTTTCCATTACTCGGATACACTCTAGAGTATTAAACAAATGACTTGATGTTCTTGATCGCATTCTATGCGATTGAAATTATTCTTCTTCAGATTGATATGGTCTATTTTTTTATTGCAGCATAAAAGTCCTTCACTGAATAAGTCGCGTTGGTCTCCAGTTAAACCAGGTTGTGCAGTCGGGGATAAAAGCGAAAACAACGGCAACACATCCATTGGCAAACTGAGAAAGATGACCAATTTCATGCATTGCTGTTGTACATTCATGGAATCATCTCATTGACTGTGATTTTTTACCAATTTCATTGCTGAATAATGTTGGTATTGAGAAGCATCCCACCTGAATAGTTACTCAAGGTATTGAGTGTATACATTAGCTGGTAAACTACTTCGTATTATTAGGAAACTTGATCGTGTATTTTTATTTTTGTGGTGAAAAAATATTTAATAAAGTTTATCATAAAATTAAGCGAATGATTTATTAAAAGCACAATGCTTTTATTAACCCTACCTCTTTTTGTTGAAAATTAATAGTATACCCAACTCCACGGATTCCGAACTAGACGTTGTGGAATGGCCTATCGAGTGCTGGTTTCGCATTTAAGACACAGTTGAGGGAAAACGGGAAACCACCTCAATAATTTTTACTGTGATTAATATTGATAGGTAGTCCTAATGAGAGGAAAGAGTACTGCATACCGTAGCAGATAAAAATAACTATCATTAGAAAATATTTCGTAAAAGATAAGCTTTTGGAGACAGCATTTGGTGATTGTGTAAACACATAAAAATTCCCCAATCTTCAAATTTTCGCATGGCCTCCTTCAATACTACTAGTTATAACTACTACTACTATTGTATTAAAGGAGGCCATAATATTCTACGATATTCCAATCTCAAGATGTTATGAACGAACACCACGTCTAATTTTAATAGTCGTCGGCTTTTGGATAGAGTGGTAACACAGAGGGTCTAGAGTTGAATAAAAAGGAAGTCCTCAGGCTTTACTTGGTGGAACCGCATAATTGTAGCAAATGGAAACCTTGGTTGGTGTCACAATAAATTTTGTTGAATCTTACAAAGTTGTTTTTCTAGTTGCTGCGGTGTAGAGTTGGGCTATTGAGTCCAAAGCTACCCAGGTATGTGAATTTTACACACCGTCGGACTTGGTGAAATTAGCCCAAAGATCGGTCTTTTTTGGGAGGTTATTGGAGGGTCTTGCTGGAAAAATTTGTAAGGCAGAATATGGGTTTTAAATTAATTTATTGAAAAACGGTTCGGAGATGGTAAGGCAGATATACGATTTATATCCCTGCTCCACAACAATAGAACTCACAGAAGCGAAAAACGAGAGAGGATGTCGAGCGAAGAATTTGAGGTACCTCGTCCGGTAATATGATGATGCAAATGTAGGTTCGTCGGACGTTATGCGGTTGAAGTTCTCTAAAGTGTATCTTCTTGGCGCCTTGAGTCGACCTAAGGCCTCGTTTCGCGAGTGAAGGTCTCACGTCCGACGCGTTATGGACATCACGGCCGGGTGGTTAGCCTCGAGCGGTCAGCTGCTGGACGTTCGGACGGCATCCGAGTCTCCGCAGGCGCAATGAACGCATTCGTTTGCGTTTCGATGATCAAACGAGCTAACTATCCAAGCACGTGGATCCCCGCTTATTACCACATACATAATAAGATCATATCAGTGCCCTACCATTAGTAGTTGGTTCCGGGACCGTTCATGCCTGCTCTACTCTCCGTTACCCACGCGTTTTCTAATGCTTCAACTGATACCCAATGGGGTCGTTTACCATATTTTTTATTACCGAATATGATAGAGTTTGTAAAATAAAAAGAGCCGTATTTTTCCTTTTTTTGATTCGTCAATTATTTCTCGAGTTATAACCGGCTAAAAACTGATGTTTTTAACCCTTTCGGAAAAGTGGGTGTGGCGCAACCTCTGACGTATATCGACTTCGTCCAATCACAACTGAGCCCGCGAAGCTACTTTGCCTTATCGCAAAGGGGGGGACACAGCTGGCTCTCCCGATTGGAGCGATTGCGACAGGATCTCTACGATCAGACCTTCCGAGTATCCCCCTCCATTCCCTTCCTTCCCATAAGAGCAGTCAAGGAATGGAGGAAAATGACGTTAATGTCATCACAGTAGCTTTTTCGGTGGGCGTCACCTTTTGCTTATATAAATTTTTGATTTATGAGTGAAAGGTTGTGGTTAGAAGATTAAATTTTTCACTAAAATTCTTTTTTCGTTTCCATCTATTTATGAGTGTAAGGTTGTGGTTAGAAGATTAATTTTTTCACTAAAATTCTTTTTTCGTTTCCATCTAGCAATTTCGTGCACAAAATTGCGATTTCGGTTCCGAGTAAACGCCCCCATTCAATGCTTCTTTTTAATTTTTCTTTCCTGTTTTTATTTCTTAATTCAGTTCAAAATCCTTTTTCACATCCTTCCCCTCCCCTCTACCTAAACGTGGACATAATGGCTTGTGAAGAAAAATTTGCTGGAATATTTTTCAACTCCCAAGTTTAGGGAAAATTTCGCCATAACTAGCAGGAAGGGTGAAATTTTCGAGGATCACTCTGAATAAAAAATGATATCAAATATGGGCAAAGTTCTACTTTACTGCTTTGTAAAATTACATTTTTTATTGAATCCTGCAAAGATGTTTGTAAAAGGTGCCGAGGCGGTCAAAGTTTCACGTCCCTTACGACGAACGGCTTGCCTGAAGTTTAAATGTTCTCCACACAACAATCAAGTGCGACTTCCAATGGAATAAATGCTGGGATTAGAACCCGAACCGTGATGGTGATATACCGGTACTTTTGCAACTCACTTTCCTCTAAGGTACGGAGATATTTGTCTCTCGCAGGAGTACACACTCGAGGCTGAGCTGCGAGTGCGTCTTCCGGGTGGTGGGTCGACTTCTAGATATAGAGGTTTGCTGCAAAGTGATGGAGCTTCCCGTCGAATAAGCAGTCGTGGACATTAAGCAACGACATTCCAAGGTGGTATGGATTAATTAGGTAGTATTGGTACAGAGAAATCAAGGCTAGAAGCATTCGAAATGTGATGCTAGAGAATAATACATAATTGATCGACCGACTAAGTAACGAAGAAGTCTTAAGAAGAGTTCGATGAAAAGATGTTTTCTGTAGCCTTTGAAAAGAAGACGAGACATTGACCATATCTTGAGACACGATGGTCTGCTGCTGACAATCGTCGAGGAACAAGTGACTAGGAAGAATGGCAAAGGCTGCGTATGATACATATAGAACAAGTAGAGAAGGATGCAAAAGAGAAGAATTATATTAGTTCAAAGAGGTTGGCCAATAGGAGAATCGAGTGAAGAGCTACCCCAAACCAATCTTGGGATTGTTGGCTGATGATGAGTACATACTGCATCGGTTAAAGAATTTCTTTCTCGACGTTAGGCCATATTTGAAGGGGAGCCACCGATTAGAATGAGTTGGTTTTATTTTAAAAACGTCAAGAGTATGAAGGTAACTGTATCCAGGGAGACGTAGTGGAAGGATACCATATTCAAGCACTCAACGCGATGCTGTTCCACAGTAGATTTATTAAAACGTACATCCTACCTTGTACTTGATGATATCTTTACAGCTGAAACGCGTTGTAATTGGTGTCAGTTTTTTCGTGCTACTGTATCAGCTTGTTAAGTGTTTGAGTATAGAGTTTACGTTTTTGAGGAGTAGATGAGCCTAAAAATGATCATATGAAATAACTGAATTGAGATGGAATAATTTAGAATCATTTCCCATTACAAAACATAGCTGGTTTAAAAGTAAAAATTGATCACAGGGAAATATATGCTGGGAGTTCAATGATGATCAGTACCATTTGCGAGGAAAAATATTGAAGGAAAACACGATACTTCGTAATATCCACCACTTCGTTTTTCATTTCCTCCACCAGTTTTTTCGTAAGCTTACGCCATTATCTAGAAGACATCTTAATTGCCGCAAACGTACGCCGAAATCGGTAGAGGAAATCAGTAATTAAGTGCGATATTAGCATATTAGCAAGTATTAGGTTTTCCTTCGATAAGCAATTTCTCTAGTCAATCCACCGACCATCATTATTACAAGGAAAAGGATGCCGAGGAAATAAACTGAGGTACGCGATTGCGGGCATTGTGCTTGCTTCAGCCTTAGTCACACCGTGAGTGACGACGATTCAAATTCAAGGTTTCCCACTCTTCCTTCCATTTGATCGACCGTTATCCTCAGTCCCCCACTTATCCAATTGGACGTCCATGACCCTCGCAATACGCATTGCCACACGCCCACTCGGCTGAGTCTTTAGCAAACGCGATGAAATCATCGCATCAGAGCGCAACGACGGACGCTCAGGCCTGAGGCTGGTCTGAAAACCCCAACGTGCTTCGTCTCGGTGCAACCTGGGGTCTTGGGGGTAGGGTGCCATATTTTCTGTCCCATCCGACCCTTATATCCCCGAGCTCCTCCGATAACTGCTGGAGATATAATGATTTATGATGGGGCTTCGGTGAGGCCATCCAATTTTAGAGACACGAGAACCCAACTGCGATATCGTTGTTCCCACCGATGAGTTACTGAATAAACGGATTTCTTCGCTTTCTTGATTCTCAAGGTTTTTAAATGGAAACTGACCCGCGTGGCCGCGGTCATTAGGTCGGTGACAAGCTGTCCTAACAAGTGATAGGCCGAGGGTTCGAATCCCACCAGGACATTGGTGTTGTGTTTACCTAATGATTAAGTGTAGATATATTAGACGGTGCAGTACAACGTCAGCAGTTGGAGGCTGGAGCATCTTAAAACTTAATTACTGCAACTGTGCCCAAGCTAAATGGATTACTAGATGTTCCGTATTTTGTAGTTTAAATCATGTGGCTGAAACCTGATAGATGTTGACTACTTCTTGACGAGAGGAGACAAGGGAGGAAATCACTGGAAGCGAATCAACAGGTACGATATTTTTTTAGGACGTAGTTACTTAAAAAAAATAAAAGAGTCCGGTGCAAATAAATGTAGGTTATGACACACGAGGGGACTTCTGGGTGAATTAAATATGCAATGGTATTATCAGTGGCGTACCGATGGGGGGGGGGGGGGAAGGTTCGGCTTTAAACCTCCCCCAAAACATTCCCGTAATTTACTATATTTTGCATGTTTTGCACAATCGCACAGTGGTCGGAAATCGAAAATTTTTGGACAAAAATCGCTTTTTTTGAGATATGGACCTGAAACTTCGCACATATACTCATAAAAGATTGCTGATTAAGAAATAGTACGTCATTTGCCAAGATTCTGAACCGTTAGCTAGATACAGGGGCTCAAACATGACCCAATTTCCAAAAAACTCCCGACTTCCTTTTTCTCCGAATATCTTCAAAGTTATGTTGACGGTGTTGTTGTGGGAGGACTTTGATCGAATAAAAAAGGTATGATCTATTAACACAATGCTTTTCCTTTAATGTGCTTTAGTTTTGAAGATTTTTAAACATTTGTGTGCTATTACGTCACAAAATGGCGGAAGCTGTTTTTGGACAAAATTTCACATATAGTAGAGAATATCTAGCATTTTAGAAACCTGTCAAGTGACTTATATCAGAGTGTTTGTTGAAGACTTTGAAATACAAAACTGAAGAGAAATAAAAAATAAGTTTGCGACGCCGAAAAATACGTATGATAAAATATTCACCCAAGTATTATTGCCTAGTTAAGTTGCATCTCAGAAGACAGTAGCATTATTACTTCATTAGCAAGATATTCCACAGAGAAAAAAAACGTTCGCCATTTTTTCTCTGTGCTCTTAATATTTTACTATTGTGCAATTCATCAGGTAATGCCATTAAAATTTTTCAGCTAGTTCGTGAGCTTTGAATTCATTATTGCTTCATTTCATGAATGAGGGTAGCCGACCAAATTTTGATTCCTTCAATTGCTGTACCTTCCAAAAGAAGGTACAGCAAATTTACAATTGATTATGCAGAGGTTGAATTGACATTTTTTACTGTAAAAAATATTACTTAAGAACACCATTTCTTCAGCTCATTTCTCTAAGGTCTATTGTAAACCACTTTAACAAATGCAGTAAAAGACAATAGTGTGTTGTATGTCCAGCATTAGGCGATAGCTGCTACAAATGTCGAAAATCAAATAATTTTGCAATGCATAAAATTATATAAAAAGTAAGATTCATTAAAAGTTTGTATGTGTGACAACATGAGTAGTGATCATTAATCTAAGTAGCCTCAAATTATTGATAAAATATTTAATCTATTATTATTAGTGCTTTAATACTTTTGGAACGCTCATGCTGAGCTTTGCATTTACTGCACAAATCCCTGTATTGCAAGCGTCATTCTCTTGGTCACCATAGTTTCAATATAGGTGTCTGCATTCCAATGAAAATTGCTGATTCCATTGACAGTGGGAATCCCTTAACAATCTCACTTGCCCTTACTTCCCTGATTCACTCGCCATATTTATTTCCTCTGAATTTCTCCAATAGCATTACTAAACTTGCAAATGTCAAGAAACAGTGAATTCCCTATTTTCCATGCACCATATTCCTCCCCATCCAATTAAAAAATCCTTCTTAAGTTACTTGTAATATCCCTCGTGTCATAGGGGATCGGGTTGGTGTGGTCCGCCCATCCCGAGGGCCCGGGTTCGATTCCCGGCAGTAGCGGATTTTTCTGTGGCAATCAGGTCCCTACTTGAATACCTAGTGGAGGGAATTTCAGGTTCAGTACTCCGTCCATCGGATGGGACGTTAAGCCGTGGTCCCCTTGGCGCCTGTCGTTGAAAGTAGTCTAATGCCGATGCCGAGTTTCTCTCCACCCTTCCTCCGTTCCCTGAAAACTCCTACCAATACCCAATTACTCACCTATCCTAAACGGCGCAGATGATCTCAGCTGTCGGTCGCCTCCCCTAAATAACAACAACCCTCGTGTCATAGTATTCATTCATATACCGTTAGCTTCGTTATTAATCACTTAAATTATTCCACACAAGTTTATTGCTAAAGGACTAGAATTAATTCTGTCCTTATTTTAAATTTAGTTTCTAAATACCTGCCTGCTACTCGCACCTCTACGGAAATATCTGTGGCTAAATACATTCATCCATGCCTGCTCCTCGATCAACCCATTCCACATTCGGCCCTGAGCTAGGCTTAGCTCAGGGCCGAACTCAGGCTTAACTAACAAAGCACTTGATGATTGTCGTGTACGAGTTACACGCGATAGATAGCATCCCATTCATCCACTTTAGAAACACACTATTCGTGAAATATTACACATATTCTTTCATGGCAGTCAAGTTTCAAAATATATTCTGCATAACTAATAAGAAGAAACTGGGATTGCGCAACGCATGTCGTGATACGCATAGTATTGGTCAAATGCGCAGTAATAATGGAATGAAATTATTTTTTTTAACAATTTCCCTCATCCTATAAATTGTTAATTTTGAACTTGTGTGACCGAACATATAATAATAATAATATAATAATATTTATTTACTGTTCTTGGACTGGTCCATTAAGAACATAATTGAGTAATACAGTACAAAACATATAGGGTTCTTAAAGCTTATTCTACCTTGAATGCATAGTGAGGAAGCGAAGGGAGCAAATTATAGATAACGAGTGAAAGCCAAACATATATTTAGGATTGCTATCACATACGGTGCGTATGTATTAAGAATTCGATGAAAATTAAACACAAGGCGATTTTGATCAATTATTGAACTCGTGTTCTCCTGACCAATGCGTATTAACTTTTGTGATCCCTTGCTTTTTGTAGGAACAGTATATGTTGAGGCATCATAAAATCAATGGCATTTTTTAAAGCTTCGCCCTATGTTGGTGTTGTACATTTTTTTTTAATATTGGATGCAGAAAAACGCCGTCTTTGCCATGAGAATCTGAAAGTTGTCACCAGAATATTATTTTGAGGTCTCATCACCGGACGATATTTATATATTATAATAAAGAATATCGACTTTATTATTCTTTTATTATATTAATAAAAATATCACCTTTATCAGTTCCAAAAACGCTAGTAAAAAATTATCTTATGCGATTTGTTTTTCATTCCAAAACTTAACAGCTATCATGTTACTCGTTTTTGGAATGGTTTTTTCCTCTAACATAAGAATAGCTTGTAATGTGTAGAAGCAGTTGATGAGGATAGTGAATTTCATCATTGATGGACCCTATGTATCCAGCAGCGAAAGCATTCATGTATAATATACTGAGATCAGATTAAAAATTGTCGTAACTGATATTCATTTTACCATGAGTACGGTGTAAGTTAGACTCCAGTTTTGATGATTGAAAAATTATTTAATGCATATATATCATGAGTAGCATACAGGTGAACGTAGATGAACATTCATTGTTAACATTCTGCACAGAGACACTTAAATGAAGTTGTTATTTGCGAAAATACATAAGAAATTCTGAATGAGATAACAGATTTTTCAATAAAAACAAAAAGGCATATTTTTCAAGGAGCAAAAGGCTGCGCCAGTAAAACTGTGGTGTCCGCTGTATCATTCTATTCCTATGACTGCATTTTTGCTGTAACAGTAGCATTTGGATAACAGGAGGCCCCAGCATTCTCCTTGAAGATGACCAATGAACTTGCAGTAGCTGTCGCATTCGAGATTGCTGAATGAACAGACACTGACGTCTGAAACAAGAAAGTTAATTATAGTAGTAAAATAATTAATTAGATAAAGTTATTCAGCAGAGGGATTCAATGCATCTATTGCACTTCTGAATAATTTTATAGTTATAATTTAAATGCCGTTCCTGTCACCTTTTTTATTATCCTACTGAGCCTCAGGTTAGTATTCGTATTCAGCCACGATAATAGTTTAGAACGAATGGACACCAGGGCCGGCGACAAGGGGGCACAAAGGGGAAAAATTCCCAGGGGCCCGGTCCAGCAGGGGGCCCGTGCCAAAAAAATTAATTGAAAATAAAAATTTAAAGTATAAATAAATTTAAATACCAAAAATAATACAAAATTTTGTTGTTTAAAAAGTGAAAAAAACAAATCAAGGTAGAGCGTGTGTTAGTGTGCAACATAGAAGTATGACGGTAGCGTTGCTGTTGTGGTCATCGAGGGTTATGGCGCGGGTGACGGGGACGATAGAGCGAGAAGCGCGGGCGCTGTGACACTCCCCTCACCTCCCTTTGCCGCGAACATTCGCCATTCAGCGACATGTTATAACCTGAACGACAAGAAATCCCATTCCCCGCCTAAATTCTATTGGTTACTTGTTAGTAGACCGTAAATAATCGTTTATTCTACAGTCAAAGTTACAGATTAGCAGTAGCAAGCTACACTTTCTAGTGTTGTGTCATTGGTTTTGTACAAATGGGCGCCCATACACGGGGCAGGGAGGGACCGCGGCTCCCGCACCTAGCCTCCCGGGTAAAATAAAGGAGGGAAACGAAAAAATATCCTATATTTAAAAGTTTGTGATTATATACATCTTTTCAGAAAGTTATTCTTACACATGATGCATAATTTATCCTTTTAATATTTTTCTAAATTTATTTCCTTGTTTTACTTAAATAAGCTCAAGGCCCAATGCACTGTCATGATATTTCGTGGTTTTTCTTAATAGAAAGGAGAGGAAGAAAAATTTGAACCGATGGCCAGAGTAGATTTCTATGCCTTTAAAGAGGTCGTCAAACTTCGAGACACTCAAGCTGACTCAGCCACCTATCACCTCACCCCGTAATGTATTCCACGAATACTACAGCAGACAAGTGCAGTTGCCGGCAGTGCAGTACGATACTCATAAAATAGAGTTTTGTTTTCGTAATAGAATTATTCGAATGTTTATATGTTTATTTGTTCCGCCAACTTGAAGCTGAAATCTGGATAAATGTTCATGTATTTAGAATAATTATAAATACTACCGTATTGTGTAAACATCTTGTGACTTGTGATCTAGTGCTTAATAAGCCGATTTTTCAATTCAATTCCTTGGCCTTGAAAGCGAGGGATTCCTTGCAGTTGATATTCAGGTAAGCACATGATGATCACTGTTATAAGTCAAGTCACTCTTCCAAGGTACTTAACATATAGGCCCTAGTTGAAGTTCCATTTCCAACTGCATTCAATAAAATTCGGTCATAACACGGGTCTTCTGGACAAAAATACATCATCATCATCATCATTGGTCCACAATCCTAGGATTGGTTTGACGCAGCTTTCCACTCGTTTCTTCTATCGGCCAACCTTTTCATTGTGACGTAATTCTTCTCTTTTACATTCTTCACGACCTGTTCCATGTATCTCATACGAGGCCTGCCTTTTCCAATCTTCCCGTTCAGTTCTCCCTCGACGATAGTCTTCATCAGGCCATCGTGTCTCAAGATATGACCGATTAAGTTTTCCCTTCTTCTTTTTAGAGTTGTCAGCAGACTTCTCTTTTCTCCTACTCTTCTTAGCACTTCCTCGTTACTTACTCGGTCGATCCATTTAATCTTCAGCATTCTTCTGTAACACCACATTTCAAATGCTTCTACCCTTTTCGTCTCCGCTGCTGTCATCGTCCATGATTCACTGCCGTAAAGAAAAATGCTCCAGATGTATGTTCTGATGAACTGTTTCCTTACTTCTATGCTTGTATTTCCTGCTGTAAGTAGATTCTTCTTCTGAAAGAATGCCGTCTTTGCCTGGGCTATTCTACTCACTATTTCTTTCTTGCTTCGTCCATCGTTGGTTACTCTGCTTCCCAGGTAACAGAACTCTTTCACCTCTTCCAGTTTCTGTTTTCCTAGTTTAACGTTGGTTTTGGCCTCTTCTCTTTTGCTGCACACCAATATCTTAGTCTTCTTCTTATTGATCTTCAGCTGATATCTGGCCATAGTCCTTTCCAGGATCGTTAGCATCTTATTCAGCTCCTTCTCTGTCTCTGCTGTGAGAGCTATGTCATCAGCGAATCGTAGCATACTGATTGTTTCTCCGTGGATTTTCACTCCAGAACACTTCTCCTTGACTTCATTTATGGCTCTCTCGATGTAAACATTAAAAATTACGGGAGACAGTGCGCAGCCTTGTCTCACTCCTTTCCTTATTCTTGCCTCTTCACAGCTGGGTCCAGATTTAATCACAGCAACTTGGTTTTTGTACAGACTGTGTATAATTCTTCGTTCATTGTAGGACACTCCAATTCCCTTCAGAATTCCAAGCATTGAATCCCAATCCACGTTGTCAAAGGCCTTCTCTAAATCCACAAATGCAATGAAGGTCGGTTTGTTCTTCTCCATTCTCTTCTCTATGAGTAGCCTAAGGGCCAATATTGCTTCCCTTGTACCCTTACTTTTCCTGAATCCGAATTGATCTTCATCCAGGAACTCCTCTGCTTTTCGTTCTATTCTTCTGTAGATGATCCTGGTCAGTATCTTTGATGAATGTGTCGTCAGGCTTATAGTCCTAAAGTTTTCGCATTTCTCCGCTCTCTTCTTCTTGGGAATAGGAATGATGATGTTTTTCTCGAAGTGCCTTGGAATTTCCCCTGTTGAATACATGTCGCAGATGGTTTTGTAGAGATGAATTAATGTCTTCTCTCCTGCATTTTTAATTAGTTCTGCAGGGACATCATCAATACCTGAGGCCTTATTCATCCGAAGATCCCTTACTGCAGCGTCGAATTCCGATCTTAATATTGATGCCCCCATATCATCTATTTCCACTTCGCTTTCCTCTTCAATAGCTTTTGTGCTGAGATTTTTTCCATCGTATAGCTCTTCCAGATATTCTTTCCACCTCTTCACTTTGTCCTCGTTTTCAATCAAAATTCCTCCATTCTTGTCCCTTATGGCATTGCCTCTTGCGCTCCGTTCCTTGAAGTGGTTCCTCACTATGCTGTAGGCCGCTTCCACCTTTCCAAGTGCATGGTTGCTTTGTACATCTTCGCAAAGATTTTTCAACCACAGCTCTCTAGCTTTCCTTGCTTTGCGACTAATTTCGTTCCTTATTCTTTTGTAGCAGAGCTGCCCTTCTTCAGTTTTCGTATTCTTGTACTTTCTTCTTTCTTCAATCAATTCTAAGACTTCCTCCGTGATCCATGGCTTCTTCTTGGCAACTTTTCTTCTTCCAAGAACTTCTTTTGCGGCTTCCTGTAGTCCACATTTAATGTTTTCCCAACGCTCTTCCACTGATTTCTCATTCAGGTTCTCTCCTATGTTGTTTCCCACTGCTTTTTGAAATGCCAGCTGATGTTGAGCCTCCTTTAGTTTTTCTACTTGCCATATATTCTTCTTTGTTTTCTTCAATTTCTTGAATTTTAGATGGCATTTCATCATCACTAAATTATGGTCACTGTCGATGTCTGCCCCAGGGTAGCTTTTGCAGTCCTTCACTTGGTTTCTAAATCTTTGCTTCACTAAAATGTAGTCTATTTGGCATCTTCTTCTGTCTCCTGGCATTTTCCATGTGTTTCTTCTGCGGTTGTGATTTTTAAACAATGTGTTGGCAACCACTAACTTATGTTGAGTGCAGAACTCCAGCAGCCTTTCTCCTCTTTCGTTTCGGTTTCCCAATCCGTATTTTCCAGTTATTCTTCCATCTTGACCTTCGCCGACGATAGCGTTCCAGTCCCCTAAAATAATTAGGTTTTCTTCTCCTCTTACCTGTTTTATAACTTCCGTGATATCTTCGTAGACGTCTTCCACTTCTTCATCTTCATAGTCCGTCGTAGGCATGTAAACCTGCACCACCACGGTATCTACAGGTTTGGTCTCGATCTTCACCATTATTATCCTTTCATTGTACTGCAGGAAGCTCTTCACACGCATTCCGGCGCTCTTTCTGAGCATGATCCCTACTCCATCATTACCATTTAATGATCCTGTATGTATAATCCTGTAGCTTCCACTCCAAAAGTCTCCTTCTTCGGGCCACTTCATTTCGCTGATTCCTAATACGTCGAGGTCCATTCTTCGCATTTCTACCTTCAGGTTCTCCAGTCTTCCACAGGTCCGAAGCGATCTCACGTTCCATGTTCCTACCCTAAAAAGTGTATCACATTTGACTGATGTACTCTCTCGGGTAGTCCCCGCCCGGAGATCCGAATGGGGGACTGTTTTACCTCCGGAATATTTTACTCGAGAGGGTGCCATCACGTCTTGATAATAAAGGAAAGAGTGGAGTAGCTGCGACTCCTCGGGATATTAATGTGGTGGTTTCCCCTTGCCTTCCACATCGCAGTACTACAGCCGTTAAAGTAAATGTTACCACGCCTGTAGTGAAATGAGTGTCGCTGTACCGACCACTGTGGTCTCCACCTTCACTCATGTGAAGAAGAGCTGCTGCCCTCTCCTCCGGGTGATGATAAGCATAATTATTGGCGGCCTCCCGTCGCCAAGTCACGGCATCTTCACAGGTTCTGTATTATTTAGAGGCCTATCTTACCCAGGGATAGACCAATACGCCCTCGGAATGCCGTCGCTTTTTGTCCACGACTGCTTATTCGACGAGTAAACTCGCTTATCTCGCAGCTAACCTCTATATCTAGAGGTCGACCCACCATCCGCAACCCGGTGGACGCACTCGGTGGCTTTAAGCTCAGCCGCGAGGACAAAAATACACCCGCGTTATATTTTAGCCGCGCAATTACGAGAAGGAAGGTGTAATCTCGAAGAGTTATGAATGGTAGGTAAATACAGATAAAAATTCTTAGATAAATGATATTATAACCAACCATCCCCTTATTACTATGTAAATACTAACCATCTTGCTTTATGCGACACTATTGTCTAGCTTGCTTCCATGTAGCAACCTAGTTGCACGCGAGTTAATGGCAGGGAATGGAAGATCCCCGTAGAAACAATACTTCCTCGCATTCACAAATTTATATTTGAACGTCTCGGAAGTGATTTGCCATGATTTTTGTTCCGTGAAAATATGTTATAGTAAACATTAACACATTCAATCACACAAACGTTATCGAGGACTTAAAAACGTCAACATTTGCGCAACATTTGGAGTTGGTAATGACGTAAGAAACTTTATGTCAGTTCGAAAAATTATCATACTATTTTTAATAATTTCATGCACAGATGAAGTTGGCAAAATGGATGAATGTCTCGATTAATAGCATACAAAACATAACAATTAGGGCATCTTCCAGCCAATAACCTGAATGTAATTCAAGCACTAAACAGTTAAAATGTGTTAAACTGCTTTAACATGTAAAGACAAATATTTCAACGGTCTGCAGACCATTATTCCATCAAGATTTCCCTCTATCAACGCTCTCCGTTGTTTTAAACCACAACGTGAGCACAATTGGCAGCGTAGCAAATAAATTGAAATATTGTTGGAGTAGTCTTTAGCGCATGATGCATGTGATAACAACCAATAATACCTTTCTTATTATGTAGATACTAACCATCTAGCTGCATGTGACCCTATTATCTAGCATGTCTCCATTAAATATCCTAGTTGCATGTCAATAGTGCATGTTTGGTGATATTTACCCCCTGCCACACACCCTTGTGGTAGCTCGCAGGGTATAACGTAGATGCAGATGTATGAGTCTCTTGGCAATAACACGTTGCCAAGTGTAAACGGTATATTTCTAAAGGGTGCATGAAAAACGTTAATTTTTGTCGTAGAACGTCGATCAAAAGGCGCTCGTAATTCTCTTCGGACTTCGAAACTACCTACATATATCGTTTTATGTACCGCAGCCTTTTATATGCCTTTCAACGCAAGTTAAGGAAAAATGGACGCATACAAGCACAAGTCAGGAGCTCAGAAACGGAAAGAAAGACAAAAGAAACTGGAAGTTGGCAAAAAAAAGGATGTAGGACTTTATTTGACGTTCGAATTAAAGTGCTGACGACACAAGATCAGAAGAAATTTCTCCATGCTTTGATGAAACCCCTAACATTGAAGAAAGTAAAGAGTACGAAAGTTTTAATTTAGATGAACTAAGAGTACCAGAAGGTTCCACCCCAGAACCTGTAGCAAAAGGAGAACATTTTAAAGAACAACATGAAACTCCAACTCGTACTTTGGATACCGGGATCGGGACTGTAATTACAAATTCAGACTTGGGACTTCTAAAAAAAGCAAGGTGATAAACAGCAATATAATTGAGACTTGAGTGAAAATGCCGCAAGATCTACCAAATGATGGGAAGAAAGCATTTCCACAAACAGTTCTTTTTTCAAAAAGGCCGACCGGAGAGAGTGTAGGAGAAATTGGCTTGTATGGAGCGATACAGCAGAGTCACTGTTTTGTTTTCCGAGTAGGCTTTTTGATAGCAATGGGGAGCATGCACTATTTTTTATAACTCTTTTAATGTTAAGTTTATTAGCTAAAATGTGTTTGGCCAAAATTTTTTTGAGGAATTAAGTTGTGTCACAGAGATATTACTCATCAAAAATTTAACGTTTTCGAAAGCTTAAAAACACGAAGTCATCGCACAGTATCACCATGGGCGTTGTTTATCTATTGTACGTGGAGGAAAGTTATTTAATGAGTAAATGGCGAAAACGTATGTATTTGTCTCATTTTTTTAAATGCAATAAACGATTTATTTCAATTTTACGTAGTATGGATGGTAACAAGCAAATAGTCCATAAATTACATAATGCATGTATAGTGCCCAAAAATCTCCGCTACGTCTAAACAAACGCTGTTTTTTTTAAGAAGAACGCCGCCATAAGGGAGTCATCCAAAGGCAAATTGTCCGAGTGTTCTATTTTAAAACCCTTTTCAGACATTGTTTCGATCAAGAACAGCTAAAATCCTCTAAACAACATATTCGCTTCATTTTCTTCGAAAATAAATGTCTGTTTTTGTAGCAATATGGAGCCTATACCGTGCAGTGACGTCAGAAGGCGTCTCAGGTCACGTGACTTTCGGCAATTTTCGGGAACATTTTAATATCATTCTTTAATCTTTGTGGTTGGCATAGAAAGGTTTGGCTCATCCATGTATCTAATTTGGTGAGAAAATATCACATCGAATACTTCATAAATCTTCGAAAAACAAATTTCATGCATATTACCCATTGAGGGAGTGATAAATCTGATTCAAACAAGTTCGTTTTGCTGAGAAACGATGGATGGAAGAAAGAAGACGGTTGGCGGAAGCTGTATGAAAAACTACCAACGCATGAAAGGAGCACCTCTCGCAAGAATAGTTACATCCCATGGAGAGAGTTAGAAAGGCGGCTGAATGAAACTTCAGGAATTCATTCGCAACTTGATTTTGAATTGGCCTCAAGAACGAAATACCGGAAAGAAATATTTCAAAGATTACTATATGTAGTTATGTTTCTTGGAGAGCGAAGCTTAGCTTTCAGAGGAGCCTCCGAAAGGTTAGGTGATTACAATAATGGCAACCTTTTGGGGTTGATGGAGTTGCTATCTCAATTTGACCCATTACTAAGAGAACATATCTCAAAAATAAAAAAGGCTCAAGAAGAGGGAAAACGGCTTCAAGCGCACTACTTACCTAAAGATTCCCAAAATGAATTTATTAAAATTTGTGGTGCTAGATTTCGGCAGAAGGTGCTAGAAGAGAGGAAACAATCCAAATATTTTTCTATTATTGCTATCTCTACCTGAGATTTCTCCCCCACGGAGCAAACAACATTGGTATTAAGATACGTATTAGATTGCGAATCGGAATTTAAGGTTACTGAGAGGTTCCTAAGTTTTGTTGATTGCAACCAAAAAGCAGGACAGGATGTTGCTAACTTGATTATGAGTGAACTTGAAAATAACTCAATTCCTTTGAATTGTGATTGATTCCTTTGATTGTAGGGGGCAATGTTATGACAACGGTGCAAATATGGCCAGAGTTTATGACGGTGTTCAAGCCGTTATAAGTAAATATAACTATCTTGCCTTTAACCCTAATTGTGCCGCACACAGCCTGATCCTGTGTGGGGTTAATGCCGCAGAGTGCTGTGAAGAAGTAATTACATTTTTTGGGATGTAACAAAAACCTCTAACTTTTTTCAGAAGCCCACGGAGATGGGAATGCTTAAAAAAACGGATAGGATGCTCCCTGCATAGTTTTTCTGATACTAGATGGTCGGCCCGAGTAGATAGCGTTCGACCTTTTGTCAAGCACTTGCCACTCATATTTCATGCCCTAAATGACAGTAAAGAGCTTAATCTAACCGCAGAGTGTAAAACAGCTAAAAGGAGTTATGAAGTAAAGATCCTTTGAATGTATTATCTTGTCCCACAGATATATACTACTTATAGTAGTATCTGTGTCGTATATGTCTGTGTAGTATATGTCTGTGATATATACTACTTGTAGTATATATCTGTGTCTTGTCCAAAATATCGCTAAAAGTGCTTGTCACTATTGATCACAAGAATAAAGTTTTACAAACCCGATCTGCAACTCTCGACATAGAGACGAAAAACATTGGTGACCTAATTGAGGAGCTGAAAGATCTGAGAAGTAAATGGTGCAATCTTTATGCTGAAGCGAAACTAGTGGCTGCGAACATGACAGAAAGTATATAATGTGAAAAGTACCTTAAGGAAAAACGACTTAAGAAAAGAAAAATCTTCATGACGAGACCAGAGATTGCGAAACCTCATCAAGATGTGATGATTAAACGGGACCGGACGTAAAACATGAGGATAATTTCAGAATTAATGTTTTCTACAAACTTATTGACTCTGTCATCGGGGGCCTTTCTCAAATATTTCAATTTTCCGAAAAGGTCAGCGGACTTTTTTCAATGTATTTGGACATACCTATCATGAAAAAGATGAAAATGAAATTGAAAAGCAGTGTTTGACTTAGTGTCAAACGTACAAAGACTAGACACTGACATTTTCAATGAAATTAAACACCTGAAGTCAATACATAAGACTAAATTAGGAGAAACGTCATTACAACCTTTACAACTTTTGAACGCACTAAGGAAAATAAAGTTGGACAGCTTGTTCCCAGATACATCTATAGCAATCAGATTGTTCTGCTGCATTCCTGTATCTGCAAGTCACGGTGAGAGAAGTTTCAGTGTAGTGAAACGAATAAAAAGTGTCAATCGATCAACGATCAACCGATGAACGATCTCAGCATCTTAGTGATGGAACCTGGTTTGGCAAGGAGCTTGAAATATGATGATATTATTGATGATTTTGCAAGAAAGAGGGCTAAAAAGAGTTGTATTTTCATAAAGTAAAAAAATAAATAGTACGTTTTATTATGACTTTTTATAAAATGTTCAAGTAAGTCCTAGTTTTGATTACTGTATAATAAAAGTGTGTTAACACGTCAAAAAGTTTACATTCTGAAAATTTTTTCTCTATCCCTTTCCACTGACATGTGTTTATTTTACATAAAAAGTACAATTTATAGTAAATCAAAAGATAATGCATGGCAGAGTGCACATTTCTTCTGCAGAAAAAGCTGATAATCAGGCAAGTCTTGGTTATAAAATAACCTGCAAGTTCGCAGTTCTGGTCTAAATTGAGTGAGGGGTGGTTTACCGGGATTTAGGGGCCCGGACCACTCAGTTGCTCAGAGGCCCGAGAATCTTGTCACCGGGCCTGATGGGCACCACATGTTTTGTCAGTAAAATTGCTGTTAAAATTACTACGCTATGTAAAAAAACATTCCATGCTATTGCTATTCCTTAGTGAGATTCGTAATTGTAATGGGATGAAATACTTTAGTGTGTTGGTTCTACGTAAGGTGACAATTTCTTAGCATAGGACGAAAGTTATGGAGGGGGAGGTATGCATTCTGTGTCTTGCTTAGAACAGAAGAAAAAATGGTGAATATGGAGTTGTGAGGTATCAAAATGAAAATAATCCACTTATCATTTCATGCGGATTTGCTTACATGTTCTGATGTATATCAAGGTCAAGATGAAGGCCACCAGGATTAGAATCGAGATTATCGTTAGCTTCATTGCCGATTGATTGTTGTGCTAAAATAAATGGAGATCATTGATATGATTTCATTATTGTATAGTATGCGTTAATTTGATCAAAAAAGAAAATTTTATTTCAAAATGTGCGTTTGAAACGCTGGTGGTACTATACTTAATAGCATTATATGAAGGTATGTATGTACTTACCCGAATCGCTCTCCTGTCACCCTCCGCTTGGTTCTCTTCCTGCTTTGCGAGTGAAGTGGCCGTCATGTTACCCTCTCATTTATATGCGAATGTTGGGGTTGGTGGGGGTATGTGCGTAGTGTGGGGATACGGTGGGGGTTGTGCGTAGATTTTATTTTTTATTTCTTTCCAGAAAATGTTTCCAACAAGTGTTTATGATTTGAAGTCATCAGTAGGATGTTTCATTTCCTGTCTCACTTCCTTTTTGAAGCGGAATAATAATAATTCCTCAAAGATAAAAAACAAAAAAAATCCTGTTTTCCCATTATCAATAATGTTCCACGGATGTAGAGTGGTTTATGTTGTATGTTTGTGAGTACTGTTGTTAAACATCATGGGAATCACAGAATTTTACGGCGGTTGTTGTTGATGTCGTTCGAAAACAATGACGAACTTGGGCAGTAAGTTTTCCCGTGAAGTACGCATGGCCGTACAGATTGATTTAAAATTTCTTTCCTCCCACGAAGAGGCATAGTTCATAATAGGCAATAAAATAAGCTGTTGGGTAAGTGTAATTCGCGTGGCGTAGTTCAAGGTTCATGCTCAAACCTTTACCAATCAATATGAATTGCATCCTTGCAAGCGTTGAGGAATGAAAATTATCGCATGACAGTAAATGCCTCAACAAATAATAATAAATGTACTACATCGTTGACTATTATGGAGTGGTTGCACGATGCTGGTGCATGCATTCTAGTTATGAGCGTTTAACAAAAATTTCATGATTTCATGGTTCTGGTATCCCCGCTTGCGTCAAAAGGTGATGACTCATCTTGGACCCTAGATGTTTATAAAGGGCTTTCCCTCGGGTGGCGGGCGAAGAATCCTCTTACATGCGAGTTTAATGCTGTCGTCACGGTTGAAGTTATTCGGCCTTTTTTCTATTTCGACCGTTTCCCGCATTGATCAGGGATAGCAAGTGGGGATACGAGAAACAAATCCAAATAAGGCTGGGGAGGGGGGGGGGGCAAATCCAAATAAGCACACTATTTTTATTTTATAGACAGATTTTGATTCATAGTTACGTAGCTATAATTTAAATTTATTTTTCCCTGTGTTTTTTAGAAAATATTCATGAATACGTTAAAGTTTGCTTGTATTTCAAAGCCTTAAATGATATTTCGGAGTTCGCTTACAAAAAATACTACTCTATTAATAAATTGCACCGTCATTAGTAACTCAATTAATGTTTCCTGATTTATTTATGTTAACAGCAAGCCTATTAACATTTATTTTTTGGTTGTCTTTATATTTCTTTTTTCCTTGGATATATTGGCTGTTTTCAAAATTTAGGCTATTTTGCGAATTTCAATCCTTTCGTATAGCGTAAAGAAATGTACCTATAGCCGCTAAATATTTTGTGTACTGCCTGGATTCACAGTTTCAAACTTCTTGGCACAACGCAAATTATAGAAGTGCACCTGAAGTCATGAAATATTACGGTCATATGGTGAAAATATAAATTCATGAAAATGTCCGAAGACTATAATAACCAAATGCCAAATTAAATTATAAAAAACAATATCTCCGAAGCAAGTTTTACGATTGTCTAGGCAATCATCAACGGGGAAAGAACAAGGCAAAGCAAGTCAGAACCTGTCGAGACACACTCCGATCCACACTCATCTCTGCCTGGCTCTCTACAGGTTCTGACCTGTTTTGCTTGGTTTTCTCCCCGTTGATTAACGCCTAGACAATCAAAATTCCGGTTTCGGAGATATTTTTTCCATAATTTAATTTGGCATTTGGATAATTTTGTCTTCGGACATTTTCAAGTAAGCCTAATTAGAAGCTCACATTATTTCATATAAATTCATGAAATAATAATTGGCCAAGATAATCCGATCGAAATATATTTATTTCCGACAGTTAAGGCCATTATCATGGAGGTTTTAAAACAAAATCTCCATTAAAAATATCTTTGAATGCTCTATGCGACCTGATTTGGGCATGGAGGTATCTAGCATAGGTACCAAAATACTACCAATTGTAAAACTGCTCCTAGATTAGTGCTGATGGTTTTAATATTACAGAATTTTGTAACTTTTGATTACAAAAAACTAAGTTTTAAATTACAGCACATCAAAAATATAACTTTGATGCACCGCGAAAATCAAAAAGGGATTTGTTGCATTCTATTATATTCTTAATTTTGGCACTCACGCTATTCAATTGCGGTAAATAAGTAGACACAAACTTCGAAAAGAAAATGTACTTTCTTTCCATCACTTTCGGGGCTCGTGCAGGTAGATTTAGCGGGCCATGCATCTCCGAAAGTAAAACTAAATGAGAGCAATGATATCATTATCTTTTCCGGGTTTCTTTTTTTATGAAATAGCGGATAATTTTTTGGATTTCAGTGTTAATCAAATTAAACTCCAGTTTTGCAAATGAAATATCATTTGGTGCATCTAATCAAAAGAAAATACATGTTATCAAATTTCATCATTGCTGGTTAACATGCTTTTCAGAGTAATGTTTGTGATAATTTCCATTTGAAGGAATAAGTTTGAAACTGCATGGCATTACTTAGGTTCCCAAAGGATAAGAAGAAATATTTCAAGATTCGAATCCTGCACTGATATAACACTGAATTCTAATGAATTAGAAATTGGTAATATAGTGCTCTTTCACACTTGCCTTTGATTACTCCACTGAAAAAAGACCTTTACCATAGCCAAAATTGTAAAGTAAACCCTCTACATGAAAAACAATTTTTCCATCTTCTAAATTAATGTAATTCCTATCAATTAAATTGCTGATATTTTTACCACTGTTAGGAAGACAGCAAGAATTTCGAGAAAAAAGAGGAAATGAATTGGGTGAGAATCATAATGTCTGAACTTTCTTGACCATTTTCACTCTGTGAGGAAATTTAAAGTAATTGTCCAAGGAAATGATAAATAAAGACTCTGACTAATGAGATATATGTGGTAGAAATACGGTGAATTGGTGATTATTAAATTTTGTGTCTTGAGTTTACAACTTGAAAATGCTTTAATCGCGGCAATTTTTTTATCGTTTTTCATTTGTTATGGCCAGTTCTGACGTATTCACGGTATGAGAATTGTCCTAAGTACACAAATCCGTCTCTAGGGTTCTAGTCAACTAACCGGAGGTCTGTTTATCTTTATAAAACCCATCCTCAGGTTAAACTTCACCTCAACTTAACGTCCACGTTAACTAACTAGAAGTTTAACCAGACATTATAAAACCGGCCCTGAGAAAAACACCAAGACATTTAAACAGATTTGAGCAATAATGTACAATGTGCTAGCTAGAAAATTATAATGCTATTTTTCATGTGAAAATCTTAGAAAAATGGTTCTATCTACAATGCAACTTCACAGCCAAAACACCAGCTTCTTTGAGGTTTCCAACTTACAAGAAAAAAACAAGTTTATGGGGGATATGGTTTTTAAGGAATGAAATGAGTAATTTCAGGGGAATATCTCTCAGTCATACTAGTTAGAAATGATGACTACGAGTGAATTCTTTTTTGCACAATCGATCAGGGCCTTACTTGACTTAGAAATTACATTTTCTGCTGGCATAAGAAGACAGTATTTTCTTCTCACGTTCCCATCCTACCTTATGTACAGTACTTGTTAGCAAAATAAAGTGCATAGCCATCGTTTTAGCCAGTATTAGATTTTAAAAGGCTATGAAATACACCTCTGATATTATAATTTTCAAACTCTCATTGAACAATGAGTCTTTGCCAGTATGTGCAAAAAATTACACATGTATAAAATTCCGGTCTGAGGTTTAAAGGGCTTGTTTTGCATGCTGGACTGGTGTTTTTGGTGTTTTTTTGTAAAATTTTGATTCCTAAACAGATTACTAGACATCTGCTTCCAATGACAAGAAATTCAACCAGCTTCTGGCATCTAACGGATTTATGACTAACTAAAATATAAATCTTTGTAGTATGTGCATCAAACTAAATGCGAGCGCAGCCCGTCATTCTTTATCTACGAGTTTATATACGCGACTGCGGGCAGGGCGAGCTATAGAATAGCCCGCACTAAGTCCGGAATGTGATATACAAATGCACATAAAGATGCTGAATATAAAACTGAAGAAAAAATATATGAAAATCATTACCAGCATTACCATTGAAGGCAGTAAGACAACAAGGCACAATAAAATACTTCCGTCTGAGTAGAAATAAACAAAACTATCAGCGACATTCACAATTGAAGATTCAAAATTCAAGACGATGAAACTTCCTTGTGACCACAATTCAATAAAAGTGGTACTTTATTTCAAACTGTGAACAATTATGAAGAGACACAAGTTGATACACAGTGCAATATCATGTTAGAAAAGACTTGCATTTCCACACAGTATACCCACATAGCACAAGTACAACTCGGATACATCTCAAATGTCTCAGGTTACCTCTCAGAGATATCTCCATATGACACCGAGATGTCTCAGAAACGTCTAAGAGAGAGAGAGCCAGCTCTCTATGTCCTCTTTTTAGGAGTCTCTGAAACATCTCACGATACGTCTCAGAGACGTCTAAATATCACGAGATGTCTCATATACATTTCAGAGAGACGTCAAAATTATCTCAGAAAGAGATTTAAAAAATCTCAGAGAGCTTTACGTCCTCTTTTTATACGTCTCACAATCAGAGATACCCTGTCGAAAATATTGTAGAGGGCAGCGTACACCGTAGCTAAACGAATTTGACCAATGCAAAAGTTCACTCTAGAGTACCTTGCATGAGTGCACCCAGCACAAAGATAGAAAAATTAACGATAGCAGTCAGAGTGGATATTAGCTTAGAATATTAATACATAAGAATTACACCTTGGACTTTTATATACGAATACATTCACTCTTTTCCGAATTGGACTACCATATTCCTTGTGACGGTCTATTTCAACCGACGACTAAGTATTACTTTAGAGTTGGGAGTTCATATATACACAGCCGCTGGCTGTCATTAATTCGATTGTGATAGTTAACTTCACTAAATATTTCACATTGTGGTATTTTGCACCCTTACAACATTTTCCCATTTACCATTTTGTGGTAACAAATTAGCAAATACTTTATGAATGCACATAACTGATATTCTTTCAACTCCAGGAGAGATGTATAAGAGTTTCCTCAATAACGTGCTAATCGTTGAGAACAATGTGCAATAAAGCAGAAGAGAGTGGCTGAAACTGTGCTGCTAAACACGAAAACAACTCCGCGAATGGAGACACTTCTTTCGTTTGATTTGATGCTCCGAAAAATTTTGCATTCAAATAATAAGAAAGTAGTCATAATTTTAAATAAAGCTGACATGGAGCGGAAGCGGAGAGCACAGCTTTCGTACGCCAAGCTATGTCCATAGGTTATTATAGATTTATATATGAGTCACTTGAAACATTATAATCACAATTCATCATATTCCAATTCAATGGTGTGTTGGTCTTCAACAATTTGTACAGAGGATCTAATACCGTTGATCTTTCTGGCAAAAATTTGATGACGTAAGGCAAAATAAGAAAAACGATGGAGTCGGACACGCCCAAGCGGAGATTGATATTGCATTTAAGAATATCTACCCCTGTACAGGTCCTTGGGGTGGAGGTTTCGTACTCCATTATTATGAGTAAATATTTCGGTGATCTTCCTTCCTTCCCAACTCCTTTTGGAATCCTTCCAACTCAATTTGATATACTTCCCGTCGCCCTCGCTTCTTCCCACACCTCTAAAGTCAACAATTGCTTTAAGGTTGGTAAATTACCTCCCTTCCCCTTAAGCCTCCTAAGATCACCTGGAAAACAGGCTTGTATTTGGAGTTTCCAAAACTTTTTCCATACTGGGTAGAACAGAATAAGTTAGTATGACCTCACCTCATCAATTTTATCCAAATTCTCCTTTTCATTTCTCCCTTCTCAGCCCTTTCATTATTTAGAAGCTGTAGCTGTGGACAAAGCATGCCCGCTCTAAAATATATAGCAGTCATACCAATAAATGTAGAACGTTAAGTTTTGAATTTTGAAATTATACAGCGAGGTATGAAATGAAAATAATTAATTAGTTACCAGCAGAAGGTGTGTCTGTGACATTAACAGGTGCTACATGTCTATATGACAGACACACTCTATACGAAATGTGTCTGTATTATAGAATGATGGCAGATGAAGATTATTCTAGCGTAAAATTCTATCTTTTTATAAGAATATTTGACTAACATAAGAACTGTATTTTTATAACCATTGTACAGGGGTAGAGATTCTTAAATGCAATATCAATCCCTACTTGGGCGTGTCCCACTCCATCATTTTTCTTATGTTGCCTTTTATTATGGGTAAATTCTTCCTCGGTCGGCTGAGAACGATAACAGAAGAATCAACCTGAACTATTATGCTGAGATGCACTTGCCCGCCGGATGGAATTCAAGGTTCCGTGCAAGTGAACTCCGATACGGCTTTCATCGTGGGGCATTTGATAGTCCAGATTCCCCGCCTCCTTCGCAGAGGAGGCATTTCTCGAAGCGTTTTTCCCCCTCCCAGTGAAAACAAAATTCAGCCAAAAAGTACGTCGCGCCACCTGGGGATATTTCAACGAAACATTCAGTTGTATGGGGACTTGGCGTGGAGTCACATCGTAAGAAAGGAAAGGTAAGAACTTGCTTGAGATAATAGTTCATTTTGTTGAAGAATGTATTCATTCTTGTCTAGGCAATATTTGTTTCACTGCTATTGCTTTCCTTATTATGCTTAATTTTATGTATCATGCATGATATACATTTACGGATCTCTATTTGCGTGCAAAAGTAGACAACGCTTATACGTTCTCTCAAGCGCGAGTTTTCGTTCTTATTTGCTCTTTTGGCATTTTGAAGGCAGTCCTGGTTCACAAAGACGCTGACATTGGAACTACCACGCCTCATTCGTCATGAATTATTCCATCGGAGCATCATCTACATCTACATCATACCCTACAAGCCACCATTAAGGTGTGTGGCAGGGGGTGAAAGCGCCTCCACATCACTTGGGTGAGTGTGTATGTAATGACGTTCTTTTGAGTAATTTTTTGTGGACTATAATTGGAGAATATGTCACGGTGCGATGCTATTATACGTTAGAAGGTAATAGAATACGCGATAGATTCCTTCAATGACGACAGAAAAAACCAGGAATGGGGCTGATGAGGTGGCTAGTGTTTTTGACGCCAACGCCAGGGGTCCGGGTTCTAATATCGGACAATCTCTCCTTTTGATGGAGTCTCAAAAGTGAAGTTTCAAAGAGACTTTTTAAATAAGTAAATTATTATTCAGTATAGACCAGTGATCTGAGTGATCAGACCAATCATTTTACTTGGCGGCACCCTTCATAATGAGTTACTATTTTACGGCACCCTTCTTATATTTCTTTATTTATCCGGTTGGGATTCCCTCTCCTTTCCCAAGAACAATCGGCACTTTACAGTAATTAGTCAGCAGACTGGGAGAGACTCCAATTGGGAACCACTGGTATAGACACTATTCCCTGTTTGAATAGCCTGTTGCAAATGTTCCACCTCCAGCACTCCGCCCGACTGGTGAGACGTGAAATTGTGGATCCTAATGCATGAAAGACGGAACTGGAAGATGCCGAATTTCTTCGCATCCTTCCTCTCCTCATGAAAAAATCGCTTTCATCCAGACAAATGATTTTTTGCACGATCTCTCCGTCCTTATCTCTCGGTCTTCACTCTTTGGGCATGCTATGAAATTTAGATTCATAAGGTTAAACGACTATGCTCCAACTTTTTATGAAGGCATGACAAAGTTCTTTATACCTTAATTTCGAGCTCTGGCCTCACTCTTGGATACGGGCCGCTGCGTTCTTCTTGCGGCCCACTAGGACAAAAAGAACAATGTTCGTTATGCCCTATTTTTCTCTAGCTTTGGTCTTGTATTTGGAATCTAATGCTTCCTTAACCAAGGAACTCCTCTTGAGATGCGTTTGATGTTATCTGTATTTTTTCCCGGAATGACTTCATTTGCCTCTCAGAGAGGTGTGCTGCTAACATCACTCAGACCCTTCCGTGATATTTGTTTCCGCGAATTCTGACTGCTAGTCAAATATAGGTACCAATGGAGACCAGTGCCAATGGAGAAAAA
Organism: Platycnemis pennipes; assembly: GCA_933228895.1. NCBI lineage: Eukaryota > Metazoa > Arthropoda > Insecta > Odonata > Platycnemididae > Platycnemis > Platycnemis pennipes. The sequence goes on along the minus strand of OW121850.1, from coordinate 38,356,653 downwards.
TTTCGTGATATCCAAGTATGCTTGTCCTATTTCGTTCAACGTTCCAACGCTCGAACCTCATTTGATTCTTTTCCCATGAGCCTCTTCCAACAATCGCCAACACCCTCAACCCTCACCTGACCTTGTTCGAATATTTTACTTCCCCTTGCTCTATGTCCCCACCAAGGAGTGGTGAATGTCCTGGAGGAGGCGTCGGTATGCTATCCTATGGGTGACAGTGAAGCCGGAATGGGGGTACTAGGGAACGATTAAGAACCACCTACACCGTAAAAATATTGCATTTTATACGGACTATTACAGGGACTGCACGTGCATTAAAACGCAAATAACAATGGCATAGTAGAGTAAAATCAAGTGGACCTTGTTATTCCACACTATTGGGTACAGCCGAACCGGTTTCAGCACTTCCGTGACAATCTCCAGGGACATTACAAAGCTTTACTGTGGCGGATCTTATTTATTTTGTATCCAGGGGAAGGGGGGAGGATTTGGGTGGGTATATAGGGACGGGATGTGTAGGGGGGACGGATGACTAAGGTAAGGAGCCTCTGGAGCTATGGTTGGAGCATTTGGCTGAGGGACGGCATAACATTCTCTTGGGGGAGGACAGGACCGGAACTATTACCTAGTAATAGTTCCTAGAAGAGAATTATGTAATGGAATCACCTCGTTGAGTAACCTCTTACCATAATGCTGGGCATATGTCAAGATTTCGAAGTTTTCAATGAAATTCAGCTTTGCGCCTTTGTCACATGCATGTAAAACATAAACTTTAAAATCTGGCACATGGTTAAAATTACATAAATGAACGCTAGTGTGGAATAAAAAGGTTTACCTACTTTTACTCTCGATCATTAAATTCCATGAAGTAAACTCCCGAACCATTAACGACAAAGGCATAGCACGTATATTTCGTCGTAGCGGAATCAATAAATCATCCTTTGGCTTTTTAAGGAAGGTTTTAATCGGTTTTATTCCTCTAGGAGATAATTTTATTGTTGAAACTGATTCCAAATTAACGCATTCAAAACTACATATTTGGCCCTTGTTTACATGTTAGCGCACTTTCCTCTATTTCTTTGACGAATATTTAAATGTAACCCATTATTCACCTAGCTAATCCAATTTATACCGCGTACAAAAACTACATCGTGAGCAGCAAGCCCATATGTCCGAGCCTACCAAGATGGCCGCTGGATTCTCAAATAAGCTGCGATGCCTTCTGTAGTACATCTGATCTCCTTGGTATTTACCGTTCCTCGATTTTCTCAAAGCTTCCCTTCGTTTTATAATGCTCGTACAAGCAATGATATTTTGTTTAGGGATAATATTTTTACGTAGTACATGACATCCACTGAGTTTTCACGCAGGGAACTTAGAATATTAGGAAACTTAGGATAACTACGAAGTTGGACTTCACTTATACTGTGAAGTAATGACGCCGAACTTCTCACCCACCGGTGGACTGTCTTTGTAATGCTTTTTTATCCCTCATTTGGGGCGCCTGGGTGACCCGTTGCGAGGCGAGTTCGGCTATGAGCTCAAAGGTCACGAGATTAAATCTAGTGAACCTTTTTTGGAAACATTCCTAAACATTTACTTTGTGAGGTTAAACGCGTTACAGATTTTTGTAAATAATTGTTTCGCAGGAAAAGGAATTAACGCCCCCTTTACCTTGAATATGTGAAGGTACTATTAACATTAGATAGAGTTGCATTTAATTACACTGTTGCACCGACTGAAAAGATTTAAACCTAACACAGAAACGACATCCAATCTGATGCGGGATCCTTGTTAGCTGGTCAAAACTTTTTATTCAACTAGGTTCAGAATGCACTGGGCACACACTCTAAAACAAAACAAAAGCACAACGCCTTGCGAACTCCGCCCAGTGCTGCCACCACATTATACATAATACAAAACAAAAACTCATTTCTGTTAATACCGTACACCCTAACACCTCCCCTCGGGATTCACAAAAATGACTCGGTTGCACACCAACAACCAATTACATATACAGTCATTCATAATGTGGTCAGACTCCTTCCAGTTCCACAGTATCATAACACAAAAAAAAACAACCCGAATTAATCCTTCTCGGACACACTCGGTCCCGGTACACGTAACAGCCATTTTATGACTCCTGAAAGAAGAAACAAAAGAGAACATACCAACAAGGATCCTTGGCACACAAAATAATTTGAAATATAAATCTCTTAGCACTCCCTAAGGTTTAACATGTTACAAAAATCCCTTGTCTTTATTCCTGATAGTGGCTTCGTTAACATATCAGCTACATTTTCACTTGAGCTGACAAACTGGAAGGAAACCTCCCCTGCGTTCACCATTTCCCTGATATAATGATACTTTACACGTATGTGTTTGCTTCTGTCTTTAATTTGGTTTCCAGATGCTATGCACATAGCCCCTTGATTGTCGGATTGGATAACACATGGCACATCAACGAATTTATCCTGTCCAATTTCCTGCAAAAACTCTCTTAACCACACAAATTCAGTCACAGAATCATACATAGCCAAGTACTCAGAATGAGTAGAGGATGTAGCAACACAACTTTGCTTCTTTGTTCTCCATATAATTGGTCCTCCACCTAATATGATTACATACCCCGTATATGACTTACTGTCATGTTCATCATTGCCAAAGTCAGCATCACAGTAGATCTGTATGGTTTTACCTGTCCTACAAAAATGCAAAGAATAACCTTTGGTCCCCTTTAAATACCTAAGAGCATGTTTCACGTTTATCCAGTCGTCCTGGATTGGAGCCTCACAAAATTGGCTCAACTTTGATGCTGCACAGCTAATGTCTGGCCTTGTACTTGTGGATAGGTACAATAAGCATCCAACAGCCTTGCGGTATAGATTTTTGTCAAACTTATTCTTATCTGAAACCTCCCTGGGACCTTTCATGCCAGTCAATGGCATGCTCACACCTCTACATTCAGACATACCAAATTCATTTAGCACAGTTTCCACATATTGTTCTTGACTTATGATTAGTTCTTGATTACTGGGTCTGGTGAAATGTATGGATAACATATTTGATAGCTCACCAAGGTCCTTCACCTCCACAAATTTCTTCAAATTTACCTTAAAGCTCATGACCTTTTCTTTCTCACCAATGACTAAAAAGTCATCCACATATACTCCCAAAATAATATCACCTCCCACATACACACAAGGATCACTTTCACACTGATTGAAACCCAAGGTAATCAGACACTCATTTAGGTAGTTGTTCCAATTCCGCCCCGACTGCCTCAACCCATATACACTCTTAAGTAACTTGTAAACATATCTGGAACGGTCTTTACCCATTACCTTTGTGCAGGGAGCTTGTTCCATGTACACTGTCATTTCAAGTGGACTATTTAAATAGGCTCCGACAACATCTAACTGTTCCATTTCCCATTCATTTTCCACGGCCACAGCAAGTAGTGTGCGTAATGATTTCTTATGGATTACTGGATTAAATGTCTCCATGTAATCAACCCCATACACTTGACTAAAACCTCGTGCTACTAACCTTGCTTTATATTTTAAAATGGTACCCACCTGATTCCTTTTGATTGCAAATACCCACTTACTCCCCACGACGTTGGCCTCAGTAGGGCGTTTGACTACCTCCCATGTACACTGGCGTTGCATGTTTGCCAGCTCATCCTCCATCGCAGCCTTCCACTTCTCAGCATCTGGCCCACTCAGTGCCTCCTCTGCATCCTCCGGGATGTTGCTGTCTGGACCTCTGCAGCAGGCAATGTTGCAGCTGGGACAGGTCTTGGGATTCTTCTGTCTCTGAGATCTACGTGGTAGACCACCCTCCGCTCCTCCCTCATAGGCAGGCTCATTTTCACCTGCGATGATTACCTCCCCTGGTCCCTGGATGGGTGTCACCACCTCTGGTTCTCCACCTCTCACCTCCGGTCCACTCAGTGCGTCCTCTGCATCCTCCGGGATGTTGCTGTCTGGACCTCTGCAGCAGGCAATGTTGCAGCTGGGACAGGTCTTGGGATTCTTCTGTCTCTGAGATCTACGTGGTAGACCACCCTCCGCTCCTCCCTCATAGGCAGGCTCATTTTCACATGCGATGATTACCTCCCCTGGTCCCTGGATGGGTGTCACCACCTCTGGCTCTCCACCTCTCACCTCGAGCTCCCCCAAGTCATCGTCTTCTTCTTCTGCTCCACAGTAGAATGGCAGGTCAACTTCAACGGCTGGGTTTGTTGATTGGTGTTCACCGGTAGACTTATAAGGAAATATGTGCTCCCTGAATCTCACATCCCTACTTATGATTACCTTCCGTTTTTCCATGTCCCAAAGACGATAGCCTTTAACTCCTTCCTCATAACCTATCATGACACATTTTCTCGCTCTTGGGCCAAATTTTCCATCCCTTAGGGGTTCTGCAGTCCATGCCCATGCCTCACATCCAAAGGTACGCAAGTGATCGAAATCCTGCCTCCTTAATCCTCGCCCTTCCCATACTTCCAATGGAGTCTTATAGTCCAATGTAGATGACGGGCATCTATTAATGATGTAGCAAGCTGCTGCAATTGCCTCCCCCCAGAATGAAGTCGGTACTCCAGATTCCACAAGCATGCATCTAACAATATTTTGTAATGATTGATTAAATCGTTCTGACAAACCATTCTGCTGGGGTGTCCTAGGAACTGACTTGCGGTGAACTATACCCTGACTGGATAGGTACTGTTGAAGTGATGCTCCTGTGTACTCTCCGCCTTGGTCACTCTGGAACTCCTTAATCTGTTTTCCCTTCTGTAGTTCCACTCTTGCCTGGTACTTTATGAATTCTTGAATTACATCACCTTTGTGTTTGATAGGAACTGCTGTGATGAACTTAGAATATTCATCAATAAAAGTGACAACAAACTTACATCTCCCTAGTGATTCAGGAGAGATGGGCCCCATAACATCGGAGTGCACCCTTTGCAGCAGCTGGGTAGCCTTCCTCCCATCACCCTTGGGGAAGGCATGCCGTTTCATCTTTCCAATGATGCAAGTGCTGCAATCATCCCTTTTCCAGCCTCCCGTTTCCTTTATCTCTTGCAGGGTACCTATCTTTTTCATACTTTGCTCGTTCAGGTGCCCTAAACGACTGTGCCAAGTTTGAAAGGAAACTCTAGAAGCCTTTTTACCCTTATTGTTGAATTCTTCACTAATCTCCTGTACACTAATGCCTCCAACAGTCGACACATAGTAAAGTCGAGCGACTCTTACTGCCCTGAGGATTAGGTTCTCCCTAAGATAGATGTTTGCTACACCGTGGAAGGTCTCTATCCTACACCCTTTCTCTTCTATCTGCCCTAGCGAAATCAGGTTATCTTGTAGTGTCGGTATATACAGAACTTCCTTAAGTTCCACATTTTTACCTCCGCATTCGTCCGATATGTTCAGCATCACACTTCCCCTACCTTCAATTCTTAAAGGAGCTCCGTCGCCAACCTCTACTTCCCCTTCCATTGGTTGAAGGTGGGAAAATAGTTCTCTTCGTGGGCACATGTGATCTGATGCACCACAGTCCAATAACCACACTCCCTGGCCGTTAGGTACTTTCCTCTTCGCGCAGAGCGACACGAATTCCCTGGATACGATGGCTGTAGACGGCTTCTTATGTTCTACTACGATTCTTTCCCCTTCATATTCCTTCTTCCTAGGGCAATTCTTAGAAATATGTCCCTCCTTCCCGCAGGCATAGCACCAAAACCTTTTGTCACTAGAGTAATTTCTACATCTGTTTGTTTCATCTCCCTTTCCATTCTTCACCTTACTTCCCTCTTTGCTCATCGATTGTATTCTCGGTTTCCCTTTCATTTCAGGCTTATGAACAGTTCGGAATGCGTGATGTTTGTCTTCCCCCATTTCTCCCATTAACTGCAATTTCTTCTCAGCCGTGATAAGCTTTGACTTCAATAAAGTTGTGGACAACTTGCTAGAATCTATCTCCCAGGACTGAATAAAGCTTTGGTATTCCTCCGGTAGATTTCCGAGAATAATTCCCGCGACTTGCTTATCGGACATCTCAAACCCTCCCTTAGCTGCTCTCTTCTGCAAATTGTGCATTTTTGCAAAATATTCTTGAATGGGCATCTCCGGAGTTTTGGTGCAATGGGTCAGCTCCTTCAGTACCATTGCGCCATTAACCAGCCCTTCACTATTGCACAAATTGTCTAGAATCTCCCATGCCTCGCTTGCGGTCGTACAGTCCGCAATATCGCCCAAAAATTCATCACCTACCGTTTTATACAGAATGGATAATGCGATGGTATTGTTTTTGGCTCGCTTCCGAACTTCGCCTTGAGTGAGTGATGCGTCCAATGCGTCTTCGTAACCAACGATCGCCTCCCATGCATCACGTAAAAGTAACTCCGCCTTCACTCGCAATGACCACGCGAAATGATTATTTGAGTTCAGAACTGGAACCTTCGTAGCCGTTTCGTCGTGATGATATACCGATGCCATTTCGCCGACAATACCTACGCACGTTTTCGAAATTCGTGATTCCTAGTTTCGTAACCTCATTCACACGCTCGTAATACGCCCTGGGCACGCGCTCGTAAAACGCCCTGGGCACGCACTCGTAAAACGCCCTGGGCACGCACTCGTAAACGCCCTGGGCCCATAACCTGTTAGCTGGTCAAAACTTTTTATTCAACTAGGTTCAGAATGCACTGGGCACACACTCTAAAACAAAACAAAAGCACAACGCCTTGCGAACTCCGCCCAGTGCTGCCACCACATATACATAATACAAAACAAAAACTCATTTCTGTTAATACCGTACACCCTAACAATCCTAACCCACGCCTACTGGATTGTCAGGCCAGCGCGTTACCAACCCGACTCTTTCAACCTTTTGACAGATTAAGTACATGACGCAGTGTATTACTTGTATGAAAGACAATAAGAATTTGAGCCTGTAAACGAAAACTATTTTCCATTAATTTCCATCTTCTATATCCAACTTATCTTCCGCACTCTGTCACTTCACGTTGCTGTTTCTGTGGTCAGTTTTCAGGCCCACAATTCAAGGAGCATACTTCGTTGCCTTTCGATCGAAAGTTAGTTTATGATTCAGTTCTCCAACAGCCAGTCGAACATAATTTGCTCGCTCAGGCCCAGTGCTCGAGATATTACGATCAGCCGCTTTGACAAGTAACAGCGCAATCAAACGCGAATTTTTCTTTCACTTTGCAAGCAAGAAATCTGTCTACTAATCCTGGAGTTAATATTCTTTGTATTCCTTTCAAGGTGACGTCAGGAGTGACTGAAATCGGATTTCCCCCTTAATGATTTGAGAGGTGGAGTACCATTAATAGTAGTAGTATATACATTTATGCTTTAAGTCAATGCATCGGTCTCCTCTTATCGTTTAACCTAACTTAATTCCAATCTCAGTCCTAAGATGACCAAAACATGCTTGCCTTGGTGAGTTCAACGACCTTAGTTTTGCTTGTAGACGTGTGAAATTCACGCGTTTGCGATACGCACATCTACATGTCGCGTAATTATTGTCGTTGAAGTGTGTGGCAGGTTTTTGGTCATTATCCGTGAAAAGGAAGGTCAAGATGGAAAAAGCAGTTTTGGAAAAATATGGTGAAAATAGAAGATAACTGTAGTTGATATTAGCAGAATTTTTATCGTTAACGTAAAAGTGCGCGTGAACAGCAGAATGACGGAAGGCCCCAAAAAACGTTCACCTTTTACGCCAATTCCTGGGAGTGTACGGAGTGTGTTTGTTCTGAAGTTAGTAGAAGACCGAAAGTTCAAGTAGTTTGCGCCATTCTTACTGTGGTACCTGTGGTAACACAATACCTTGACTTTTCCAAAGGTTTAGCATTAGATTCCGTCTCGAAAATATGTTTTGCATATGTTATAGGATTAAGAGATGTGGTTCGATGGTGCGATATAATGTTATCCGACGCACCTAAAGCAATACAGCTAACACTCATTGCGCTAGTTAAGATAGGTCGGTAGGTGAGCGTAGGTAGGATTTTAATGGAAAACGAGGAAGGAAAGTGTTGTGAGCCGTATTTTGGTTTAGCGTTTGTTTTGTTTTTTCTCGCCTGTTTTTTATGTGTGCATGGAGATGACGAGCCCATTGTTAACCAAAACAAGCGTCCCCGGCGAAGACAGTTCAGATTTATTGTATGTGACATGTTGTTCTTGAGTTTATATTAAATAGTTGGAAGAAATTGGTTTGTTTTGAGTTTCGTTTCCGACAGAAAGGGAGATACCTGGCGTCAGCTTTGGTCTACTTTTATTGGAATGCTCCATGAGGATCCCCGTTTGGTATTCCGTCCGACGGATAAAATATGAACTTTTTCTTCTCTTCACGAAATACTCTAGGATGGACTGGGCTAAAATATATGGCACTCCTCTGAGAGTCGAACCCGATCTCTAGGGAAGGTATCGAGCACTCTGGCTAGCACACCAACTAAACCCCTAGGTGAAGGAGACCCTGCCATTGACAGGAACCACAGGCTAACTCTGTTTTCCGAAAGAATTTTTTTCTCTTTTTCCCTCCGGAGGCGGTCCGCTTGTTCCCTAATTTTATCACACGCCATCAACTCCACCTTCTTTTACACACCTCAAAGTCTTCATTTAATTATTTTTCAGAACTCCTCTGCTTTTCCACTGCGATTGTTTCGTTCGCGCTGCCCATGCCTCAAGACCATCCCTCTCCTCCCCGTACATCCCTCTCGAAATTTTCATCTGCTCTGCTTCTTATTACTAAACAACAATATACTCACTTCATTAGCAATTACCTATTAATTACTAATTTTATCCACTCTACATTCACTACCAATCTTACTTATTTGATACTACCGCCACTACATGCCGTTTCCCTTCTTTTAAAATGCATACCACTCGTTAACCGTCATTTCAGAAACCATCATTGACCTTCCAACTTATTTTGCAAAATTTCAAAAAATCTCTAATTTCTCTCTTCAAAATTTTATTATTGCTTTCTAGCTTCCCTTCACTTTACTTCGCTCTAAAGTTTCTGGTTTCCAAATTATTATTTTCCCTTTAGCAGACCCAGCTATCCATACTAATATCAAAGACGTGAAATATATATGGACATGGAATATATGTACCTACTTACAGTAAATGCATGCTTATTGGAAATGCAGAATTCTCGGTTATTGTGGATTAAATTCCATAAACACATCTCTGCGGTGTCCGTCATACGGAAAAATTAATTTAGTTACACTATGTACTGTGTTGCGAATAATACTGCATATTTTTTCATGCTTTCATTATGATTTTCTTTTTCGTCTTTCAGTTGCATCTAAAAATATGATGGAGTTGATGGCTGCAGTTTTCTCGTTGTATTTGGCACAAGAGAATGGGGTCGTTTACCATATTTTTTAAATTGCCGAATCTGATAGAGTTTGTAAAATAAAAGGACCCGTATTTTTCCGTTTTCTGATCCGACAATTATTTCCCGAGTTATAAGCGGCGAAAAACTGATGTTTTTAACCCTTTCGGAAAAGTGGGTGTGGTGCAACCTCTGACGTATATCTACTTCGTCCAATCACAACAGATCCCGCGAGGCTACTTCGCCTTATCGCAAAGGGGGGGACACAGCTGACTCGGCCAATGGGAGCGATTTCGACAGCATCTGTGCGAGCAGACCTTCCGAGAACCCCCCTCCACTCCCTTCCCCCTCCCCTGAAAGCAGTCAAGGACGGGAGGAAAATGACGTCAATGTTATCACAGCTGCATTTTCGGTGGGCGTAACCTTTTGCTTATTTTAATTTTCGATTTATGAGTGAATGGTTGTGGTTAGAAGATTAATTTTTTCACTAAAATTCGTTTTTCGTTTCCATCTAACGATTTCGTGTACAAAATTGCGATTTCGGTTCCGAGTAAGCGCCCCCATTCCACCCCGACATCAGGGTCATAAGGGAAGTCAACAAGGCAGTGGGCGAACCTTCCCCAGGACTTCCTGCATTGTCGCCTGGTCCGATAAGTGAAACTGATTTTTATTTCTTACCATTTTAATATGTGTTTTGGATGGCCAGATGCCATGACTCACTTAATTAGCATCTTCTTCTCTAAGTCTTCGATATTTGATTTTCCTCTCCTCAGAGAACACTTAATGCAATATGTATGGGGATTATGGAGCACTAAGAATAATCATAAAGGAAATCACAAACGAAAAATTATTTTAAGCTTAAAGTAATAAGAATAATAAGAGTTTCCGATTGACTGGCTAGCATATGCCTTCTTTTCTATACACAATGCAATTGAGACTGCATGAGGTGGAGTCAAAACATTTTTTCGTGACAAAACCCTCTCTATTTATGTTTAATCCACGGTAAGGTTGCCTAGAAATAAGAAGGCTAGCCTAAATAAGAAAGTTAGAGGCTTAAATTGATGCAGAAAAAGTGATTTACAAGTATATGAAGGGCTTAGGATAGAGTCGGGTTCACCTGCAGAAAGAAAATGATTGTTTTCCCCGTAAATAAATGGCAAAAAAAGGCAGATTCAATTAAACTAACGATTTCAGGTTTCACTTTGTGGATTTCATCCATTTCGGGGAGAATGAATAGACTTTGTGAATAACACTTTTGGTTTTTAATTGTAAGGCCCAGGCTTTGATGCATAGTGTCGTCATCATCACCTGTAAGAAATTGGTCGAAACCCAGTTTTTACAACTAATAATCAATTGTGAAATTCACAAAGTCTAGTCATTCTTCCCGTAAGTAAAAATAAGATAATGAACGCATTGACATAAGTGGGAAGGTCCTACGCCAAAAAAAGACGTTGATGCCTGATCACATCTGACTTTTTCACCATCACGATGATCAAATATCACCTATCGAATTATGTAATGTCTTAAACTAGAGTTGGCATTCCAAACACCTGTAGTTTGGCATCAACTCTTGCGCTCTCGGCAATGAGTCACAGGTTGTCTCACAGTCAAATCTGGATCCATGTAATCGGATCCGTGTAAGTCAAGGACTTACTGTAGTACTCCGCCACTGGTACATAGAATCCGCATGACTGTTATTCAAATCTTTAATCCATTGATTCGATCGAATCTCGAATCCATGGATTCCATAGGATTTGACCGAATCTTTTAATCACTGCCCCATTCCTAGTAATAAGGTATGAGGGAGATTTTAAAGTACATAATGGATGGCATAAGTTAGCGGAATAGAGAGAATGGGAGAGCAGGCAGTGTGGGCATAAAATAGTAAGAGACAAGAAGCATGCAGAACTAAATAAGACATGCATATTTGAAAGACATATAGGGTGATCCTTATACATTATAATGTTTCAAAGTACTTAGAAGATGTCTTTACCATCCAATTCTACCTTTAACGCTAGATCGCTACTCAAGGGCGGATCCAGGATTTTTTTCTGGGGGGGGCACAAGGGTCTGACGGGCAAACGGTCTTTCATATTTGGGATTAAAAAACAACATACAACAATTACTGTACGAAATATACTCTTTGTTTTAATATAAAGGTTATTAATATGAAAATATTATTAAGTTACGTATATAATAACGACAGTTTTCTTTTATGTTTCCTGCTGAAGATGTCCAGTACTTCATTAACGTTCATTTTTGACACAATGTCTTGATGGATATGCATTAAAGCCAGTCCATTCAAACGATCTTCTGTCATTCTACTGCGAAGACATGTTTTTAATCGGCGTAAGGTGGAGAAAGATCGTTCGGCAGTGCAAGTAGTCACAGGAAACGTGCACTTCTAATATTTGGCAGCGCCGTTGCTGTTTTGTAGGCTGGAGACTTTGGCATAATATTTTCTCTCATCTTGCCGAATTTTTAGCTCTCCCTTCAAAGCTAAAAAACAAGGAAGGTCCTCTTTATATACTTCAGTACCTTGAAAAACATCCTCAATATATTCGTTATTGAAGTTATGTGACAGCAGCTTTTGCAACTGTCCGATTTTTTGCAGCTGAGCGTTAGGTAACTGGATGATATTTCCTTTAACAAATAATCTAGACAAGGAATATATATTGTAAGGCGGTAATACTCTTCAATAGACTCAGTCTGAATATTCGACCTATTTTTTTGACGGCCGGTAATTCTGCGGACCGTGATTTCTGTACCCATTTCATTTGCAAGGGCCTCAGGCATATTGAAAAGTTTTTTGAATGCATCCGTGCTAGTTTCACGTTGCCTCTGCAGACTGGCTGTGGTCGTATTGATAAGCTGAACTGCAGAAAGTATATCAATTTCAATGGCTTGTAATGATCGAGATAAAGGCAGCGTGATTCCTAAAATATCAGCGAGGATTACCAAGCTTACAAGAAATTCCGACGACATGATAGCTTGGAGCAGCGAAAATGCAGGTGTAGCACTTCTAACCCCTTCTTCAGCCATTTTTTGCAAAATTCCAGGAAGACATGGCAAGACGTCCAAAAATCTCAAAACAGCTTTATGTCTTTCCACCCATCTGGTCTCACACATTTTTTAAATTATATTTTGTTTTTTCTTTGGCAGATGAACGTGCATTTCTTCCCTGAGGAGATTTATTCGTTGACATGACTCACTTCTCCAATCAATGTTATCATTATTTGTCTAGTTGTCTGTTTATTATACACTCTTGTGGGCAAGACAAATCTAACGACAGCTCAAAATAACTATTACCAACAAAATATCAAAATCTTTCCAACAGGGGCGTCGCGATACCTACCTATGTCACGTTCCTGCAGCTTGTAACTTGGGGTGGCTGACGCTGCCGATGGATGTGTTCCATGTGTTGACATTGACGTAGTTGCCGCAAGCGAGGATGGATGCACATGAGAACCATCACATTCAATCCCTTTACCAGTCTCTGTAACTTCATCGTCCGTTTTTTGTTTTTTGTATAGAAATACGCACTTAATTTATTTTGTCTTTTTCTATCTTTGTCACTCATTTATAAATAATATCACTCGTTACGCACTAAATATCACTCGTTACGCACTCACGCACGCGCGCCTACGCTCATTCTTCTATCGTAATTTAATGTTAATACGTTGGCGTCGCCATCCTTATGTACTGCGTCCCTAAAAACATTGTCTTCGTCCTCCTCATCGTCAACTTCGCGGTCTTCGTCCCAATTAAATCCCAGAGAAAAGGAACACACAGCACTAGTAGTTGCGACAATGTAGCGATCTATTCAAAGGGTGCATCTAGCACGGCGGCAGAGCACCGAATGAGGCGTCCGACTGATGGGCCGACTGATTATCTCGCATTCTGCCGCCACAGATATTCTCACGAGCTGATTTTGTAGCTGCAAGCAGACGAAGCCCGGGTGTTTTGAAGTGCACTACAAAGCTCACGGTCCCCCCACGAGCCCCCTTCCCTCTCGGGCGATGTTTTTTTTCGAGCGCTGACTAGCGAATGACCAATGACCGGCAAATCTGTCTTCTTGACTTGGGCTCAAATGATTGAGGCTCCGTAATACACAAAACTAAACGAACGTAATTATAACGGGACCGTATTAAAAATCTTGTCTATTTTTTAAGCTTCTGGGGGGGGGGGTTTAGGGGGGGGCACGTGCCCCCGTGCCCCCCCCTAAATCCGCCTATGTCGCTACTAATAATAATTGTTTTTGTGAATCTAACGTAGAATTTCTACACTTTTTAAGTAGTGGCTGGAATTTATATCGTAAGTGCTGCTTGAAATGACAAATCTAAACCTATTTCTAATCAGTGCAATCTAACTACATATTATGTGTCAGGTGTGATCGACAACTTTTTATTGTACATACATCACTGTTGGTATTTTAACTCTGTGATTGTCACAAGTCTGTTTCTCCTGCAGCATTCGACTGCTTTATCACTACGTTCATTTCTTCCATCCATTTCTCCCCTCACTTCCCTTCCTCCTCTATTTTCAGTAACTGCCATGTTCCAATCAAACATTACCATTAAAAGTTTTCTCACTGGAGCATTACACATTAAATCTCAAGCTGTTTGTTTCATGTCATATCCAGTGCCTTCCACATGGCCACTTGTAGACATGTATATTTGTATACTAGATTAACTAGTTTAATTACTTTAGACTACATATTTAGAGTTCTATCAACTCCTCCGAATTCACTGTCCTCAATTCCTGTTCTGAATTCCTGGTCTATCACAAAAGTAACTGTTCGTTGATCTTCCCATATGAAAAATATCTGGTAGTCATCACTTCAGTAATCCATGCAACTCTAACCAGTCAAATATTTCTCATCAAAATCCTCCCGGAGGATTTCTTGTTCAATGTTTTTGCATAGGAACAGGAGATGTGTCTTTCGACAACAAGACAACGACCTACAACTCGACCTCTTTGGCATCGATGTCCCTGCAAGCAGCATGTTTTTTATGGCCTGCTAACTCATGTCTAGTGATCACAGGGCCTCTAAAATTTTTCTCCCAACTGCAACAAGGTCACAGTAATTGGTAGGGAGGCATACTAGTATTCTTTCAGTAAGTGGTTAGTTTAGGATAGCACCTGTTTGAACTCCTCTCTTGCAAATGTTACATATGTTCTGTTTTCTCTCGCATTTAGATTTTGTACTACTTCCTTTTTTCCACCGAAATTAAATTATTTTTTCCCTTTTCCCAATACCCTATTATTCTTTACTTTCTTTCAGCCCCCAATTGTCCTGTAACTCTTGTATTATATTCTCCGACTTCTGTTTCCAGTAAATTTCCCTCTAAAATTATTTTCCCCTTCCCCACTCACATTCCACACTTATTTTCATTCTCTTCCTAAACCATACTCTTTCCTTCTTCCTTTATACCTGAATTTAGATGGCAGTCAACTACGCATATCCTCTTCCTCAAAACCAAATGCCAAAACACATATGCATTTGCTTCCCCGAATTTACTTTCACTTTTTCACATCTTATTAATGAAGTTTCTCTGATAAATATTTCTTGTTAATTCTTCCTTTAGTTGGTATAACTTTTTTTCCTTCTGACCTTGAATTTCAACCAGTTAAATATAAAACCACAAAAAACTACTCAATTTTATCCATATGATGCTGTATTGACCTATAATTTTATTTTAAGTGTAATATTTAACTAGTTTTCATCCCGTTTTTCTCACACTGATCCTATATTGAGCTTAAAAATCACAGGGGTGCTTTGGCTATATGCCCAGCAAACGTTCAGTCATCTGCAAATCTGATTGGAAATGAGCTTTCCACTTACTTTAAGTCCTTTATTTCTGCTCTGCCTCCTTGACTTTATCATTTACTCCTAAGTTAAATAAAGAAAAGATTCTTAAGAAACCGTCTCCTTCTCCATTAAACTCATTGTAAATTTTTATGACTTCTACGATGATATTTCCCAGAATACTGTAATGATAGCATTACTAAAATATTAAAAACAAATGTTGGGGTCATTTCATGTTCTTTCCACTCAACATTGTTTTGCATATGCAGTGTCACCCCTTCCCTCAATCACTTCATGAACCAAAGCTGGCCTTCCAGGAAGAAATCCTTTATTCTCAAGCAATGCATCATTTATCCCTTGGACTTTATTTACGGAAGAGTAATTAATCCCATTAATCTCTATACTTTGGCTCTTCTGTGTGGCTGGTATCCCATTTCAATGGGAAATACATATGTATAATTAACCTCTGTGCAAAGGCTAATCGTACAACCAATTTAGGTAAGTGCATTAGACAAGTCCAAGGATTGTAAACTAGCCAAGAAAAATCTTAACACACTAAGCCTATGATATGCAGAATAGAATAATTTCCAAAGAGAAAAAAATTATTCAGTCTGACCCTGAATGGAACCTGGTTATGGGTTCTAGACCTGATAAGGGTGAATTATTTTGTTTCTCTGTATAGATTTCACTGCTGTGCATTAAGCAAGTAAAAAATGTGCTTTTCAAATTCCTTGAGCAAATGTGAAAGTGGATTACTATTTCCTGAAACAGCTTCAATTGTTTTTTATGCTTATATACTGCTTGAGGCTTTCTTGATGTCTTTGGTGTTAAGTTAACATGGAGGTTAATGAGAAAGGATGGACAGGGCATTTGAGATGTGCATGTGGAAGATAAGGAAAAAAATATTAATGGAGAGGGAGGTAAGCAAGGAGGAGTTGAGGATGGCAGAGTAAGGGAGAAAGTTGAAGGAAGAAATTAGGAGGGAGACTAAATAAATAGAACAGATGGTAGGGAGCAATCTATTTTGTAGTATGGATTGGAGGAGGGATGATGTGAGTGAGGAAGAGGATTATTGAGAATAGGGCATGTGAGTAGGATGGGAAGATATGGGAAGTGCGCTGATGAGCTAAAGAAGGACATTATGTATACACATGGTGTATTCAGCTTCAGGGAAATATTTAGAAGGGTCTTGCATTCACCCAAACCAGCAGAAGTGGTAGAATATATTTTAGAAATAAATCCCTCAACTCACTGTGTTTTTTGTTTCCGTAAATTCTGGCACGGTTCCTTGAATCACGTTTCAAATGCCCAAGTAATTTCTTGTGTATGTGTTGTGTTTTCTAGTTGTAGACATTAGTTTGTGGTGCTTCAATGGCTATGGTGATATCGCACCATCTAATGTTAACTAATATAACCTTATCTTAACTTAATAACCTAAGATAATCACAACATCCACGCTCGACACAAGATTCCGGTCCAGGACCTTTGTGCTACCAGTTTTCTGTGTAGTTCTCTTCATCTGTCTTCCCATTTGTTCTAGGTCTTTCTCGGTTCCTACATTATCTCCAGCTAACATCGTTATATCTTTAGCTATTTTTATCGGCAAGCAGTACATATTTCGTACTCGTAGACTTTAATGGTCCATTGACTTTCAATATTTCTTCCATCCTCATTTTCTATACCCTTCAAATTTCCTGTTACAATTTCCAATCTATGTACGCACTTCTTTGTCTGTGTTCCTATGCAAAATTTCCCTCTTTAAGTCAACATCTGAAAAGCCTTTGAACTCATTCTGTAATGTACTCCTCTTCCCTCAGACATGAGTCTTGGTAAGCATGCTGTGACACTCTTGATATCTTGATAGTTTTTTCGTACATATGTATCTAAGAGTGCTTTTAATTAATGCCCTTATTTTGGAAAATATGTCCTTATTTTACTGAAGCATTTCTTTTTTACTATGCCCTTTAACCCTTTGACATCCTTATGGCTACACAGATACTCCATCACTCCATCTGCTGTAAATAATGTCTCCACAATTAATATTTTGTAATGCTTCCTACTTCTTGATAATGTTATTGCCTTATTTTATAATGCTATTCTTTCCATACTTCTTATATTGATCCTGTATTAATGTGAATAATTTTTGTAAAGTCGTAGCTTTCTGGTCAACACTCAAAATCTAAAAACTTATCCCTCATGTCCAGCTCCTCCCATGTCTTCCTTGCTATTTTTTACTTGAATATCTGGCGATAAGGGAAAACTAATTTGCCTTACCCCTCTGCATACTACTTCTGATTCTTCCTTCTTACCATTTCTCATTTCCCCTAAGACGTGCATAAGTTTTCATTGAGAAGCCTTTTTCATATTGCTTCTTATTCCAACACACACCTATTTTCTTTGACTCTACCCCAAACTATCCTACCAAAAGTCTTCTCTAACTAAATGCCTTCTATTTCTGAAGATTCAGGCGATATGGAGTGGAAGTGAAACATGATAACACAGAAATAAAAAATGAGCCAAATCCACAAAAATAAGCTTTACTACAACCCAGGTTTCACTGTATTTAAGCAGCGTCCCCTATTTATGATTATTAATTTAACTAGAATTGTCTTCAAAAAGTCTTTGACCATCATGCTTCCTTATAAACACATACAGCAAGTTCGGAAAACCAGTGTTTTCATGTTACTGTCAACTCTTAAAAAACTAATTTTAAAATAATAGAAATCAAAAAGAGAATATTTTGGTAATATAATCCAGCCTGTTTTATTAGCTTCAATTTCCCTTCATGCCTTTCAATCGCATGTGCATAATGTAAGGACCTCATATTCCAAATCATTTATTTCTTCTTTAAATTAATTTAAATGCTCTTATCTCATTTTCATGAAGTTACTTTATATATTCTTCCAGCACTTACTGTATTCTTCAGTCCAGTAAATAACTTTCCTTGCTTGTCTCAATTAGCTTGTCTTACTTCATTACCTCATAATGAGTCTTCTTTTCTAATTTACTCTTCATTATCACACTGTTCCCTAGTAAATACCTTCTCTCCCACATTTTAAATTTGTTCGGCAGGAATATCATCTATTTCTGAAGCCTTATTTATCCTCAGATCCCTTACCTCTGCGTCAAATTCCAATCTTAAGATTGGGGCTCCCAAGTCATCCTTATTGACTTTTCGATAACTTTCGCGGTAAGGTTTCTTCCATTGTACAGATCTAAGTATTCCTTCCATCTCTTCACTTTATCCTCATGTTCAATTAAGAGATCTCCATTCTTGTCCATAATGGTATTACATCTTGCAGCCTGTTCCTTGAAATGATTCCTCACCATCCTATAGGCAACTTCCATTTTCCATGCGTGAGGTTGCTTTGTACATCTTCTCATAGATCCTTCATCCACTTTTCCCTTGCTTTTCTCACTTTACGGTTTATTTCATTCCTTATTATTTTGCAGCGAAGTTACCCTTCTTCAGTTTCCACATTTTTATATTTTCTTCTCTTTTCAATCATTTAAGACTTCTTCTGTAATCAATGGCTTCTTTTTGACAAATGACTTCTTTTTCTTCTCCCCTCAACTTCTTTTGCTGCTTCATGTAGCCCGATTTTGATGTTCTCCCATCTCTTTTCCAGCCACATCCTCTTCTATCTTGTTTTCCACTGCCTTCTGAAAGGCCGGATGTTGTTGAGCTCCTTTGGTTTCTCTACTTGCCATAAGTTCTTGATTGATTTCTTCAATTTCTTGAGTTTTAAGTGGCATTTCATCATCACTAAGTTGTGATCACTGTCGATATCTGCACCCGGGTAGCTTTTACAGTTCTTCACCTGGTTCCTGAACCTATGCTTCACTAAAATGTAGTTAATTTGAAATCTTCTTCTGTCTCCGGGCATTTTCCAGGTATATCTTCTCCGTTTATGGTTTTTAAATAATGTGTTTGCCACCACCAGCTTGTGTTGAGTGCGGAATTCTATTTATCTTTATTCTCTCGCACTTTATGCCATCTAGTCACAATAGAGCCATAATTAATTCAAGAGAAGTCATCTCCTTTTCCTTCCCTGCCATGAACTGTAATTTATATTCTTGTCTTCTAACATGTCTTATCGTTGCACATGATGTCTTTTGTTAACAACAGTTCTTGCTTTATCACACTATTGACTTCCTTCAAAAATTTGCGTGATTTCTCATGAACTAACTCCATTTTTGCTGAATTATTATTCTAAAAGGGTTTATTTCTTGTCAGTTTGTCTCGTATTTTCAGAAATTTTTAATTTATAACAGGAGGTCATCTATTTAGCTGTTATGGAGATGATGGATGGGGAGGCTGGTCTAGAAGTTCTTACCAAGACATTCCTTCTACTACTCTCCAGATCCAGATGTCATTCCAGGGGCCAAGAAGTCCTTTGATGGGGTCCCATGAGCCAGGAGTGCAGTGTTTGGACCAAGAAGCCAGCTGCTGGATGACTCTTCCCTGTCATTTTTGATCTTCTAGGGCTGCACTCTCTCAAATGCGGAGGACATTGGGAGTCTGCTGTGTTTGGAGTCCTTGTCTCGATGCTCAGCAGCACCTTTTGTGTTGAAGGGCATTGGGACTTTGACTCCAAACACTGCCGACTCCCAATTTCCTCTGCATTTGAGGGAGTGCAACCCTTCGGGCAAACTGCTGTACTCATCAAGTATCAATAAATTTTTTTTTGGACCCTATCCAAATTTTATTTATTAAAGTTTCAATGCTGAACAGAGACTAATTTTTTTTGCGTTGGACTTAAAATAGTTTTTGCCGCTTTTTTTTGCTCAAAAATTGTCTAACAAGTGCCTTTAATTGGCTCCGATGAGCTATTTTTCTCTTTTTTGCTGATATATTTCAATGTCAAGTGAGTAGTGGTCAAAAATATTACAAAGGAAATGTGCCAAGTCCAGAGATTAAACACTACATTGACAGTTGACATCTATTTATTGGAGAAAAATAAGTAAAGTACATACAACTTACACATGCAACCAAGTATAAAAAAGCAAAGCATGAAAATTTGTTGCCAACTTATTTGTCTATCCTAACTTCATCTTTTTCTTGATTGTTTGATCAAGTCTTGTGCTTCACTTCATGACATAAATGAAGGCATTTAGCCATGATGGAGATATCTGCGAGTTCCTGCTAAGAGGTTCCTTCCACTCAGGAATATATCCCAGATCTGCAATGATGCCATCCCAGGGGCCAAGAGTTCTTTGATGGACTGGAAGTGCGGTGTTCGGACCAAGAACCCTGGTGGTGAATGACTCTCCCCTCTGTCATTACTGATCTTCAAGAACTGCATTCCCTCGAATACAGAAGGCATTGGTAGTTGACCATGTCCTGAGTCCTTGTCTCAATGCTTGGCAGCACCTTGTGTGTTGCAGGGCATCAGGACTTTGACTCTAGACTCTGTAGACCCCCAAAATATCCTCCACATTCAAGGGAGTGCAGCCCTCCAACCAAAATGCTTAAATGCTTTACTCAGTGCGATTCAATAAAATTTTTTAAGGACTCTACCCAAATTTTATTTATCAAAGTTTTGACGCTGAACAGAGACTATTTTTTTTTGTCTTGGACTTAAAATAATTTTTACCACCTTTTTTTGCTCAAAAATTGGCCAAAAAGTACCTAAAATTGGCTTTGATGAGCCATTTTCCATATTTTTGCTATTATTTCTCAATATCTATGCCCCATAAAGATTCACTTGTGAGATATTTACCTTTGGCTTTATGTCTTTCACCATAGCTGATATTTAGGCGATTAGTTTTTTGCAGTTATTCTTAAAACATATTTTTTTCACTAAGTCTAACAAAGTACCTTTCTACTCTTTCCTGGATGGCCGTTTTGTGATACCCCTTTAAATCTGGAAGTAATTTTCAAATGGGAGACCTTTCATGGTGATAATCATAACTTTTGTTATTCGTACTGATAATGTATATATTATGCATATTGATAGCGTAATAAGAGCATTGTATTTTCATAGAAACTGCAGATGAAAAATTTTCTCTTTCCCTCTTCATTAAAGGTGAATGCTAATCAGCTGTTCTTCACCAATGCCGAATGATAGAGGTGCGAGATACCAGCTTCTAATTGGGCACAGGTCAAGTCATAGTTAACAGGCGAGGGTACTCACATCCTAGTGGTAGTGAGTAATTTGTTGTGTTTAACATGACACCTTCACTAGAAAGGCCTGGTATCAGATGCCATCTCACAGAGGAACCTGCCTCACTGAGGAACAGACACTGCGAGTACGGTACATGGCTTTCCTTTCACTTCTACCCTTGGAACTACAACATCATATGGGTGACCCTACCAGGAGTAGTTGCCATTGCTCCCACAATAGTAGGGCGAAGGGAGGATGCAAAAAACTATTCTACCAAAGGCGTGAGAAGGAAAACTATTTTTTTGGCAACTGGCCATGAGTTATAGCAAGAAAAATGAAAACTTTTTTTTGGCAGATAAAATTCTGAATCTATAAAAAACGTGCAAAACATTTTTAGTTTTAATGTGTTACATTTTGTTTGACCATATCACCTGTTTTTGAGAAATGAATTCTTTATTTTGGAATAATTCTTGTGCGTGAAAAAACTGCTCCTTTTTTGTTCAGACTGTGAAAAAAGTACTAGAATATAACTTAAAAATTTTTATTGAATATGAGTTAATGTAGAAATAAATGAGAAAAATATGGTTTTGTTGGATTTTCTATAGTGTAGATGACTGTATTTAGAAAGTGAAGATAAAAGATATATTGGTATGGTTCCCTTTATGCTGTAATTAACTGACAACATTGTTTTGTTTAATTCATGAAACTGCTCCATCATGTATGCTGTAGTGGTGTCTTCCAGCTTCGTCTTTACTAGAATATCCAAATGGAGCTTTCAATTTCCTTCATACAGTACTGTGGACTCAGGTTTCACAAAGGTAAAAAATCTTAGATCACTCTCTTAGGACCCTGAAACAAATGGGAAGAATGCTTAAAAAGTGGGAGGAAATTTTTCTTACCGTTGTGAAGGCTACTTTTTGTAATGATATGCTTGTATCTGTTAGTATTTTGAAAGATTGAGCATTGCCTTGCTATCTAGGCACTTAAAAGTTACTATAACTCATTTTATCTCTTGACCAAACAAGGTTAGTGGTCATCTTCAATATTCTCTCTGTTCAATGGAATTCCCAACTCATCAACTAATATTTTTCTTGTTTATAGTATTCACAAATGAGCACTATGATAAAAGTGCATCTGGTGGTCCATCCAAAACTCCTCTTTGTTTGATTGGCTTTCGTCCCTGGCATATCTAGTCATTTGAAGAAGTTGATACAAAGAAGTTCCACTTTAAAAATTTCAAAATAATTATTTTATGAATATTTTAACATATTCATTTGCAAATTGTTATTCCATTGAATTATTAATTTGGAAAAATCATATTTTCTTACAGCTTTATTATTATTGCATGTGTAAAATACTTGAATAAACTGTTCAGGGCCTATATTTCCTTAACATTTCAATTTTGGGGCATCTCCGTAGGGAAAAATTATCATCCTTTTTGTGTACTCTATCTCCTTTTTACTTTTCCCCTAGTATTTTTTTTATTTTTCCTGTTGGTCTGCACTTTCATTTAACTTACACTCTCCGCATCTACTCATCAGAAACTACTTCTATTTTAGTCTTTTATCATTGATTTTCTTTCCTAAAAGTCAGTTTTTATGCGATAAAATACCTACATATATCTATCAGATTCTACAGAAGTATTTTCTTGACACATCTGCTGCATTCTATTAACAGTAGTACTCTCCTAACAGCTGACGGTTCCTTCTGCTGGCCAATTCTCCTCTGATCTTTGCTGTAGGTATACCCTTATTCATATAACATGTTATCTTTTTTGTTTTACAGCAGGTTCACCTGCTTCATGTTGACCTTGTCTCTGTGTAAAGGCTGTTCTGGAAAATCTCATTTTCTTAATGGTTTTATTGTTATTGCAACTGATAGTGTCCTTTGCCATTTTAATGGCTAGTAATGATACCTTATGGCATGGAAGGTGACATGACTTTTCTTTCATCTTATAACTTTTCCCAATATTTATTACTATGTAATTATAATTTACTAAATTGTTATTTTTTCCTCTCACTTTTCTTCAGGAGTAGAGTTAGTTTAGTTTTCTACCAGTGAGGATAGGTCTAAATGGACATTAATTATTCCAAAGATGACTGCATTTCATACCATATTATCAATAATTTCATCACTATAATCATAATCACTTTTTTGTACTTATAATGACCTTGTTACGTATATTCGGAGAGTTATGAGGGGACCATATTTTCATACAAGTTGCAGATACAAAATTTCCTTCTCTTTCATTCCTCATTACAGGCAAATGACCAATTGCTGTTCCTTGTCATTGCCAAGTTACCAGATGCTCGCTCCAGGGTGCAGGTTAAATCAGTCTATGCATGATCGAGTGCATCATGGCATGTATGCTTTGGTGGTAGTCAGTAAATAATAATGTGCAATTGTATGATTTTCTGTATATTATGATAAATTTGATAGTAGAAATACTGCAGGATAGCTTATTTCCACTTAAATACATGGCAAATGTTGTGAAATCAGTGTGATGAGATGATCGGCATGTTTTTATATTCATGCAATATTTTAATACACTAACTTATTTTTAGAATAACAAAATGAAAAATCTGAAAATTGTTAACTTTGGTGTAAGAAAATTTGGCAGTTTTAATCCTGATATTTGATGACTTCAGTGTGTCGAAACCTAGCAGACGTATAGAAATTTCACATTTGAATGTTCAAAAGTGCAATCCAGGATATTTTTTCAAGTCTTGGCAAATTTTCTAAACCTTTGAGTGCAGAAACAAGGGGGGGGGGAGTCTATAGTGTATCCCAATGATAAAAATGATGGATAGGTGTCTCAGGCCTCTGCCCAGCAATTTCCTAATGAAAACTTAATTGAAGTAATTGTTTGCTACTCTATGTATTATTAAATGTTCCATTGAGTGAGAGTAATTCTCTGATATTTTTTTATTTCCAAAATGTCTGACAGTGGCTGCTGAGAGAATTCAGCAAAAACTATTCATCCATTTGGCACTTCCTGTATCTGTTACCTACACGAGGACAATTTTAAATACTTGTTCTGTTAATATTATTTGAAATGTTTCAACTTTACTTCTTTTGATACAAGCCATGCATAGAATGATGGTACATAGGTGTGTGTTGCTAATTATACTCGGGTCAAAAAATATCATTTGTATTTCTCCGTGCATTTGACCATTTAACGAAGTCTGAATAAAGTCATCATACAGGACTTCTCTTATTTTTTGATCTGCTGCTGTATCCACTGGGTGGGCGAATCTGGCATACAACTTTTGGCTCAGTTAGGGATACAGAAACATAATGTAAAAAAAATCTAGTATCAATTGGAACAAACATTTTTACTAAAATATAAATATTTTAAAGATGGTTCCTGTATTTTTCTCTGCTTTTAGATTATGGAAACCTATTCCCCCATATGGTAATGTAATTCTTTCGGTATCTTACAATTAGCAGTTCACTTAAATCAACTCTTTGGAAACATGAAGCAGATGAGTTCATAAGTAACCACTTGGAAAATGGCTTGACTTTTTCGAGGAAAAAATGCAGAGGTATCCAAATGACAGGTGCACAGGAACCCCTGTAAGATGTTTAAAAATACCAGTATATTTAGTTATTTCTTGAGAAGTGAGTAATTATTAGTTGCATGCCCACACTCCATTTCATATATTGTCTTGGGAAATGAACATCTTTTGGAAGATGGATCTAAATAGGTGGTTGAGAGTAATTTTTGCAGGTGGTTTCAGTTTGCAGTTGATTGTTGGTTTTGTTTGGATTGGTGGATTGTTGTTTACTAATTAGTGAGAGTAAGTAGTAACTCGTTGTCTTGTATCCTTTTCCATGGCATGAGATAGGCAAGTATTTCCTCACTATCATTACAGATGGGCCCCACTACTTTGCATTCATGATCCTCTAGTTAGAGAATTTTACACCATCAGGACATAGTGGTATTAAAGAATGGATACGAGTGAAGAGCAGAGCAGCTTCAAAGTAGGATTGTCTCAGTTTTCAATGGATTGAATACTATATTAATTGGGATGTAACTGGTAGAGAAAGCAAAATGTATTATTGGGAAGCTGTGGAAAAAGTGAATACTTCTTTCCCAAGCAGGTTCAGTTCCCCATTGTTCAAGGGAACTCGTTATTTCAAGTGTTGTAGGTTGTTGTGGACTTTAAAAATGATATAATACTGCATGTAGCATAAAATATTGTAGTGAGGGTGATTCATGGTCTGCTGAGATGTCAAATCTGAGATGGTTGTAATGGCTTCAGGTGAAAACTGTGGGAGATAAAGAAAAAGCGATAACTTGGATATTGATAGAGCTCATTGGAATGCATGATGGCTGCAGCAGTTATGATATTCTGGATGCAAATCACGTTCTTTGGTGAGACTGATGGAAGGACGTTTTGATTTCAGGTGTTGGTGAGCATAGGAGAGCGGCAGCAAGAGGCAGGATCAGAGTCCTGGTTTGGTGACAAACAGAAGCAGCAGATTTTGTTGTTGATGTAATGATAGCAATTATGAAATTGATATTATCAATGATGCATGTGAAACCCTTGGTATTGTAGTGATAAAAGTTGATTGGAAGTGTAATATTTTGAAATGAAAATAAAAAGTAAATTGAACTGGTGTTGTGTTAACATTGAATGCTTATCCTTGCCGTGTAGGTGTGTAATAGTCGGAGGTAAAGGTGCGAATGAAGTTGATGAATAATGGAAGTCCTTCACAAATCCATTTATTTGTTGGCACTGAAATGGCGCGATTCATGATGATGACATGATTAAGGTATAAATTTGTATAGTAATATTTGGGAAGAAAATTGAAGGGGGGGGGGCACCTAGCGATGCATGGTAGAAGTCGGCCTAGGGTGTGTTCCCTGTAGTGCAAGGTGGCGTTAGAGCAGTGGTGGACGAGTAGGTTAATAAATTTTGATTTTGAGGAATATGTATAAATGATAATGTAAATTAATTGTAATGGTTCGGTGGGGTAAAATAAGAGGATTGTAACGCAGGAAACTCTGCTTGGATATAGCCATAATTAAGTGAGTAAATGAGGAAAGTAAGTAATGAGTAATCAATATGTAGAAAAGGGAAGACATGAAGCAGAGGGAAGTTGTTCCCGGGGGATTGTGGGCGGGGTTTGAAGGTGGCCACTTTCATAAACCAAGTTTCTTACCTTACATTCTTAAATTCATTTCGAAGAAATGGTAGAAGAAAGTAGTGTTCTTTTGGTTATTGGGACCATATAAGAGAGTGAAGAAATATCCGACATAGCCCCCCCCTCTGATAAGATTTCCACCCCAGGGCAAGGGGGAGTCTCCCCTCCGGGAAACCCCCTCCGCCCACGAGGGACCAGCCATCAACCACGACTGGACCCCCAGCAAAGGAGCCGTCATCTCCACGACAGACTCCCCCTCCCTTAAGTCCCCTCTCTCAAGCTAACCCCTAGAGCGGAGAACCGCATACACCTACTCTGCCGAGTGAGCCACGCCACCTCATAGAGGATCGGCTTCATGGATGCAAAGCCTCGCGGCGTCAATTACGACCAGCTACAAGGGTGGGCCACAGTGGCGGCCGCACCGGGCCAGTAAAGGACAGTGCGAAGGCTATGAACCAATCATGCTCTGTCGTCAACTCGGTGCACCAAGTCTGGCCTACTCCATAACTGTTTACGCAGCACCTGATCGTGAGAGGTTATTTAAAACATTCATAATACCTGCTCCTAGAAATAATAAGGGTTTTTAAATGTTTTATTTGTTAAATAACTTTTTGTTCTTTTCCGTTCATACTTTATTAACCACCAAATAGTTATCAATTATTCCTATGAATAACATAAACTGTTCAGGAGTTTACTTTCTAGCCATTGCCATCTATTGCTGAACTTTGAATTTACTTTCCTACATACCTGCCCCCTCTCGGTGAAACAAGCGCCGGGATTTTCAAAGCCGTCACTATACGCTAACGATAGTCAAAATTGAGTCAATGCGTTCCTTCATACGCAAATAATATAGATAATTGAGGTACCGTTTTAAGAAGTAAGATCTCCGCTTCTGGCAAATCTTTAATTTACAGCTGCACTATATATTATTTGTGTGAAAATGGAAG
This sequence comes from Platycnemis pennipes, assembly GCA_933228895.1. Classification (NCBI taxonomy): domain Eukaryota; kingdom Metazoa; phylum Arthropoda; class Insecta; order Odonata; family Platycnemididae; genus Platycnemis; species Platycnemis pennipes. Next base: position 38,329,273 of record OW121850.1, on the reverse strand, counting down.
TTGAAGGATATTAATATTTTTTTCCCCTTCCGCGGGCGCATTGTTGGTTGCCTATACACCAGGAGGACCAGGATACTTTAAAGGGACGCATCGTAGTTATAATAATAAGTTCTCCGCCTATATTATTTTTGAAAGGCTTTCCTCCGTAGTCGTAAATATACAAAAATTGATTTTATGAATATTGTCATGACTTTTGTTTTGTTATCCACGTTATTGCCTTAAATGTGCACAGGCAGTCTGCCTAATCATAGTACCTACCGGGAATTCAGGAAGAAATTGGTGCCTATTCAATTAGCAATCAATATTACGATAGCAAATGGTATTATAACATATATTATTTAACATTCATCATTTCTGTTTTTTATGAATATTAACGACAACGGAGGAAAGCCTTTCATAAATATAACAAGTATAGGCTGAGATTATCCCGGAAATAAAGTACATATCCCTGAAAAGTATCCATGTACATAGGCAACTAACAATGCTCCAGAGAAAAAAATGTAATATAATTCGACTTCGATTTTCACACAAATAATAGATGTTGCACCTGTAAATTAACGATTCTTCATAAGCGGAGGTCTTACTCCTTAAAATATTGTCTCAATTATCGATGTTATTTGCGTATGAAGAGACGTATCAACTCAATTTTGACCGTCGGTAGCGCAGCGAGGGCTTCAAAAAGCCCGGCATTTGTTTCACCGAGAGGGGCAGGAGTGTAGGAAATTAATTCAAAGTTCAGCAATAGATGCCTACTGCAAGAAGGTGAATTCATGCATAGTATATGTTATTTGTAGTCCGATTATTTATGATGATATGGTGGTTAATAAAATGTGAATGCAAAAGTATAATAAGTTTGTTATAGAACAAAATATTGTTAATTTGAATATAACTGGTAGAGAGCAGTGGCGAAGCTAAGGTATTCGAACTGGGTATTCTAGCTCATCGGCTCCTTAATTTGCTGCTTCAGAGACTCAAATATTCCAGTTGACAAAAATCAGTCGACTTAACACGTTGTGTACCGGGCTATTTAAATGGGTTATAACCCTCTGTTCCGGTGGGTTTTTAAAATCTAGTTTTTTAACATGCATTGCATACGAAGAAAACTCTAGATGCTTGTTCACTTCTTTACCTCTCGCCCCACTGTTAATTTGAAATAAATTTTCCGGCACCCAACCATGCACAGAGGTCAGCACTTGAGGGGCTAAGTAATTTGCCTTAATGTTTTCTGTTGATCATATAGAGTCGGCGGGTTTTCCTTTGGGCAAAGGTGTCGATGACTCGTTCCTTGAAACTTTCGTCGCTTGAGTGGTTGTTCATTAAAGCCTTTTCAACCGCCAGGGTGCTTAAATTGCTTAGACTGGAGTCCGTCATGGAGTTTCTTAAAAATGTGTCCTCTGACTTCAATGTACTCATACTTCTTTCGGACAATACAGTTGATACAGGAAATGTCTGAAACAGTCTTATGATTCCCACAGTTTCTTGATATACCTACTTTATCCAGGCCATTGTCCAAAAAATATTTAAGTAACAAATGTGCCGGAAAGTGGTCACTCTCGTTGGAATAGACATTAATGTCAATGTAGTCATTGGATCTTAAACGTTAGGCCTTGTTCGGCGTCTTGTGTGACTCTCATTTTTTAGCTGTTCACTGTTAAATAATGAGTGCATTTTATTAGGCTACTCAATTTCGCTGAGGGAAATGATGTATTTTATGCAGGGTCTTCATCTAGTAATTCTGCAAAATAGAAGTTATTGAAGTCTTCAAAATGAGATTCCATGTGGACAACGAAGGTTTCAATTATTTCAAAAGCGAGCCTTCTGAAATAGTGAAACGTGTCTAGTCCATCCTGGTTGTTGTTGTTCAGTCCTTTAGCCGTAGGATGACTTGTTATTTTCCAGTACAACCAGTAAACGAAGAAAAAATTCACATGCAGCGAAACTGTTTCATACAGAATCAGTCTCTCTTAATTTCCCTTCATCTCGCCATCTCTTGATCATTCGCTGAGACTCGGAAGGGCGCGAGAACTAGGCGCGAGTGTCTAGGCTCTCAGCGCGCAAGAATCACGCAGTTTCAGGTGCAAGCGTCGGGCGGCGAATAAGCGTATGCGCATGCGCCATCCGGCCATTTGGAGTCTACCAGTAGCCAGACTCCCAAGCCTCCAAAACATCCAAACCACTTCAACGCAACGTAATGAAGGCTATATTTATTTTTCCTGTGCTTTCTCGGCAATATAAAATGCATGACAGAGCTGAAACAATAGTATATATTTTACTGTAATCATTTTGGGTATTCTCAGGCTCCCAGACTACCCTTCAGCTTCCCCACTGGTAGAGAGAGGGATATCCAGAGTACCTTTGCTTTATGGGAAATGTTTTATTGGGATGCATAAAGTGTTTAATTATTTCCCAAGTTGGGCCTCAATCATGGCTCTTCATAAGGCGTGCGCTAGCGTTATCGTTATATTTTCATTTAACTTATGTCAGAGAGAAGGTGATCTCCATTCTTCATTTTTCGCGCAGCACTTTAAATTGCTTATCAGTGGAGCGAATTTTCTAGATGGTTATTGTTAACCTTGCGCTACTTTAGGGGTGAGTGTTATCGATACAGATTGCGATAACACGAAAGATGCATCCGTGATTCCACATTGTTCAAGGGAACTCGTTATTTCAAGTGTTGTAGGTTGTAGTGGACTTTCAAAATGAAATAATAGGATCTAGGATATAATGTTGTAAAATATTTGTTCTTCATTTCTATTTAATGTTAAAAAATTTTTGGGCCATTAAAATGTAGGTACCTATGTAAATTTCATCAGAATAAAGTCACTATCCTTTCATTCCGCTTATCTCATTAAAGATGGTAAGACCATATGTAAATTTCTTGAACTCACTTGACAGTTCATCGGGTAATTTCCTTCTTTCCATGAAATATGCTTGAAGGGTGATACTATATCAGAAATGGAATGGTAGGCCCCAACTTCTGTTTTGACTGGGTCCCTTAACCCCTAAGGACAGCCCTAGGTGGTGGAAATGAAAGAAAGGGGAGGTTAGCAAGTTTGTGGTGCGGTGAAGAGAGTGGAAAGGAGTGGTGGGAAATGGAGAGTGAATGAATGTTGCTGCTTACAGTCAGACTATTGTTTCCTCTCCTTATGTTTATAAAATATTTTGCTACACATGATGAAGGAAGCAGAACAGGAAATGACTTTTCATTTTGCATTGCATTGCCAAGCACGTGAGTATAAATGGAGAATAAGAGATAAAAGAGGAAAGCGTAGAATCGCCTCAACCAACTCGCCTCTAATTAGGAGGCTATGACATTCACAATACAGACAGGGACAGGGCGGAAAGGACTAATAAGTAGAGGAAAACTATATATTTTGTGGAAGTTCATTGTTTCCTTAACCTCATCATGAAGGAATTCCACGTAGTCAAGCCAGACACCGTCAACTTCGGTAAGTACTTGCTTGCTTCAGCATTTCAATTATCCTTCTTGCATCTTTTTCTCCGTACAAATGCAAATAGAAAAAATTGGTGCCTAAAATTGGCTCCGAGGAGCCATTTTTCTCATATTTTTCTCTTTTTTCTATATTTCTCAATGCTGAGTGAGAAGTGGTAAAAAATATTTTAAGTCCAAAGTGTAAACAATGAAAGAATGACTAAGTCCAAAAGGTGAACAAAGGAAGTATTCTAAGTCCAGAGTATAAACAATGCATTGGCAGTAGACATCTATTTATTGGAGCAAAAATAGCTAAGCATATACAACAAATATATGCAACTCAAGTATAAAAAAAGCAAAGCATGAAAAAGACAAAGTATTAGGTTTTAATAAATTCATGCAGCCATGCTAACCAACACTTTATTGGCATGACTGCATGCAGCACATGAGAATTATGGTGGTCAATGTAACTAAGTTGTCTTGAAGCAACACAAACAGCTAGAATTCTTGAAGCTATATTGCAGTTCCAGAGGTCCAAGCACTTGAGCCATTCATTCTTCCAATTCAATCAGGTGGTGTCAAGTCTCGTCATACAATCCATGGGCACAAGTTCCAGTGCAAGCTGGTGACGTGAAGAAATCTCAGCAAAGTTTCCAAGCAAGAATGGATGCAGAACACCTGAAAAATGAGATAATTGAAATTAAATATTGCCAAGGATGAAAAATTAATTCAGGAAAAAAATTCTTTAAGTAATTCAATAAAATGTTCAGTAATCTCACGTCCAAGTTCCAAAACCAATAATTTAGCCTCGGTGCCACAAAAAAAACTTCCATTCACTATCAACGATGAAATATGCTTCCAATTCTGTATAAACTCCACAGAATAACCTAACACCAAGTGTTGCGGACGAATAATAACTAGCCATGAACTTACAGACTTAAAGGATGTAACTAATTGATTAACAAGTTGAAACCTAGGGGAGCTTAAATGGTGATAGTGAATGCATATGCACATGTAACATTCCGAATATGTACTACCTTGAAAGATCTTTTCAAACATCTCAAGTTTTAAACACTTTATGTACCTCAAAGTATATTAATTCAATTTGTTCACATTAGCTGCACTTATTTACTACAATATTGCCTGATGAGAGAGAGAAGCCAATGTTCATTCCACAAAAGTAAAAACCGTATGAATGATTTCAACAATTTTCCTTAAGGATAATATTGTCCTTAACTCCATGGAACATGGCGATGAGTAGCTCATGCGAAGTGGTGTCAAATGCCTTACGATAGTCCACCCACACCATTGATAGGTTTCGCTTATGTTGGATGGCATCCTGACATATGCACCTATCAATGAGCAGGTTCTCCTTGCATCCTGCGATTCCTCTCTTGCAACCCCTCTGCTCGTATACTTCCTCCCACACAGGCTGGATATGGGGAAAGATTAGGTCGCTCAAGATGGAGGTGAAAGCCTTGCCCGCGTACATTGCCGGAGCTCACACAGCAGATATTGATATTTAGTCCTTTTTTCAATCTCCTTCGCTGCCATGTTCGTTTCGGCCGGTGCCGAAAACTCGATCACGAACATGGCATGAGAGAGATTGTCGAGGAGAACGATATCAGGCTTCGTCGCCTCCAATTGCCTGGAGGTGGAGAAGGAATAATTCCACCAGATCTTACTCTTATCGTTCTCCACGACGGACTCGATGTCTCCAGGGACGTAAGGCAGCACCGGATTCACATCTATACCGTAATGGTGTCTTAGATGGTAATACAACACCCGCAGAGCTGAGTTGTGCCGGTTTATATATGCGTTCTTCGCATAAAAGCTGCAGCCGGAGAGTAGATGACCTAAAGTCTCCGGCTGCCTTCGGCACGCTCTGTATCTCGTGTCCGTCACGTTTGCCCCAAAGATGAGGCGACGGTACCCGAGGGTGTTGATGACACCATCTTGGCACGCGAGCACGAATCCCTCGGTTTCGGACTTCAGACCTGCGGAGCGCAGGAAGGCGAACGTGAGCTCCTTCGATAACCCATGCGTTTCCAAGTTTCGATAGAAACTTCCATCCATGGGCTTCTCGGTATGCTTGCGGAGCAGGATCTTTTGCTCCGCATTCTTTATTTCGAGCTTTAACACATCCGCCTTCAGTGACAAGATTGATTTGTCGCACGCTTCTCCAATGGAAGTAAGGTTCAAGTCCAAACCGAGGCCGTCTGCTGCCCTTTTCGCCGCCTGGAATAGGAACGCCCCTTTGCCGACACTCTCGTGTTTCTTTATGAGCAGCATAAGGGGGTCCGTGCTGTTAAACACGCGGCAAGCCGTATTAAGGACTACTCTGTCATGAAGGCACTCCAGGCTTATCAGCCCTCTACCACCTAGCTTTCTCGGGAGATACAATCTGGCGACGGAAGACTTCCGATGAAGACTACGGTATATGGTCATCATTTTCCTCGTTCCCCTGTCGAGGTTTTGCAGCTCGTTTACATCCCATTTGATGCAACCGAAGGTGCAGAGCAGTGTTGGAACCACGAAGGTGTTGGTCGCAAGAACCTTGTTCTTGCCTGACAGGTCAGAGCTCCAGATTCGCCTGAGAGTCTGCCTGTATTTCGCTGCAAGCCTTTCCTTCACTGCTCTCACCTCCTGCAACCGGCGCTGGGGGACGCCAAGATATTCATACGCTTCGTCATTTATTTGATTAAAAATTAATCATCCGAGGCAGAAATTCAATGTAACGATGATATTCCTCGAAACGCATTCTAGAGTCTCTAGAGGTACCATTATGTTTTTTTCGCGAAACACACTGGAATTCACATAAAAATCAAGGTCATTCCAATTTACTTATAGGTACACTAACATGCGAGTAGGGAAAAACAAGAGATGTTTATTCTGACTAAATCTGCAGAGAACCTTGTAAATCACTTCAATGGTGCTTGTGGTAAGGATTGCCCTTAATCGATAATCCTGATGTGGTATTGGTTGTGATAGCAATAGAAGTCAAAGATGCACAATCTATGTCAAGGTCATGGTGTTGGAGGTGATCAAGGGGGGGAAGAGTTGATAGATGAGAAACTAAAATTGATCAAGGGATCTAAGGGATCCGTACTTTTAAAACCATAGGATGTAAAATTTCAAGTCGGAGTTAAGCTAAGCCACAGAGTGCTTTCACCGAGTCATGAAGGGTGGGCCGATCTCTAGATATAGGAAATAGCTGAAAAATAGGCAAGATTTAACTAGTCAATTAAGCAGTCGTGGACAGTTAGTGGCGACAGTCCAAAGTGGAACTGTCCCACCACTGGGTAGAAATTAGTTAGGTAGGCATCAAATGACACAGAAAGACGTAAATATGTCATGACTAGTTGATAAAGATATTCCGGGAACCGCCACCATGTTCTATGCAGTATTACAACTGACCCTACGAGGATACGATCGTCCACTGCCAACGGAATCACGAATAAATGTGATTCAGCTCGAAGATAAGCAACAGGGAATGCGGGGTTAAGGGACGGAGAGGAACAGAGAGCATTTTCACGTGTCTAAGTAACCAGGCAAAACTGTCTCCACACTCTCCACGAGAGAATTGCTGTACATTAGTCGAGGATGCATATGAAGGTGAAAGAAAATATTTAAAGGACCGTAATGGTAGGGAAAAGCTTAAATCGTAAGAAGTAAGACGGAAAAGAGAGGCTATGAACCAAGAATTTGTGTTTTGGTTCAAGAAAGATGGAGAGTGAGACGACTGAAGACGAAATAAGATAAAAGGCAGGAGAATACCTTTTCCTGTCGAATCAATTTACGTACTTTTTGAGGAACCTGGTGTGGAATCACTGATGTATCTTTCGCGTTATCGCAATCTTTATTGTTAACGCTTATCCCTAGAGTAGCACAAGGTTAACAATAACCGTCTATAAAATTCGCTCCACTGATTGTGATAAGCTATTTGAAGTGCTAGCGCACGCCTAATGAAGATCCATGATCGAGGCCCTGATGAAAGTTGAAGGTTTCTCCTTTGGGATCCCACCTCTGTAGTGGGTATTCCCATCTGAGGCCCCACGGACCCTCCCATTTGAGATGCCCGCACTATATTGCTAAAATCGTTTATCGATCCCATCGATTTTAAAATAAAAAATTGCTATATCGCCCGATGCTATATTGGCTAAAAAGTAAATTGTTTTAGTATTAAAATACAACTACAGTGAAGTGCTGATTATCCGATGTTTGATGAACCGACCATTAGATTATCTCTCCTTCGGTCCCTCAACAAAGCCCCCCCCCCCCCCCCCCCCGGCCGCTACTCTCCCTTTCCTACCCTCCATTCCCACTTTTGTTCACTCTCCCAGACAGCGGCTGGTCATTTTTAAGTCTACAATATTGCTATTTTTTTCTCACACAAAAGGTTTCCCTGCAAGTGGGTATCCAATTATGCACACGACGACGTTGCATTATGAAGTCTCCTGATAAGTTTCAGTCAGAAATATAATTGATTCAAAATATCTCATTCTTTGTTAAATAGCAGGATTTGAAACGACAGTGGACGAATTTTCATCTCATTTCATCCAGTAAATTTGAATGTCCCAAAATTTTGGTCTCATCTCAGTATATACTTCTTTGGTCAGTATACATGCAAAAATTTTAAAGGACTTTGTACTGCTTTTTTCTTGTTAAATGTTTCTTCCTCCTGATATTTTCGTTTTCTCTCATACGACAATATATTTAGTCCTGTAATTGTCACCTCCTCCGTCCTGCACAATTACTTCATTCCAGTATATTCGCCCAGTCTTATCCTGACATTTTTTCTGTTTGGAAAACTCCATCTCATCTGGTCCCAACATTTCTCCCCGTCCTGTTCCATACCAGCAAAATTTTCATCTCCAAGAACGAATTTTTCCTCTTGCCCCAAATTGTTCCAAGCCCTTATAAATATGAAGAGCATCATATTAGACATTTAGAAGTTAACATATGATGCCACACACACTGCCATGCTTTAACACATGATGCCGCACACGTTATAGTGTCTGTGGCATCATGTGTTTGGGAATCAGGCTGGTCTGTAACCTTGACTTGTTTACTTTGAGACCGCCCAGAAGTAAAAAAAAATATGTTGCAAGTTTTTCTGATCGGCACAGCCTCAGATTACTCCCGATGACTGTAATATGTTGCGATCATGACTTGAAACATGTAATTAAATTGGAGGGGAGGGCAGGGGCCTTCTGGAGCCCACCTGGCACTTAAACCTCTTTAGATCCATTGTACCAACCCACATTTAACCTGCCTGCCACTTGCAGACAGGGGACAAGAACACCGTGGTAGAGGTATGGAGGAGAGTCACCCATCCAACCTCTGTCCGGGCCCAACATTGCTTCTCTTTGGTGATCTCATTGGATCCAGTGTGTCCACGTGGTTAGGCCCTTGCCCCCTTGAAACACTTACAGATAGGCAAACATCATGAGTAGGTATGTAAAAAAAGGATGCATTGCGTGACTTGGATTCAGATTCACCACTTAATTTTCCACGAATTGTAGTGTATTTAATGTATGGAATCAACAGACATTATCATAATATAAATAGTTGTTCAAATGTTTTGGAGAAATAAATTCAATTAAGTATTGACCGATAAATGAAATTGTATGCAAACAACCAGTGGAACAGATGCAAAACATGCGGTGAAAGGATAACACTGAAACCTAGGAAAATGATCATAATGAATTATCTGTCACTTTGTTACCTGATTGGGCTTCCCGTCCATTACCATGGATAATCGGTGCTCTACTGTAATTACCTTTTCATTAAAAAATAAACTGATATTGGCATCTAAAACAGGTACATATTCTGATCATTGCCAACAATACCAAAAGGATATCTGATATTATTATGATTAGCATGAAGTTACATTTTTGTGAAGTATCAAGTGTAGATGCATGCTTAAGTAAAAGAGTGGTTTCATCATACACAATGCCCACTAGCATTATCACCTCAAGCCTAAAGGGCCCATCATGGCCCCCCATCAGCCCTTGGCCCAGTTGCAGTCATGCCTCTTTGCCCCATTGATGCAACACCATTGGTTCCATGGTAATATGTCAATGGATGACAATAGTTGAAACTTTCCCCCAACACCAAATAAATGCTTATTACAACAATATAGGTATAACTCACAAGAGAATGAATACATATTTAAGTACTGATCATAAGGCAATAATACCGTATTTGTATGAATCTAAAACAATGTTTATTTTCCATTTCGACCTCCAAGCTTCAAAAATGAATTTTTTCCCTTTGCATGTTCCAAAAAAAGTCATAGAATGGGGTTCATCTTAGAATGGTGAAAGTATGATACATGCTCGCCCTCTGCTTTAAACCCTAGATATCAAATATTGTAACTGTCAAATAAAAATTTTTGCAAAGAGTCATGGTAAACTCTTAACTGGGCTAACTAAGGCCCACCATCATTTAACCCACAACGCTGAGCCTTTATTTGTTGATCTTTCCATCTGACAGCAGTTTTTGGGTTTTCACTAATACATTAATTAAGGCGACAAGAAAAACTGACTTTCCCTAGGTGATGGGTGGAGTCTCACCAACGACCGCTCAGGCTATTTATATATTTGGGGAACGTTCATTTTCGGAAGAATGTTGCTAATATCTATCTTCACTGACTAATATGGAGTAGCATTTGTACGAGATATCTGTAACTAAGAACTTTCTTAATGAATGGTGCAATTTGGATATTGTGTACATTTGAGGAAATGAGTTTAGATTTCTGGCAATTCTTAATGGAGTAGGATCAATATTAGGTAGTTATTTAAATGAAGTGGAGGCTTAAATAGTATAGTAGGTAGGAGTGCTGAGGGGACAACCTAATATCTTCACCTGGACCGACTTTTCATCTTAGTTTTACCTACTTTCTTGCCGATACATCGATCGAAATTGAAATATTAATTTAAGACTACATGAAGCCGAGTCACAATTTATTACATCGCAATTTATTTACTCTCTCGAAAAAAAACTCAATTTGGACATTTCAATTATTCAGTACCTTACTACACATGTATGCAAGAATATACCAGAATACAGTATGAAACACACTCCTGAATAAACTGAAAGTTGCAGGTGAAACTTAGTGAATCAAATAAGAAAAAACCTACAGCAACACTGGTTAGATAGATAGATAATTTTTCGGTGGAGTTCCTCTAAGGAGGCCCTGAGGCACTCAGACCTATTGGCCCATTGTGCCGACCACCCTTCTAAGGAAATCACCCATAAAGGCTGATCGCCTTGCTAAAGGCCAACAGCCAGGCTTCTAAAGACATGGAATATAAGAAAATGGATCAGCTATGCCATGCATGGGTAGAAAAGGAGATTTCACTGGAATGCGAGAGAGTGTAATCTGTTAATGTACTTTTTATTTTGCTGATTGCTGTTTTATGTTATTCTCATATATTTTATATTTTTCTGATATATTGTAGTAGCCAATAAATACTGCTGTTGTTAGCTTTATGTGGCTGTATTCATTTTATAGAGTACTCCCAGTGAGACGAAACATGGTGATCAGCTGCATCTATCAGTGAATCCAAGGGAGAAGAGAGAATTGATGGTTAATAATTGATTCTACATGGATTCCATGATAATTTTCAATGAGGATTCAATGTGGAAATGTTCCATGGATTATACATGGATTCCATGACAATTTTCCATGTGGATTCCATGTGGAAATTTTCCATGGATTCTACATGGATTCCATGACAATTTTCCATGTGGATTCCATGTGGAAAATTTCCATGGATTCTACATGGATTCCATGACAATTTTCCATGTGGGTTCCACATGGAATCCATATGGATCCATGGAATTTAGAGGACATTTGCCCTAACTTTCCATGGAATATCCATATGGAATCCACATGGATCCATGGTATTTCCATCATGGAATTTCCATGGAATAAAGGTAGAATCCATATTGATTCCACTATGTGTGCTGTCTGGGAGGTCTCCTATGGGGATTTCCCTTACCTCCCTGGGTTCCAAAAATGGAGACCCCAGGTACCTATTTCGAGTCCTCATCACTGCAGGGCACTCGCATAATATGTGGGATGTAGTTTCATCCCCTTCTTTGCACCTCCTGCATCTGGGTGAATCTACAATTCCCAGGAGGTGCAGGTACCTCATCACCATCTCTCTCCATCTCGAGTAATAATGAAGGAATTGTTCGTGTACAGCCACAACTCCTCCAGTAATTGCTTGTGGACACACTCAATTTTCGTGTGTCCTACCTTAATTAATGTGAACACGGTCATCATAATAGGTTTCCGAGACAGACTGCGTATGACACTTTGTCGGCGCTCTCACGGCCACTGCAGGGTGCCTCTTCAGGATATATTTTAAGATACGGTCAGCGAAAAGGTCAGTGTACATACATTTTCCATTTGGAAATTTCCAGTATAACGTTTCGAGTAACATACAGATACTTCAAGAACAAATTAATTTTCTATCAATTAGGAATCAAAATGTAATGAGCATAGAACTTAATTGAAAAAGCTACCTTGCTATTGAATAAGTGGTATAACACTATATTTTATTTGCAGTTTATCAAATCGACGTATCATCTATAAATTCATTTGCTATTTATCATCAGAACAAATTACAAACCTTGGGGAGCATTAATGCATGAAGAATTCTTTATCTTTCTTCTTTAGCACCGCACTTGAGCATGAACTGCAATATCCCACTGACAAATTTAAACTTGGGGTCTTTCCATGTCAAATCAGTGAGACCTTAACACCCGTTGACTCGGATTTCCATGAAATTTGCTGTGGACATACAATTTGATAAGAATAGAGACCAAATAAAATTTTAGCCTCGAACTGTCAACAGCTTCTGGAATGTGATCGATTGAAATCAGGGCATGGCCCCTACAGTGCTGCAACATGTGACACTTGTTGATTTTTGTTTTCACCCGTAACTCCATTTCTATTGCATAAAAAATTGTCAAATTTTTTCCTGGAGCTAAGAAGTCCAAACAGATCCCAGAAATATCATTAAAGATGCCATACATGAAATACTTCTGTAGAAGCAAATTTAATTCAAAAAAATATTATTCAGTGTGTACTAATTTCAATTGACTGTATCCACATCGATACGCATACATTTTTCATCACGTATGTAGTGTCAGCAACACAAATTTAGGAGGTGATGATACAAGTTCAATATATGAGCCTTGGAAATCTAAATGTTTTGATTATGTTTAAATGCATGCTAGTAAATGTATTTTATACTTAGGTAGGCCTCAAGGGCATTACAAATGAAATAAAGGTTAGAAGTTAATGCTAATGGTTTTATAATGACTACATTTTTGTTTATTCAGAGCAAATATATGTTCTTTTTAAAACTTTATTGCCATAGGCAGTAAACATTGATTGACCCAAGAGTATCAAAAGAGCATTATGAATAAAGAGAAATTGCAATCTTTGACCATTCAAGAATAAGCCAATGATATGCAAGAGCAACTTTGAACACTTATTATTACAATTAATTTGGAGAAATTCACTGGGCATGAAATAATGGTTGAGGGAGCATTCATGGTACGCTTAAAAATGGCTGCAGAACATCTCAGAATGGTTGCAGGAGCATTCACTGAGCATTTCAGAATGATTGCCGGAACATTCATTGAATGCTTTGGAATGGTTGCAGGAATGTTCAGGAATGGATGCTAGAATGCTCACTTAACGTTCATTTTGAACGTTATAATAACATAACATGTAGTGACATTTTGAGCATTCAGGGAACTATTATCTGAACCTTATTGCAATGCTCCTGCAATGAATTGATGAACGTTATTTCAACATTGCAGAAACTTATCTGTGCAGCAGTGGACATTAGTTTCAAGGAACATGTCATCGACACCTTTGTCCAAAGGAAAACCCGCCGAATCGAGTTGATCTACAGAAAAAATTAAGGTAAGTTATTTACCCTCAGTGCTGACCTCTGTGCATGGTTGGGTACAGGAATTTTATTTCAAATTAACAATGGGGCGAGAGGTAAAGAAGTGAGAAAGCATTCTTGAAGCATCTAGAGTTCTCTTCGTATGCAATGCTTGTACAAAAACTACATTTTTAAATCCGCCTGAATGGAGGGTTAAAACCCAGTACACAATGTGTTAACTCGAATGATTTTTGCCGACTGGAATATTTGAGTCTCTGAAGCAGTGAATTAGGGGGCCAATGAGCTAGAATACCCACTTAGAATATCTTAGCTTCGCCACTGCAATTATTATGGAGGAATGATGTATGAGGAAAACGAACGTGGTCTCTGTCTCGTTAAACAATAAATGCAGAGGTGATTATCAGTATAACGTGTGCAATTCTGACATTTTACGACAATTCTAGTGGAAATGCTCAAATCCAATGCAAGCATCATGAAGACGCACGAACGCCATGTTCTCAGGTAACGACTTTCCTGTGCCACCGGAAAAGGAGGAACACCTATGGAGACGTTGATACCCTCTTCTCTCCCCCAGATCAATTTGAATTCAGGGTATTGAGGGACCCCATCTTGATGGAAACGAACTTTTAGACTTGAGTCCGTTACTTTTGTATGTTAGCTCCCGAAACATGAGAAAAAGGGAGAGGAATAGGATAGAGCATGGGAGAGGAAACAGAAAAGGGAAAGGTAGAGAGATAGAAAGAGGGAATGTAAGGCAATTCTGCATTCCAGGCAGGAGGAAAAGTCGACGGGTGGAAACAACAAAAGAACGGAACCCGATTGAGCGCTGGTTTGGAGCACCACCGCGAGCGGAACTGCGTTCCGGAAAGATGTGCCGCAGCCGGAAGTGGGTGGGTGTGTAAGAGAGGAGTGGGGGAGGGAGGAGCATGGGATGGGAGGAGGAGGGGTTAGGGGAGGCGTGCATCGTGTACAATGCATGTTCAAAAACTAGATTTTAAAAATCCACCAGAACGGAGGGTTAATACCCATTTAAATACCCAGGTACACAATGTGCTAAGTAGTCTGATTTCTGCCGTCTGGAATATTTGAGTCCCTGAAGCAATTAGGGAGCCAATGAGCTAGAATACCCACTTGAATACTTTAGCTTTGCCTCTGGTTAGCATTAAGAGGGTTAAGTTTCTTACTATTTCCTCACATGAATGTTCATTACGATACATTTTGCAAATTTTTTCAACAATATTAAATTCATTTACCGCTCATTCTGGATACAGTCAATAAGTACATAATTATCTCCCATTTCATTTGGAATAGTGGGATTATAATTACTATTACCTCATTAAAGTTAATTCCTTGTAGATGGCCACATTTCATGAATTCAGGATAAATCTCAATGCTTTTACCAACCTTCCGTGATGCCTCCAAATCACATGTTTCCTTTGGTATTTCCACTGTCAAGTCCCCAAGGCCATCATAACAACATCACATAATCGAAGGGTCATTATTTACACGATTTAATTACACAGTACCATTCATGCTTCACTACGTCTGAGCCACCTAACCTTCAGCCAAAAATTACAATTCACCATTATTAACTTATATAATGGAGTCGTCAGCAAATGTTCACAGCCAATTGATGCCAAGACAATCAATTGCAACAAAACAACCACATGTGTAAAGTCCATGCCATGAAAACAAAACTTGGGCAAGTTGTTTTCCTCCATATACAAAAATAATGACACCATTACTACCTATAATAGTTTTTTTATAAATTCTACCAGTATATAACAAGTGTAAAATATAAAACTGATAATTAATCCTAACCTGCTGCACATGTGATTCACACATTGTGCATTCAGACACTTCTGTAGATTTGTTGTAGGTGTAGAGATTGTTTAGATAGCCGTCTAGTTTTTATTTTGTGCTGCAGATTGAGACCACATATGTATAGAGGTGATGGAGCATTTGGTGTGGGTCTGGTGGCAGCTTCCATAGTGGAGGTATAGTTGTTGGTTGGTTTTTTATGAACGGAGTTGTGTTACATTGCTGCTGTTGCGGGAGATGTCTATGTCAAGGAACGTGATTCGAGTGTCTGAAATGGTGTTTCTAAGTCTGGAGATGGCCGAGTAGCGAAGTAGTCTAGTTAATAACCCCGTAAATAATTTTATACAAATTAATTTTATAATTTTTTATTTCCCTTTTTTTTCAGCTTTTTTCATAATTTAGATTCATATACATACCTAGTCTTTGACTGCTCCTTTTCATCTTAGTTCTATCATTTCTTTCATTCTGTCCACAGGCTAACTATAAATGGAGTAAATGAAAAAAATGAATCTGGCAGAGAGTACTCACCATAGAAGTGTATAATATAAAACTAATAATTAATCCTAACCTGCTCTACATGGTGTCTTCCTTTCGTGTGTGTGTGTGTGTAATTCAATATGGCCTTTGCATTTGATGTTTGTCACTACACCTAGTACTGTTGAAGTCAATTTACTATGCTAATAACTAGGGATGTGCGAGTAGCACTTTTTGACCTCGAGTCGAGTATCGAGTCGAGTTGTAAAGTACTCGCGAGTATCGAGTCGAGTCGAGTAGAGTTTGTACATTATTGTACATGAGTGAAGAGACCCAGTTCTTACTTAAGTCATCGCAATTAAAGAAAGCCAGCAATCTGACTATCAAATGGCAGGTCTACCTACCTAATGCATAGTTATAAACAGTCAAATTAATATGGCACGTAGCGCAGGCCAAAAGACATAATGGAAATTTTCCGGTAGCTCTCGAAATAAGAAAATTACCTTCATTCCTACGATTACTCAAAAATGTGTACATTATCTTGCAGTACGGTACCTAGAGTGTACTTAGGCATAATATGAGGTCTATATGAGTGACATGCCCTATTAACTTGAAAGTAAGCCAGGAAGCAAAATATTTTTCCTTAAGGAATACATAAGCCTAATTAGAAGAGCATTCCTTGCATTTAAATTCCTATGTATTTCTTTTCAGAGCTAAACGCTTTCTCAGTGATGTCATGTATGCCGGGGTTAGTCGAACAGTACAGTGAATTTCATACAATTTGCCTTATTTGTGCAGTAAACATTTGATAAGCTCGCGCCTCAAATTTATGATTGGCCGTTAATTGCGTAGTTAGTTTTTTAACATATACTTCTCTTCCTCTTCCAATTTATGGCACCATCTCTTCAAAATCGGTGATTTCTGCCTAAACATGATACAACTTAGAATCATAAAAATGATCTGTGTCAATAACCCCCATTTGCACGATGCATGAACACCCAATATCAGCACGGGTTATTTCCAATATCCATTAATGCAAGTTAATCATGCTTGAACAATGAATTTTCATTCACGGATGAATGTGAGCAGGTACATGAATTTTGTATAGAGTCCTGTGGATTAAAGTTTTCGATTTCTAAGGAAATATATTTGAACAAAAATTTATTATAGATAATTATCTATAGATATTTAAATTATCTATCATAAGATATGACTAAGAACTTGAAATTAATGATGTAATTAATAATCCTAAATAGGAAATAAAAAAATGGAATAGTAAAACTTAAAAGTTTTATACGATTCTATATCATCTGTAATGCCCTTATAATAGGATGTTACAAAATTTCCTTCACCTGTGAGTTTGAAGACCAATATCTCCAAGATGGCTAAATCGATTCTAAAATAAAGTATATAAAATTAAACTTGTTTATTTCTACGTTTACTGGTAGTATTAAAATATTTTTACAATTTTTTCTATTTAAGTACGTACGTGTTTAAGCACGGATTTTTAGCGAATTTTTTTTTTTTTGATACCGGATGAATCCATCGAATTCGGGCATCATAAGAACAACACAGATCGAGATATCAACTTTCCTTTTCACATATTGTAGCTAAGGGCTTTGTTAATAGTTATACGAAGTTTCATACTATTACGTTCATCAATATTTTTGTTATTGATGAATTTGTCAGACTGCGTTATTTTCCGTCCCGCACGCTTTCCGTTCCGGAAATCACCGTTTGGACCTTTCTCTTGCTCTCGAGTCATTGATATGAATCCACTTATGAAATCTCAGTAGAATTCGTTGATTATTTGATGTCGATATATATTTATTTTCGGCTATAAAAGCACGCTCAAATGTCCAGAGCATGCCTGGAAAGGTTGCGCGCGCGTGGAATCATCTGCTGCAAGCAGGTCGCCTATCGCTGTGAATGAGTCATGAGGACTCGACAATAGCGGAAAAAAAGTATCGCCTTTAAAAATGCAAGCATGCAAGTCAGTGTCAGTTTAAGAACTGACGGTATCTTTGGAAGCATACCGTCACTATGCCTCCTCGCGCAAAGATTTTGGAGACGGAGTTGAAGATAATTTAAAATGCAATTTGTTTCTTTCGTCGAGAAGCCGAGAAATGTGGGGACAAAAGCTATCTCTCTTATCGCTGATTTTATTGTGGTGAATACTGCAACTTATAAACTTTTATTCAAGCATAGGCAAGGATATTTTTCCTGTGCATACTAGAGAAATTTTCTCGCGTGGTATTTGGTGGGCGCGGTACCTACGGTAGCTTACAACTTGACAACCTCGAGCAGCTTATCTCTACAGGCCAAAAGTCCTGTCGCGTGGAGCTCGCTTTCCGAAATAAATATATACACGTTGAAAGCATATCTAATTCTCCCAATTTGTTAAGTCATTTTACACGTTCTTAGTTTTCAAACACGAAGAATACCATCAAAACGAACTAAATTTCCGACTTCCGCATGCTGAGATAGCGCATTTTTAAATAGTATTCGTTACGTAATTAGTAACTGAGTAATCTATTTTAAACTTTGTTTAGTCTAAGATAAATATATGTTCCATATCTTATGCGAAGAAAAGAGAAGTGGCTTTTCATGTGTATCTTCAAGTGGGCGGCAAACTTGCTTCCCGGAACTTGAATAATATCCGGCGTTTTTATCTGTCTCAGTCGAAAAATTAATTAATATAGCCAACTAAAAATATATTTTTGACATTATTAAACGTGTAAATAAACAAGATTTAGTTCGATATACTTTATTTTAAAATTGAACTACACATTTTTGTGATCTAAACCTTCAAACTCAGGGGATGGAATTTTACAACGGACATTAGGTGCTTTGAGCTCGAATATAGTCCCCCGCCCCAGACTTTTTCCGCGAATATTTCGGCCAAAAAGGGGGGGCTAGCTATATTCGGAGGAATACGGTACATATGCGGTTTCATGGACCGTGTAACCACCGATTCATCCATTCGTTCACGCAAACGTACATGAATCCGTTCACGTAAACGTACATGAAACCATTCACGCAAATGTAAATGAACGTACGTAAGTACATGTTCGTACGTGTTATCTACCGTGTAACCATGGTCTGCAGAGCAAATCTCTGCAGAGATTTACTCGATTTTGATGATAGCGCTTCCTGTCGGCAGTTTCCTGGACCTATTGGCCTTGGCGGCTCCGTCGACAAAAACTACTCGACTCGACTCGACTTTCGTAAAAATACTCGAGTGCTCGAGTCGAGTACCAACTACTCGACTCGACTCGAATTTTCGAGTACTCGCACATCCCTACTAATAACATGTCCCATCTAGCTGAAATGCCTAACTGACATTTATTGAGAATATTCCCCGCCAATGGCATATTAGCTGGTAACTCTCGTCCACTGCTATGCTCCATACATATTTCCTTCACTCAACACTGTACTTCTGTCTTCAATTACCCTTACCAATACAGAGGCCACAGATTTAAATTTAATACCACTACTTCATCACTGAATATGTCTCATGCTTTGAGGCGACAGTATCTGGTTACAATTAAATCCAATAAAGTAATAAATACACTTTCTTATATATTTATTAAATACAAAAATTTGTTTGACACAATTACATTCAATGCAGTTCATATTTCCACCAGCAGGACTTCAAGTAACTGCTTAAGAGATTTAAAGAATAATTGCTTTAAAGCATGAAGTGTCAATCACAAGAATAGATTACACCACAGGTTCACCAACTGCATTGGCCAGGAGAAAGTCATTGACCAGAAAAATGCTCTCATAGCAATTGCTACTATGCACATTGCTTTCCATGAACTCATTTTCAGAAAACTAATCTGGATTCATGTCTGGAATAGTAATAATTTCATTCTGGCAAGGACTGTCTCCCGTTTCACCCCCACGCCACGTTGAGGCCGCAGTTTGGATTTGAGGGGGGAGCATGCACTAATACTACTAACTACGTACACTAACAACTATGTACTACCAAACCATTTTGAAAAGGAAAACTAAAGTGACCAATACTACTCTACCAATATCAAATACATAAACCAACAAACTTCTGCATGCACTCTCACAATAATTCTCATCCACACAACTCAGATGTTCCATCCCACCATTGTCACTTCATCCTACAAGTTCACAGTTCCTTGTTCACTCACTAGTGTCCGTGGCCTACTAACCTACTACCTACAATGCCGGCCGGCTGATGTCTATCGTCAACTCAAACTCATTCTACACACTACAGAGCTCGTTAACACACTTACTTCCTACCAACTACCTAAAAGTTCACATGTCATCTGTTCAAAAGCACATGCCTACCAACTACCTATACAGCTACCAAATACCTGTACAGCCAATCTAAGACTTAAAGAGGTGTAAATAGCACACAAATAAGTTTACTTTTGTTGCATAAATTGTTCATCTCCAGGTTTGGAAGAGACCATTGTCCACTACTTCACAGCACCTCCAAGTAGTGTTGCTCTGCAAGATCTCTCCGTAGTCCACTCCTGCTCCAAATGCACTGTCCTCCTACTCCAAGCCTAAAAAAACATCATACTTACGGTTAACACACTGCTCCAGAGTGGTTTAGACACAAATACATGCAGGAATCAAGATGCGAACAGTCAATGGGCCTAGAGTATATTTCATCAGAGTTACCAACAGTGCCTTGTATTGTGAAAAGATCTTCAGTTAAGTAAGTTTCAGTTAAGTCTGTGAAAAACTTAAACTTTCTGAGGTGTGAACAAATTACTATATATTTTTGCCAATTGTAGCTGAATATATAAAGTCAGATAAATTTTATTTCAATGCCCACTTGAAATGACAACCACTTCAATTGATGTGGTCCGTAGCTCAGCCCAGCACAGACCACAACATGAAAATGGTTCACGCTGCATTTTTTGAGTTGCCAGTTTTCGTTTATCAAAAAAATTTGATTTTGGGTGACATGAATCAAGTGCCAGGATGGTATGAATAATTTCATATTAATCTTTTCCACTTGGGTGTCGAGTGATACTTGACACAGCATAGCTCACTACCAACTTGCAAAGTGTCACTCGACACACGAAATCCAGGGGCATTTGAAATTATATTGCGAGTGGACTACGGGTATAGAGGGTGAAAAATCAGCTGTGCAAAGGGGTTAATATCTTTGCAGCAGTTGATGTTGACCCTTCTGGGAAGAAGACAACAAATTGGGTACATCTTAAAATATATTGATCTGTTGAAGACAATTGTTCAGGGACATGTGAACAGGAAGAATGTGTTCTTTAATAGGATGAATACTGCAAGCAGACTAGTATGCAGAAGACTAAAATTACATCCCTATATAAGAGGTTGGCCAATAGGACGTTTGAGTATAGTGCATTCACAAAACAATCATCCAATAGTCACTTTGATGATCAATCCCTTGAGGAACATTCACTAGAACTATATTGTTGTAAACTTAAAAGGTTTGAATATGGAATGGGTAAACAGCCACTTCACCAGCAAGGTGCAAGATCTTTGTCCTGCAATAATTTGTTATAAACAGTGTTTGCTTACAGTCCACACTTGAGCACTATTCATAATTGTTGTGGAATAAAGTTACAATTGCTAACTACTTAAAAAACTGCAAATGATGAGAAATGGAATATTTGGAATGATAGAGGCAAAATAGATTCATTCCAATGGCTATGCTATTTATGTGGGAACTTTTTTCTAGCCTTCCTATTACTTCTAATTTAAATTAATGAGCCTTATGTGGAAGAGAGGAAGTCAGATTAGAAGGGTAGCAATGGTGAAAGAATCAGCGAAGTTTAATTACCTTTGGCTTTAAGTGATCTTTCAAGTTTGTTGGATATTTTGGGAGCAGCTATCTGCAAAGAGGAAGAAATTGTTTCTTTGTGTCATCATATTAAACAAATGTACAGACATCTGAAACATTGAGTAATTTATGTGAAAACCTGCTCTATTCCTAACCAGAACAAGAGTGAAGCCGCCAATGTAATACACTTTTTTGGATGGAACAAGGAAAATAGGTGTAACCTAGCTTGCAGCTTCTGTTCAAAGTGAAACTGCAGGCAGGTAATTTTATCCATCTTTTTGTGAATGTTTTATCTGAAACCTTAGTGTAATTGTTATTAAGTGTAGATGGTGTGGAAGGTAAAATTGCCAATGCAATAAAACATTTCAGTGCAATATTTTGTCATACTCTCAAAACAGAATCACAGACTTTAAATAATCAATTACTCTTGTTTACAACAATAGTCTAGCTGCACAACCCACAACCCGTTTACTATGTTTGTTTCAAGTGATATAGTGACCATCGTGACGTTGTAGTAATACCCATCCATTACTGCGATGAGTAGTGGCGATCAAAGCTCACATATGAAATAGCATAAGACTTAAAGATATACACAACTACCTTTCTGTGTGGTGGAGCATATCTTGGGCAGCAAGTCAGCCCTGGGCAGTGCCATTGGTATTCCCTCCGAGATAGGAAAAGTTGGGCTAGGCTGAAATAGCCTTAGAGGCTTAAACTAAGATATTGTCAACCAATGGCAGGAGCTCTGTTGAATTTGATAGGAATGGATTAAATATATAGAATGAATTGAACATGAGAGCCCACAAAAGCAATTAAAATTGAATTAAATTTGACAGTACTTTCCTAACTTTAGGCTACGGGCTGGCTTCGGTATATAAAGAAACTATTGAATATTTCAACGTTAATTTGGGCCGACTGTTATATCTAATAGTAACTGTTTAAATATTCAACAGTATATTGGGCCAACTTCGAATGTTAATTTCTAAAAGTTTTTTCTAAAAGTTTTTTCTCAAAGTTTTGAACTGGCCTTAAAATCCCAATACATACTAAGCTATAGCCTACCAGTGACTGCAGACTGGTATTTCCTGTGAAAAAAACATTAAAAATATGGAATAAATTCAACATGTGAGTCCATAAAAGCAATTAAATTAAAATGAACACAACCCTTCTTTCCTAACTTTATGCTGCGCACAGTATTCCCTATGTAAAAAAAAGTTGAATATTTCAACAGTAATTTGGGACAAAAGTTATATCCATAGTTACTCTGTAAATAAGAAGAGTATATTGGGCCAACCCAACTGTTAAAATCAAACAGATTTTTGCAATGGGTTGAACTGGCTTTAAAAACCCAAAAATTATTTCTTCTAAGGACTGAAGACTGGCTTTTCCTTCTGAGAGAACAGATTAAGTACATAAGTACATGAAAAGAATATCATGAGATTCTACTAAAGGAATAGAATTAAATTAAATTCCACCCCTCTTTCCTAACTTTTGGCTACAGGGTGAATTCCATTATAAAAAGACTAATATTTCAACAGTACGTTGGGCCGACAGTAAAATCATATATGTAGATACTGTAAATATTCAACAGTAAATAGGGCAAATCCCAACCATTATCATTCAACAGTTATTTCGCAATGGGGAAAACCATGGTGTTAAAAGCCCAAAACTAAGTGAACACATTCCTATGACTGAAGACTTGTGTTTCCTGTTGAGAGAACATATGAAGTATATGGAATAACTGAACATAAACATTTAAAAAAAAATGAAAATTAAATGCGACCCTACTTTCCTAAACAATGGCCACGAAAATGTAAAAACAGTTGAATATTTCAACGGTACTTTGCGCCATAAGTTATATCCAATAGTTACTGTGTAAATATTAAACAGTATATAGGGCAAACCCCAAAAATTACATCATAACAGTTTTTTTTCGCAAAGGTTTGATCTAAAAATTAAATTCCACCCGATTAGGTTTCCTAACATTAAGGTACACTAAGAGTTCCCTTGGTAAAAAAAACTCTTGAATACTTAAGGTAATATGGGTACGTTGGGCAAACACCAACTATTAAAATCTACAGTTTTTTCGCAAAGAGTTTACTGGCATTAAAAGCCCACTAACTAAGGTAATACCTACCTACGACTGAAGACTGATGTGTCATGTTGAGAGGACGGATTAAATACATGGAATAAATGAGCATGCATATCCAGAAAATAATGAAAATTAAAGAAAATTAAATTAAAACCGACCCTACTTTCCTAACCACTGGCTATGAAAATGTAGAAACTGTTGAATATTTCAACAGTACTTTGAGCCAAATGTTACATCCAATAGTTACTGTGTAAATATTCAACAGAAAATTGGGCAAACCATAACTATTAAAATATAACAGTTTTTTCGCAAAGGTTTAAACTGGCATTAAAAGCCTGAAACTAAGCTAATATCTACCTATGACAGAAGTGGTGTTACCTGTTATGAGAACGGATTAAGTACATGGGATAAATGAACTTGAAAATCCAGAAAATAATGAAAATTAAATTAACCTCTAACCTACTTTCCTAACCACTGGATACGCAAATGTTAAAGCTGATGAATATTTCAGCAGTACTTTTGGCCAAATGTTACATCCAATCGTGCTGTATAAGTATTCAACAGTAAATAGGTCAAACCTCAAATATTTAAATTTAACAGTTTTTTTTTGCAAAGAGTGAAACTGGCTTTCAAAGCCCTTAATTAGAGTAATACCAACCTACGACTGAAGATTGGTGTTTCCTGTGGAGAGAACCTATGAAGTATATGGCATAAATGAACATAAAAGTCCAAAAAAAATGAAATTTAATTCAACTCCACCCTACTCTCCTAACCAATGTCTATACAAATTTAAAAACTGTTGAATATTTCAACAGGACTTTGGGCCAAAAGTTATATCCAATAGATACTGTGTAAATATTCAACAGTATAGGTATAGGGAAAACGCCAACAATTGCAATTTAACAGTTTTTTTCGCAAAAGGTTTGAACTAAAAATTAAATTCACCTTGATTAGGTTTCCTAGCATTAAGGTACACTAATAGTTCCTTACAAAAAAAAACTCTTGAATATTTACATTAAATTAGGCCAACAGTTATACCCAATAGTTACTGTGTAAATATTCAACAGAAAATTGGGCAAACCGCAACTATTAAAATCTAACAGTTTTTTTGCAGAGGGTTGAACTGGAGTTAAAAGCTGGAATGTAGGTATTATCTACCTACGACATAAGAGTGCTGTTTCCTGTTAAGAGAACGGATTAAGTACATGAGATAAATCAACTTGAAAATCAAAATAATGAAAATAAAACAACCTCGACACTACTTTCCTCACCACTGACTTCGTAAATGTAAAAACTGTTGAATATTTCAACAGTACTTTGGGTAAAAGTTATATCCAATAGTTACAGTCTAAATATTTAACAGTACAGGTATAGGGAATCCCCCAACAATTTCAATTACAAGGCTTTTTTTCGCAAAGGTTTGAACTAGAAATTAAAATCAACTATTTGGTTTCCTAACTTATGGTGCACTAAGAGTTCCCCATGTAAAAAAACTCTTGAATACTTGAGGTAATTTGGGCCAACAGTTATATTGAATAACACTGTCAATATTCAATGGTAAATTGGGCTAACCCCAACTATTAATATCTAACAGCTTTTTTCGCAAGGAGTTAAACTGGCATTAACCCATTACTAAGGTAATACCTACCTACGACTGAAAACTGATGTATTCTGTTGAGCGGACAGATTAAATACATGGAATAAATGAAATGAAAACATAGAAAATAATGAAAATTAAATGAACCCTGACCCTAATTTCCTAACCACCCTGGTCAAAACGTTCCATATCAAAAGTCCATATGGGCGATGTGGACGATGTGGAAAAATGATGTGGGCAATGTGGACGATGTGGAAAAATGATGTGGACGATGTGGAAAACCCCTCTTAGCACCCCTCAGTTCCCCATCGTCCACATTGTTCCACATCGTCCATATGGACTTTTGATATGGATCGTTTTGACCAGGGGAGAGCATTTATAAAGATAACATTTTGTGCAAAATTATTCAAAATTTAAACAAAAAAACGTAACTGAGATGAGAGATCTCTCATACTTTCCATAATTCAATTCCATCTCACATTCAAACTCAATCAAGAGCTGGTTACCTTGCTTTTATGTTCAACAGATACTGAAATTTGTAGCAGAATATGCATGGATGCAACTATGTAAAAGCTTTCAGTGTTTCAGTAGGTTGGATGAAGTTCCTGCAAGACCATTGTCAGGAAACCTGCAGGAACTTCACAGGGTTCCGCTAAACGTAGCTGGAATCTAGCAGGTTCCTGTGAAATGTGGCAAAAACTTAGTACAGAATCCCGATGGAATTACATCCGAAAGTGTCATTTACCTTAATACTTCGAAATTTTCTGTAAATCTCATAGTTATTCCACCATAATTACCTTCATTGTAAACACTGATAAGTATAATTATAGTCAAGAACTAGCTGAAAACGTGGAGAAACGCTATACTTTTTGGCTGGCTGATAATCATTTAAAAAGTTAGGTTGCACTGACGATTTAGCTGTATTAAAATTAAAACCAATCTTTCGCTAATAGTATGAAAATGGGAAATAAAATTCTTAGTGCCCTTAAAAATAGTAGTGTAGTAGTAGTCTTACAATTAGTGTGCCCTTAATTGAGTTTTAATTTTCAATGATGAAATTCCAAGTCCGTTCTGTTCAAATAAAGTTTAGGAAACATCTTTCTTAAAAAGAACTAAAATATAAATAACAACTTTCGTGCCCACGAGTAATTTTAACGTGAATATTCACATTTTTATAGTTCGCGGTTAGTGGAAAGTTGTATCGACCCATATCGAATCGACTACTATCGATTAATTGCAAGACCACTTCGAAAACAAAATGGCTGTCATCCTGGCGAGAAACCTGAGAAAGAATTATCTCCTCAAATAATTACGTTTTCTTGTAATTAGTGATCATGGAAGCTTACTTTAAAATTCTAATAGACAACTACGTTACGGTGAGTAAATGATTGTAATGACAAGCGATTGTGTTGAACGAATTTGTCATGTTTTCATCTGCCTCCCAAGCAGGATTTCTGAATTGCTGACACAGGCATTAACGGTATTTTTCATTTTTCAGGCACATTAAAGTCATACAAAAATTGGAACATTTGGAATGATCCAAGGACAATTCAGATCATCATTCAGTTACATGATAAACGTGAAAATTTGTGTGTGTTGTGATAGTGAAGTGATGACTTTCGGTGATATTTTAAACGAACTCCCCGTACATAGTTTCACTTTTAAGAGGAACGTTATTTTTTAAAAAAGACTTATGGGTTGTTGAACACCTTGATCAACCATTAAAATCTTATGCATTAACAAAGCTCGATCACAGCTTTTGATTCTCGTTCCATGTATATTTAATATTGTTATTGTCACATTGGTTATTTTTGACATTACGCCTTAGATTTGGAATCTTAGGTGTTACAAAGGCAAGTGAATGCAATGATTGAAACTGGAAGTATCGTCAATAAATATAATATATTTTATTTATAAACTGTCCTGTTCGTTTAAAATTTTAACTCGCATAAGTGTGTTATTAAAATTGTGAATTCGTTATGTGACATCAAGAAGCGCTAGACGTTCACGGATTTAGGTCGGTAGTTATGTTTATAGTGTGCGTGTGCCAAATTATGCCGAATCAAATTATATGTGATATGCTATATCCGATCCGAGGTCGTACTATGTGTTATTACAGCTATCTCTAGTTCCTCAGCTTTTTTGGAGTAGGAGAAGGTGGGAGTTCCATGACGTATCTCCGGGAACAGCTTATAGGGTTTTTTGTAAATACAATTAATTTTTGTAATTCTCTTAAGAGAACAGCAGGGAACCGATCCTCCTGGAATGGTTCCAGGGTGGTTCCCCTCCCAAAATCACCCCGGAACCATTACCTACCCCGGGGGGAACCTTATAGCACGGCTAAAGGCCTGGTTACACGATACATTAACATGTACGAGTTAATGTGTAAATGCATGAACACAAAAATGCACCGAGTAACCACACCAAAATGTACAAATGAATGAATGCGTGAACAGAAAATAGAACCTGTTCTATTTGGTTCATGCATTCGCACAAGTTGAGCAGAAACCATTCACACAAATGTACATGAACCCATACGTGTTAACGTATCATGTAACCAGGCCTTAACAACCTGCAGGATAGAATCGTAGTTTTTCTTCATTGTCAGCTGTCAGAACATACCATCTTATTCTAACAAGCTGACCAGAATCAAGAACAGCAAAAGAGCAGTCTGTTTTTTCATTCTTTATCTGATCACTGGTGAAAAGCAGCCCATTCTTATACATTCGATAGTATGCATAGCCATCGGGGATTTTAGGAGGAGCATCCACCAACTGAGGCTTTGGCTTTCCTAAAAAGGAAATTCCCTCCTTTCTAAGCATCCTTTTGGAGGATGCGGTGTTTGATATGGGGTCCAATTGTCATGTAATCATGTGTCATTATGGTGTTGTATGGAGTATTCAGGGTTATAGTATTTAGGATTGAAGCTGGATTCATGCTAGGCTACAAACCCTCAGAGATTTCTCACCACTTTTATTAGGTTGAGGTAAGGCGAATTATGTGCATGGAATTATTTTTAATTCCTTAATATCATTCATTTTTTATTGAAATAACTTTTTTTGCTGATGTATATTCACTTAAAGTGAATGGTGATCTGGTAGTAATGGTAAAAATCTGTGATAAATGGTTGATGTGGACATGCCATAAGGAAAAATCTGTGGTTCCATATGGACGTCCGCATGGGAATTTCGTTCCACATCGTCCTTATGGACTGTGTCAAACGCCTTATGGCCGTCCACATCGGTTCCATATGGCCATGTTCCACATTGGCCACATGGAATTTCCATGTGGACGGCCACATGGATTTTTGACCAGGGCACTGGCTATGAAAATGTAGAAACTGATGAATATTTCAACAGTACTTTGAGCCAAATGTTACATCCAATAGTTACTGTGTAAATATTCAACAGAAAATTGGGCAAACCAAACTATTAAAATCTAAAAGTTCTTTCGCAGAGGGTTGAACTGGAGTTAAAAGCTCGAATGTAGGTATTATCTACCTACAACATAAGAGTGCTGTTTCCTGTTAGGAGAACGTAATAAGTACATGAAATAAATCAACTTGAAAATCCAAAAATAATGAAAATTAAATAACAACCCTACTTTCCTCACCACTGGCTATGAAAATGTAAAAACTGATGAATATTTCAACAGTACTTTGGGCCAAGAGTTATTTCCAATAGTTACTGCGTAAATATTCAACAGTAAATAGGGCACACCCCAACTTTTAAAATCTAACAGTGATTTTGCAAAAGGTATAACTGGCGTTTAAAGCCTGAAACTTAGCTAATATCTACCTACGACATAAGATTGCTGTTTCCTGTTAAGAGAACATTAGGTACATGGTATAAATGAACATGAAAATCCAGAAAATAATGAAAATTAAATTAACCTCTACCCTACTTTCCTAACCACTGGCTACGCAAATGAAAAAAACTGATGAATATTTCAACAGTACTTTGGGCCAAAAGTTATATCCAATAGTTACTGTGTAAATATTCAACAGTATAGCTATAGGGAAAACCCCAACAATTTCAATCTAACAGTTTTTTTCGCCAAGGATTGAACTAAAAATTAAAATCAACTCTACTTGGTTTCGTAACTTTGAGGTGGACTAAGAGGTCCCTACGTAAAAAAATTCTTGAATATTTACATTAAATTAGGCCAACAGTTATATCCATAAACTACTGTGTAAATATTCAAAGCTAAATTGAGCTAACCCCAACTATTAAAATCTAACAGTTTTTTCGCATAGTTAAACTGGTGTAAAATTCCCAAAATCAAGGTAATACCTACCTACGACTGAACATTGGTGTTACCTGTTGAGAGAACCTATGAAGTATATGGAATAAATGAACATAAATGTCTACCACAACTATTACAATCTAACAGTTTTTTTTTAAAGATTTAAACTGGCTTTAAATGCCTGAAACTAAGCTAATATCTACCTACGACGGAAGAGTGGTGTTACCTGTTAAGAGAACAGATTAAGTACATGGGATAAATCAACTTGAAAATCCAAAAATAATGAAATATAAATAACATCAACCCTACTTTCCTCACCGCTGGCTACGCAAATGTAAAAACTGATGAATATTTCAACAGTACTTTGGACCAAGAGTTATTTCCAATAGTAACTGCGTAAATATTTAACAGTAAATAGGGCAAACCCCAACTATTAAAATCTAACAGGGATTTTGCAAAAGGTATAACTGGCGTTATAAGCCTGAAACTTAGCTAATATCTACCTATGACATAAGATTGCTGTTTCCTGTTAAGAGAACGGATTAGGTACATGGTATAATTGAACATGAAAATCCAGAAAATAATGAAAATTAAATTAACCTCTAACCTACTTTCCTAACCACTGGCCACGCAAATGAAAAAACTGATGAATATTTCAACAGTACTTTGGGCCAAAAGTTATATCCAATAGTTACTGTGTAAGTATTCAACAGAAAATTGGGCAAACCACAACTATTACAATCTAACAGTTTTTTTGCAAAGGTTTAAACTGGCTTTAAATGCCTGAAACTAAGGTAATATCTACCTACGACAGAAGAGTGGTGTTACCTGTTAAGAGAACAGATTAAGTACATGGGATAAATGAACTTGAAAATCCAGAAAATAATGAAAATTAAATTAACCTCTACCCTACTTTAGTTACTGTGTAAATATTCAACAGTATAGGTAAAGGGAAAACCCCAACAATTTCAATCTAACAGTTTCTGTCGCAAAGGATTGAACTACAAATTAAAATCAACTATTTGGTTTCGTAACTTAGAGTCTAAGAGTTCCCTACGTAAAAAAACTCTTGATTACTTAAGTTAATATTGGCCAACAGTTATATGCAATTATTACTGCATAAATATTTAACAGCAAATTGGGCAAACCCCAACAATAGGAATCTGTTTTTTCGCAAAGGGCTAAACCGGCATTAAAAGCCCAAAACTAAGCTTATATCTGCCTACGACAGAAGAGTGGTGTTTCATATTGAGAGAACGTATGAAGTATATGGAATAAGTGAACATAATCGTTCAGAAAAAATGAAAATTAAATTAACCATGACCCTACTTTCCTAACCACTGGCTACGCAAATGAAAAAACTTATCAATACTTCAACAGTACTTTGGGCCAAAAGTTGTATCCAATAGTTACTGTGTAAATATTCAACAGTATAGGTATAGGGAAAACCCCAACAATTTCAATCTAACAGTCTTTATCACAAAGGTTGAACTAAAAATTAAAATCAACTCCACCCTGGTTTTCTAACTTTAAGGTACACTAAGTGTTCCCTACGTAAAAAAAATCTTGAATATATACAGTAAATTAGGCCAACGGTTATATCCAATAACTACTGTGTAAATATTCAAAGGTAAATTGGGCTAACCCCAACTATTAAAATCTAACAGTTTTTTCACAAAGAGTTAAACTGGCATAAAAAGCCCAAAACTTCGGTAATACCTATCTATAACTGAAGAGTGGTGTTTCCTGTGAAGAGAACGCATTAAGTACATGGAATAAATGAGCAAGTACGTCCAAAAAATAATGAATATTAAATTAAAATTGGCCCTAATTTTCTAACTACTGCCTAAGCATATGTAAAAACTTTAATATTTCAGCAGTACCATGGGCCAAAAGTTATATCCAATATTTACTGTCTAAATAATCAACAGTACATTGGGCAAACCCCAACTATTAAAATCTAACAGTTTTTTTGCAAAGGTTTGAACTAAAAATTAAAATCAACTCTACCCTGGTTTTCTAACTTTAATGTAAACTAAGTATTCCCTATGTAAAAAAAACTCTTGAATATTTACAGTAAATTAGGCCAACAGATATTTCCAATAATTACTGTGTAAATATTCAATAGTAAATTGGCAACCCCAATTGGTAAAACCCCAATTATTTAAATCTACCTTTTTTTTGTAAATTGTTTGTTATGAAAGATATTACACATGATACCTTGCATACACCAAAAATAATACCTTAGATAACTGCATTACCCTGGAATGGATATCCTCACCAGATTACATCTCATTTCCACTATAAATCCACTTCTATTTTTGGCTATCCTCTCCCAGAACCTGTTTCATCTCCTCTTCAGTACAGGTTCATTACTTCTTCCGTCTCATACCTACTTTCTTATTCTATTATGCGGCAACGATTATCCCATCTTTTCCACATGATTGAAATGGGTAGCTGCTTTCTAAATTTCCGCTCCAGCCACTGCTTTTATCGCCCGGCAAGGGATAAGAGAAAAAAATAATTATAGTTTCATAACGAGCATTAAATAAGATCAGCAATACTATATTATATTCTATATTATTTGAATAGAGGGCATTTGGTGAGCTCTTGACAATTCAATGACATTCGATGAGATCACTGAGAGTTACAACCAGTTAGATTCCTTGTAATGACTGATTACGCATCACCCGGAATCTCAAGCGCTTGCAGGGGAGCATTTTTCATTTCATGCGTGACACTAGAGGGTAAAAAGTGTTCTCGTTTACCTGCCTCTATAACTGGCACCTGTAGTCATTAAGGGAAGGTGTATTAGTGAATCATTACAAATAAAATGATGAGAGATAATACCTGCAAAAGCTTTGCTTCGACGGTATTCTAACAAATTTCATTTAAAACCTCTTACTGAAGGCATAAAATACTGATGCACGTGAAAATTAGTATAAACTGACAAAACATACTTATGTATTTACTAACTGTAGCAGTAATCCTTCATAAATAAGATATGCATTAGCTATCAGATTATTAAAATTATATTTAGGGAAAATATCAGAGAATTAATGGAAAAATTAATGAATCTACTGGTCCAAGAAATAACTTTTCATTACCTATCTTTTTTCTTACTATCTCCACATAGGTGTGATATATTGTAACTAAGGAAAAACTATTTGCATTAACAACAGCCAGATTAGTGAATTTAGGTTCACTGCTTTGCATATTCAGTAGTAGTGCAGCAGAAATACTTACCTAATGCTTACATCCACCATCAATTTCAACATACCGCAATACACCATGGACTCCTCCCATCATATCTTCTCTCACACAGTTCCACAGTTGCCCTCATTCAAGTCCACTTTACATGTAACCTTAGGGTTGAAAGGAATATAGCAATGTCAACCTTTAAAATTTACGTGCGAGGATCACTCATTATACTCAGTTCCACTTAGACTCAATCACTGTATCGGACCCAAATAGAAAATTCTTAAGTTAATACAAGGCTAAATACAAAATACATTATGGCAAAAATAAACCCACTGACCAGATTTTGACTCCATCCTTCGCTGCCTTCTTGGAATTTTCCCATCCTCTTTAAAAAAATCACCCCTTTCATTCTCCTAAAGGAAATGGTTAACATCTGGCAGAAAATAACTCAAGACTTGAATGTTGCATATCAAAGTGTATTAAAAAGATATTAATATTAATCTTAATATGCAAAAATAATTACATCATCAATAAGGAACACTTACCAACACTACAGAAACTAATGTCATTGAGTTTTAAAGTAAGTAGCTATGAAGATGTCAAGGGTATTGCTCTACCATGTGAGTTAACATGCATTACCAACTACTGCATTCAGCAATTTGAGATTTTGTCTATGTATAATCAAATCAAATTATACAGAATATTAGCTAACTACAGGAAGCTAAAGTTAGTAAACCTACAACCACAATCTAAGACTTGCACTCCTCTCTTATCTTCAGCTTCATTCTTCACTCATCCAACAAGATGTACATTAACTGAGGAGAGAACTGTTTTGTTAAATCATGCCATGAAAAGATAGCCATTCTGCAAGTAAATCCAAATTTGTAATTTTATGTCTCCTAGAATTTTAGACATTACTTTTCACATTTTAGGGTATTCATGTATTTGACAACTTGCAGAAAGGCTAAAAAACTCTGCTATAACTGTTTTTGCAAAGTACATATACAGGTAAATAATATACATTACTCAACATCAGTATTAATGGTCCCAATTTTATTCAATGTATATTTTCTGTATTCTGCAGCCTTTCTTACAGCTTCATTTTATGGTGGATAGTTTCCCAAGGGTTATGAAAAGTAAAATCATCAAATTCAAATAAACATTTCACATGGCGTACAAAGTGATTAGGTACCTACCTTTGATGCATGTAAAACCAAACAAGGATATAAAAAAAATATTCTGTGCAGTGAAACCACTATCCAGTGCATAAATCAGTCTTGTCTCGGAGCATATATTATTTTTGGCAATTAACACCAAGAATAGACTTGGATGGTCTCCTATAAGTTTGAAAAAAAAGTGCTAGGATGGTTACCATTTCACAATTCCCTCAATCTGAAGGCTTTTCTATCAGAGGGAGTTTGCATGGTGCTATGGGTTTCATCTGATACACAGCCTACTCATGTTACACCTGTTATACTCCTCATAAAACTGATTAATGTGAAGGAACATCTTCCAATTTGTAAATTTTTGCAATAAAAAAGGCATCTTTGTGAGGCAGTCACATTTTCATGTTGTGACATTTGGACCTCAAGGAACAGGATAGGTTTCAAAGGAGATAGATTTCAGTTCTATTAAGGTTTCATGACTCTTTAATTACCTCATGTTTAGAATTTCCACAATGTGTACATTGCAAGACCAAAATCATGTTTTCCAACACACTCTTAATGGATTGTTGTTTTTCAAGTGTGTTTTGCCTTTTTATGTAAATATACTAAGTGATAAACCATGGTGAGGCATTTAAGTTTAGTTTGTGACCTTTTCGCATCACTTTTCCTCATATATTCATCGAACATTGGAGTACATATTTTGCATTGTTGTCAATAGATTACCTAGGGTAGGGCATATAAGCATGTTGGCTTAGGATTTTCACTGCAAGGATGTATACCAGTATCATGTTATTAATGTAAAATTGACTCATTTACATTAGTAGAGACTTATTCAATAATGTGACATACATTTCACCTGGATTGTTACCACATGTTACACTGTTTCAGTTTCATGTGGCAGTGCACTGCCAGCAGAATACCATCACTAGAGGATTTAAACCACCCCTTCAATATTTTTGCCAAGGTACCTTGTGCAACCTACCTAGATGCCTTTTATCTTTTACCTTATGTGATAGCAACTGATATCACCCCAATGGAATTCACCCCAAACCTCTTGTGGTGTAATGATAAACCGGGTAGGACTTGGGCTTGCCCAGTAACATTTCCACCCAAGGGTGTTCTCCCTCAGAATTGGGCTTTGGCTATGTAGGGTAGTAGATGGCATTCATCGGCCAACATTTAATCAGATATGGCATGGAAAAAGTGTCCTCTTGAATTTGTAGCCATTGCCAGATTAACAGGGTTTAGTTCATCGACTTTTTTTGTAAGAAAAGAAACCTTGCTTCAGACCTAAGCAATACTCTCTAGGACTTAACCATTGCCAATAGAGAAAAGATTTTCCTTCTTGATTCCATTATTGTGTAAATTTGTGTGTGGTTGAAGTGTAAAATAACATACCATGTTCTTCTTTCGGAGCTCTTTGAGAAACTGTCTCACTGCAATTCACCATGTGTAGGGTACCTTTTGGTGTGATAGTTCCAATACCCTTGCATTATCCGAATAGGCTACCTAATACATGGGCAGAATTGTTCTCAGGAAGTTTTCCACCTTGGATTGTGTGTGGGTACAAACGGATCTTGCGTCATTACATACTACCATCATTTTTTAGGTTTTTATATATATTTGAGGACATTCATTACTACACATTTTGGGTCATGGGAGTTGTTACAGTTGAGACATCCTGCCCTCAAAGGAAGTTTCATAGTCAATTCAACCTGTAGGTCACCTGTTGTTCGCTGAATATGTTTTGTAGAGAAGCGGAGCATGGCCATGTCCGTGTAGTGTTCATGTGGAAGAGTAGGTTAGTATCTGTGAATTTTAACTTGCCTTATCAATAGTATTTCCAAATCTTACTATCTGCAGCCGACTAATCTTGTGCAGTTTATCAGCTTCACATTAACTGCTCTCTCCATCCATCCGCTGATCTGCTTCCAGAATGTCTCCCATGAACTATACTTACGTTTCGGTGAGCACATTCTTGATGTGGATATTTCAGCTCCTCAGTTATCATGAAGCAGTTTCACTGACAGGATTTGCAGGAAGTTCAGTACTAACCATCTCATTCCACTGGATTCTTACCTGCTTCGCCTGAAAAGTCAAGAAAATGAATGATAACTGAGTAACTATGACAGAATTTTCTGTGTAATGATCAGCAAAGTTGTGCCAACCATCATAATAAAAAATTGAGTAAATTATTTTTACAAAAATGACCAAAAATTAAGAACTCCAGGAAAATTAACCATCAGAATATATTTCCTGAAAAACATTAACACCATGAACTGTTAACCACTAGGATATCCATAGGTTTTACCGGCCATTGACCATTATGATTATTACAGTTTCGGTAGGTAAACATACATTTGCTGGTTGGTAAGGTTAGAGCCAACCTACCCAACTGTGTGTGAAATTCACATTTCCTCACCCTGTACCGGCTAAAAAATCTGGTATCCTGAAAATAACCCCAATTTGGGTTTGAAGGGTCATGTACAAAGGTTTCACTCTGGATTTAAACCCAGAAAATCTAGTCAGCAGAACAATACTCTAATGAGCTACCTAATGGAGGGAATACTTAACCATGCCTAGGGATATATTAGAGTAGATGAAACATATCTGGGCATAATTAGATGCTTGGCACGGAATATGTATTCCAGGGGTATTTCAGGGAAAAATTTAAGAAACAATGAGTCACGTAGGGGAAATAATTGCATGGAAAGAATTGTTAAATCGTAAAAAAAAGAAAATCGTTGAGGGTGCTAAAAAGACTATCCCCACGTCTGGTGTGCAGTGGTGTCGTAAAATTCGTAACTAAGTCTTTGATTTAAGAAGAAAGGCATTGGTCAGTTTTGAGGAGTGGATTTCAAATGTCTTTTAATAAGGTGTACCGATATGGAGAGAAGTTAAGGAAAGATGCTCGTCTTAGGAGCCCGTGATACTGCAAGGTAACAGTTTAGGAGCCAATAGAAGTGTTGATACAGCGGCATCGGAAAAGGGGGGCAGGAGGGGCCGAATGCCCCCACCTCCCCCAGAATTTGCCCCGGGCCCTTGAGAAATGAGAAGTGTTCAGTAATAAAAAATAAATTAAACTTGTTTCAAGCTTTCTTTTTCCCTTCTGACATATTCTCTCACCTTCATATGCTCTTTTAGCGAAATTATATTCCCCTTCGTAGCCGCAAAAAAATGCGGGCACTCCTCTTAGGAGCCGGGCCCTTTTCAAGGTTGAAATTTAGCTACGATCATTGAAAATCTTATCCCTTGACCGACATCTTTATGTGGACAGTAGTTGGAGACTACCAGTTTTCTGAAAAAAACTAACGCGAATCGCCTATTCAAGGCGTGAAAATCACTGAGAACAAGAATGGCGTAGTTCTAAATTGGGTTGCCGCTTGAAACAATACCAATGTAAGAAGATTACGAGACGTATGCCGCGCATTGCTTTTACGTAAATGAGAACCAACTACGTTTGCCGTGCAGTTCACTCACTGATGCTAATAAAATGACTTAACTGATAAAAGGAAAGATAAGAAGGTAACATTTTGCAATCTTGGAATAAGGATAGTGAGCGAATAAACAACGCTAAAATTTACGCATTCGTAAAAATGCTTTCATTAATTTTTGTATTTTGTATTTCTATTATAACATGTAAAGCAAAGTATCTCATTGACTCCTACCCAGTCACAGTTATATGTCAAGAAGATGTCACAGCAAGAACGAAAAATGTCATTAACGAATTTTCGAGCATTTTCCAATGTTTCTTGTCTCATTTCAGTTGCCTGCCGGGGAAAATTGGTGCGGATGCAAAAAAATGTCTGCTACGATATATACACGACTACGGTGTTAAGTCAGTCTTTGGCAGGAGAGGATTGAACTCCTTAAGTACACGGGCTAACGGTACGTGATAACGACACATCAATGTGATCAGTTCACCCTGGCTTCCCAGACACGGGCACCCAAAAAATCATAGCTTTGGTATAATTGGACTTGTACGAATTTCTTTTCTGGATTTAAACCGGTTATCTCTGGTCAGGAGCCCAACACTACCCAATAAATCTATGCCATCACTTACTGATGCGCTGGAAAGAGTTGGAAATGACCTTGCCTGATTGTAAGACCTTCGGTACCCTTCCGCACTACAACAGTTTACAGAAGACATGCATTTTAGAGGCATGGAGATATTGGTGGTTACTAGTACAGTTCCTGTATGTGAAAGTGAACTTTCAAGGGAAGTAGAGTATTCATATTGCATGAAAATTTGAACTATTCATACACTTTTCAGTATACGTTTTATATCCTTTTTCCAGCATTAATAATACACCAAAATTCAAAATGTCTCTAAATGAAACAGACCATTATTTTTATTTAAGAAAATATTACTACTTGGTTCGAATGAGTTCTCTTTATGTAAGGTGACATGTTCTAGTTATTGCAGATATAATATTTAATTATCTCTAGTCGAATCTTAATTATTTTGTGAGAGAACTTTTCCCTGCTATTCATTCTCCAAACGACTCCCCCTTGCATTATTTCTATCCTGAGATAGGCATGTACCCAATCTTATTCGCTTCATATGGACTAATATCTCTTTTCATATATCTCTTAATCTACCCATCTTAAAAATTATTTTCAAAATGCCGTTTTCCCCTAGTTCAATCCACTCACTGCGCCTCCCAATAACCGCCGAAACGTTCCTTTCCTCCTCCCCCACCATGAGAATCGCAGCGATTCCTTTCATGCCCTTTTCCACTTATCCCATTGTCCTCCACACTCAGATTCCAAAAGCCTTAATAATACTTTTTATCTAAAAATCACTCGCGGCTAACATTAAAGCCACCGAGTGCGTCCACCGGGTTGCGGATGAAGGGTCGACCTCTAGATATAGAGGTTAGCTGCGAGATAAGCGAGTTTACTCGTCGAATAAGCAGTCGTTGGCAAAAAGCGACGGCATTGCGAGGGGGTATTGGTTTATCCCTGGGTAAGATAGTATAATAATATAGAACCTCTAAATAATATAGAATCTGTGAAGATGCCATGACTTGGCGACGGAACGTGACTTGGCGACGGAAAGCCGCCAGCAATTACGCTTCTCATCACCCGGAGGAGAGGGCAGCAGCTGTTCTTCATATGAGTGAAGGTGGAGAACACAGTGGTCGGTACAGCGACACTCATTTCACTACAGGCGCGGTTACATTAACTTTAGCTTTATCCCGAGGAGTCGCAGCTGCTCCACTTTTTCTTTCAATCAAGACGTGATGGAACCCTCCCGAGTGAAATATTCCCGAGGTAAAATAGTCACCCAAACGGATCTCCGGGCGGGGACTACCCGAGAGAGTACTTCAGTCAAGTGGGATAAACATTTTAGGGTAGGAACATTGAACGTGAGATCGCTACGGGACTGCAAAAAACTGGGAAACCTAAGGGTGGAAATGCGAAGAATGGACCTCGACGTTTAAGGAATGACTGAAATGAAGTGGCCCGAAGAAGAAGACTTCTGGAGTGGAAGCTACAGGATTACACATACGGGATCTCTAAATGGTAATACTGGATTAGGCATAATGCTAAGGAAAAGCGCCGGAATGCGTGTGAAGAGCTTCCTGCCAGTGCATAGAAAGGATAATAATAAAGATCGAGACTAAACCTGTAGATACCGTAGTGGTGCAGGTTTACATGCTTACGACGGACTACGAAGATGAAGAAGTGGAAGACGTCTACGAAGATATCACGAAGTTATAAACGTGTAAGAGGAGAGGAAAACCTAATTATTTTAGGAGATTGGAACGCGGTCGTCGGTGAAGATCAAAATGGAAGAATAACTGGGAAGTATGGATTGGGAAACAGAAATTAAAGAGGAGAAACACTCCTGGAGTTCTGCACACAGCATAAGTCGCACACATGCCGCATTTCATTCAATGATCCACCGGCTCCTACATGTCCCACTATCATCTTCAAATTTTAACTTAGAACTCAGCATCATCCGACAAATTGCCCACAATAATGGGTATGGGTATGAAGATGATTTAATTACCAGAATCTTAAATAAAAAGCTGAAATGCCTAGCTTCATCACATTCCAGCTCCCTGTCACACGCGGAAAATAAAAATAAAACCAAATGGTTTAAAATAACTTTCATAGGCCCCTTATCTTATGCGGCATTAAAGGCTATCCCTCGAGACACTCAACCCATGTTTCTACAACACTCATACCTTAGGCCGTTTGTTGAATAATTCTAAAGATTTTATCGAACCAATTTTAAGAAGTGGAGTATACAAACTTGTATGTAAAAACTGTAATAGATTTTATATCGGCCAAACGGGACGCAACTTTAAAATTAGAGTTAAAGAACACCGAACGTGCTTCCATAAAAAAGATGATTCTTCGGCATTTGCCCGGCACCTTTTAGAATTGGGCCACCAAAGTGACTTCCACCCGGAGGTCATCCAATACTCAGCAAAAGGGCGAAAATTGGACGCCTGTGAGCAGCGGGCGATCGGCCTGGCGAGGAAATCCAACTGCCTCGTCAACGACGTAACTTTCCATAACCAATCTCCGTTGCTGCTCGTCACCCTACCTACCCCCTCTCCCCACCCTTCCCCCTTCCCTCCACCATGACTATATATACTAAGACTGAGATGACCATTGTTACCCGAGGATGGCGTAACTGCCGAAACCGGTCGTATGTTTAATAAAAATCCTGTGGAAGTGACTACGGTTTCTTATTAGTTGACATCAATACATTTCCACTTAGACCTATCTCCACCGGTAGAAAACTTGATAATAATATGTACCATTTAATAATCTAGTTCATCCGCGTCATCAAGAGGTCGACTGAAATCTTATTGACAATAATGATCGCCTGGGCACAGAAAAAGAAGTTCTGTGGCATGGAAAAGAGTTAGGGGGCCGTACGATAACAGCATTCCTTGCAACAATACAGGAGATACTGTTTTATCACAATACTCTTGGATTGGAAACGTGTGATACATTTAATTTAAATCGGAGTGTGATATTTCTTGACATGGAAGGGTTTAAATTAACTTGTTTCGATTTGTTTTAAAATTTGAATAAAATCCACAATGAGTGAAAAAATAAAGCATTTTTCACTTTGAAGGTAGGTAATACTTCGCGTGGGAATGGAAGAGATCTAGAAAAGAGATATTCCCCAAATTGTAAGTGTCCAGCAATTATTCGCTTTATGAACCTAAATACACTGAATTTTATTTATTCCAGTTATTTTAATTAGCCAACGTTAAACACACATTCGCTGCCGTAAACTGTAGATATTTAGACGGTAGATGGAACAACTACCTGTGATTAGTGATTGCCGTAAAATAATTATCACAGCTGTTATGGGGCATGATAGGTAGATATTTTGTGTCGAGTCTGCTTACTCTCACCATTAATATCGCCAAGGCACTTGAAAGCTTTCAC
Organism: Platycnemis pennipes; assembly: GCA_933228895.1. NCBI lineage: Eukaryota > Metazoa > Arthropoda > Insecta > Odonata > Platycnemididae > Platycnemis > Platycnemis pennipes. Next base: position 38,288,072 of record OW121850.1, on the reverse strand, counting down.
TTCGCGTTTACAAAACAAGATATAGATTTTAATATAGTCGAGACTAGATTGAAATTAACCATAACTAAATTGAAATGAGATTCCACTCACGATATGCGACTGACTGGTGATACAAATTATTTTTTTAATATCTGCCATACGGAATCTTGAGATAATTTATTTTTAATGTTAAACGAACCAAGCCCACAAACAAAGCAACAAAATTTTAAAAATAACAGCACAACGCTCGCTTGACTATTTCGTTACTAATAGAGTACTAGGGGTAAAGTACTAGGGGTCCACGTATGCATTATGTAGCTCTAATGCATTGGATTGGGATTAGGTGCACTGCTACGATGCACTATCGATATGGAATGGAAGTCCAGATTTCCCTTAGCTTGTCGAAGATGCATTATAAATTCGTCGCTCTTCGAAAAATAATCATAAGGATTATAGTAATTAGCGAATAGATAAAAAATAACACCATTAAACAGTAAATAAGGATTTCATAAGCCATCTCTTATATTAAGAAATAAAGAGTTCTTTCGCAGATTTACGTAATTTATGGTAAGGGGTTTAAAAACTTGAAAGGGAGAGTTATAATACGTATGAGAAGGCTTTAAAAAAGTGGAAAATTAGGATAATGTAATGGTATACGAATTCCTTCTTAAAAGTTTTAAAACTTCGTTTAAATACTCCGAAATATTCTACCTCTTAAATTCCGAAAATCACGAATATAAAGTTTCATTGAATTGAACTCTCATACCAATGAAAAACATCTAATTAAGAGATAAAATCGGTACAATAGTATACTGCTCTAGTAGACATTTACAAAATGAAAGTGTCACAAGCGAGCAACCCAAGTTATGACTAAGAATTGATGATTTTAGACACTAGAATGGCTTTTAATTCAATGGAATTCAAATTCTGAATGGTTGCCATGATCGGTGACGTACAATTCTAATTCTGAGCATCACTATGATTTTCATAAAATAAAGATTTATAATAATTTTAAACCTGAGCGAAGTATTAACTCATTAAAAACACTCCAAAAGAATTTTCAAGTATCAATTTCAGTTTCAAAATACTGTAACAATCAAAATCTGATTAAATACACCAATGATAGGTCTGTTCTGGCTTTTAATGCGATATAACTCGAATGGTTTATTGCAAAATAAAAAGAAGAATCGATACGCTCAACTTTCAAAACTACCTAACTAGTAGACGTTCGCATCTATTGACCAGCGAACGAACGAAAAGCCAAGGCTGATACCACTTATAAGTTTTAAAGAAGCATTCAGGAAAATACTAGTCACGTTGACTTCATCCCATTCGTTAGAGAGAAGTATAATAAATGGCATTTGTTTAACTACACTGTCAGAATAATTTGTGCGATCAAAAATAAATACTATTATATGCTAGCATGAGTACCGAGATTGAATTTCATTACTTTACTCAAAGTTCAAAACAACTTTGAAATGAGCTTCAAAGATATCCCAATAGCTCAGGTCTTCATGATAGAGGGCCCATTTGCAGACAAAATGTACGACTATTAATAAAGTTAAGTTAACATCACATTTACCAAATATGGCAACTAACTATATTGGAGGCAAACTGACTGTCCATTATGTTGCTACCTTTTAGCGATATTGTTGCGATTATAGTGAGTGATTATAGCACGCTCCTATCGTAACCCCTTTAACCAACGAGAAATTCGTCTAATGCGATGCAAGATATCTCTGAATTACGCCATATGAACTATGCTGACTGAATTTCCGAACTATGTCATAATAAATAGCTTCGTTAACCTGTAAAAAAACATTCATTCAAAGAAATATAAATACTATAATTGACCAAACGCAAAGGATTCACAGAAAATATTAACTAGGAAACACCAAGCTATAGGTCCAAACAGATATTTGACCAAGTCAGCGCGTGGAAACTGGAAAATATCAATTAATTCTGAACATTGGTTACGCACACATGGATGTACTGAAATCTGGGGCTCGGTCGCCGACTAGTTACGCGCCCGTCGTTACTTAAAATGGCCAAGAAATAAAAAATTGATCAAAATTTGCCAAGGACTCCACAATTATAATCTACTCATAAATCGAGCAATTGTCGGTTAATGTGAGCAACACGCTTCTTCAGACGTTTTTTCCCCACTGCCGCGACTATTATGGCTGGATTTTATCCAGCATTACACTTTTTGATCCACTCCTGAAACACTAACCAGTTTCCACACACCCATACTTGTCAAGCAATTTAATAGACAGGAATGTCCGCAACCAATCACATTCCTTACCATAAAATATGAAAATCATCCATCCTGACCACGCGGATATTTTAACGTAGGAATATGAAACGCAAACCAGATTCTGCGCGAGATAAACATTTTACGACAGGTTTGCCAATTACAAGAAATTATCTTGAATATAGGAAATGTACTTACAAATAAGAAAAATCACCGATTAGAAACGGCATGCAACTAAATAAAACTGAACTCACCTCTGCTTCCATCGATGTTCGACGACCGCCTGTGCAGCCAAGATGTTACGCGACTCTGAGGCTGGTTGACGTCATCTGAGCAGTCCCATCCAGAATACATTTGCCACCTGTGCGGGAATTAGTGATTTTAATATTCTGATGCAAGAGCAGTTTCACGTGTATAACTTAATAGACAAATATATTAAATAGAATTATCCCACTTGGTAGAATGAGTTACTTATATGGTTGGTTGGTCATTCAGGGCAGGCGACCGACAGCTGAGGTCACTTGCGCCATTTAGGATAGGTGAGTAATTGGGTAATGGTAGGAGTTTATCAGGGAACGGAGGAAGGGTGGAGAGAAACCCGGCGTCGGCATTAGGCTACTCTTAACGAAAGGCGTCAAGGGGACCACGGCTTAACGCCCCATCTGACGGGCGGAGTACTGAACTTTGAATGCCCTCCACTAGGCACTCTAGTGGGGACCGGTTTTCCACTGAAAAATCCGCCACCACCGGGAATCTAACCCAGGCCCTCGGGATAGGAGGCCAGTAGTCTAGCCACCACACCTACCAGATCCCCATATTGCTTAGAGAAATACAACAAATCAGATCATTCACACTTTAATATTGGTTCAAAGAGAAATATATGCAAGAGATGAGGAAACCCGGCTACGACAAAACTCAAATTTAGGTCACGGCCTTGATTTAACGTCCCATTCAACGAGCAGAGTACAGACTCTCAAACTACTCCCAAACATCTCTACGTAAGGGACCGGGATGAAAGTGAAAAATATCTGCCACTCATAGGATTAGATCCACGGGCCCTCGGGGTGATAGCCGATCCTTATGCTACTAAAACAATATCCCAGTTTCTCGGTTCTCCACATAACATGCACTGATAAATCAATTCCAAATTATTCCATAAGCCATAATGAAGTAATGGGAAGCTAACATTAAAGTAATACGAAGACTATTGAAAGTAAACGACGTAATATCGTGAACTATCAAATGCCATTTCCGAATTCAACTGGTAACTACGTGAAAGTAAATCATTAATGACAAAACAGACTGTGATCGAAAATGCGTTCACATATCATCTAAGTTACGTCATTAATCACTTCACATTGATCCGTAAAATGAATAGCAAAAGAACGAGAATATAATATTTTTCCAATCAACGTGAGTCTACTTACCCTCATTCCGTTTCTTCCATCTTCCACCCTTTCCGCCGAAAAATTTCCGACTTAAATCCGCAAATGCATTTCAGAGAGGAAACCAGACCTCAGCTCACGAGGCTGAGGGATCCAGTTCTAGCGACGAACTGCTTTAAAGCTTCTTCCGCGCAGGCCGGATCGTGACTGACGCTCTGACGGCAGTACAAGAAGTCGACTGGTGGAAGTCACGTGGGCGTTCGCTCTCGCACAGAAGGCGAGTCGCTGAATGCCCCGAATCCCGTCATTTTACCTCCATCCCGGAGATCGGGAAAAAATTGAACAAGGCTGGTGCGGGAGACGCATTCAATTCTTCGTACTCCGGTAGGGAGAGCCCGGCATTTCACTTTTTTCTCTCTCTCTCACTCCACTCGCCCCGGCCAAAAGAACATTCCTTTTCGATCCCACGCGCTTGTGCAGTCCGAATGCAAACATTTAACTCCACTCATTCCCACCAATTCATTCAGCCTACCACGCGTGCTAGTCACGCTTCCGACCAGAAGGAGAGGATTAATGATGGGATTGCTTACGAGGAGAGGCAGGCCGGAGGGTAACCTGGCATTTCTTTGGTTTGCTCCCAAATAAAAGTGCAAAACGGTCCTTAGTTATCGGGTGGCTAGCGAACTGGCCGACCATTTGGAAGGCCCGGTTTCAAAGTCCGGTTGTACCAGATGTTGCTACAGTATACCGTACCCTAATTAAGAGCTGTGTAGAAGTAGGTAGTATGAGTACAAATAGTTTATTTGATGCATCAGTTGCTGAGAAATCATATCTCACTTTCTTGCCGATACTTCAACCTAAGGCAAATCCATGCTCGAGACAGGATTCCAGGACCCCTCACCCTTAGGGTTGCCAAGCCACTGCATTATCGAACTGCCTACCGCGGTCAGCTGCTGTACGCAGAGCGCTGCAGGTGTAATACTCTCCACTGTATTCCGTTGGATGGATACCCCTTGGCGTCTTTCGTTAACAGCCGGCTAAAGCCAACGCCTGGTTTCTCTTTCCCTTTCTTCGCTCCATTCATCCACGCCGTCCTCCCAAATGTCTCCTCTGGCGGAAATAAACTAATTAATATATGCTGGGCCCCTCCTCTAATAACAACGACGATGACAATGGTCCATGGCTTTACGTCCCATCCGATGGACACGCTAAACCTGAAATTCCACATGGCGTCCAATTAAGAATTAAGACTACATTTAAATATCCCTGCGGCCTCCCGGATTCAGACCCGTGGTCATCGGAATGGGAGGCCAATACTCTACCCCCCGTCCTCTTACCCTATACCTCAAACTATCGCGTTTGAGGATCTAGGCATTCCGAGCCCCGAGGACGGCGTCAGCGGCATCGTAAGGGGGGGGCAGGAGGGGCCTTAGCCCCCCCCCCCCCCAGAATTTTCCCCGGGCCCTTTCAGTCGAAGCGGGTACTTTTTGACACACATTCTCACACACCTTAATATGCCCTTTTTTATATTCTAGTCTCTAATCCCTCCTATCCGCAAAAAATGTGGGCCCTTCTCTTAGGTGCTAGGCCCTTATCTTAGGAGCCGGGACCTTTTCAAGATTTGCCTCCCCCCCTCCAGTGAAAATAGTTCCATCGCCCCTGGACGGCGTGATGTGGAAAGTGTTCCAAGGGATCGGGTTCGCGTGGTAGCTAGAGTACTGGCGTGGCGTAGGCAGTAATTTTTCAATGGATTTCCGGTCCCTTCATTTATGAAGATAATTTCAAGCTCAGTACTCCGTTAATCGAATGGGTTGTTAAGCTGTGGACCCGTGGCACCTTTCGTTCAGAGCAGGTATAAATTATGGCCCTAAATTTATCTTCATCTTTTCTTCTTTCTCTTCTAATCCCGTCCATTAACTCTACCCCACAGTTCGAGGAGGCTTTTGAATTTGTGGGACAGCTTTGAAAGTACTTTGAAAAATCGGTGTCCAGATGCTTTGCAACCCAAAGGTCAAGGGTTTGAACTTCACCTTGGGCATGGGTGTTGCATTTTCCCTTTAATTAAAGAGCACGGATTCGACGATGTGGCATTGCCATCGGATCACTTAAAACCGAGTTATTCTACATCTACTGAGTGTGTTGGTGTGAGGGCTAGAATTCAGGCCTCCCATCTCGAAGGTCCGGGTTTGAATCCCGGCACTGGCCGGTTTTTTTATTGGTATACCGGTCCGTACTTGAGTGACTGGATGAAAGTACTTTAAGTGCAGTACTCCGTCCGTTAGATGGGACGTTAATCCATGGTCGCATTGGCATTTTTCGTAACAGCAGGCTAACGCCGACGCCGGGTTTCTCTCCACCCTTCCCTTAAAACCTGTACCCATTACCCACCTATCCTCTTTGGCGCAACTGATCTTAGTTGTTGATCGCCTTCACTAAATAGCAACTATATCTACAATATTCATAGGTATCGGCGTCCGAATATCAAGCTGAAAATATCCAAAAGCTTCGAATTAGGATGAATGCACTTGATTTGACTTAGAAATTCCAATTATGGACTTCCCAAACGTTGTATCTCGAGCCAAGGACAGTCGATCGTGTGCCCCTATGCCTGTGGCTATTTGGTCTTACTTCCTCTCATTGTCAGCTGATCTCCCGTTACCTCACATCGCTCATTCCATCACAATGCTGAACAATCTCCCCTTGCAGAATATCAAGTGCACATATCTCAAGTAGGTGCCCGCAAAAATGGTAATAGATTAGGTACTTGAATGGTTGTTTTCACCAGCCCACTGTTGCGTTTTCTGTTGCAAGAGCATTTTAAAATCAAATTCAAAGAATATATTAAGCATTGATTGAAAAATATCATTTTACCTAAATCAGTTTTACTCGATACCCATCATATAAAGAGAAGTAAAGTGCTTTCATGTGCATAAAATTTATCTCCATTATAAATATTTTTCAAGTATAATTACATAATCTAACCCTCGGATTGCTCTATCTCAATTTTCCTTGGCTCCACATCATCGTCTACAGCATCAAGTTCACCATGTCCATGAAGGGGATGGAGGATGGATGCTGCTGCATGGAATTTAATCGGAGTAGTGGTTTTCAGCATTTACACCCCATGTCCCAGTCTCTTATACACTTCAAATGGTCCAACCCACTTTGGTGCTAGTCCTGCATGGAATCCTTGGATCTTACTGCTGACAGGATGATTGCGTCACAGTACTTTATGTCCTGGTTGGAACACCTGGTCTTCCCCAATGTCTTGTGCTTTGGCCTGGTCAGAAATTCTTTTCTCTGCCACCTCACACCTTTTCTGTAACTCTGCCTGCTGGTTATTCTGCCAAGTGGTGAGGGAGACTGCATTGTCATCCAGCCCAGGTGTTGTAATCCGATCGCCAGAATGGTGTAGTTGCCTTCCTAAAAAGAGCTCTTTAGGGGAGTAGCCAGTAACAGGGTTAATCCATTGTCGTAAGGAGAAGAGTGACTGTGGTATTTGATGGTCCCACATTTTGTGTTCTTTATTCCGCAGTATCCGTTTCAACTCCTGGTTCTGTCGCTCTGTAGGGTTGGCCCTTGGGTTGTAGACAGGGGTTGTCCAGTGCTCTACCCCCCAGTCTATTGTTACCTTCTGCCACCTTTGAAGTGAACTGACTTCCATTGTCTGACAGAATATATCAGGGATACCCATAGCGGCTGAAGACTTCATCCTGCAGGAGTCTAACAATTTGTTCTGTTGTCGCCTCTGGGATGGCAAATGCTTCCACCCATCTGGTGAAGAGATCGGTGACTATGATAAGATGTTTTACCCTTCGATGTCCTAGGGTAAGGACCCATTAGATCAAGAGCTTTGACTTCCCAAGGCCGATGTGGTTTTCGTCCTCGCCTGCTTGCATCCACCTTCTGGTTGCTCGCCTTGGTGCAAGCGCAGATGTAGTATCCCCGTACATAGGTGGTAATGTCCTTGCGCATAATAATGCAGAAGAATCTTCTAGGTATGGACTGGAATGTCTCCTCACCCCCTGGATGACCAGCTTCAGAGCTGTCATGAAACTTCTCCAGGATAACCATAGAATGTGACCTGGGGACCATAACTACAGAAGGCACGTTAGAAACATGTGACCCAATTGGACCAATTTTCTTGCCTACACCTCGTGACCTTTGACCCCTACAATACCTGAAGGTCAGGGAATAAAAAGAAGTACGGGGAGCTAGTGTGTCAAAGTGATTACCTAAATAAAATTTCAATAACACTTGGCATTAATTCTGTTTATATGTATCAACCTAGGTATATATCAATATTACCTCTCACTTAACAATCCTCTATTTATCCTTTCTTTTGTCACCATGGTGTTAGATCAATACAAAAAATAAAAAACTAAAAAGTAAATACACTAAATAACAAATGAACATCAGAAATGAAATACAAAAAGGAATGGAAATATATAAAAGTGATGTTGGTTATCTAAGGTACATGCATCAGAGCTTACCATGGATCTTATCAAGCATTAAAACCTATCATTAGACACGTTTCTCGCCCCTATTTGCTTTTTATCACCCCTGTGACCTTGACTGTACACTTTCAGGGGTCATGGTTGTTTTTTCAAAAAAGAAAGAGGATCCATCGTGTTTATCTAGCGGAAAACGCCAAAGGTACAAATTTTTCCCAAATAATTCTTACGCTTTTGCATCTACATTTTTTTTTACATGGAAACCCCATATGGCAGAATTAGGGTTTGGACCCCCATTATGGGGTCAATAGGTCAAATTCAGAAAATATTGTTTGCACTCAACAAAACATACAAGCTTTTTCTATGCATTTGCCAAATTTCATCAACATGACTACGAAGTTCCTAAAATTAGAGGTTAAAAATGACATATGATCACAGGGGCATCGGAACTATTGTCGCTGGGGGTGGGCCAACCTTGTAAAGGGCCCAGCTCCTAAGAAAAGGGCCCGCATTATTTTGTGGATTGGAGGAGGTGAGACTAGAATTTCACTATAAGAGCATATGAAGGTGTAAGAATAAGTGTCAGAAGGGAAAAAGCAAGCTGGAAACAAGTGAAATTTAGTTTTTATTAATGAAGACTACTCATTTCTCCAGGGCCCAAGGTGATTTCTGGGGGGGAGGGGCCTTCGGCTTCTCCTGCCCCCCACTTCCGAAGCCGCTGCATGATCAATGGGGCATTCTAATCATTTTCAACACACTTAAAGTAATGGCCAAGGCACAAACAGCTCCTTCTAGATAAAATACAATTAATATGATACTGTAATCACAAAACTTTCTTAACACAAGGTTATTTGAAAGGTTTATTTTCCTTCTTTCATAAGTTTACATAAAAAACAGCTTATAAATTTAAAACAAAACAAAGGAGAATGGAATCTCTTCCTTTTATAGATACTTATTTTCAAAGCATCATGTATTCTTGACTCAAAATGAACTGAAAAAAGCTTTCTTGAATGTAGTACTTCAAAGAAAAGAATGAGCACAAGAAAACCATAAATGCAAATAACTCGTATATTTTTTAATAAAATCAAGCATGTTCCTCACAGATCTTCAGCATGCATCTGAAGTAAGCTTCATCTTCTTCAGAGTAGTCAAAACTTCTTTGTCATATTGCACTCTTCAGACACTCATAAACATTAATATCCTTAATATAATTCCTCACTTGTCCTCCTGAGAATAGCTTCCAGTGTTTCTGAAAAAAATTAAAAGCATTATTCTCCAAAAATTTTATTGCAGGGAGTCTATATTATGTATGTAATCCACATGATTGAAAAAATTATTTCATAGGAACAAGTTTTTTTTTCAGACAAGATATTTTTACCAGTCAAGTTAAATCTAGGAATTTAGGATCCATGAGAACCCACGTGGTTCAGAACATAGTACATAATGAAGGGGAGTTACAGGTCTGTTCATTTTGAGTTATGAATAAAAAATTTAAATAGCCTTCATTATATTATGGTTCATTTTGGGATTAAGACTTTGAAATATCATCTTGAATGCCATCCTTATTTAAAAATGAATTATAAGACAGATGATTTATTCCCAGCTGGTAACGAAGGATTATCTGTGACTGCCTAATGGTTTACATCAGCGTATTTGTCATTTCTTCAATGACAGGGATGCCACACCAGATAGAAAACATCAAGTAATAAAGGTACTCACCAATCACTCAACATTCACTGATAATAATATTTATTTCCCGACGTATTGAATATTTTCCTGTCATCTTACTTTCAGATCAATCAGCCATGTCATAATTTGCCAATTAGCTGCCTAAATTCTCCCTTCCAATGTAGGAAGCATCTTGTAGTGTGTCTGAATTCATAGGCATCTTTTAAGTCACTGAACTTAGTCATGTAATGTTGTCATCAGCAAACTGAGCACATAGTACCTACACCCTTTTGCAATGCCATCTTTAAAGGACCATTCCATATTTCTCAACAGTTAGGAGGGTATAATGTTAATTTTTGGGGTCATTAAGTATAAAATAATTATTAATGGGATGTTTGTCATTCATTATGGAGCCGGCAAAATACTTCAACTATGAGTTTGACATCAATTTCTTTTTTACTCCAGAAGCATTGAAATTACAAAATAAGTATCTTACGAATAACAAAGATATATTGAAGAAGCAATCATAATGAATAATGTAAAATAACTCATTCTTAAATTAAATAATTTGTTCTTTAATTTAATAATTTGTTCTCAAATTCAATAATTTGTTCTTAAATTCAATAATTTGTTCTTAAATTCAATAATTCTTAAATTCAATAATTATCTTGCTAAGTATACATGCTAAGTAAATGTAAAGTAACAAGAGAGAGGGAATGAGTCATGAGGCCAAAGGATCTCTTTTACAAGAGGCTGCTTCAATATCTGGGCTTTCTCTGAGGGATAAAATGGGCAACTGAACTAAATACAATCACAGACTATTTTTGGTAATGAAAGAGTACTGCATACCCTACCTAATATTCATCAGGGAGTTTTATGCAATTGGAGGCTGGTTGTATGATGCTCAAGAAATATTTCTACAGTATAACATATATCTTTCTTCTGAGGATATAGACCCAATACCATTTCACATAATTTTACCCTTTTAAAATTCATGATGTATATCTTATTTTCATCAGCTAATGGACTTCTATCTAGTTAATGGACAATGCTTAGTACTCTATGGTGATGTGCTGGATAGGTCTGTTATAGCTATAAGTATAAGATCACTGTGTAGACATCTGTAACCTGTACACAGATTATCTGCAGACATAAATTTTACATGACCTTGGTAAGATACATAAGAATGATTTTTTTACATTGTTGCAAGGGAAATGGCTAGATTTATGGAACTAATGAGATAGAAAATATCACTACGTCATCACACATTTGTCATGTTCAGCCATGTTATTACATGTTTTGTAAAGCTGGATATTTAGATACCTACGTTTATTATCAAACTGTATAGCTTTTTGCTTCCATAATTTTAGTAAATACAAATTATCCTAAAAGAAGAAGTTGGAATACCACAAATATCACACCATACAGGATTTAATTTGGTGTGTTGAAGAACAATATACACTGTGAGAGGACAAAGTAGATACCAGTCCATAAATTGGTTTCGCTACATAATTTACAGTAGAAAGAAAACAGTTTTAACGGATGGAATTCCGATGAAACTATTTCTTTTCACCATAAATACCACACTGGATCTAGTCACTGCTAGTCAAGATTCAAAATCGAAGTAAGTTCGTAAACATCGTCAAAAGCTGCCACTCGATATGAGCTTCGCTTTTACTCTGTTTCACATTAATCATTAATATATAAGAGGTGACACAATGTTTCTCTTTTTCCAATTTGTACTTTTGCAAATAGGTAATGAATTTAATGTAAGAGTTATGACAACTAATGCCTCTCAGCTGTCTCACTGCAAGCTATTTTTCACAGGGATATCATTGAGAATATGTTGAGATCCCTGAGTTTGAGAACCTATATCTTCCAAAACAGGAAACCAATTTTAATGCTGTGAAATGTATCTCATAGAACGATCATTTCCACATTTATTTATGAAAAAATTTGTTGTCGCCTTCGATACACTTTACAAAATTTTATTTGCAATGAAAGGGTTTTCGTGACTTAAAATCTGATGACCAAGAATTGTTTGCTTGTTATTCTGTTAGCTGTCAGCATATTACGCTTAAATTTAATCAAATTAAAGCCAATTATATTTTTGACAATTTGAAGAAAGAAATTTTTCTTTATTTCAAAATTTACAAAAGTTGTTATGAAGTTAGTTAAACCCTACTGTGAAACTGATGACTTACTAAAACCTGAGTAGGACCGTTGCAGCCTCAAGGTTATCAGCATAAAGAGTTTAGAGACATAGAGAAATAACACAAGCCTGCGATGAAAAAAATACAAGGGAATTGATAGCTGTACTTTATGTATTTTTTGGTGCCGATTTAAAAAAAAATAATGAAAAATTTCTATCACGTCACCTTTTCTTGAAAATTTCAATTTTACTTGCATTTTTATGAACATTTACCTACCATACATTTTTTTCGAGTTTGAGACGCTGAGAAAATTTTCCAGATGACATTTGTTACATGTGCAGCATGTATAGTGTTATTAAAAATCTCATGAGGAGCATTACAGGCTATGTAAGACAACTTTATCTAGCATATTTTGGCATGAAACTCTGAGACCAGGACACTGTGGGCTTGTCATAAAGTTTGTTTACAGTGTCTCAATGACCTAAGCTTATGGCTCAAAGGAAAGAAGACTGCTTTACGATTTGGAATTCCTATGACATGTAGGGAGCCGAAAAACCACTCGGAATATTGTTACTTTTGTTCCTGCCATGTCCGTGGGTACCGCAAAAATCAAAAGCTAATCTCTATCCTGATAACATTTCATCGGCCATGCACCCCTTTCCTCATGGACCTGATGTGCCAGTGCCTTTGCCTCCAGCCGAATTGCCAGTCATCTCCCCAGAGTCTGCAGACTCGGAACATTCAGAAGTTCAAGGCTCCGATACCGAATAAGAGCCTTCTGGAGGCGATTCACCTCAGCCCTTCTCTCAGGTTGAACTTAATTATTTGACTAGACATTTAGGCATTTCGAAAGAGGCAGCTGAATTGTTGGGCTCCAGATTGAAAGAAAAAACTTATTGGCCAAAGGAACTTCTTTTTATTGGTACAGGAATCGAGAAAAGGAATTTGTTAAGTTCTTTGAGGAAGAGGAAAACCTGGTCTATTGTTCTGATGTTCCCGGATTGAGGAGCAAATTTAATATCACCAAAGATAAAAATGAATGGAGGCTGGTTATAGATTCATCGAAAAGGAGCCTTAAAGCTGTCCTTCTTCATCACGGAAGCCAGTATGCATCTGTACCAGTTGGACACTCAGTGCATTTAAAAGAATGCTATGACAACCTGGCTCTCGTCCTTAACAAAATAAAATTCGCCAACCACGGTTGGACCATTTGCGGTGATTTGAATGTTATCTCCATGCTTCTTGGTCAACAAGGCGGATATACAAAATTCCCATGTTTCATTTGTGAGTGGCACAGCCGTGATAAGACTCAACATTGGGTCAAAAAAGAATGGCCGAAAAGACAATATCTTGAACCAGGCACCAAGAATGTGATTCGGAACAGATTAATTGATCCAAAAAAGTATTGTTACCCCGTCTGCATATAAAATTAGGTGTAATGAAGCAGTTTGTCAAGGCTCATGCAAAAGATGGCAATTGTTTCAAATACCTGTGCAAAAAGTTTCCACGTTTATTCGAAGTTAAGATGAAAGAGACCAATTTGTTGGTCCAGATATCCGCAAGCTCTTGAAGGATAAAGAATTTGAGACTATCATGACAACAAAGGAAAAAGAAGCTTGGGTTGCCTCCAAGGATTTCTTCAGTAAATTTCTGGGTAATTACAAGGATGCTGACTATAAAGGAATAGTTATGAATATGCTGTACAAATTTCAAGTATTGGGCTGTTCCATGAGTGTTAAAATACATTTTCTTCACTCACATGTGGAATTTTTCCCTGAAAATTTAGGATCACTCAGCAAAAAACAGGGTGAAAGGTTCCACCAAGACATCAAAGATATGGAGTGCAAATATCATGGACGATGGGACAAGAACATGCTCGCCGACTCTGTTTGGATGTTAATACAAGATAGGCCTGAGATTGAACATAAAAGAAAAGAAGCGTCAAACCATCAAGAAGAAGTTTCAAAGGAAAAAGAATACATACTTAAATAGAAACTATTTTGTTTTGTTTTTTGCTCAGTTTAAAATTTGTTACAAACATGTACACATGCATAACATTAGCTCCTCTTGGGTCTATTTTATGAAAGTTACCTTAATAAAAACAAATAAAAATAGTATGTTGTTGATTTTCTGAGAGAAGCAAGAGGAGAGGAGCGTGGTGGCCTAGTGGGTAGAATGCTTGGCTACTGATTGAAGGGTTCCGATTTCAAATCCTGGTGAAGCCTTTGGATGCCCCCAAACAAAATATCCTCGGAGTGCAAGGTGGCCCAGGGAAAGGAACTGGCCCCCCTACCCTGAACGTGTGAAATTCACACGCCTGTGGCCTGGTCCGTGGTGAGCTCTACTTATACCTATCAAAACCAACCTTCGGGTTGAATCAAAGAGTGAGTGAGTGAGTTGATTTTCTTGTAGAAACTGCAACATAATTTGATGTAATAAGTCTAAACTCAAGGGAACTTCTTCTTTTTCTCTCGACCAGAGGTGGCTCGTGCAATATGGCAACAGTGGTTTTCATCCATTTAAACATATAAAAAGTAACCAATTGCTGAAAAAACAATTTGCCTCACCACGAATGGATTATTTTACATAGATTTAAATGGATAAAAACACTGTTGCCAGAGAGTAAATGCAAAATTGCTCGAGAGAATTCATTTTCAAATAGAATTTTAGTTAAAATATTGATATCAATTTCACAAAAAAATCCTGACGTGATGGAAGAAAATGGAGATCATTTTCAAAATCAGCACAGCAAACAACATAAAACTCAGTGAAAACTTCTCTTGTATGTTTCAAAAACTACAATTATGCAGGCCTGTGTAATATTTACCAGTATTACCAAACTCAAGTGATTGACTTTAATTTTGAAGCTATGAGATATGCGGCACCACCACCTTACCTCGAATAACTTTTCAGAGCATTGAATATGCAACATAATCCAAATTTATTTAATTCCTTTATTGTGGAGACACAATGAACAATTTCTCTTATATCATTTCCATTAGTGATAGAAAACTGTTTTTCTCTGCTAACTGCAAGCTCAGAGAGAGTCATTATCCCATTTTTAAGATGTATCAAGGTATCAACTACTAACCTACTGTCGGGGCAAAAATTATGTGTACTCAAGTTTGGATACAGTAACTAACAACAGGAAGTCTACTATAGAAAAACTGAACACACCATAATGTTTCTTATTGAATGCTGTGCTTTTAGATGGTAAATTGAAATTTTTAGGCATATTTTAATGTTTTTTCATCAGTGTTACATAAAAAGTGCCAGTGTTTGAAGGTCTTCGAAGAAATTGCCGACTTAGATGATTCATAACCCAATAACAAGTCATTCAATGGCATCTTAGGTTTCAACATGTTTTCCATGCATTCGAAAGTCCCAAGATCCTCTCCAGTAATGCAGGGGTCGTAGGTAAGCAAATAGGGGCAACAAATGTGAAGTAAATGGTTGACAGAGTAGAGTCCCTAGTTCCCTCTTCTCATCTGTTGACCTTCAAGGACTACATGGGGGACAAAGATCATGAGGTCTATGCGAGTAGTTTGGGACAACAAACATGTCGTATCCTAGGTTTAAATGTGTGCCACATCGACGATAATGCTCCAAGATTCCTCAATCCATCAAAATCATCCTATTTCCACCAAGGATTATGCCACTCACATTCAACAACCTCACCTTGTCACTGTATTTCTCTTTGGCTTTAGTTCGGGGATAGTCATGATGGTGAGATTTACCCTCAGAACATTATTCCTTAGATGAAGGCTAATATAATTGAGATTCACACATTGAAAGGAAATTCAAATAAAAGCTTAGTTTTTTATTAGTGATGGACGGATCAAGGTTTTTTGTCGGATCCGGAACCGGATCCTTGCCTGGGTTTCGGATCTTTATCTCGGTTTCGGATCCTTAGTAATTCAGATACTCGATTCTGAATTTCATTCCTTTTCTAATCCTAGATTTTTAATATTGGTATATATAAAAACAGCAACAATAGAATTACCAAAAAACAGGTAAATTTATTGTAGAAAAAATCAACTTCCTATCATCTATGAGAATTATATTTTCCTGGATCAAGATTTACGCATGCAATAACTACCTATATCTTATTACTTCTAATATAAAGATCACTTTCCTTATCACATACTCATCAAGCAATACATTTTTGAAACCCGTACAACTATTTAGACTGCAGTTAAAAGAAACCTTATAAGTTCATTTTCATTAATAAAGGAATTATTTTCCAATTATTAATCAAATCCTTGAACGCTTTCAAATTCATTTTTAGAAACACAAAAAGTTTATAGTGCGGCCAAGAGATCCCATTTAAGGAATATCTTGGGATTCCATTTTTAAAACGAAAAAATTATTACAGAATATTGCTAAACTAACAATTTTGCATTGCCTTATTCATAATAACCTTTCATATCACATTTGAGAATTTTATGCTCTTAAGGGGAGGTTATGTAACTCTGATCTTGAAATGAAATTAGCCTTTTTTATGCTACTAGAAGCAAAATTTTAAAAATGTCTCGGATTTTTTCTCCACTGGCCCATGTTTGCAAGAAGAATGTAGAATGACATGTGGGGAGCATGTATTCTCCAAAATCAGGTAAGCCGACAATAGCAGAGTGGGGCAGTGGACTGCAGGTAATGAAGTTCGATTCTTATCGCTGTTTAAAATTTTTCTTTCAGCCATTGAATCAAAAACTTTATCATCCTTCATTTCCAACCTTTGTGTGTGGATACTGACTTTTTTGTACTTCTATCATTTAAACTAGATTTACAAATGCATCACTAAAAATACATTGTAAAGTTAACGCAATGATTCTACGATTTAATTCTGCATAAAATTTTCCAATCATTTCAATAATGCCAAATTTTGTTTGACATAAATTGGCATGAAATTTCTGATAATCTACTTTTTTTTACTTCCTACTTACATTACCCTAGGAATACGGCATGGCCTGTATTCCTAGGTAGTGTTAAGGATCGAACTCGCGACCAGCAGTACACTAGCCCTCATCTTAAATGTCTTTAACAACTACACTCTCATAGGTTCACGGGAATCTGGCGAATTTAGGCGACCCGCATGACATTTGGCTTAATTTTTTTCTCGCGCATATGGAGAAGAAAGTCAAGACGAGTATTTTTTTATTTTGCTTTAGTGGCACGGAAAAAACTTCTTCTTATTTCGTGACCCGAGTTACTTAACCTCTCCTTCTCAGTACCCTGGGGATTGTACGAGTTGAAACGAGTTAGAGTGAACTAGCATGGTTTTACAAGGTTTCAAATCGGTTATCGGTTATCGGTTCAAATAGCTATTATATATAATTGATATATTAACACGACTTACAAACGTCATAAATGAAAATACTGGATATTAAAAATGAATTAATTAGCTACCTATATACAAAGCAAATATTTAATTTATGTCAAAATATTACGAAGTGAACGCAGTGATATAGGTATCTTTTAGTCATCTTGTCTATTTACGTTATGACATTTGTATCTATAATGGAACTACGAGTTTTAGTATACTACGTAAAACTGCTTGATACGAGATCCACCTCCTCAAACGAGGTGAATCAGGATAAAACGAGAAGCCTTGGATACGAGGTAAAACCACTTCATACGGAATCCACGAGAAGCGCTGGGTACGAGGTAAAACCACTTGATACGGAATCCACGACGAACGAGGTGAGTCAGGTTAAAACGAGAAGCGTTGGATACAAGGTAAAACCACTTGATACGAGATCCACAACCAACGAGGTGAAATCAAGTTAAAACGAGAATCTTTGGATACGAGGTAAAACCACTTCCACGACGAACGAGGTGAATCAGGTTAAAACGAGAAGCGTTGGATACGAGGTAAAACCACTTGATACGACATCTACCTCGAACGAGGTGAATCAGGTTAAAACGAGAAGCTTTGGATACGAGGTAAAACACCTTGATGCGACATCCACCTCGAACGAGGTGAACCGAGGTTAGACACGTTACCTCGTCTGCATATTGTAACCACTTGATACGACATCCACCTCGAACGAGGTGAACCGAGTTTAGACAAGGTCCCTCGTCTGCAATTTGAAACCACTTAATACAAATTCCACATTGAACGAGTTTAAACTAGGTATTTCGATTTTTCGCCGGGACTGCTTGCCTTGCGTGTTGTATGTGTTTGCGGGGCCTGAGAGTTGAAACCATCTCAAACGAGGTGACAACTCGTACCTACGAGTTGGTCCGAGTTCAAATTTAACTGGATTCACCTCGTTTTAACTCGGTTTTTTCCCCAGGGTATCTACCATAACTACATTCCACTCATGGGGTGCATCGATCACGAATCCGCAAGATGTTAAAATCTCTGATCCGGATCAGAATATAACTGTCTTCGGATATGATTTCAGTAGCGAATGAAATGAAAGACCCGTGGATCTTTGGATCCGACCCGACCATCCTTAATTTATGAGTGGTACATTTGTAAATCTAATTTAAACAACAAAAGTATAATAAAGTGAGTATTCAGATGTAATGGTTTGAAATTGAATATGATAACATTTCCGATGCAGTGACTGAAAGAAAAAATTTAACTGCGATAGGGATCGAACTCGTGCAGTACACTAGCTCTCGTTGTCCGCCTGATCCCAGCAAATGTAGGTTACCCGTGACAACCTACGTATTTTTTTCTCGCAATATCGGGGTAATAGGGAAAAAAGTCATATTTCTTTATTTTGCTTCTAGTTGCACGGGAACATTTTCATCTAATTTCGTGACCTGAATTACATATCCTCTTCTCGTCAATATGTACCGCACCTACATTCCATTCACGGAGCGCTTCGATCGCTAAGCCGCGAAAATTTAAAATCTACGATCCGGATCCGATTTTTTATCCGTGTCTTTGGATCCGAATCCAGAACCGAGTAAAATGAAAGATCCGCGGATCTTTGGATCCGATCCGGCCATCACTATTTTTTATGCATTACAGTGTCTGCCTCTAATGGGCACAATTTCAATGCATGTACATGCAGTGTGGGGAGAAAATTGTTTCCATGTTGAACACCTCAAGAAGAATGCTCACAATAGGCATCCTTTTTACATATTGTTGTGGATTGAGTGGGGTGGCGAAATAAGTCAGACAGCGTTTACCTTAACTCGACTGTATTAACTAGATTTCACGATACATTCGCTCACATTTCAGGGATGCGTCCGACATCCCGGAAGGATTAATGCCAACTGACGCCGGACTCGGGGTTCCCAAGGATGACGCCAAAAAACAAGAGTGCTGAAACTCGCACTAGACAGACAAAGCGATAAGCATAATAACAACTTAACTAATACATGACAACTCCTCCCCCTTAAGATGAAAACACATACATTGGCAAAATCACACAGTCATAGTTTTACTTAAACCACCAACTAACTCAATCACTTAAACACTATAAGGTTTGGATAAACTAAATAAATTAACCCTTATTAACACTCAAAGTCTCTGAGGTGACGTGGCTGCACCCTCAATCGAGATGACTCTCGTCTTGCCGCAGCTTCCTGGTGTGCGGGTGCAGCTGTTTCCTCTCCCCCCTCAGAAGCAGGAGGGGTTAGCACAGCAGTGTTGTCAGCCTCCTCACTCTCGTACAGAGGATGATAATGGTCATCATCTAACTGCTGATGATCAGCCCGCTGCTCGGGCCTAA
The DNA here is from genome assembly GCA_933228895.1 of Platycnemis pennipes. NCBI lineage: Eukaryota > Metazoa > Arthropoda > Insecta > Odonata > Platycnemididae > Platycnemis > Platycnemis pennipes. The sequence continues at coordinate 38,268,488 of OW121850.1, read as the reverse complement.
CCCTCTCTCTCCTGATTATGCTGGTCAATGTGCCGTTTTTCCAGCCTCCCACTTGCCTCCAGCTGAATGATATAATTGTAGGGCCCCAAAACCTTGTGGACAAACCCTGCAATCCAGGGCTTACCACCACCATATTGTCTGCAATACACCGGGTCACCCTGTGAAAAAGAATGAAAGGTTTTAGTATTCAACATTCCATCCCTCTCTGCTGCCTTGGGATTGGATGCAGGATGAAGTTTATCCAGCACTGTTTGGATGCGCCGACCCATCAACATACCAGATGGGCTCCTTCCAGCGACAGTGCTGGGTGTGACATGAAGTACCAGCAAGATGTTAGCCAGCTCCACACCCCAGTTGGATGGAGGCAGCTTCTTCAAACAGTTCTTAACTTAGCTCTGGCGTCAACTCATTTTGAGGTGCAGGCATTGACCTCCATTTTTGGAGGTTGCAGCAGTTGGACCTCTGGGTACATAACTTGATGGGAGTGGTGGGGGGGCAGATTGGGGCAGGATTTTTCTTTTGAACATTTAAGTTGACACTTTTGTTTATAATTTGGTATAAATATTTTTGTCGCTAAAGTCCACTAACATAAAGTTTTTTCCTAGTAAAAATACGAGAAATATAGCATATTTTAATTGTTTAATAAATTTTTAAAAAATATAACAAAAAAATCTAAATTTTCACTATAGTTGGTTTGCAACATACATATTATTATGATGGTATGCTTAAAAATTACGTGTCTCACATTAAAACGGAACAGTAGCAAAAGTCTTCCGTCAGTTTTCACAAAAAAATGGAAAGTAATTTTTGATCATTTTTTATGAATTTCACAGACGTCTGCTAGTCTAAAAAAAACACTTAGAAATAAAATTCTTTCAGTATTTTTGACAATGATTCTTGCATATTCAGAAAATATCATAGTTTTTTCCGAAATAAAAAGTGAAAAAAATCATTTTTGTACAGCTATTTTCGATTTCAGCCCACAGTGCGACGGAATCTGACTCTATTTCGGTCGGACAACTATTTCTGACAACTGTAAGAACTGGGATATATTACGGATAACGGAAATATAGAGGTGTGATGAGGGTTATTGAAGTGAAATGAAAATGAGTGCCTTAAATTGACCGTGGAATCTCTCGAGGACATTTTAACGCAATTATCGAATTTCAAGAAAAATTACGTCGAGTCGATCCGTGCATAGCATGTCTTATATTAAAACTCAACAGTAGCAAAATTCATCCGTCAGTTTTCAAAAAAAAGGTAGAATAATTTTTCGATCATTTTTTATGAACTTCACGGGCGTCTGCTAATCTAAAAAGAAACCCTTAGAAATAAAATTCTTTCAGTATTTTGGACAATTATTATTGCATATTCAGAAAATATCATCGTTTTTTTTCGGAAATAAAAAGTGAAAAAATCATTTCTGTCAAGATTTTTTCGATTTTAGTCCACAGTGCGCCGGTGGCTAAGTTCGATAGCACGGACATAGAAATTCTAGTTGTCCAGTGTCAACGTGAGCTTTGTAAGAGCAAATCCTGGAGTGAAGGCTGTTTTGTTATCGCATTATGAAAGTTAAGTGAGAGAGGCTGAGCGTAGGATGGCATCGACCGAACCAAAGTGATCACTCGTTTAACACATGTGTGTGGTTAATAATTGCCATATTCAATCTGATATGTATGTATCTGTTGAACTTTTATTCTGAGACCGGGAAAATTAACTGCTTCACACAGTGATTTTTACGAGTGAGAAGAGATAGGAATGAGCACTGGGAAAGTAAATACCTAGTACTGAAAATTTACGTTAGAGATTTGTAACATGTTGGAACCGAATGGCGAGGCTGATTTGTTTCAAGTTACCCTACGCTATACTTAGTCCCCCCCCCATCCCCACCCAAGTAGTTTTCTGGCTACGTGCCAGGGCACGTGGATCTTTGTAAATGGATATAAGCGGCAATGAAAATTGGCAAGATATTTTCGGTCCAAAATAATGAATAGTTTTCGGGGAATTTTCGTGGCTATATTAATAGCCTCCCATTTCGATGTAAGGGGTTCAATTTCTGCAAGTGAGTTTTCATTTTATTTTCGACTCCTTCTTTGATTTTTGTGTGGAGAGTACTTCAAGGTCATTGATCCGACCGTCGGATGCCTTTACCGTGTACATGTTGCGTTCCTGCTAGGTGGCAGCACGTCGGGAAGATTTTTTTCCGCTCAAGGTCTACCCTGCACACTTGCCACGAGGTTTTCGCACCCCTCTCCCATTCTTCGCAACACGAAGGAAGGAAAGAAATCCATCAGTCAGAAGCTCACAGCTGAGGCACAGATAGCGACTAATTTCTGCATTCAAACTATCATCCACCATCTAAAATCCGATGGAATGTTAACTTCACGAGAAAGTCACAATGACGGATCGTACATCTTATAGATTTTTTTAACCAAGATAATCACCACTGCTCGGTTGACGAAAAATATTACCTTATATTCACATAAATCTAAAAGTGCAGACTTCGTGGAAACTCGAAATAAGATATCTTATCGAATGCTTTTCTTACTCGAGATATTTTGTCTCACTTGGAGTGGCGGATAAATTTCTTTGCTTTCGCATTAGCTTAAAATTACACGAAAATCAAGAACGAGTGGTGTTTCGCGAACTGCATTCTTTCTGAGCCCAACCCGGTCACCCGTCGAAGGTTAAACTGAGTTCCAAGATTATCCTTAATATATATTTGCACTGCAGCTTAAGACCTTTGATTGAAGCATATCGTATTTAAATATAACGATGTCCTAATGAATGTACAAGTTCAGGAATAGATGCTGAATGTAATTAATCGATTAGCGATCACATATGTTTTTGATAATGTACGTGAAAGGTGAATGATATTCCTGCATCCTAAAGAGTTTAGTACTTTAATTATTGATAAGAAATTTTCGCGCAAAATACCGAATTGTGACTTGATTCATTGTCACCATAAACTTCACAGTTCAAGGCAGAGGGTCAGGCACATGCTTTTTTTAAAAAAAAACGTGCGTTTGAAATTTCGATACATAACTCATTATACTGTAAATCCGAGTATTAGTTGACGTGTGATTAGTTTTTTTGATGTTACACGTGCTATGGTACCGTATTACCCCCTAACTTAGGTTTTTTCTCTACTGGTCTGTTAGTCACTGAACACACAGGGTACATCCGATTCGTCCTCGCTCCCAGCATTTAATTAGAACCATCATCTACGCGACACCCTGCAAGCCACCGCGAGGGTGTGTGGCAGGGGGTGAAGATCACAAAAAATGCAACACTGACATGCAAATAGGGTACTACATAAAAACATGCTACATAATAGAGTCGCATGCAGCTACATGGTTACTACATAGTATTAAAGGGACTGTACCTTCGTGTTCAAGGAATAATTTACCCTCGGTCTCTCATCCGAATTAATCAGCCCTTTTTGACATTTCGTATTTCGAATGCCTAGTCATTAGGTAGTGATATTAATTTTCCTCAAAGTAGTAGTTATTCTTGTGAGGCGACCGACAGGTTAGGTCAATCGTACCACTTATGATACATGGGTAATTGGGTAGAAATTATCAATAACCGCAAAAGTACAGCTCATTCAATCTAACAAACCACCATCTACATCTACATAATACCCTGCAATCCACCATAATTGTGTGTGGCAGGGGTTGAATTCTCGCCAAACATTCACTACATATCATGCATAAAAGGGAATTAATATTAATATACTAGTCTAAACTTCAATATTTAAAAAAAGATAAAAATAGCAAAGTAAGCATGCAAAAACATACTGTTAGTTGGGTTACCTTCAAGTCCTTACACCAACATGCAGCTACCTATGCTATCAGTTGATACACTCGTGTTGGACATATTTACTTCTATTCATATCCCTAATTGTACGAGGGAAATAGAACATTTTGAATCTGTCAGTTCGGCAATCAAACTCTCTAATTTTGTGATTATGGTCCGGTCTACCATAGTAAGTTGGGGCTCACAAAATATTTTTAGCGTTATCACTGAAAATATTATCTTGGAATTTATTTCGGAGATTTAGTCTAAATTTCAACCTGCGATCTGACAATGATTCCCATTTTAATTTATTTAATAGACTGGTTACGCTAATATAGTTATCGTACTGTCACTTTACAAATCTTGCCTATCTTCGCTGCACACGTTCAAGTTCATTATTTAGACCGAATTTGCGGGGATCTCATACGCTGGCAACATATTCCAAATGAGGTCTAACAAGGGAAAAGTATCTGACACCATAGTGTACCGGTGGAACTATTTGTTTTGCACACGTTTGCAAACGATTATTACACGATAATTAATCATCATCATTGGTCATCAATCCTCAGATTGGTTTGACGCAGCTCTACAGTGAGTCCTTCTATCGGCTAATCTCTTCATATTTACGTATTTCTTTTCTTTCACATCCTTCATCACTTGTTCCATATCTATCGCACGAGGCCTTCCTTTGCCATTTTTCCCGTCCACTTGTCCCTCGACGATTGTCTTCGTCAGGCCATCATGTAACATGATGGCCTGATGAGTTATTAGAGCCTGATTGAGCCGATTAAGTTGTTCCGTATTCTTCTCAGGGTATTCAGAAACTTCTCTTTTCTCCCACTCTTCTTAGGACTTCCTCGTTACTTACTCGGTCGATCCATTTCATCTTCATCATTCTTCTGTAGCACCACATTTCGGATGCTTCCACCCTTTTCTTTTCCGCTGCTGTCATTGTCCATGCCTCACTGTCATAGAGAACACGCTCCAGATGTACATTCTTCTGAATTGTTGCCTCTCTTCTACGCTTGTATTTCAAGCGGTAAGTAGATTCTTCTTTTTGCCCTCTTTGACTGGGCTATTCTACTGACTATTTCTTTATTGCTTCGTCCATCGTTGGTTACTCGGCTTCCAAGGTAACAGAACTCTTTCACCTCTTCCAGTTTTTGTTTTCCTAGTTTAACGTTGGTTTTGCCCTCTTCTTTCTTGCTGCACACCAATATCTTAGTTTTCTTCTTATTGATCTTCAGATGATATCTGGCCATTGTCCTTTCCATGGTTATTAGAGTCGTATTCAGCTCCTTCACTGTCTCTGCTACGAGTGCTATGTCATCAGCGAATTGCAGCACGCTATTTTTTTTCTCCGTGGATATTCACTCCAGAAGACTTCTCCTTGATTTCATTGATGGCTTTCTCGATGTCAACACTAAAAATTACGGGAGACAGTGCCCAGCCTTGTCTCACTCATTCCCTTATTCTGGCCTCTTCACAGCTGGGTCCAGATTTAATCACAACTACTTGGTTTTTGTACAGAATGTGTATAATTCTTCGGTCATTGTAGAACACTCCAATTCCCTTCAGAATTCCAAGCATTGAATCCCAATCCACATTTTGAAAAGCCTTCTCTATATCCACGAATGCAATGAACGTTGTTTTTCCTTTTTTATTCTCTTCTTTATGAGCAGCCTTGCTTTACTACGAGCAAAAGGATGGGGCAGCCATGGGAAGCCCTCTCTCACCGGTCGTGGCCAACCTTTCATGGAACATTTTGAGGAAGATGCCTTAGCCTCCAGCAAATTAAGACCGACATGCTGGATAAGATATGTAGACGACACGTTTGTCATCTGGCCGCACGGGAGAGACACACTGGACGAGTTTGCATCTCACCTAAATAGCTTGCACCCGGCCATACAATTCACTATGGAAACGGAAGTCAACGGATCGCTAGCCTTCCTGGACGTCCTGGTGCAGAAGGACACTAACGGGTCCCTCCGACATTCAGTCTACCGCAAAGCTACCCATACCGACCGGTACCTTCACGCAGATTCCCACCACCACCCTCAACAGAAAGCGGCGCTCATAAAAACCTTGCTGCACAGAGCCAGATCGGTGTCCGACGACCTCTCCCTGAGGACCGAAGAAGAACATGTGAGGGCAGCGCTTCGACAGAATGGCTATTCTGATTCCTTCATCCGCCGCCATTCAAGAAGTTCGAAGACAGGGTCATCACAAGGCTCGTCAGGAAGGGAGGACACGAAGCCAGTCGCTTACGTATCCATTCCGTATGTCTCCGGAACCACGGAAAGGATCTCTCGCGTACTGAATAAAGCGGGAATCGTGACGCGTCACCGGGCCCTTAAGAAAATGAGAAACATCTTTCCATCCGCCAAGGACCGCCTCGATCCACTCCACTATGAAGGCGTTTATAAAATCCCTTGTTCCTGCGGTAAATCATATATTGGACAGACTGGCCGCTCTGTGGCGTGCCGAATAAAGGAACATGAAAGGGCCCTGTCACATAGGGACACGGGAAAATCAGCCGTAGCGGAGCACGCCTTTTCCGAGGAGGGACACCAAATTTTAATTGAGAAGACGCGGGTGTTAGCCCAAGAAAACTTTTATCACCAACGACTGATCCGCGAGGCCATAGAGATTGAGAAATGCCCCCTGAACTTCAACCGGGACGAGGGTATTCGACTAAGTCCGACTTGGAGAAGACTCTTCCGGAGTAAAGACACGCCTGGATGATTCCACAAGAGGAAAAACAATGACACACCCGTTGGCACTGTGAGGGGGAAGGAAAATTTCACCGACCCCCCAAGGACAGGGCTAAGTGGCGGCCTACTTCTTACGTCATTCACCCCCTCCACTTCACAGTAAAGGGGGAGGGATGGAGAGATATAAAAACATCAACTTCCCAATATATTCTTTTATCTTGCCTGATGATGCGTCCTGCAATGGCCGCGAAAGCTTGCCCACTGACAACACGTCATACGCAGCTGCACCCGAAAGCCTCTGACGACGATGGATTCCGCTGCGAAAACCTACGTTCCAAATTCACTAACCTCTACGGGGAGGGAATTCACCAGAAGACACGAAGATTGGAAAATCTCCGTAAGAAGAAGTTCCGGCTGCTCTCTTCCCTCGCCTTTCTACAGCGATGCCGTGACTCCGACACCATTCCAACCTGTGTTAAAGCAACTCATCACATCCAAAGTCGAGACGCGAAGAAGATTCTCCATCGCACCAGCTTGGCACTTCTGAGAGAACGTGTGAAATTCACGCGCTTTTCCCTGCACCTGTGCACCGAGGAGCTGTACTCCTTACACATGGAGTTGTCGCTGATTCTGAGACCGGAAGATTGGAGCCACATTGACCGCATTACCTACATATCCGCCAGCAGAACCTTCACGACATCCACTCTTAGACAACAGAGAAGATTCGACGCCCTCTATGAGAAACAGCACCCAGAGCCACCAAACTGCGACGCCAAGGTGATCTGCAATCTAGCGGGCATCCCCCTGAGCAACGCGGCAACCTCAGTCCTAGCCAAAGGACTTAATTTTGCCTTCTCACCAAGGCATATTCCACACGAAGAAATAATTACCGGCGTGGAAGTAGCTCTGCGTAAGCTGCCGTCAGACGAAGCGGAGGAGTTACGATGTTAATGTTCCTCTCAAATCAATAATTTAACGTACCCTTTTTTGTAAATTAGACTATCTCTGATAAGCCTGGTCCTGAATGGGAGGAAATTAGCCAAGATTCTGGTGTATATGTGAAAAAGAAAGCTCTTCGAGAATGCAATCACAAATCATTCAGTAAATTGATCGGGGACATAATGATGCTACTTTATGATGATAAAGAGTTGAGAACTAGCTCAGCAACAGGGAAAAGGAGTAATTTTATCTCCAAAGTTATGCCCCCTGTCGCAGATGGTAAAGAAAATGCAAATGAACCAAAAAAAATTGGATGAGCTTAGGATGAATGCCTTGAGAGGTAAACATTAACTAGATTATGGAAGGACACAGTCCTGCTGATTTAGCTAATAAAATATATTTTTCTTATCTAGGATTAATCGATGCATATGACTTTAAGGAGGACTTATGTTATGTTACAGGTTATGTGAGAACTAACTTCGAGAAGGTAACAGAAGACCAATTCCTGGTATCAATAAGAACAAAATTAAATAATTATTGTAAGAAGCCCTTGCCATATTCAGAAAATGAACATAGATTGGCGTATTGTGTTATGAATCATTAGCATATTTATTTGGGTGAGTTAACAAATGAAATGGTATCCCATGTCAGCACTCATAATGTGCCACATAGTGCAATAATTAAGGGCCACAAAATAAGTCTTATGGCCGTGTACCCTATTATGGTCCTATTTGTCACATTTTTGGTTTTGACATAGATACCAATTCATTCATTGGGCACACAGTGCTACCACATTTTGTGTTGGCTTTAATTAGAGTTACATAAAACGATTAATATATTTGTTAAGTTATAACTAGTATTTTTGTTTTATTGGTGTGAAAGTTTTCCAAATCATTACATGCTTTAAGTTTGGAAAAATTAATTTCAAAAATAGTAAATTATATCGTAATGCTAATAAAAGGTAATGAATAATTTAGTGCATTATTATTTATTATATGAATTGTGTAAGCATCTTGCCTGTTTTGAGGTAGGTATCTTATAATTTGATTCTTCCCCTGGTAGCACAGCGGATATTTCTTACAGAATTTGAAGAGAAATCATATGGAAGGCATGTCACTCTTGAACGCTAACGACTATTTTAAAGAAAACTCTTCCTCGACTTCTCCATTTCGGGGTCTCAGTTCAATTGCGTTTATAGTAGCATTCATCCATAGCATATGGTGCTAAAATAAGATAATGAAAATATTAAACTGTTCGAATAATAACCGATTATTCGTTCTCCTGCGCAGGAAACTAATGAAAATATTTATTCGGGAATCATAATAATTCGCTTATGCATATGGTGCTAAATTAAGATAATGAAAATATTAACCTGTTCGAATAATAACTGATTATTCGTTCTCTTGCGCCAAAAACTAATGAAAATATTTATTCGGGCATCAATAATTTGCTAAGTGAGCTCCCGATGTGCTACACACTATGCATTAAAGGTGATTCTTATTTTATATTTAATCGGAAAACTACCTCGTCGAAAAACGAAGAAATTAGTACAGTCTTCAAATTTTATCGCCATAATTGTGACATTTATCTCCGCTTTTTGACAACGTTATAAAGTGGACTCGGGATTCCTTTTCCCTGTCTGCTTAAACATGATGCACTGCCAAATGCGACTGTTGCGACCTTTTCCTTGGCTCTAGGCGGAAGCCAGCGGAAGCACACCGACGGAAGTTGACAAAGTTGACGAATGGTCTCTCGAAGTGTGGTGAAGTGAGTCGCTGAAGTGAGAAAGCATAGTTATCAATCAGAAATCGAAGCCATCGAAACACGTTTTGATTGTAGAAGGTTAAATTTTGATCAGATAATCCGGATTTGAGGTGAGTACTAGTCTTTCTATCGTTATACTTGGTATTTTATAAATTTTCACCGACATGAATCCGTCCTGTTCATTGTTAGCAGAGTACGATTCGAAATGAGTTTCATATTGCTTTTAATTGTGATTGGAATTAATTCAATGGCACTTGTATTGAAGAAATAGGTATTCATTTGATACTTCTTGGTACTTAATGGCTTTAAGTTTCTCAAGCTGTGTGTACACGATGCACGTGCCCGTGCATTGGTAGGTGGCTGTTTCGTGTACAAGCATGGGCGTAGCCAGGGAATTTGGCTGGGGGGGGGGGCATGGGACCACCCACCCTCCACCCATGGGACCACCTCTGGGGGGTACCCCCACTTCAAGTGGGGGTGTTTCTCCCCCGGAAATGTTTTTAATTGAACCTTCTCAGAACTGAAATTAAGCCTAATTGCTGATGACATTTTTGTAAATTACTGAACGGGATTGTTGTAGACTAGAAAATGATCACACCGAGTTGGAAAATAAAATAGCTTTTATTTTCAACGAGGATTCACACATTTTCAGAGGGATCATAGTAAACTTTGGGATCTGCTAATAAAGTAAATACTCACAACTTCAACATTAAAGTGAAAACAAAGAAAAGAAACAACAAATTTGGTTTAAAGGAATTTTCTGTTTTTTTGACAAAAATGTTCAATGATGGCAGTGCTGGGAAGCCTTTCTTTAACAAGTTTTTTTTTCGATGTGAAGAATGGATGCATTTGAAAATCTTGATTGGCCGGTTGCAGACCGAACCCACTACTACTTGGTTCTTCGCATGACTGAAAAACTTCTTTCACATCCACCCGAGCTGACGGGCAGGCCGATTGCTACTTGGAGAAGTCTGTAAATATTCGGCATGATATCTTCATTTATTTCTGCTCAGACATTTTTAAGTTCGACCTCTAGTTCCTTGTTTTTTAATATATTTCTCAATAGTGTTGCCTCGGCATTTAAGGAATGGGTATCAATATTCAAAATTTCTTTGTAATTATTAATGAAATCTTCAGCTTCAGTTTAGTTCAACTGTGTAAAGGCATCCGCTGCCTTTGCCAGGGGAACGGACTCAACCTGTGCTGAAAATGTGAAATGCTTGAATAGACAACGGCCAAATTTACTTTGTGAGCTAAGCAGTGGATATAAATTGCCCGTGGGTGTAACTCTTTCATTTTCACCTGGAGAGCTGCATTCTTTCCTGTCATTACACTGTAAAAAGTAGATCTGATTTTAAGGTACAAAAGTGATCTGAATTTCAGATGCAACAATTTTAAGACAGGGTATGTTGAATTTCAGCAGGAATATCTTGTCTAAAAATAAGGCAGGTGAACGACTGAAAATCAGACCAAGTGGACTTATTTTCAGATAGGCCTATGCTGAATTTAAGACAGCCCTGGTCTGGTAATAGTGCGGGTAGCTATTGAAATTCAAGCCTACTCTGAGGGGATGTCTTATTTTAAGGCAGGTGCAGGACTGAAAATCACACCAGATGGGACTTATGTTAAGATAGTCCCATGCTGAATTTAAGACCAGGGCTGTCTTAAATTCAGCATGGGCCTATCTGAAAATAAGTACCACGTAACAATGAGGGTTGCTATTGAAATCAAAGCCTACTTTTATGCGATGTCTAATTATAAATACTAGATATTTAAACACTTCACACGAACACAAACCAAAACCCTAACGTTTCATATTTTTATTCGATGATACTGTTTCACTGACTAAATTCTTCAATAGAGCAAACGTAAGTCATAGAATTTCCATTGAAAAAGATTCCAGGACTGAAATGGGAACACATGGACAATAACTTCAAAGATAATATGAAAATGTGTACTTTTATTGGATCAGAGCCATTGGACCATTGGACCACAGAGGTAACCAGTACATAAATCCTTCATCATAGACTGACGCACAAAAGATCAGCATCAATGATTTCATGTTTTTCATCATACAGTTCTTAGTAAAATAAGAACCGAGATCAATTGCACAACCAATATAAGTTTCATTCCCATGAAGATCCTCCAATAGGCAACAAGTACACGTTGCAACAAAACTCATTAAGTTCCAACGATAAATTATTAGCTGGTACACTTGATTCCAGAAAATTATTCAGGGTACCCATATTTCATACTTCAAAATCCAACATCCACATCCAGCATCAACAGTTTCTCAGCATACGAATCTCGGTAAAACCTGGGAAATTTTGAAAAGTGTGAATATCAAACAACCTTCATCGTCATTAATCCTCTGATTGGTTTCTCCACTGCTCTCCACTGAGTTCTTTTATCGGCTTATCCAAACAACCTTACACCAAGAATTTAAAGTTCCACACAATCAATGGACAAATGACTAAAGGCCATTCTACAATGGGCATAAGCCGTAAGACGTAAGCGCTGCCGTAAGACGTAAGGAGCTGTCGTAAGGGAGATGGCCAAGTCCCATCTCTACGTCTTACAGCAGGCCAATCAGAGCGCCTCATTACTACTGCGGGTATCAGTCACGGGTTACTGCTTTTGTGGAAGTTCTTTTTAATAAAAGAAGAATTGCAGAATTTTAAAAATAATCTTATTCGTGAACTTCAAAGATAGCGAGTGTAGACGAAGTTTTAATAGAATTGGTCAGGGCTAGGGAATGCATATTTAATAAGTCATCTAAGAATTACAAAGACGAGCGGATGAAAGAGAGGAATTGGCGAGAAATAGCGTCTCGTATTAATGAAATGCTCGGAGAGGATAGAACTGGTGAGTACCTATGAAATATTCTAATTACGGCAATACTTTTGTTACCGTGGATAAGGTTTATATATATTTTTTTTTTCAGCGGAGGAGTTGAAGAAAAGATGGGTAACACCGAGGAAGCAATTCAATCGGGCCCAAAAAAGGCAATTAAATCCCGCTCCCTCAGGTTCGGCTGCGTTTCCTGCCATCGAGTGGCCACTCTATAGGCAGCTGCTTTTTTTGGCGGAACACATTCGTCATCGCCAGTGAGTATTACTCACAAAATTGTCAGATAAAATTAGTGTACCTTGCATTAAAAATCCACTGTGGTGTTTTTTGAATGAAAAAACCTTGTCAGCAATGGTGACGGAATTGAGAGAGAACCATTATTAAAACCGCAAATGGTTTATGACTCGGACTTATGGGAAAAATCACACAGATGAACCTCGAATGCCATTTACAGATGTTTGTAAAATGTATATCCTCTAATAATTTGGAGTCTAAATGAAAATCCAACAACCTGACGTATGCCAGGTATTCCATTATTCAGAGAGTAAAAGTTATAGATAGCGTTCCATTTGTGCTAAGTAAGTATTTGTGACCTTTGAAAAGTTACTTGCAATTCCATATGATGGGAGGTGAAACAACTTACATGGTAGAAGTTATGTAGTCCTTACTAAAATAACAATAAAATATCTTATTTAGCTAAGTATAGATGTAACTTTTAATTTAGAAAAGAGTCGCCCTGCACAGCGTGATAATGAATTCATCTTGGCAAAATGAATGCTTTAAATGATGCTAAACATGCTGGGATGATAGTTTTTATAAGAACTCATCGTTGTCATCAATATTACGAACGCCATCGTTGTTTCCACAATTTAGGTAAATGTATTGATTTGTTTTACTTTTACAAACTTTTAATTTCAGAACAAAATCAGCATTTGTAAAGACACCAGCATCCTCTCCCTCCTCGTTGGGTAGTGGCTGTAGCTTCTGGGAGTCAGAAGCCATTTCTCCTGAAAAGGTAAGTCTTTCAGCAAATGGAAGAAAAAATCATCAACATTATTATTCTTTTCTTGATAACTGATGTCATAAAATGGATAATTTCATTACCTGACTACCCACCTGTCCTAAATGGCGCAAGTGACCTCAGTTGTTGGTTGCCTCCCCTGAATAACGAAGTAACTAATGATAACTGTTTTTATATTATTATTCTGTGATGTACAGAATTAAGAGAATTAAAGAAATTAGTAGTAGTAGAGTTAGGTTTTTGAGGTGCGTCGACGGCCGTGGTCATTCGCACCGTCCACAACCTAATATTAACACAGTCGAGTTATAAAAAATAAAAAAATAAAAGAAAACACTAATCGTTAGCGTATTTACGAATTTTAATAAATATGTATGTAGTAACTGTAGAAGAACTCGTAAAATCATATTTTGGTTAAAAGGCCTATTTCTTTGAAAAATAAAATAATGCGGCTTAGGCGATCAGGGTCGTCACCGAGGACGTATTCTAGGCCTCCCCTTATGCCTAACTTATTACGTGCATCCCGATGCTTGACGCACTCCGTCAGGAGGTGCCGAACAGTGAGAGGTGAGTCGCAATCTTCACAGCGCGGTGGAATTTTCTCTTCCGTGAAGAGAAAGGAGTGGGTCAGGGCGCAGTGCCCTATCCACAAGCGTGTTACTACGACTTCCTCTCTCCGACTACTCCTAACGGAAGAGGGCCATGCCGATGCAACCGGTTTAACACACCGCAATTTGTTGTTGGCTGTATTTACCCACGCATTGTACCATTGCCCCTTCACTACTTTGCTAAACATGCATCGGAGGTCTTCGCATGGTACTAGGTTATGCGCTTGCTCTGGGATGAGCAAGGCATCTTTTGCCAATATGTCTGCCCTCTCGTTTCCGGCAATTCCCACATGCCCCGGAACCCAAACGAACGTGATATTAATTCCCTTCCTTTCAAGGGATAAGAGGGAAGACTGTATGTCCTGTACAATAGGGTGCATGGGGAATATACAGGAAATGGAACCCAGGGAGCTCATGGAGTCAGTACATACGGCATAGGAGCCACCAGAACTTCTTATCCCATCCAGAGCCATCTTGATGGCCAGGAGTTCCGCTGTGTACACACTACACAGCGGGTTTAGCCTGGCCTGGATGACTCCATGATGGGCCGAGGTGACTGCGCAGGCACACGCAGTATCCGACCTTGAGCCATCCGTATACACGGGGATAAGATCGGAGTGACTGCTAAAGAATTCTCGGAAGAGTTGTTGATATTCCGATGCGGTGGTGCAACTTTTCCGCCGGCTATTTAGAGTAGAGCATATTTTAGGCGTTGGAGTTAACCAAGGTGGGTGGTTCGAGTATCCAATGCGATACACTTCCGGGAGCATAATGCCAGCACTATCGATAAAATGTTTAAAACGAATGCCAAGTGGTCTAGTAGACCTTGTCCTTAAATTAAAAATTTCTAAAAATTTAGGTTTAAAAAGAATTTTAAAACAGGGGTGTGCCTTCGTGGTAAAGACTTTGGCCGCGTAACTGCACATTAAAAAATTTCTCCGATATGAGAGCGGCGATTCACCTGCGTCAGCATAAATGCTGACGACCGGACTAGTTCTATAGGCGCCAGTGGACAGCCGTAACCCCGCATTATGAATCGTCGTCAATGGTCTCATGTACGACTCACGGCTCGAAGAATAGATAACTGAGCCATAGTCAAGCCTAGAGCGGACAAGGGAACGGTAGAGCAGAAGCATCGTTTTGCGGTCTGCTCCCCATGTCGAGTGGCTTAGAAATTTTAAGATGTTTAGAGACCTATGACATTTATTTTTCAACTCCTCTATGTGTTTCCGCCAATTGAGTCTAAAATCGAGCGTCATTCCAAGAAAGTGCACGGATTCTACATAAGGAAGATTTCTGCCAGCTAGCTTCAGCACAGGTGGAGAAAATATTTCCCCTCCGTCGCACTGTGGTCTGAAATCGGATATAGCCGGACAAAAGTCCAAAATTGTTTCTTTTGAGGTACACACTTGAAACTTGTGATAAACGCTCAGAATTGATCATTGATCATGGAACAATAAGCCATTTTTGGATGATCTCATCCGTTTTTGAGGTACAGAGGCCCAAACTTGGCCAAGTTTCCAAAAACACACCCGATCTTGCTTTTCTTCAAAAATATTTGAAGTTAAGCTGCTGGTGGAGTTTTGGAAGGATTTTTATGAAGTAAAAAACATTATATTCCGGTAATATGGTACTTTATCTATATTATCTGTTAGTTTCGAAGATTTTGGTTAATATTAGTGTGGTATTACGTCGCAAAATGGCGGACCCTTTTTCCGGGTAAAATTTGACATAAAGTAGACAATATCTTTAGTTTAAGAAAATTGCCACCGCAAAAACTTTCATGAAAGTATTTAATAAAGATATTTTAAGAATGTAAAGCAAAAATTTTGGAAAAAAGTTTGCGGCTGCGAAAATGAACGCAATTTTTCGATCGCGCTTCACGGCACGGCTCCGCGACGCGGGGCCTAGAGACTCGGTGACTCCGTTGGATATTTCAAGTTGTTTGGAACTAATTATTGAAAATTGTCATTTTAACCATGGTATACAGTCTCTATTGACCTGAAATACTATATTGAAGATATTACGAGGATATTGGATTGATCGAATTGATCACTGAACGCGTGACTCTGGTATACATGCTCTGGTTTGGATACCTTACGGATTCTTGCCGCATGTTGGAACATCTTTTGATGTAGAATTTAAGTTTTCACGCGAAGGGTACCCTACACATTTACCAGGAAAGGCAACAGTCAGAGATTCTTTTTCTACTCCTTACCCTTTTCACACTTGCCGAGGAGGAACGTGCGAAAAGGGGCTTTTTATGACACCGCGCAGCCTATGACGGTATTTAACGGGTATTTCCGAAGGGCTTTTTCCTTTTCCCTTCAAAAACGCATTTTAGCTGGCAGTTCTTATTTGGATTGGGTGGATGAGTGTTGTGCCTGTAGTGATTTAGTGATTTGCTAAAATCTGTGTGTGTCTAGTGAATTGATTCGTCATTGAATATATATCATATACACGAACATGGAATATACATATATATCATTGAATTAGTTTCGCTGTTTATTTCCTGTGTTGGTCAGCGGTGTTTCTGGTTTACTCTTTCTTTTTCAAGGTTAGTATTTTGAATATAATTTTCAGTATCGCTATTTATTCTTAGCATTTCACTCCGACGCTTATAATATTCCTTTTTATAAAGCTTCACGGCGTTTTTTCGCCGATCTTATATTATGGAAAATATAATCGTGAAAGGTATTCATCGTGCGACTTTCATTACATAATTTTATCTGTCGGATCCATACACAGATTTTTTGTGTTGTCCAGCTCTGAAATGACATCATATCAGATCACACGTTTGGAGCTACACAACAAGATAATTGAGACGAAAGGAAAATCATTGCACGATAAAAAAATATTCTTGCTGGATTTGTTATCTCGGACTTTGAATTTAGAGAATCATTTCGATGCCCTAGATAGTCTCCGTGAATTTCTATGAAGGTTCTTGGTATATTACCAGAAAAGGTGGGAAGAATGTTTTCAAAAAAACGAGCAATTTTTAGCTCGCAATAATGCATGGCTCAAAGAGCCAATTATTTTCCTGGAAGCAGTCCGTGAGTACCTACCAGGTACTTCTACAATGACCGGAATGTATTTTCTGATTTATTTCTTTTGCCCAATATCATGGACGAAGGTTTTTACATGGAATTTATATCTTAACATTATTGATTCATTAGGTTCATTGGGGCGACCAAAAAAAGGTTTTAGGACTTCCTCAGACAGGTCAAAAAGAAGAAAAGTCCAAAATATTGAAAGTTCTTCCTCTTTAATAATATATGTACCAATAATATATGAACTATTTTAGGTGAGATTATCTGGAAAAATCCTCGCCCGTCGTCAACCATATTTTGCCATATTTATATTTTTACATAACCATTCGCCTTCAGTGGCTAAAAGAAACCAAGGAAGCTGCTATGGCGGAAAGGAATTATGTACAAAAGCAGATAGACGGCTTAAAAAATTGGAATTGGGGAAATTATTCTGTTAATTTCAGCTTGCTTCTGAGCATGATAGATATAAATGTAAGGATTTTTCCTATTTTTAAATTGATGGACAAGTAAATGGTGGTGGATATTGTTAAACAAATCTATAAAAACATTTTTTAGGTATGCAATGCATTGACTGATTGTGCTACTATGAAGTGCTACATCTGTGGAGCGAAAGCTTCCCAGATGAATGATTTAAGGGCAATGAAAGATCGACCAGCAGATGTTACTAAATATTCCTTTGGTCTGTCTACCCTACACTGCTATATTCGGTTTTTCGAATGCGTATTGCACATGTCGTATCGACTGGAGTTAAAACAGTGGCAGGTGAGAAATAATCCGAACAAGCTGGAAACTGTATTTAAGGTAAAATAAATATCTTTAATGATAAATAAATAAATAATGATAAATCTCTTAATAGGCCCACGGCAACCTAAGAACACAGCTAACAGAAAAAAAGATTAGCATTCAGAAGGCATTTAGAGAAAGGATGGGGTTGATAATGGATGTGCCAAGGCCTGGGTCAGGAAACACGAATGACGGTAACACGGCAAGACGTTTCTTTGATTCTCCAGAGCTGGCCGCTGATTTAACTGGCAATTGTATAAAATGAACCCAACTTCTCAGCAATAGCCACCAATAGGAAAATTTTCTTTCCTTTCTAAGATTTATGTTCTGATGGGATGTGCAAAGGTAAAACTTACAATAGCAAAATTAAATTTCAATGTCGTGTTTACCAGAGTCACGCGTGCAGTGATCAATTCGATCAATCCAATATCCTCGTAATATCTTCAATATAGTATTTCAGGTCAATAGAGACTGTATACCATGGTTAAAATGACAATTTTCAATAATTAGTTCCAAACAACTTGAAATATCCAACGGAGTCACCGAGTCTCTAGGCCCCGCGTCGCGGAGCCGTGCCGTGAAGCGCGATCGAAAAATTGCGTTCATTTTCGCAGCCGCAAACTTTTTTCCAAAATTTTTGCTTTACATTCTTAAAATATCTTTATTAAATACTTTCATGAAAGTTTTTGCGGTGGCAATTTTCTTAAACTAAAGATATTGTCTACTTTATGTCAAATTTTACCCGGAAAAAGGGTCCGCCATTTTGCGACGTAATACCACACTAATATTAACCAAAATCTTCGAAACTAACAGATAATATAGATAAAGTACCATATTACCGGAATATAATGTTTTTTACTTCATAAAAATCCTTCCAAAACTCCACCAGCAGCTTAACTTCAAATATTTTTGAAGAAAAGCAAGATCGGGTGTGTTTTTGGAAACTTGGCCAAGTTTGGGCCTCTGTACCTCAAAAACGGATGAGATCATCCAAAAATGGCTTATTGTTCCATGATCAATGATCAATTCTGAGCGTTTATCACAAGTTTCAAGTGTGTACCTCAAAAGAAGCAATTTTGGACTTTTGTCCGGCTATATCCGATTTCAGACCACAGTGCGTCGGTAGAAATGAACGCAATTCGTCTTCTGGAATGAAAACCTAAATCCATTCCTTCGGCACCAGTCTTCCAGCCTATTGATGGTGAGCTGTAACAATCTTCCGGCAGAGACGAGTTTGGAAGACCTGCAGAATATGGCAAGGTCATCCACAAAGAGAGATCCCATAATGGGTGGTTTGATGCAATTAGCCACCTCATTTATCGCGACTGCAAAAAGCGTGACGCTCAGTACGGAGCCCTGTGGCACTCCGTTTTCCTGAGTATATTGACTAGATAGATGACGGCCAATTTTAATCTTAAACACCCGGTCTACTAAAAAATTTCGAATAAAGGTGAGCATGTTACCCCTCAGACCCCATTCATGTAAGACTATTAAAATCTTCTTCCGCCAGACTCCATCGTATGCCCTCTCCAAGTCGAAGAAGACGCCTACGACGTGCTGGCGGAGAAGAAAGGCCTCCTGGATGAAATTGTCCGCTCGTACTAGGTGGTCAATAGTCGAGCGGCCCCGCCGAAATCCACACTGGATGTCGGAAAGAAGGTTTCGGTGCTCCAGCCACCAGACGAGCCGCCGATTAATCATCCTTTCCATTACCTTGCACAGGCAGCTAGTGAGAGATATCGGTCTGTAGCTGTTTGGATCGGTGGTCTCTTTACCCTGTTTTAGGATTGGAACTATTGCAGACTCCCGCCAGGAAGGTGGGAAGCTTCCCTCAGACCAAAGTTGGTTGAGGGTGCGAAGGACCTCCGGCAATGCCCTCTCAGGAAGATTCCGAAGAAAGGCATTGTGGATCTGGTCTATTCCCGGAGCGGTGTCATGGGAGTCTGCAATGGCTGAGCTTAGTTCCCACAAGGAGAAAGGTAGGTTGTAATCTGCCACCGTCCGCGACTCAAAGGTAAGCTGGACAGACTCGTAACGCTCCTTATGCCACATTTGTTGTGGATGGCAACTCTCGTCACTACTGGCCTTGGCGTATAATTGGCCAAAGGCCTTACAAATATCACGTGGAGATGTTAAGATGTTGTTGTCGACCTTAAGGAGATGCACGCCAAGTCGCTTCTGGCTCCCTGATATACTCCTCACCTTATTCCAAACCTGTGCAATCGGAGTTCGGCAGTTTAGAGCCGATACAAATTCCATCCAGGAGGCCTTTTTTGCCTCTCTTACTACCTGTCGAGCTTTAGCTCGTAGGCGGCGAAATGAGGATAGATTCGTTGCAGTAGGATATTTATTAAAAATTCTCAGCGCTTTCTTCCGTCGTCGAATTGCCTCAGCGCATTCCTCATTCCACCATGGAACTGCTGGTCTCGGTGCGGTGCCCTTTCACCGAGGAATACTGCACCTTGCGCTTTCTAACAGGCAGTTTGTCAAACTCTCTATATTTAATAAAGGATCACAAGCCTCATTATGGTTAAAATTAAATACTTTTTTAAAATAGGACCAGTCAGCTTTCCGGATAATCCAGTTACCCGGACGAATATAATCGAAGTTGAACATTTGGTCTCTTTTGAGTAAAAGGGGAAAATGATCGCTCCCACACAAATCGTTAAGCACGGATATTTGAATTTTATTAATTAAACTGCTCGAGGTAATGCATAGGTCAATCGCAGAGTACTGACCGTTAAAAGCGTTAAAACGGGTTTTCTCCCCATTATTCAATAAAACCAGGTTAAAATCTAAAATAAAATTGGCTAAAATACGACCTCTACGGTCGCACTGTCTCACGGAACTCCCCCATAAGGTGTCATGGGCGTTAAAATCTCCTAATAAAATGTGGGGCTTTGGGAGGTAGGTAGGTAGAATTATTTTAAGGTGCTTCGACTGCTAAGGTCATTTTGCACCTTTACTTTTCCAGATTACAAGCAAGTGCTAGAAAACCAATACCGTGTAAGTATGAAGCAATACTTATGAATGATATTAACTATCGTAGGGCTCGATAAGTATAAGTCTATATTAGTCATAGTCATGTGTCAAAAGAGATTTAGAGTTTTAGGGCAATTTAAAATTAGTCTTCCTGGGCCTCAAATTTTGGGTAGTAGATTCACTTCATGGAGAAATTTAAGAACGCAATCGATAAGATTGCGATTGTCACCCAACACCTTACTCAGATCCCCACATATTTTGTGGCGTTCGCGTTGTACCCGATACTTGACGCAGTCGACAAGCAGGTGTTTCACAGTCAAACGGCAATTACAGCTATCGCAATATGGTGCGTCCTTTTCGGGGGTAAAGAGATACGAGTGAGTCAGGGCTGTGTGTCCTATTCTTAGTCTGGTGACAATAACCTCTTCCCGTCTGCTATCCCTGACCGAGGAGGTCCAAGCTCTTACACGTTCTTTGATTTCCCTCAGTTTGTTCGACGTTGCGTCGCACCATGACTTAGCCCAAGACGCGAGAAGTAATTTCTTCAGGTGAGCTCTTAAATCTTGGCTTGGGACTTCACCAATGTAATTCTCGCAGCTGTTGGTGGCCGCTCGTGCAGAAGCGTCTGCTGCTTCATTACCAGTAACACCCACGTGGCCAGGTACCCACCGGAATTTTATGTGAATGCCCTTAGCGTAGAGGCTGTTAATGCATGTTACTATGTCTTGGGTCACAGGATGTGAAGGAGAGAGGCTACAAATACTTTGAAGTGAGCTTTGGGAGTCTGAGCATATTAAATAAGACATACTGCTACATTCAGCCTCTTCAAAGGCTTCAATGGCATCTAGCGAGGATTTTATGGCCAAGAGTTCCGCCGTATACACGGTGCATATGGGGTGTAATGTAAAGGCCGCGGAGCCTATATCCGCAGAAAAGTAGGCGCAACCGCACGCGATGTCTGTTTTAGAGCCGTCAGTGTATATTTTTCGACTGTCACAACTGTTTATTGCTTCTAGGGCTCGACGTTTAAGCTCGATTGGGGTACTGTTAGCCTTGGCCTCCATGTAGGTTATAGAGCAGTCTATCTTAGGGATCTCCCACGGCGCAAGCTTAAACGTATTTAAAGTGCATACCTTTGGCAGGTTTACGCCCAAGTCTGCCAATAAAATTTTAAAACGTATAGCCAAGGGTTGCGTGGCCCTTGGTCGTCTGTTAAAAATATCTAAGAACCGCGGGTTAAAAATCAAATTAAAACATGGGTGCGTCGGTGAGGATAAAATTTTGCAAATATAGTTACACATTAAAATATTTCTGCGGACCTCTAAGGGAGGTTCGCCTGCGTCAATATAAATGCTTTGTACAGGACTGGTTCTAAAAGCCCCTGTAGAAAGCCTCAAACCAGCGTTGTGTACCGAGGCTAGAGTTTTTAACTGGCTATTCCTCGCTGATGCGTACACAAAACACCCATATTCTATTTTGGAACGCACAAGTGCTCTATATATACGGAGCATTGTTGTTCTGTCAGCGCCCCAAGATGTTCTACTCAAAACTTTTAATATATTTAAAACTTTAGAACAAGCATTCCTTGTATGCCGTATGTGTTCCCGCCAGTTAAGTTTTCTATCAAGAACAAGGCCAAGAAAACGATAGGACTCGGTCAGCGACAGTAGACAATTCCCCAACTTTAGTGTGGGTTCCTGTACATTGCCTCTTAGCCTGTGGATATGCATACATTTGGTTTTATCTTTAGAGAAACGAAACCCATTCTCTTGAGACCACTGATGTAAACGATTCAAAGTTATTTGTATCTGACGTTCACCTGTAGAAAGCTTTGATGACTTGCAAAATATTGCTAAGTCATCTACAAACAGAGAGGCCATTACAGGCGTCTGGATACAGTTTACAACGCTGTTAATGGCAACAGCGAAAAGAGTTACACTCAGAACGGAGCCTTGAGGTACCCCGTTTTCCAATATGTGAGGCTGGGATAGAATATTTCCAACTCTAACTCTAAAGGTACGCCTGGTTAAAAAATTATTTATAAATATGGGCAAGTTACCCCTAAAGCCCCATTCATGCAACGACTGTAGAATTTTATACCTCCAGGCAGTGTCGTACGCTTTCTCAATGTCAAAAAAGACAGCAATGACATGTTGCCGGAAAAGAAATCCCTCTTGGACGAAGTTCTCGATTCTCACCAGGTGGTCGATCGTAGATCGACCGCGTCGAAACCCACACTGTATATTGGAGAGGAGATTGCGGCTCTCGAGGCACCAAACTAGCCGTGTGTTAACCAACTTTTCCATCAGTTTACACAGACAGCTAGTTAAGGAAATAGGTCGGTAGTGAGATGGGTGAGATTTATCCTGGCCATGTTTTGGAATTGGAACAATAATAGATTCTCGCCATCTCTCAGGGAATACTTGTTCAGACCACAATTGATTTAGTGTAGCGAGCAGATCTCGCAGTGCTCGAGGCGGAATATTTCTCAAGAAGGCGTTATGTATCAAATCATTGCCAGGTGAGGTGTCTTTTAAATCTTCCAGGGCTGACTTCAGCTCCCGCATAGAAAAGGGCTTATTATAGGAGGCAGTAGTTCTACCCTCACCGAAATTTAGGTGAGTTCTTTCGGCCTGACACTTGATTATCTTAAATGAAGAATGGTAAGAGTCACTTGCACTAATGGTGGCATAATGCTTGGCAAAGGCGTCTGCTATATCTTCGGGAGTAGAGAGAATTTTTCCATCAATCTTTAGCCCCGAGGCTGGTGAAAAATTACGCTTACCCATCACGGACTTAATTTTATTCCAAACTTGTGTAGGAGGCGTTCGGTGGTTGATGCACGATACGTAATTTGTCCAAGATGATTTCTTTGCCTCTCTAATGACCTGTCGAGCCTTGGCTCGCAGTCGACGGAAGGCCGCAAGGTTAGTGGAGGTAGGGAATTTGTTAAAAATACGCTGCGCTCTTTTTCGTCTGCGGATGGCCTCTGCGCACTCCTCGTTCCACCACGGAACTGGAGGGCGACGAGGAGTACCTGAGGTAGCAGCAACGCTACTTTCCGCGGCTTCCAGGATAGCTTCCGTAAGAGCCTTTACATTATCCAGACCTTGGCTGCTGCTGGAAAATTTAAAACCGAATTTTCGTTTAAAATCCGTCCAGTTGGCTTTCTTAACAAGCCACGTTTTTGGCGAATTAAAAATGCAGGTATTTCCCGTTTTATAAATAATCAAAGGGAAGTGGTCGCTCCCACAAAGATCATCATGGACCATCATTTTAAAAAAAGGGGCTATGGATTCCGTGCTAACCCACAGATCAATGGAGGAATACCCTCCGTTAAAAGCATTAAAACGAGTCTTCTCCTGGTCATTTAATAAAACTAAGTTAAAATCGTTAAAAAACCTTTCTAAAAGACGCCCTCGGCCATTAAAATCACGCATCTCATCGCCCCAAAGGCTACTGTGCGCATTAAAATCGCCCAATAAGACGAATGGCCTCGGAAGCTGAGTGACTAGATTTTCAAGGTTTCTTCTGTTGACTGGAGCCCATTCCGGCAAGTATATATTGCAGAATGTAATACTTTCCGGAATAGCAATGGTAATTGCCTGGGCCAGTAGCGGAGTCTGCAGGTCCACTCGGGAGGTGTAAATGGTCTCGCGTATGAATGCAGCAACACCGCCACGTGCCCTATCACCATCGACGTCGTCAACTCTAAAAACTTTAAAACCATTCAACGTTACATTGTCTGTCGCTTTAAAATGGGTTTCTTGAAGAAAAAAACATAAAGGGTTAAAATTACTCAATAGGAGCTTAAAATCCTCTAAATGTTTAAAAAAGCCGTTGCAATTCCACTGGAGTATCGTGGCCATACAGGTTAAAGGATTTAAAAAAATATATATATATATATAATACTAAAAGCTCTGCTGGGTTGTGAAAGGATTACCGCTTTATCCTGCGAGCCTTTTTATTTTTCGCCTTGGCAAGGAGGATTTCAGTCTCAGAAAGAGACTCGTCCTCCTCCATCGACTCCGGTTGGTTAGTTTTTAAAGTACCAGATGGCCCCTGAGGCGGTGTATTTACACGACCACAGGGTGGTGTATTTACACGTCCGTTGGGTGGTGAATTTTCACGACCATTGGACACGGCCTCGCGATCAGGCTTCGTGGTCATCTTGGTGGTCATGGAGCCATTTTTGTTAGGGGCATTCGTCCCTACAGCCGGTTTAGACGCCTTATCCGGTTTGGCTGAGTTGTCTTGTGTCTTACTCTCCAATTCGGTCTTGTCTGTCTGTGTAGAGATACTGATCTTTGGAATAGGAGTGTGCATTACAGCAGCGTATGAACGGGAGAAGGTAGGGGCAGCTAGCGCCCGGTGCTTCTTACGCGCTTCAAAATAAGGGATCTTTTCCACCGTTTTAATTTCCATTATTTTTCGTTCCTCCTGTAACTTGGGACACTTCCGGGAGTACGCCGGATGTGCGCCCTCGCAGTTGACACAATTTGGATCAGATTCACAGGCTTTCTCTTCATGTTTTTCTTTTCCACAGGTTGGACAGATTTCATTGTTGACGCATCTTGATGCGATGTGGCCAAAACGTTGGCATTTAAAACACCGCATTGGGTTGGGAATAAATGGTCGCACTGGGCACGATTCATATCCCACAGAAACCCTGTCTGGCAGCTTGTCCAGGGAGAAGGTAAGAATGACGGAAGTGGTGTTAATTATCTCGCCATTCCGCTTTGTCTTTAAGCGACGACAGTCAGTAACCCCTTGAGGCGCCATCTCTCTCTTAATTTCATCCGTCTCGACATAGAGAAGGTCGTAGTTAGTAATAACTCCACGGCAGGTATTTAATGTGGAGTGTACCTCTACTTTAACGGGGATATCGTGGAGTTTCTCCATCTTCAGAAGCTTCGCACTTTGAGCGTTGTTCGCCGTTTCAATAAGTGCCATCCCTAAGCTTTTTGACCAAATTCAAATTCCCTGGTATGGTTGACGACAGGACTTTGTTTATTAAAAACGGAGACACCTTTCTCAGTGACTCACCTTCTTTTTCACACCTCATTACCAAAAACCGCTGACACGCGGCAAGGACTTTATCTCCTCCACCCTTATCAGGGTGGAATCTTTTAGGTGGTGGTAGATGTTTGTCTGCCATGCCCCTAATATCTTCGTCCCCCGGGCTCCCCACCCGCCACGGAGCCACACATTCGGGACGCCGCACCGCAAACCGGTGCGGTCGCCAGGGCTACCCGAGGGGATATAGCACCCTAGAGGTGGTTGTCTGTTTCGGGTTGGGTCTTCAATGCAAGAGGCCACCAAACCCGTACATCTCCGACCGCCCTACGCAGACCCCCACCTCCCTGGCACTCGCCACCGTTAAGCTAAACGCCACGGAAGCCGATTGACCGGGAGTGGCTAGCTCCCGGCCGCCCGTTTGCAGCGAATCCGGGGCCGAAGAGGGGTATTGGCCCGTGGTCCATACCGGGCATCCGACACCCGGCTGGGAACCACGGACCTCACCCTCCAGGATCCCCTTCTCCTCCTTACGGGTCTCCGCACACGGCAAACATGCGGGTGGATCGCAGGCCAGGTGGCATGGCCGCACACAGACAGTTGACCCACAAGACTGTCCGGGCTCAACCCTTGCTGGCACGGGGTTTGTTTTCGGGGTTATCTCCCCGCCCTTTTAGTCGCCTCTTACGACAAGCAGAGATACTGCGGGAGTATTCTCAATCCCCCTACCCGCAGGGGGTGGGGCTTTGGGAGTTGACGGACAAGGGCTTCCAAATTAAAACGAGCAACCGGTGCAGCCTCCGGAAGATAAACGTTACACAACGTCACCTGTTCCGGGGCGTGCACCGTTACCGCCACCGCCTGAAACGGTGTGTTAAGCTGGACTCGGGAGGTGTAAAGGGCCTCCCGAATGTAAACAGCCACTCCACCCTGGGCTCTATTGCCACTGGTGTCGTCAAATCTAAAAGCGTTAAAACCTTTTAAAATGCCCTTGTCCGTCCTCTTAAAATGTATCTCTTGTAGACAAATACAAGAAGGGTTAAAATCTTGGATTAAAAGTGTCATCTCCTCCTTATGCCTATAAAATCCATTGCAGTTCCACTGCAAGATAAAAGCCATAAATATAATATAAAACGTAAATATAATATAAAATTTAAAACTGATATATACAAATAAAAATCGCTAAAATGGAGCTATCCGTGCTACGGGAGGATCAACGTTTAATCCGGCGTCTTCTCCCCAATTGTTTCGCGAGGAGGATTTCCGTTCACACTCCTGCAAAACTAACGTTGTGTAACGTTTACCTACCAGAGGGAGCTCCTGTTACTCGGCACAACTTGCAAACTCTAGTTGATCAACTGCCTAGACCTTATGTGTTGTTGGGTGATTTTAATGCTCACGACCCCTTATGGGGAAGTACTCGAATACAGAGCAACAGGAGGGGGCGGATTTTAACCAGTTTTATTGAAGATTTTAACCTTTATTTATTGAACTCTGGGGAGAAAACCCATTTTAACAGCTTTACTGGTGAATTCTCCACCATTGACCTATGCATGTGCTCAAGTAGCTTAATGACTAAAATCAACATGTCCGTACATGGAGATCTATGCGGGAGCGACCACTTTCCTATTTTTATCCAAATGGAGCAACCCAATAACGGAGATGGTATTCACCGGGATAGCTGGAATATCCGAAAGGCGAACTGGAGTGCTTTTAAGTCAAATTTTAGTTTCAATTACGACGAAAACGTAAATGCAGTTCGCAACGTGGAAAACCTCACTGCTTCTATAACTGCAGCTGCGAGATTAAGCGTACCGAAGTTAACCGGTATTACCTCCCGTAAACCAGTTCCATGGTGGAACGCTGAGTGCGCAGAGGCAATTAAAAAACGAAAAAAGGCGTTGCGTATTTTTAACAAGTACCCAACGGCCACAAATCTGTCCTCCTTCCGGCAGCTGAGAGCCAAAGCCCGGCAGGTTGTAAAGAAGGCGAAGAAAACTTCTTGGATGGATTACGCGTCCAGTATCAATAATCGAACACCTATAGCTCAAGTATGGAAAAAGGTGAAAGCTATCTCGGGCACGCCGCACTCCCATAGTGTCTCCTATCTTAAGGTTAATGGGGATGTAATAACATCACCCCACAATTTATGCGAGATATTCGGCCTAGAGCTCGCTAAAACCTCCAGTAGCGATTCCTACGACGCTCCATTCATTGCGATGAAGGACCGACATGAGTCGTCTCATCTCGACATTAAGGAAACAAGCGAGCCTGCTGATTATAATGCTCCTTTTAGCCTATGGGAACTCAGGTCGTCGATAAATGACTCTCGAGACAGTTCTCCTGGAATGGACGACATCCATAATTCCTTTCTCCGGAATCTTCCAGAGTCAGGGTTTAGGGAAATGCTTCGGACCCTTAACCAACTTTGGTTCGAGGGAAGATTTCCAGATTCCTGGAGAGAATCCGTGGTCGTTCCCATTCCTAAAGTGGGAAAGGATAGAGCTGAGCCGAATCATTATCGACCTATCTCCTTAACCAGCTGCCTATGTAAGATCATGGAAAGAATGGTAAATCGCCGACTTGTCTGGTGTTTGGAACGGCGAGGCCTTTTTTCTGATATACAGTGTGGCTTTCGGCGGGGAAGGTCCACAACTGACCACCTAGTATCGCTGGACACATTCATACAGGAAGCTTTTCTACTCCGCCAACACGTCGTTGGGGTCTTCTTTGACCTGGAGAAAGCCTACGACCGAGTGTGGCGGTGGAAGATTCTAAAATCGCTGCACGATTGGGGCTTTAGGGGTAACTTGCCCACTTTTATTAAAAACTTTTTAACAGCTCGTGTTTTTAAAATTAAGATTGGTAGCACCCTGTCAAAATTTTTTAGCCAGGAAAATGGCGTGCCTCAAGGCTCTGTACTAAGTGTGACGCTCTTTGCTATTGCAATCAACGACATAACTGACTGTATAAAAGAGCCGGTTAAGGGATCCTTGTTTGTTGACGACCTAGCTATATTTAGCCGATCGTCCAAACTTTCCTGTGCTACAAGACACACCCAGCTCTGTCTTAACAAACTGGACAAGTGGTCACGAAGCAACGGATTTCGTTTCTCTTCGGAGAAGACAAAGTGCGTTCATTTCCATCGACTTAGAGGGTTTCACATCCCACCCACGTTAAGGCTTGGATGCAAAGAGTTAGCCTACGTGGAGTCTATTCGCTTCCTAGGCATGATTTTTGACTATCGTCTTAATTGGCAAGAGCACATTAAATCTTTAAAGGAAACCTGTTTTAAAATCTTAAATATTTTACGTTTTTTAAGTCACTCGACGTGGGGCGCTGATCGCACGACATTGCTTTTACTGTACAGGTCGCTCGTGCGTAGTAGGCTTGACTACGGTTCAGTAGTCTACGCAGCAGGACGTGAGTCTTATTTAAGACCCCTATCCACGATCCATAACTCAGGACTTCGGCTGGCTACTGGCGCATTTAGAACCTCTCCCGTCTTGAGCATCTACTCGGATGCCGGGGAACCGCCTTTAGCGACTCGCCGTGATACACTGATGTGTAACTACGCCGCAAAGATTTTATCGATGAAAAGACATCCTTGTTTTAACTATATTTTTAACCCTCATTTTTTAGAAATTTTTAATCGAAGGCCAAGGGCAACAAAGCCTTTTGGTGTGCGTTTCAGTAATTTTATCCAAGAGGTTCGTTTTACTTTGCCCGACATATACTCGACTGGGTATCATAAGCACCTTCCATGGACGATACCTCGCCCAGATATTAATTATCGTTTACTTAAATGCCGAAAATCTGCCACTACGTCTGCAGAATACCAACGACTCTTTAAAGAAGAATTGGGGAAGTATTCCGGCTTCACCCACGTATATACGGACGGGTCGAAGTCTGGAACATCCTGTGGCTGCGCAATCGTGTCCTCCTACCACGGAGTTCTGAAAGCGAAACTTGACCCGCTCTGCAGTATTTACACTGCTGAACTTTTTGCCATAAATATGGCCTTAAGCCACATTAAACGTCGTAACGCTCGTTATCTAGTGTGTTCTGACTCCTTAAGCGCCTTGCACTCAATCTCGGACCTATTTACTGAACACCCTCTTGTCCAGGATATCCAAACCTCCTTGGCATCCCTAAGTAAGGAGGGCGTGACAGTATCATTTATATGGATCCCGGGGCACGTGGGAATACTGGGCAATGAGAAGGCCGACGCAGCGGCGAAAGAATCGCTCATGGACACCCAGAGCGCCTCAGCGCTGGTTCCCGTAGAGGATATAAAGTCGAAGCTTAAAAAAATAGTCTTAGAAAAGTGGAGAGAAACCTGGAGATCCATCAATTCCAACAAACTCCGGCTCATTAAACCGGATACATTTGCTTGGTCCACCTCCGTCAGGAACTGTCGGAGGGAGGAAGTCGCAATCACGCGCATGAGGATAGGACACTGTGCCCTCACCCACTCATTCCTCTTCACGGAAGGAAAAGTACCACCGCGTTGTGACGACTGTGATTCTCCACTGACGGTAAGGCATCTCCTGGAGGAATGTGCAAGGTATCAGGCAGTACGCGAACGATATAATATAACTGGGCAACTAGAAGAGATTTTGGGCGATGACCCTGAGAAAATAGACAAATTGTTGAATTTTCTAAAAGAATCCAACCTAATAAATTCCTTATAGTTAATAATCCACTGTGGACGCAAAGCACCTTGTTAAGTGTAGGTATATATGCGTGTAGCAATATTACCATGGAAAAGGGATACCCACTGAGCACAACTGACCAAAGGAGCAAATAACTAGCAGTAGTGGTGCGAAATGACCCTAGACGTCGACGCACCCGTAATAACCAAATCTACTACTACTAGGATTTCCGTCTCAGAGAGACTTTCATCCTCCTCCATAGACTCCGGCTGTCCAAGCTTGGACACACCGGATGGCCCGGGGGGTAGTGTTTTCCCGCGCGCGTTATTTGCGGTCCCGGGATTATTTTTGGTAGGGTTCTTCTTGGGGGAACCCACATTAGTGGTGGTCTCTTTAGTAGCCGGTGCCAAGGTTTTCGCCGGCTTCGCTAATTCTTTTGTCGCTACTTTATTTTTCTTATTCACATCTTCGGTCTGCGTACCCATGGTGGCTTTTTGCACTACGGCAACAGAGGTAAATGATCGCGAAAAGACGGGGGCAGCTAACGCCCTGTATCTTTTCCTCGCCTCGAAATAAGTTATTTTTTCCAACGTTTTCAATTCCATGACTTTCCTTTCTTCCAGCATTTTAGGACACTTGCGAGAGTACACCGGGTGTGTACCCTCACAGTTCACACAGTGTGGATCAGTCACACATTCCTCTCCCTCATGCGAGTCCAGGCCGCAGCGTGGGCAGGTGGACTTGCCCTCGCATCGCGTCGCGATGTGGCCGAAACGCTGGCACTGGAAGCAGCGCATGGGTGCTGGAAAGAAAGGTCTCACCGGCACTGACTCGTAGCCAATGAATACTTTGTCGGGGAGCTTGTCCAACGCAAAGGTAAGAACCACGGACGTAGTATTAATTATAGTATTAATTACCACACCGTTGCGCCTGGTAGTAAGTCGACGAGCATCGCTTACCCCTTGAGAGGACATCTCTCTCTTTATCTCGTCGACTTCTACATGGAGGAGATCGAAGTGACTAATTACTCCCCGACAAGTATTCAATGTGCGGTGCGCCTCTACTTTCACAGGAAAGTCATGGAATTTTTCCATAGCTAAGAGCTTTTCACTCTGAGCAATGTTTGCCGTTTCAAAAAGCAGAGTATATCTCGAAGCTTTTTTGCTGATTTTATGTCGCCAGACACCATTGCAGACAAAACTTTTCTTATGAGAAAAGGGGAGACCTTGGCAAATGTCTCGCCTTCCTTCTCGCATCTCATTACAAGGAAGCGCTTGCTTCCACAAATACCTTTATCTCCCCCGCCCATATCTGGGCGGGGTTTTTTAGTTGGTGGAAGGATGCTATCCGCCATACCAATTTTAAATTTCGTCCTCCGGGCTCCCCACCCACCATGGAGCCACACATTTGGGACGCCGCACCGCAAACCGGTGCGGTCGCCAGGGCTACCCGAGGGGATATAGCACCCTAGAGGTGGTTGTCTGTTTCGGGTTGGATCTTTGATACACGGGCCCACCAAACCCGTGCATCTCCGACCGCCCTACGCAGACCCCCACCTCCCTGGCACTCGCCACCGAACGTATCGGAAGCCGATTGACCGGGAGTGGCTAGCTCCCGGCCGCCCGTTTACAGCGAATCCGGGGCCAAAGAGGGGTATTGGCCCGTAGTCCATACCGGGCATCCGACACCCGGCTGGGAACCACGGACCTCACCCTCCAGGATCCCCTTCTCCTCCTTACGGGTCTCCGCACACGGCAAACATGCGGGTGGATCGCAGGCCAGGTGGTATGGCCGCACACAGACAGTTGGCCGCACACAGACAGAGTACCCACAAGACTGTCCGGGCTCAACCCTTGTTAGCTCGGGGTTTGTTTTCGGGGTTTTCTCCCCGCCCTTTTAGTCGCCTCTTACGACAAGCAGGGATACTGCGGGAGTATTCTCAATCCCCCTACCCGCAGGGGGGTTAAAGAAATTAGGAAGAATTGAATTCTCCAGATTGGATATTGATATTTTCTCTTTACTTTCACTCTAGATTGTGTCCCTGAGTGTGTGATCTTGGGGACGATGACTCCATTCTGTCCTCCACTTCCATTGCTGTAACAATGGAATCCACAGCTGTCGCCAAGGCCATTAAAAGGAAATTGATTGGCGAGTCAAATTCTACAAAGAGGAGGGGGATGGACCCGGAAGAAGGGGAAACACAGATTAGGGAGATGGGGGAGTCTGTGAAAATTGCTGCATCAGCCCTGCTGAAAATGGTGGAGAAGGGGGATAGTGTGGGAACCAGCAAAGAAGCTGATCCCTTCCTTGGGGCAATAGCCGACAGGCTCAAGCATGTCCCAGAGAAATGGAAAACGGCATGCTACATCGAAATGTTGCAGGTTTTGGAAAAATATGAGAATCAGAATAAATGATGTTAAAAATTTCCTTAAAACATGGCAAGAGGTTGAATTTATTGGTTATTTAATCTCCAAAGGAAGGAAGTTAGAGACAATTATTAAGTTTTCCTTTCAACAGGTTCAAACATGTTGCCACTGCCATGGTACTTCTCCATCACGGGAAACAAAGTATTGTGCTCTAATGTCCCGCTGGTTATTGGCACAATTTCTTGCCACATTAGCACCACATCTTCCAATTCTTCCAAGGAGATTCGCTGTAGCTGTTCTCTTCCATTCTCCAGGTGTTATATTCCCATCTTCCCCATCCATGTCCACCAAACTCCTAGGGAAATACCTAAGTTATTTCCCCATCTCTCTCACTTTCAGCCATAAGGAAATTGTGCAATGCTACCACAGCCTGCACAATGGAGACGCAAGTATCTGGCTTGCAGCACAAGCTACTGTTCATACAACTTCATTCTGCCACCTCACACACATTAATGTGGACAGGCCGATACGAAAGAAAGTAGCACTTGTAGCTATGCTATCCCCATGAGCTAGGTAACTGCAAATAAGGAAAGGTATTATTAATATATTAAGATAATACATTACTCATGAGATTGCAATTAAATAGAAATAACAGACAGTTTAACGATAATATAGGAAATAACCATTAACAAATATTGAATAACTACTAAAGTAAACATTGCCACAGTAAATCTTGATATTCTCTTGATTAATTTGGAATTGAATCCATACACGTCCGAACTACTGGAATTTTTTAATTTCCTAATTATTGCAATTACCTCAGGCTCAGTCACAAGGGACAAAAAAAGCAACTATAGACTATATTCCCTTCAAGAATGCCACATTCAGTCATTTATGGTGGTCAATGATTGTAATTTTATGTTCATCATAAAGTGATGCCTCAATGAGTAATTGGATTGTTTCACCCCTCATTCTAACTAGATCTTTACTGTATCAGTTTGGTTCAGGTCAGTGTACTCTGGGTTTATTTGGTCATTTATGACAG
Source organism: Platycnemis pennipes (assembly GCA_933228895.1). Lineage (NCBI taxonomy): Eukaryota > Metazoa > Arthropoda > Insecta > Odonata > Platycnemididae > Platycnemis > Platycnemis pennipes. The sequence goes on along the minus strand of OW121850.1, from coordinate 38,234,900 downwards.
AACAACCACGCTTTGTTTCTGTTCTGATCACATCCCAGACAGATTTGATGACTTTACAATCTTTATACACTAGTACAAGGCACTCACTTTAACGTGGCAAGCAACCGCAATTCCGGGGGAAGTGGAGATCGAAGCAGTCTTCTTAAGTCTCTCCTTAACTAGGTTCAACAAGAAGTTGAACTGCGTGACAGACATTCTGGTAGTCTTCTTGAATCTAAATGATTGCGTTCAAACAGCCAAGTAACAAGGTAAGGGTCTAAAGAATGAAGTACTCAGAATAAATATCAAATACAGATTTCACAACCTTTCTTCATCTCCAGTCATGTATTCCTGGAATAGGTTATTATGGGCACCATGCATTGCTCTCATTCTTGGCATCAAAGTAGGATGGACCCACCACCTCCTCCTAGTCTTACGTCTTTTCGATCGATGGACATGGAAAGCTGTCGCTACGGCTGCCCCCATTACGGCAATCAACGTTGAAGCAGCGGCGGCTACCTCTGCGTTCATTTTCGAAAAGTTAAGTCACAACGATCACAACAATAAATTTGTTGACACTTCTCCCGATATTCTACGCAAGAAAAATTCGACACTCATTTGTCTTCAATATCCATGTATATACGACCGGAGTGCTTCCGCATGCACAGTGATCGATGTCGATATTTTTACGGCATACGTCAGCATTGGAGATTGACTGTCGTAAGGAAATCCTTACGTCTTAAGTGCTACGGCTTACGTCCATTGTAGAATGGGCTTAACCCTCCAGTAGGAAGTAAGAGTTCCTTGTAACAAATAAATTTCAGCTCCCACAACATGATGAAATAAAATATTTTTGATTCCACTCAAGTATTCAACACTCACTACTTTTTCTTCAACATCAATAACCAGCATAAAGAGTATCTCTGATAACACTGTTCTGCAAAAAAAGGTAGGTAGGTTTATGTTTTTATGGGTGCGTCGACGACTAAGGTCATTTGCACCACGCAGTCTATTTGGTGTTCTTAAATAAAAATAAGATATGTCGGCGATAGAAAAAAAAAGAAAAAAATAGACGACACTATATTAAATCTTATTTAGAAGGCCAGCTGCTTTTAAAAAAGATATAATTCGGCTTAGACGATCAAGATCGTCTCCTAGAATTTGTTCTAGGTCTCCCCTTATACCCAGCTTTTCGCGCATAGTCCGGAATTTGTCACACTCAGTCAGGAGGTGTCGGACACTGAGAGGAGAGTCGCAGTCGTCACAGCGAGGTGTAATCTTCTCTTCTGTAAATAGGAAAGAGTGGGTCAAGGCGCAATGCCCAATTCTCAAACGTGTGATGACGACTTCCTCTCTGCGACTGTTCCTGACGGAAGTGGGCCACACTGACGTTACCGGTTTTACGCTGCGTAGTTTGTTATTACGCACGTCTCTCCAAGATGCACTCCACTGCTCTAGCACTACTTTACGAAGAGTAGCCTTTAGGTCCTGGCAAGGGACCAGCGTCGCCGTCTGTTCAGGGATCCTTAGAGCCCTCTTCGCAGCTGCATCGGCCGTCTCATTACCGGAAATACAGAAATTATCTTGCAATTACTGTAACTAATGTTCGCGATTTCTTGATGGAAGCGTTCCCCCTGCTCGTCTGACACTTTGCCACAGTTTGCTGGAAAGTAGTCTAAATGAGAGTGCAAGAAGTGGACCTTCAGTGACATATTACATCCAAGTGACTCATATGAAGACAGAAGTTCTTGAACTTGTTTTCGATAGTCGGCTGATATGTTGTTACCCAAAAAATTGTGACAGACGTTGGAAAATGCCAGCCATGCTCTTTTTTCTTTTCTACCTAAACTTTGAACAAAGGTTTCGTCGTTAAAGATTTTTTTGATTTGAGGTCCCACGAATACACCTTCTTTCAATTTCGCGTCACTGATCATATATAGCCTTGTATAGCCTCCTTGTAATCCTGCAATAATAGCTACAACTTTCAAATCTGCACAAATATACCATTCGTGCCTTACGTAATTGATTTTTTCCTGAGCTATTTCCAAATTTTCGTATGTTTTCTTTAAAACAGTGGCATATCTAACAGGAACCGAAGGTAAATCGTGGCCGTTATTCAGTAAAACAACCTTTAAACTTGTCTTCGACGAGTCGATGAATAGCCTCCATTGGTCTGGATCATAGGTAATTGCTAATTCTCTCATCAGTCCTTCAATATCAGTGCAGTAAATCAGATCATCATTTTCACCATCCGTTGAAAAAAATGGAGTGAGGGTTGACTGTCTGCCTCGGTAATAAGAAACATTCACCCCATCGGCCAAAAGATTCCACTGCTGTAAACGCGAGCCAAGAAGTTGTGCTTTACACTTTGGTAAATCTAAATCTCGTATTAGATCACTTAGCTCCTCTTGTGTTATTGGATGAGGTGCCCTTTTTTGACTAGTCTGGGGTTCTTCCACATCAGAGCTGTAATCTTCATCTCGGCGGCTAGGACCTGCTTCCACTTCCGGTGTAGCTTCGTTCATTAAGACATCAGAATCATCGAGGGTGTAAGTATCCTGAGGGGATCCTGGTGGGTGAGTTCTACGGCACCCAGCCGGGTGTCGGATGCCCGGTATGGGCCGGACTTCAATATCCCACTTTGGCCCTGGATCCCCTGTAAACGGGCGGTCAAGACCTAGCCAGTCCTGATCAATCGGCTTATCGACACGTTTCGATGGCGAGTGCTGGAGTTACGGGGGCCTGTGTAGGGCGGCCGAAGGTGCATGGGTTTGGAGGGCCCATGCATTGGAGACCCTACCCGAAACAGGCCCTATAAACGATATTGCTATATCCCTTGGGTAGCCCTGGCGACCACACCGGTTTGCGGTGTGGCGTCCCAAATGTGTGGCTCTGTGGTGGGTGGGGAGCCCAGGGGATGAATTTCTTTTTTCTGATGGAAAAGGATAACTTTCCTCCACCAAAAAGATCCCGCCCCGACACGGGCGGGGGAGATAAGCCTGTTAACGCTTGCACGCGTTATCTTGTGATGAGGTGTCAAAGAGAAGGTGAGACGCTGAAGAAGGTGTCTCCATTCCTGATCCGCCGGGTTTTATCAGCTGCCGTTTCAGGTGACCTGAGATCAGCAAAAAAGCTACGGGATGGCACACTTCTCATCCAAACAAACAATGAGACTCAGAGCAGAAAGTTAATGACTCTAAACAAAATCGGCGAAATTCCTGTAAACGTGGAAGTGCACCGCAGTTTAAATACGTCTCGTGGTGTCATTAGCCACTATGATCTTCTATACGTTGAAGAAGACGAAATAGTAAAGGAGATGTCACCTCAGGGGGTTATTAGTGCCCGGCGGCTAACCACAAAGCGTGATGGTGAAGTCAAAAAGACCACGTCAGTGGTTCTGACTTTTGCGTACGACCGGCTCCCAGATAAAGTATTTATCGGGTACGAGTCGGTAGCCGTCAGACCGTTTATTCCTGCTCCCATGCGGTGTTTTCAATGTCAGCGTTTTGGACACATCGCTACGCGATGCGAGGGCAAGGCCATCTGCCTGCGCTGTGGCACCGATAAACATGAGGACGCGAATTACGAAAAAGAACCGCATTGTGTAAACTGCGAGGGTGCACACGCAGCATACTCCCGTAACTGCCTTAAAATGAAAGAGGAACGCAAAATAATGGAACTGAAGATCCCCCTTACGGGTCTCCGCACACGGCAAACATGCGGGTGGATCGCAGGCCAGCTGGTATGGCCGCACACAGACAGTGGACCCACAAGACTGTCCGGACGCATCCCTTGCTGGACTGGGGGTTTGTTTTCGGGGTTGTCTCCCCGCCCTTTTAGTCGCCTCTTACGACAAGCAGGGCTTCTGCGGGAGTATTCTCAATCCCCCTACCCGCAGGGGGGTCAAATGACCGCGCGAACAGTATTTTTCAGACAGTGGTTTTCTTATAAAATATGTTCATTGTTTTTCACACCCGTTGAATTGTGTAGCTTCCGCTAGTGTGTGTGTTGATATATTGGACACACAATTCCCACATTTCACAAGACCACAAAAATCCCACACAATTCACAAACACGTTCACACAATATTTGATATATTGGAACATTATTTCGTAAAAATATTTGTGAAATTATTGCCACCCAGACAAATTTGTATGCCAATCAACAAATAGAAGAAAAGAGTAGGAGGCGACAGATGAAAAGAAGATAATCGAGAAAATGACTAGGTTGAAGCGGACAAAGAGGATCTGAAGTTCAAAATAGAATCATCCTATCCTCTTTTACAGGTAATAATATGGAAGCCAAAATAACGGCACTATTTTCCCAGAAATAAATTATTGCCTTATATTCGATGAAATAATTACTGAGAAGCGATTTATTTTGCTGGCTGTGTTTTTGCAAACAATGTGATTCATACACAGCGGTTCATGCAAACCTTAACAAGAGAAAACCATTATAGACCATATCCGGAAAAAAATCGTGAGAGCCACACTCCTGATAGGCTGCTATCTGTTGATAAAAATCATTTTATATGGAAACCGCCTCATCAGGAGGGTTTAAATATGTTTAAATACCTATAGGTACCAAAAATATTCAAGATTTGGTACGTAATCATTTTAATTGTGCAGTTCCAAAACCGGATACGTGTGAAAAATGCCAATTTACATGTGAAGGCTCACTCCGCTAGTTGAAGGTTCACTCCGCTAGTTGAAGACTTACTCCGCTAGTTGAAGGCATTGACATGTCAGTTTCCATGTGACCTTCGAGATTGGTTCCCACTCTCGCTCAGGATATGTTGACGCAAGGATATACATTTGTATAGCAATAACTTATGTAGTCCCAAACAATTTGACTTTTTAGCAACGCTTGAAATCGAGGCAAATGGAATTTCGCAAATCATTACAAAATATATCCACAAGATTGACCTGCTAAAAAATGTTGAAGAAAGAGAAAGTGTGGCTCGGGGCAGTGTCACACCCGTTTATAACGAAGATGAAGGGGCCGAAAATTTACTTCGTAATAACCAAATTTTGTTATATGTAGACCAGTTTTTCAGAGTCTCTCTTTGATGGGGAATACCCTTCACTTTGTTATAACTGGAACTTTGTTATAAACGGGTTTCATGTAAGTGGGCTTGACTGTATATATATATATATATATATATATATATATATATAGCCTACTTTAGTTAAGATCATTTGTATGTACCGTTTTATCCACCATTTGTGTTCTTGCCTGTTGTTAAAAAATGTTCCGATTTATACATTAATAGTAACACTCTTTTTCCCAGAAACATATGGACGTGCCTGGGTTAAATGCAAAAGGGATGAAAATACTTCAGACCTAAATTCAAGTCATGAAGTTGGAAGGGGTCGCAAAGTGCACTGTAAAAACTTGATCTGATTTTCAGTGCGATCTGAAATTAAGCGCTGTCTGGTTGTAAGGCAGGAACACGGATTTAAGGTACGGAAGAGGCAGGAACATGGATGGTTGGTACAGGAGCAGTTAAGCAAGAAGCAGAGGAAGCAGGATTCTGGATGGTCTGATTTTCAGTCGTTCACCTGCCTTATTTTTAGACAAGATATTACTGCTGAAATTCAACATACCCTTCCTTAAAATTGTTGCATCTGAAATTCAGATCGCTTTTCTACCTTAAAATCAGATCTACTTTTTACAGTGTGAAGAAAAGGAAGCACATGGATGAGGAAGGTTAAATGGCAATATTTTTATACTTAAACCAATCCAATTTTTTTTAAATTGTGAATTAGTAGGTATCCTTACTCAGAACATGTTAATTATTTTGATTTTTAACATTTTCAGGCATCTCAACTAGTAGTGGAGAGAGTAAAGAGGGAAGGACTACCTTGCATTTTCGTTTTCCTCCTCCTAGATATTCTCCTGCGAGCCTTTCAGCCAAAAGCTCGCAACAGAATGAGACATGGAAAGGTCAAAAACTGGTGAGAGTAGTGTAAGTGGTGGAAGACAGCGGTCTCAGAGTGAATTGTCTGGAAAGCAAAACATGTTGGTGGTGAAAGAGAAAAGGCTGAAGCCAGTAAGGAGAAGGTGAAGAGTGCCATTTGTGTCTGGCTACAACAGGCAAAGAACTGGAGGCTGAGGAGGTTTGTTATTCATATCCGTATTTCAAAGTTTGAAATATCTTATTTTCAAAGTGTTGTCATCACAATGGTAAGCCCTGTCGTGTATTACCTCAGTATTTTGAAGGTATCTGTAAAATTTCTTGTTTTTGTTATTTTTTATGTAATTTCAGGATGTTAGGGTGACCTGATGATCCAAGGTATGATTTTCTTACAAACATTTTTTTTGTTAATGAGAATACTAAAATACAACTTATGAGACTTATTAGAATTTGTTACTTAGGAAATTGATATTTCTCAATTTGGTCTCTAAAAGAGACAAATTATGTATCCAATGCTTCTATTTTCCACATTACAGCTCCAACCATTTCAGATTTACGCAAGTTCAAAGTTGGATGTCATGTGAGTCAGTTGTGTGGGAAAATTTTCATCGATTTTTATGTTTTTTCGTTCAATTTTTCTGCGAGTGCAGCCATCATCTCAGTCGTCGGAGTTGAAATGGATTCTTTAGATGATGGTATGCCAAATTACTACAGTTGAGCACCCTAAATCTGGGAATCCCTAATCCGGGAACAACCATATTCCGGCAATTTTGCCATGACCAACTACCCGGTACTTCGTGGAAAATCCTAAATGTTTTTTACGAAACTTTGCTTCATAACTTGCTTCCACTTCGTACGAATTTGGCTCACGTCCCAAGGAAAACCAGCCTCTGCCATGTGGGCCACCAACTGGTGATAAATATCATTATTCCTCCTCCTTTGCAATAACATGAACACCATGCAAAACCAACCTATGAATTTCATTCATTCGTAGTAGTAGTATTTTTATTTGGGGTGCGTCGACGGCTGAGGTTATTTTGCACCACTCAAAGTCTTATTATTGCTAATAATATGATATGAAAAAACAGCATGAAGGAATAGTCTAGTAGGAATAATAACTATATTTTATTGTAAAATCCGTATTTTTTTAAAAAGTTTAAAACCTTGGTGATGTTATCGGCGTCATCTCCTAGGACTTGCCTTATTCCGCCCCGGATGTCTAGCCTCTCGCGTGCTACCCGATACACATCACACTCCGTCAGGAGATGCCGCACAGTCAAGAGAGAGTCGCAGTCGTCACAGCGTGGCGGGGTCTTCTCTTCGGTAAAAAGATAGGAGTGTGTCAAGGCACAATGTCCTATTCTCAAGCGACTGACGGCGACCTCATCCCTGCGACTTCGCCCGGCGGAAGTGGCCCACGCTGATGTCTCGGGTTTTATTTCACGGAGCTTATTATTACGTTGGTCTGTCCAAAGCTCCTTCCACTTTTCCAAGGCAAAGTGCCGGAGCTTGGTCCTGAGATCATCTGCGGATACCAGAGGTACTGTCATATCTGGGGCGCTTAGTGCTTCTTTAGCAGCTGCGTCGGCTTTTTCGTTCCCTCCTATCCCCATGTGCCCAGGAATCCACAAGAAGGATATTATCACTCCCTCCCTATTGAGGGATAGTATGGAAGAGTGGATGTCTTGCACAATTGGGTTAGAGGGTGAAAACTCAGAAATTGACTTCAACGCACTCGCAGAATCTGTACAAATTAGGAAGGAGGCATTTCTGCATTTTATATTGACCAGAGCCAATTTGATGGCAGTCAATTCTGCCGTTAAAACGGAACACATCGGATTGAGTCTTGCTTTGATTATTCCGTGGTACGTTGATACCACTGCACATCCGCAAGAGGTTCCAGACTTTGAGCCATCTGTAAAGACGATGGTGAAGTCGCGGTGATGACTGAGGATTTCTCTGAATAGATGTCCGTACTCCGTAGAAGTGGTACAGTATTTCCGACATAGAAGTAGCCGCCAAATAAAATTCGGCCGAGGAATCGACCACGGAGGTTCTGTCATGTACCCGGTCGGATACACGTCTGGTAGGTTAAAACCGCGCTCTTCGATAAAAATTTTAAAACGTACACTTAAAGGCTTCGTAGCCCTTGTCCTTCTATTAAAAATGTCTAAAAACCTTGGGTTGAAAATAATGTTGTAGCACGGGTGATTCTTTGCTGATAAAATCTTGGCAACATACTTGCAAGTCAACATGTCTCTACGAGTATCAAGCGGCGGCTCCCCCGCTTCCGCGTAAATACTCAGGACAGGTGAAGTTCTGAAGGCCCCAGTGGCTAGCCGTAATCCAGAATTATGCACGGTAGACAAGGGTTTCATGTGTGAATCACGTGCAGAAGAGTACGCTACGCATCCGTAGTCCAACTGAGAGCGCACTAGAGATCGGTACAATAAAAGCATTGTAGTGCGATCCGCACCCCATGATGAATGCGTTAGAAACCGCAGAATATTTCAAACCTTCGAGCATCTGTCTTTTAAAACTTTAAAATGCTCGCGCCAGGTCAAACGTTGGTCCATGACCACCCCAAGGAATCTGATTGATTCTACAAAGGGAAGTTCCCTACGGCAGAGATAGAGAGACGGCGTAGCGTGTAATCCCCTTATCCTGTGAAAATGGACACACTTCGTTTTCTCTCCGGAGAAACGAAATCCATTTTTCTGAGACCAGGTAGACAGCTTGTTGAGGGATAGTTGGATAAGCCTGGAAGCACTTGCTAATTTTGACGATCGGCAGAAAATAGCCAGGTCGTCAACGAACAGGGAAGCCATTACAGGAGAACGGATACATTCTGTGATATCATTGATTGCTATAGCAAATAGTCTCACACTTGGTACGGAACACTGGGGTACTCCATTCTCTAGTGGATAGGGTCTAGATAGACATTTACCTATTTTAACTTTAAAAACCCGCCCGCATAAAACATTTTTGATAAAAATGGGTAGGGTTCCCCTAAAGCCCCAATTGTGCAACGTCGTTAAAATTTTGTGACGCCAAAGGCGATCGTACGCTTTTTCTATATCGAAAAAAAACGCCGATCACGTGCTGGCGTAAAAGGAAAGCTTCTTGCATGAAATTATCTGTTCGGACCAGGTGGTCGAGAGTTGACCTACCTTTGCGAAAGCCACACTGTATACCTGAAAGAAGGTTTCGTCGTTCCAACCACCACACGAGTCGGCGGTTAACCATTCTTTCCATTATCTTACAGACACAACTTGTAAGCGAGATGGGTCTGTAGTTATTTGGGTCTGATCTATTCTTTCCCTGCTTGGGGATGGGCACCACAGCGGATTCTCGCCAGATTTCCGGAAAGCTCCCATCAGACCAGATTTTATTGAAACATCGCAGAATTTCCGGTAGGGCTGCCTGCGGAAGATTGCGGATGAAGGCGTTATGGACTTGATCCATTCCTGGTGCGCTGTCATGGGAGTCTGCGATTGCGGACGTCAATTCCCACATTGAGAATGAGTCATTGTAGGCTATATTGGGACCTATGGTTTTAAAGTTAAGCGGCGCTGACTCGACTTGTTCTTTCATACGAATGAATGCAGCGTCAAAGTTTGAGTTACTGCTGGTGTTGGCAAGTAACTGTCCAAAAACCTCGCATATATCGAGGGAGGAGGTAACCACCCGATCAGCGACCTTTAAGTACGAGACAGTGAGGGTTTCACTAGAGCCCGAAATGCTTCTCACCTTTCTCCAAACATCCGATATGGGCGTTCTGCTATTTAGTGTGGAGACATACTCAATCCAGGATGCCTTCTTTGCCTCCTTCACCACCTTCCGGGCTTTAGCTCGTAAACGTCGAAAAGAGGCAAGATTTGTCGCGGTGGGAAACTTGTTAAAAATTCGTAAGGCTCTTTTCCGGGCTTTAATTGCGTTTGCACATTCTGCGTTCCAGCAGGGAACGGCTGGCCTACGAATGTTGCCCTTGGTACGAGGTACTGCGGATTTAGCTGCATCGATAATTGTTGCTGTAAGCTTCTGAATATTCGCCACGCCATCTTCGTTTTCTCCATAGATGAATTTAAAATTTTGCTGAAAACGTGGCCAGTTGGATTTCCGAATTAACCAACTGTCAGGGCGAATGGGGTTTTGTCTGAAACCTCGGTCTCTCTTTATTAAAATTGGAAAATGGTCACTTCCGCATAGGTCATTGTGTACGTTTAAGCTTAATTTTGTCATAAGACTGCTCGATGACATGCACAAATCAATGGTGGAATAATCCCCATTAAAACTATTAAAACGTGTCCTTTCACCGTTGTTCAATAAAAATAAGTTAAAATCATCGATACATTTAGCTAAAATACGGCCTCTTTGGTTACACTGTGCTCTTGTGCTTCCCCATAGGGAATCATGGGCATTAAAATCACCCGTTAAAATGAAGGGCCGAGGTAGTTGACAGACAAGGGCTTCTAGATTAAAAGCGGTTACTGGTGCACCCTCAGGCAGATAAACGTTGCAAAACGTCACCTCCTCTGGGGCATGCACTGTCACGGCTACGGCTTGAAGAGGTGTGGTCAGCTGCAATCGGGAGGTGTAAAGGGCCTCCCGAACTGCGATTGCCACTCCACCTTGGGCACGTTGGCCACTGGTGTCGTCGAATCTAAAAACGTTAAAACCTTTTAAAATACCCTTGTCTGACGTTTTAAAATGTGTCTCTTGGAGACATATACATGACGGATTAAAATCTCTAATTAAAATAGTCAGCTCCTCCTTATGCCGATAAAAACCATTACAGTTCCACTGTAGAATGAATGCCATAAAAAGATAAAATATAAATAAATAAATAAAACTATGATTAAAATCCGGCACTCGGTCACGAGCGCCGAAGACGGTGCCTTCGACCCTGCTGTTTGTACCGGAGGATTTCAGTTTCTGAAAGACTTTCGTCTTCCTCCATAGATTCCGGGTCGGTCGGTTTTGCCGATCCGGATGGGCGAGGGGGTGGCGTTTTTTCACGCCTGCTTTGCGTGACGCTGGTGGTAGTAGTTGGCGGGTTTTTCTTAGGAAAGCCCGCAGTATTTTTATTTATTTTTTGTGTCGGTTTGGATGCCTTTTCCGACTTGGCCGAATCTTTTGAGGTTTGTGGTGTTATACTTTTAAATTCTTCCGTCTGTGTTTCGATACTTACTTTGCTCACATTTGGTGAAACGGTTTTAGCATAAGACTTCGAAAAGGTAGGGGCAACCATTGCACGATATTTTTTTCTGGCCTCAAAATAGGGAATTTTTTCCACGGTCTTTATTTCCATTATTTTTCGTTCTTCGATATTCTTAGGGCACTTGCGGCAGTACACAGGATGTGTACCCTCGCAGTTAATGCAATGTGGTTCATTCTGGCACTCAGTATCACCATGCGCTTCCAGGCCGCATTTAGGGCAGGTGGGCTTGCCCTCGCAACGTGTGGCCATGTGGCCGAACCGCTGGCACTGGAAACAGCGCATGGGGTCCGGTACAAAGGGCCACACTGGGACGGATTCGTACCCAATGAAAACTTTATCCGGGAGCCGATCCAGCGAGAAACTCAATACAACTGATGTTGTGTTTACAATTTTTCCATCACGCTTCGAGGTTAGTCGACGAGCGTCGACAACTCCCTGAGAGGCCATTTCCCGTTTTATTTCATCGACATCGACGTAAAGGAGATCATAGTGGCTTACCACTCCCCGGCAAGAGTTTAAAGTGCGGTGCACCTCCACTTTGACCGGAATATCGTGCAGCTGATTCATTTTTAGGAGCTTCTCACTTTGGCTGTAATTGCTGGTCTCTACCAATAACGTACCGTCTCTTAGCTTTTTTGCTGACTTAAGTTCTCCGGGTATAGCATTACTCAAAACCTTCCTAATAAGAAAAGGAGAAACCGTCTGAAAAGTCTCGCCATCCCTAATGCAACTCATGACTACAAAGCGCTTGCACGCGCGAAAAGACGTTTCTCCCCCGCCCGTGTCAGGGCAGGTTCTCTTGGGTGGTGGAAATATACCATCCGCCATGCCACCTGAGGTATTCATCCCCCGGGCTCCCCACCCACCATGGAGCCACACATTTGGGACGCCGCACCGCAAACCGGTGCGGTCGCCAGGGCTACCCGAGGGGATATAGCACCCTAGAGGTGGTTGCCTGTTTCGGGTTGGATCTTCGGTGCACGGGCCCACCAAAACCCGTACACTTCCGACCGCCCTACACAGACCCCCACCTCCCTAGCACTCGCCACCGAACGTATCGGAAAGCCGATTGACCGGGGGTGGCTAGCCCTCGGCCTCCCGTTTAAAGGGAATCCAGGGCCAAAGAGGGTTATTGTTTCTCGGGCCATACCGGGCATCCGACACCCGGCTGGGAACCGAAAAACTCACCCTCCAGGATCCCCTTCTCCACCTTACGGGTCTCCATGCACGGCAAACACATGGGTGGATCGTGAACCAGCTGGTATGGTCACTCACAAGCAACAGACCCACACGTTGCTCGGACGATACCCTATCTCAACTGGGGGTTTGTTTTCGAGGTTTTCTCCCCGCCCTTTTAGTCGCCTCTTACGACAAGCAGGGATACTGCGGGGGTATTCTCAATCCCCTACCCGCAGGGGGATTCATTCATTCATTTTCTAACAAAATATGCACTTATCTCTAGAAATATTTTTTCCTTTTCCCATCCAAATCTTCCTTTTGCTTGGAAATATACTTACTTCACCCTCCATTGTAGAATACACATGAACTTTTTCGACAATGAACTCCTTTCGCAAAAGAAATCTATTTCAATTTGTTTCCCATGAGAAAGAAAAAGAAGAACGAACAGCGCAACATGGTGACCTCTTTGTAATGAGTAAGAGTTACTGCCATCTGGCGACAGCATTAAGTCTACGTTGGCATGGCGCAGAAAGAGTTTATGTTTGGTCCATCAACGATGTAAACGCTATATTTGTAACAAGAGTTAATAAAGTTACATCATGTTCAACCACCCTCATCGTGTTATCATTACACTCTTCGGATCGATCTGAAATCTCAGACCGATTAGGGAAAGCGGACTGACTTGGCTCCCTTCTCAGATCGATCTGGCTAGGCCGTTCCATTTATCATACCGCGCTGAGCCAGTCAGATCGATCTGAGATGGATTGGTAAACGTAGTTTATGATTTGTTCCGAAGATTTGCTTAAACTGTCAGGTGCAGTTCTCAACAAGTTCCCTGCAGCCACAAAAAAGAAGTGGATAGAGTGACGAGGAATCGGCTCTGACATATCAGCGATTGGCAAAAAATGAAAAACAATGTTCAAGCTACACCTGCACATGTACGTAGTTTAAAGATGATTTACAGAATATATTTTATTTATTTGTGGAATTTATTGCATAGGCACAGCAGTGATAGGCAAAGAAATAAAAAAAAACTGTTCAATCTAAGGCTTGTTATACACATTGTTTAAAGATCAATTCCTATATAAATAAATAATACTCGTATTTTAAATGATGTAATATTTCTTTCCTTTGACCACACTGCATATGGGTTTTATCTGTAGATCCCAAGAAATTGAAATACTTGCCTATATCCTTTCAAAATCCTTAAATGGACATCCAGTGGACGTCCACAAGTGGGACATTTGGTCATCCATAGGATGTCCTTAAATGGTCATTCATTGGATGTCCACGAGTGGGACATTTCGCCATCCATAGGCAGTTCATGGGAGATCAAATGGATGTCCCATGGATGTCAGTAATATCCATGAGGGACATCCAATGGACATCATTGCAATGGCTGGTACTGTCCGATTCAGTAACATATTTGTTACAACAACCAAAATAAATATTAACATGGCAACCTCTGCATATAAACATAAACAGCATTAATAACTGAACATAGCAACATTAACTATTTAACATTACAATAATATTCATAGCTACCCTCCTCGAATTCTTCCCACTCTGTGCCTGACTGCCTTATGCGTAGACTGGTTGTGTCTGCCCTGTGCGAAATGCTGTTTTCCGTGCTTCTTAAATAGATCTTTTAAGAGCTTTCATCCTTCATTTATTTTCTACCGCGTCACTTGAATTCATTCATCAATCATATTTTTATTTTCGTGATTTATAGCGAGTTTTCCATTGGGAAATTGTAGTTTTCCTTTCACCAGGTGGAAAGGATATCCAATAGGCATCAGATTATTGTACTAATTAACTTTAAACTCTTGGTGGTTATTCTTGCGAATCATTTTGTAACTAAGGCATGGCCGGAGTCTAAGGCAATATTTCCTGCAAGACATCAGTGCCCCTATTGTCTGGGAACAGATAAGATGACTTGTATTTCATTTCCTACAGGAAGTTCTCTTAGGTAGTAAACATGAGAATGTCACTGCCCACTGTAGAAACAGTGTAGCTTTGTATTTGAAAATAATTTTGCAACAACCTGTGTGAAATTAGAAGCCATGTGTGTTAATATGTTTTAACCCATTCAATGCGGGTCCGTCTGAAGAAATCGCTCCGGGTGTCGGAACTCAATATTTCACATTATCATATTTGTAATTGTATTGTGAGTGACCGTCAATATTTATAATTTATATTTTAGTCTTTTTTTCCCCATTTTTGGAAGAAAAAAAAATGTCATTCATGAATGACATCCGCTCCGCTGAAAATCTGTGTGTATGCAACCCGCATTGCTTTATCTCTCGCTGCCTAATTTTTCCGTATTCTTCCACGAAAATATTATTTTTTGCCGTTTGAACATTTTTAATTGAAATTTATTTGCTCTTACCACAGTATGACACGAATAAGGGAGTGATGGGTATCATATCTATGTACATTTCTATTTGATTGATTGGATTGATACATCGCCACATGAAGCTACAGCCTCCACAAGTGGTAAGTTTCATGAAAAATCCTTCATTTTGAATCACCAGAGGTGATGGTAATATTCATGCCCAGGTTTAAATACAGACTGTCTTGAAGAAATGTTGGTCAAATTCTCTGCCGGAAATTCCATTCACGTGTTTGAAAAAGAATATAAAAACAGAGATGTGACATTCACATGAAACTGATCTCCACAAAACATCTTTTTCTTTCTTTCCACTGGTGATCGGAAATAATTTTTCTTACTGGTTAAGGTTGATGGACATTTCGTACATTATCCGCAGGGGTTTGCTAAATACGGTTAATAAACAAATGCAACTTGCTCTTCGTATTGAAGGGTTTTGAGGAAACTAGGGATGTTTTGATTCTCGATACCACCGATTCATGTGATTTGGTATCAGTGCAGTTAAGTCCTCGACTTCAGTGCAGTAAGGCCTCGAGGTTAATTCGTCCCAAAAATTTCCATGTAAGTAGAAATCCACGTAAGTTGAAACAACATAACTTAACCTTTAAATGCCTAGCGTGCCGGAAAAATCCCTTCAAAAGTTTTCTCTCAGTGCCGCGTGTGCCCAAAGCATCCCGGCTAACATCACTGCGTCATATCATCGCTCAAAGGGCTTTTTTAAATGACAGGCATTTAAATCCGGCAGTTAGGCACAACACCGGAAATAAAATATTTATTTAAATCCGGCGGATAAAGGTTAAGCCTGTTTCACACGAAACCCGATCCAGCACAAGACCTAGTGTGCTGGCCGCTACTTTATATTGAGGACTGAATCTAGCATGATTGGAACCCTGCTGGGAGGTTTCACATGATCATCGACCTTGTGCTTGCTATGAAGCGGTTATTCCATATGATTCCATACTAATTTTAAAAAAGTGAAGATCACACAGCATCTGTAACGTGAATGTGATTGGTAGACGGTCACTGGGTACTACTGGGGGAGCTAGTAGCAAACATGTACCACATCAAGTGGGAATTCCAGTAGCTCAGCGAGTATACTAGCGATCATGCTTGCCAGCCAGTATACCAGTGCTATTCACACGATACTGGAAAGCTAGCATACTAGCAAGTATCCTCGACCATGTGCTGGATCAAGTACCGTGTGAAACGGGTGTTACCTATCCATTTTTGAACCATTAGCTTTCACGGCGGCAATCAGCGACAATTACACAGAACGCCATCTTTTGAGAGACCGTTAAGTTACCATAATACGACAAAGCCGAGAGTAACACAAATCCGATCTCTCTTTCACTGGATATTTAAATTTAAAATAAGTAAATCACCCAAAACTTCTTTTTTTTGCTCCAATGGACAACAGGCGTCATCTATGGAGTAGATAATTAACTACGTGTCGACTTTCACTGGAAGGTCACACTACACCGAAAAAAGACGTTGATGCCTGATCACATCTCTGATCACTTTTTCACTACCACGATGAACAAATCATCACCTATCGAACTATGTCATGGCTTTAACTATAGTTCGCGTTCCAAATACCCGTAGCTTGGCATCGACTCTTGCGCAATGTGTCATGGGGTCGTCACGAAGTTGAATCTGTCACAGCAATGGAAACGTGGATAAACGCAAGCATGTCACCGGCCTAACTGAACATCCACGTAACTCCGGATATCTGTCATTCGGATCCACGCAAGTCAAGGACTTACTGTAATTGCTTGTTGTTAGCATTTAAATCGTAAATACCATAGTAGGAAATGTTTAAGCAGCCTATTGTAAACTAATATTTAGACTTGGGCCGATACCAATAGCGGGTATCAGCCATTTTCCCGATGCTTCGATATTTTCGAGTAAAAGTATTCGTTTGGTGAAAATCTTCTAAAAACATAATATTTTGAATTTCCGCCTTCTTCAACTGACTTACAAGCGTGTCGCCTATTTGTTTACCTAGTTGCGATGTTCGTGACAGTAAAAGTGAGACAAGTGCTTAGAATTGGCTATGGGAAAGCCTGAGGCGAAAAGCTCAACCTCGGAAAAGTAGACGAAAATCCACATAAGATGAAAGTTTGTGGAAATAGCGGCAAAAATTAAAGTTCTGCCGTAAACTCAAGTTTGTCCTGGCGAAACGTTGGCAAAAAAAAGAAGGAAGTTGAATTTCTTAAAAATACGACCAAACCTCCAGAAATTAACCTATGTATTCATAGAGATGGGTAAATTACCGTGGTAATTTTCAAAAATTACCATAATTTTCCGGTAATTATAAGTTTTCAGCTGCAAATCCTTATCAGAGGACTCAAACGAAATCAAATAGCATTGTGATATAAATGCCAAAGCTTACATCAAACACATCATGACGTTTATTTATTATATAACTCATAAAAAAAATTAAAACCAAGTTGGCAGCAACGCGCAATTTGCCTCTCTTTTGTCACACTATGAGAAATTTTCGTTCCAAAGACATACCTCTGCGCAATGTGCATTTGTTATTTTACTCTGAATTAATCACGGGCACAATGTGAACAAAATCGTTTTAGCTACTTAATTTATATTATCACCCATTCCAATGGTTTCTTCATGAGGAAGCAATTTTCTGAAAAGGAAATTTTCTGAAAATTACCGTTTATTACGGTATTTTTAAGGGGTGTTGGTAATTTACCGAGTTCCCCATCTCTATGTATTCATATTCTCTATACAGGCGTTAGATAGACTCCCACAGCAAAAGTGATCCTACTGCTCAGTGTTGGGCTTAGAAGTATCCCTATATCATAAAGAGGATAATCTGACTATCATACTAGACATACTCATTTCATACTAGACTATCCTTTGTAGACTATCCATTTTCGCATCATTGAATTTTATTTCCATTTTTTATTAATGAGGAAAAAAGCTTAACATCTTTGTCTACAAATATGCACTCTAGAGCTAGTGAACTTTCTGCCCAGACAATAAACAATTATCGTAACGTACCCTATTTATCAAAATAAGATCCAGGGGTTTATGCCCTAATGCCAGGAACTTTCAACCAAGCTCTGCAAAGTTTAGTTACAGAGAATCATGTAAAACGTATCAACGAACAGGTTCAACGAAGTCCTTGAATAGATAACAAATAATTAATTGCATTAATAACGTATCCTTTGCATTGTCACTCGTAAAAATTTTATTTAAATTGTTGGTGGTGTTTACTGGGTCCAAATTTATTACTCGTAGTGCACATCATTTATGAATTATGTATAGAGATCCGTGAAATTCGCGAGACGCGATAACGCGAAATCGGAAAATAAAACGAAATTTCGCCTTTTTCGCGATTTTTACGTGAATTAGCGAAAAAATCACATGTAAAGAGTCATTATCGATTAAAGCCTAAGCCTTCATTGTTTAACGCTGCTGACGTTCATTCGCTCTATCTCACTACGATTCAAAGGTAAATTGGCTTGTTTTGTCTCGCGCATATCGAATTCGCGTCATATCGCGCACTGTAGTGATGTCTCCGCCGGAATTTGCCGTTAAATTAATCACCGCCTCTCTCTTCGATTCACATTTATCAATCCTGAAATTGTCGGAAATATCTAGAATGACACGATTTCTCTCCTGAAGTATTAGATATTCTGAATCAATAATATGCTGAAAGAAATTTAACACGGCCGCGGAAGAGCGGAAATATAAGCTCACGCACCCGCGTCAATGCCGAGCAGTAATTCCGGTGACTCACCGCGACGCAGTAGACAGCGTAATTGGATAACTTGTTGCAGGAAAACCTTAAGTGTGGGCTTAATGTAACAATTTTGTAGACTTAAACACGGCCGCGGGCTGGGAACAGAGCGCTAGCAGTTGAGGGAAGGGGGGGAGGAACAGAAAGGATAGGAGGAGAGGGGGTGCTACTTATTAGGGGACAGATCGTCGGATATTCGGCGCTCTACCGAGCTTCAATGCAAAAAAAAAATCAAGGACAACTCTTTGTTTCGACACACCCCCAGTTCAAGTTTCTTTGTTTCCGATTGTGTGTAATTATGCTGCTTCTTTCACTGCCTTTCTTGTTATGTAAAATGATTAATATAAGTATAAGCATTCACAAAATGTGTACCAAAAATAATAAAACGCCTAGAAATATGCAAAAATTGTAACATTATAATAACACCGCCAAGATTTTCTATAACACCGAAATCGCATAGTTTTAAAACGAATTTTAGCAAAAAATAAAACCACTTTCACGGACCTCTAATTATGTACCTAGGGCCATATTCTGTAACTTGGGTGATATCTATCACCGGTGATGGAAATCACCGAAAAACTTCACCCGTTCTTATTGTTTCCGATTCTGTAACTGGGTGGTGAAGTTTCTTCACCAGGTGATGAGGAGTGCTATGAAAAATTGTGCCGTCTAGAAATGCCAAAATGAGATTAGCCAATAAAGAGAGCCAGTTGTATCACATGACCGCAAGGCAGGCATGTAATTTGCAAATTAATGCTTCTCCCATAATATTCCTTCATTTTTGCAAACAGGTATAACAAACTGCCCACTGTAAAAACAGTGTAGCTTTGTATTTGAAAATAATTTTGCAACAACCTGTGTGAAATTAGAAGCCATGTGTGTTAATATGTTTTAATGCTTCTCCCATAATATTCCTTCATTTTTGCAAACAGGTATTTTCATGAATGATTTTTCTTTAATCAAAGAACATGGAGGAAAAAGAAAAGCTTTTTGCCATTGTAGCTTTTAAGGACGAGGATAATACTAGGGGAGCCATCTCACTAAACTGGGTTCCGAAAGGAGGCACTTCATTCAGTCTACCTCTGACATCTTCTGACAGCAAAAGAGTGGATATGCTGAGGAGGGTGAAACCAGAGCCACATTGTAATAAATATGCAATTAGGATTTTGCAGAAATATAGTATGCGAATGAATTATTTCCACCCTTGTGAGATATGCTAATGAGATGTTATCCTTGTGAATGGAATAGCTAAATTTGTCCTGTAAATATTTTATTTCTCTTACTCACCCAATTATATAAGTTCTGAGAAGAATTATTGACAGCATTTCATTGTACAATGAAATAACAGGCTCCTATGAAACTGCAAGGCTGACCCTTAATAGGTCGAAAGAAACTTCGAATCTGGATTCCGAGAGTGAGATGCTGCCACCTTCTCGGAAGAGGAAGGTAAGAAACACAAGGCTGCCCGGAGAATCTTCTTCCGAAGATGACATTGTGGGGAGACCAGTTATGGCTCCTCGAATGCAACATCCTCCTCTTTCGGATATGAAGGAATGTAGTGGTGATGACCCCATGGAAGTATCAAACATATTCACCATATCAAATAAAAGAACTTTGAGCTCCAAGTCATCAGGTGAGATTCAAGAGTCTAGTTTTTCAGATAATTCTATCATCTCAAACTAGCAATAAATTTGAATGTAATGGCTGTTTTCTATTAAGTTATTTATTGTAGACTAGTGCATTCTTAATGTAACTTTATTTCTTTTCCCAGATGCTGATAGAAGGGCCATCGTCTCCATGTATTTTCACCATGGATTCGATGAGACAGAGCATGGAGAGGATAGAGAAAAAATTAGATACCTTACTTAGAAAGTGTGGGGGAGGGGAATGTAGATGCCACTTATAAATTTCTGGAGCTACCCCTTTCAAATAAAGAGCAGTGCCTAGCTCTGGAGTCAAAACTCCAGAATGAAGGTGTCATAAAACAATATGTAGGTAAGTCAAAATTTTAAATGCCATCAGAATCATGAAGGAATGCTATTTTTCCTGTCGGATAGGAATATAATACTGACAGCCAATGCACCATACTTTTGTCTTGTCCGCCAATTTTTTAAGAGCTAAATTCCCCACTGCTGCAATTACCCAGTCATTATATTGTACTTACATTTGGCTTATCACAGCTGTTTCTGAATACGATGACAAGTGTCAGAAAAATTCCTCTACTTATTTGCTTTTAGTAAGCCCTATATTACTGTAACAACTGTCCCTGACCATTGTCATCATTATTTGTTTGTAAGTTACGAAAACTTTTCTGTGCTGGCAGGTGATATTTCTTGCATCAACCCGAGGGAGTGATCTGAGAAGGTTTGTGTTCCTGGGTATGACGCCGTAATAAGTGACTCCTTGGTTGAAGGGGTATCCTTTACAGGCAAAGGTGCTGGTGACTCAGGGAAGCTGAATTCAGCAGCCTAAAATCTGCCTAGCCTGCATTTTAGTCCTCATTTTCATTTTCTGCAACAACTTTTTATTGTTTAATGTGGAAATAATTAACTCAAATGTTGTTGTCTGTTAATGTGCTCTCAATCCATTTCAGTTACGGCTCGTCATTTCTTTGAAAGATAAATGAATATCTTTTCCATGCCCAGTCGCTACCCAGAGACTGCTAATGTTACCGGCTGGAGCCAGTAAGGAGAAGGTGAAAGCATAAGCCTAAAGGCTGGCATAAAGCTGAAGCCAGTAAGGAGAAGGTGAAGAGTGCCATTTGTGTCTGGCTACAACAGGCAAAGAACTGGAGGCTGAGGAGGTTTGTTATTCATATCCGTATTTCAATGTTTGAAATATCTTATTTTCAAAGTGTTGTCACAATGGTAAGCCCTGTCGTGTATTACCTCAGTATTTTGAAGGTATCTGTAAAATTTCTTGTTTTTGCTATTTTTTATGTAATTTCAGTATGTTAGGGTGACCTGATGATCTAAGGTATGATTTTCTTACAAATTTTTTTTGTTAATGAGAATACTAAAATACAACTTATGAGACTTATTAGAATTTGTTGCTTAGGAAATTGATATTTTTCAACCCAGCCTACTTTAAGTAGTAGTTGCTCATTTACTCTTTTAGAGAATAACCTTGATTTCACTGAATTTATCATACGTAGTGATTTCATTCCTGCTTTTGCTTTCGGGGAGAAGACATCCAGGGTTGAGGAGGTTCAATGTGTAACAGAGGATTGAATGTGGTAGTGCTTTTGGCTGATGTTCAAATCAATGAAAATAATGTATTCATATGTTATATTGGAAATAAATTCCTAAATTTGCACCCAGAGATGGTTCTTTTTATCTTCTATTCACTTCCCTAATGACATCTTGCCCTGCTGCCTTGGTTCTTTATGAAGTAGAGTTCTGGCCACGGGGAGATTCTGAGGTAAATGCTGGTTTTCGCTGCCTTGTAGAAATGTTGTTCGAAATATAAATTGGTGCAATGAGAGTTTGGGCATGTCACAGTGGGACTTTTTCCGACAAACTTGGCCTAAATGCAAAATACAAAGTTGCATAAATCGCTTTTGTGTCAATGTGGTCTTTAGAAGAGACAAATTATGTATCCAGTGCTTCTTTTTTCCACATACAGCTCCAACCATTTCAGATTTATGCAAGTTCAAAGTTGGATGTCATGTGAGTCCGTTGTGTGGGAAAATTTTCATCGATTTATGTTCTTTCATTCAATTTCTCTGCGAGTGCAGCCATCACCTCAGTCGTCGGAGTTGAAATTGATTCATTAGATGATGGTATGCCAAATTACTACAGTTGAGCACCCTAAATCTGGGAATCCCTAATCTGGTAACACCCATAATCCGGCAATTTTTCCATGACCAACTACCCGGTACTTTGTGGAAAATCCTAAATATTTTTTACGAAACTTTGCTTCATAACTTGCTTCCACTTCGTACGAATTTGGCTCACGTCCCAAGGAAAACCAGCCTCTGCCATGTGGGCCACCAACTGGTGATAAATATCATTATTCCTCCTCCTTTGCATTAACATGAACACCATGCATAACCAACAAATGAATTTCATTCATTCATTTTCTAACAAAATATGCACTTATCTCTAGAAATATTTTTTCCTTTTCCCATCCAAATGTTCCTTTTGCTTGGAAATATACTTACTTCACCCTCCATTGTAGGATACACATGAACGTTTCCGACAATGAACTCATTTCGCAAAAGAAATCTATTTCAATTTGTTTCCCATGAGAAAGAAAAAAAAGAACGAACAGCGCAACATGGTGACCTCTTTGTAACGAGTAATAGTTACCGCCATCTGGCGACAGCATTAAGTCTACGTTGGCATGGCGCAGAAAGAGTTTATGTTTGGTCCATCAACGATGTAAACGCTATATTTGTAACAAGAGTTAATAAAGTTACATCATGTTCAACCACCCTCATCGTGTTATCATTACACTCTTCGGATCGATCTGAAATCTCAGACCGATTAGGGAAAGCGGACTGACTTGGCTCCCTTCTCAGATCGATCTGGCTAGACCGTTCCAGTTGCCATACCGGGCTGAGCCGGTCAGATCGATCTGAGATGGATTGGTAAACGTAGTTTATGATTTGTTCCGAAGATTTGCTTAAACTGACAGGTGCAGTTCTCAACAAGTTCCCTGCATCCACAAAAAAGAAGTGGATAGAGTGACGGGGAATCGGCTCTGACATATCAGCGATTGGCAAAAAATGAAAAACAATGTTCAAGCTACACCTGCACATGTACGTAGTTTAAAGATGTTTTACAGAATACATTTTATTTATTTATGGAATTTATTGCATAGCCAAGCAGTGATAGGCAAAGAAATAAAAAAACTGTTCAATCTAAGGCTTGTTATACACATTGTTTAAAGATAAATTCCTAAATAAATAAATAATACTCGTATTTTAAATGATGTAATATTTCTTTCCTTTGACCACACTGCATATAGGTTTTATCTGTAGATCCCAAGAAATTGAAATACTTGCCTATATCCTTTCAAAATCCTTAAATGGACATCCAGTGGACGTCCACAAGTGGGACATTTGGACATCCATAGGATGTCCTTAAATGGACATTCATTGGATGTCCACGAGTGGGACATTTCGCCATCCATAGGCAGTCCATGGGAGATCAAATGGATGACCCATGGATATCAGTAATATCCATGAGGGACATCCAATGGACATCATTGCAATGGTTGGTACTGTCCGATTCAGTAACATATTTGTTACAACAACCATAATAAATGTACATAGCACCATTAACTATTTAACATTACAATAATATTCATAGCTACCCTCCTCGAATTCTTCCCACTCTGTGTTTGACTGCCTTGTGCTTAGACTCGTTGTGTCTGCCTTGTGCTATAAGCTGTTTTCCGTTCTTCTTAAATAGATCTTTTAAGAGCTTTCATCCTTCATTTATTTTCTACCGCTTCACTTGAATTCATTCATCAATCATCTTTTGATTTTCGTGATTTATAGCGAAGTTTCCATTGGGACAATGTAGTTTTCCTTTCACAAGGTGGAAAGGATATCCAATAGGCATCAGCTTATTGTACTAATTAACTTTAAGCTCTTGGTGGTTATTCTTGCAAATCATTTTGTAACTAAGGCATGGCCGGAGTCTAAGGCAATATTTCCTGTAAGACATCAGTGCCCCTATTGCCTGGGAACAGTAAAGATGACTTGTATTTCATTTCTTACTTCTGGTGCTAACATTTAAAATCATTATAATGCTTTTAGAGTATTAGATTAAGGCGTGCGGTGATTAAATTTTTAGAGGTGGGAGAATACCCTGTTTGGGATCACATGCCACTAACCTTCTTGCCAACAAACAATTGATCCTACCTGCATAGTTCACTTGGTAATAAGATTTTATGGGAAGCCTGTAAGAATTATACATTTGCACCCGGTGGCTGGGTATGATGATAGTCAGATAGATAGATTTGTGTTTTAGGGGTGCTTCGACGGGTGGTCATTTCGCACCTCCTACATACCCTTTAAAACAAAAAATATTAGAATGCTGAGTAGGTATCTTATATTTTTAAGAATTTTTATATTTTAGATAGTACTTATCTTCATAGTAATCTCATTAAATCGCTTTCGTTCAGGAATTTAATTAAATTATTCATCCTATCCAAACAGTTGCCTAAAATGTCAGGCAGTTCTCCTCTTATGTTAAAGATTTCCCGCAATTCCTTATATTTGTTACACTCCGGCAGGAGTTGCTTCACGCTCAGGGGACGGTTGCAATCAACGCAGAACGGGGGATTTTTTTCCTCCGTAAAAAGGAAAGTGTGTCAGGGTACAGTGCTCTATCCTCAGGCGTGCGACTGGAACCTCCTCTCTGCGGTGGGCTCTGACGGAAGTTGGCCCCGCTTTTATGTCGGCCTTAATGGACCTGAGTTTGTTATTGTTGGTGGTGCGCCATTCATCACGCCACTGGCTCAGGGCTGTATTTCTCATGGCGCATTTGAGGTCCTCGACGGGGACGAGCGCAGACACTATTTCAGCGTCTTTGAGGGCTTTTCTAGCTGCCGCATCCGCTTCCTCATTTCCTGCTATATTAGCATGTCCAGGGACCCATACAAACTTGGTAGTCACGTCCCGCTTCCTAAGTGTAATCAAAGAAGATGGTATTTCCTGAACCAGAGGGTGTAGGGGAGATAGAGAGGAAATTGCACGGAGGGCGCTAAGGGAGTCCGAGCATATCAGAAAACGCATATAGTTACACTTGATTTCATTTAAAGCCATTTTTATGGCAAAGAGCTCGGCCGCGGAGACACTGCACATCGGGTTTAGTCTAGCTTTCAACACCCCATGGTAGGAAGATACTACAGCGCAAGCGCAGGTCATTTCAGATTTGGACCCATCCGTGTACACGGGAGTAAAATCTGGGTGTTCAGCCAGTAATTCCAAGAATGACTGCTGATATTCGGCCGTAGTTGTTTTGGCCTTGCTATTTTTGGTCAAACTGGTATCCACATTTATTCGCGGTGACACCCAAGGCTGGTGGCCATAGTAGTCAATACGGTAAACTTCTGGATTAGTAAACTCGTGTCTTTCAATAAAATTATCAAACCGGATAGCAACGGGTTTGGTAACCCTGTGTCTACGATAAAAAATATTTAAAAACCTCGGTTTAAAGATTACATTAAAACACGGGTGTTCCGGCATCGATAGAATTTTTGCAACGTTGTTGCACGTCAAAATGTCCCTCCGTACTGCTAAAGGTGTCTCTCCGGCGTCTGCATATATGCTCAGGATTGGGGAGGTTCTGAAAGCGCCAGTAGCCATGCGTAATCCTGCATTTGGAATCGAAGATAGCGGCCGTAGATAGTGATGAGTCAATTGATATAAATTTCCCAGGAAGTTCTCTTAGGTAGTAAACATGTAAATTTCACTGCCGACTGCAGAAACAGTGCAGCTTTGTGTTTAAATATAATTTTGCAACAACCTGTGTGAAATTAAGTAGCCATGTGTGTTATTATGTGTTAATGCTTCTCCCATAATATTCCTTCATTTATGCAAACAGGTATGTTCATGAATGATTTTTTCTTTACTCCTAGAACATGGAGAAAAAAGAAAAACTTTTTGCCATTGTTGCTTTTAAGGATGAGGATGATGCTAGGGGAGCCATCTCACTAAACTGGGTTCCTAAAGGAGGCACTTCATGCCGTCTACCTCTGACATCTTCTGACAGCAAAAGAGTGGATATGCTGAGGAGGAGGGTGAAACCAGAGCCACATTGGCATAAATATGCAATTAGGATTTTGCAGAAATATAGTATGTGAATGAATTATTTCCACCCTTGTGAGATATACTAATGAGATGTTATCCTTGTGAATGGAATAGCTAAATTTGTCCTGTAAATATTTTCTTTGATCTTACTCACCCCATTATTTATGTTCTGAGAAGAATTAATGACAGATTTTAATTGTATAATGAAGTAACAGGCTCATATGAAACTGCAAGGCTGACCCTTAATAGGTCGAAAGAAACTTCGAATCTGGATTCCGAGAGTGAGATGCTGCCACCTTCTTGGAAGAGGAAGGTAAGGAATACAACGCTGCCCGGAGAATCTTCTTCCCAAGATGAAATTGTGGGGAGACCAGTTATGGCTCCTCGAATGCAACATCCTCCTCTTTCGGATGAGGATATGGAGGAATGAAGTGGTGATGACCCCATAGAAATATCAAACTATCACCAAATCAAATAAAAGCACTTTGAGCTCCAAGTCATCAGGGAAGATTCAAGAGTCTAGTTTTTCAGATACTTCTATCATCTCAAACTAGCAATAAATTTGAATGTAATGGCTGTTTTCTATTAAGTTATTTATTGTAGACTAGTGCCTTCTTAATGTAATTTTATTTCTTTTCCCAGATGCTGATAGAAGGGCCATCGTCTCCATGCAATTCACCATGGATTCCATGAGACAGAGCATGGAGAGGATAGAGAAAAAATTAGATACCTTGCTTAGAGAGTGTAGGGGAGGGGAATATAAATGCCACTTATAAATTTCTGGAGCTACCCCTTTCAAAAAAAGAGCAGTGCCTAGCTCTGGAGTCAAAACTCCAGATTGAAGGTGTCATGAAACAGATGTAGGTAAGTCAAAATTTTAAATGCCATCAGAATCATGAAGGAATGCTTTTTTTTCCTCTCGGATTGGGATATAATACTGAGATCCATTGCACCATACTTTTCTCTTGTCTGCAAACTTTTCAAGTGCTAATTTCCCCACTGCTGCAATTACCCAGCCATTATATTGTACTTACATTTGGTTTGTTACAGCTGTTTCTGAGTTTGTTGAAAAGTGTCACAACAATTTCTCTATTTATTTGCTTTAAGTAAGCCCTATATTACTGTTACAACTTTCCCTGACCATTTTCATCAATATTCGTTCGCATGTTACGAAAACTTTTCTGTGCTTGCAGGTGATATTTCTTGCATCAACTGAAGGCTGTGAAGTGTTCCTGGGCATGACGCACGTTATAAGCGACTCCTTGGTTGAAGGGGTATCCTATACAGGCAGAGGTGCTGGTGACTCTGGGAAGTTGCAATTCAACAGCCCAAAACTTTGCCGAAAGATGCACAGTAATGTTACTGCATTTTAGTCCTCATTTTCATTTTCTGCAACCACTTTGCATTGTTTAATGTGGAAAGAATTATCTCAAATGTTGTCTGTATACATGCTCTTAATCCAGTTCACTTATGGCTCGCCATTGCATTGAAAGATATATGCATATCTTTTCCATGCCCAGTTGCTACCCAGAGACTGTTTATGGCTGAAGCCAGTGAGGAGAAGGTGAAGAGTGCCATTTGTGCCTGGCTACAACAGGCAAAGAAATGGAGGCTGAGGAGGTTTGTTATGTTTCAATGTTTGAAATATCTTATTGTCAAAGTGTTGTCACTATGCTAAGCCTTGCAGTGTATTACCTCTGTATTTGGAAGGTATCTGTAAAATTTCTCGTTTTTGTTATTTTTTATTGTAATTCCAGGATGTTAGGGTGACCTGATGATCCATGGTATGATTTTATTACGAAAATTTTTCTATTAATGAGCATGCTAAAATACAACTCATGAGACTTATTAGAATTTGTTACTTGGGAAATTGATATTTTTCAACCCAGCCTACTTTAAGTAGTAGTTGCTCATTTACTCTTTTAGAGAATAACCTTGATTTCACTGAATTTACCATACGTAGTGATTTCATTCCTGCTTTTGCTTTCGGGGAGAAGACATCCAGGGTTGAGGAGGTTCAATGTGTAGCAGAGGATAGCTTGCTTTTCTTGCTAGATAGGCAGTGCTTTTGGCTAATGTTCAAATCAATGAAAATACTGTATTGATATGTTATGTTGGAAATAAATTCTCAAATTTTCACCTAAGATGGTTCTTTTTATCTTATATTCACTACACTAATGACGTCTTGCCCTGCTGCCTTGGTTCTTTATGAAGTAGAGTTCTGGCCAAGGGGAGATTCCGAGGTAAATGCTGGTTTTCGTTGTCTTTTGTCTACAATCTGAGCCTTAAGTCCCAAAATTGACTTTCATGCTGTCTAAATCAGTGGGTCTGAACTTAGCGGGAAAGGCTTGATTTCTTTATAGGTTTCCACCGTCGGTCGGCTTGCTTGAAGTCATGCGTCCATTCGCAGAGAATTCGAATTTTCCTCGAGCACTCGTTGAGGATAAAACTTTTGGACCTAAAATGACCACAATGATGTCGTTTGCAAGCCGCACCGGATTTCTCCTGTACCGCAAAAGAGCAGAGCTTTTGTCTCAGGCGCGGATGAAAAGCCCACTTCCAGGCACCAGCCCCACCACTCTCTCATCGCCAACCTGAAATATTCGAGAACATTAACACGAGTCTCGACGCTTTATCTGACATAATGGCCCAATCGATCCAATAACTTTTTACTAAAGTGTGCAGAAAAGTGGAGCCGACCTTGGGTGGGTTAAAAGATGAAGGATAACCCTCCAACTTCGGGTTCGAAGCACCCGATGCCTGGAGCTCTGGCAGATCAGGGGCCCTATTCTGTAAATATCACTTTCCGTTTCCGATTCCTCGACGTTTTAGATTCCGTTTCCGGTATCTGGCATCGGAGAATCGAAAACGCTAGTCTGTAAGGACTTCGACAACGTTTCCGTTTCCTCCCCTCGACCTCGGAGAGAGGAGGCGAAGATAGCCGAAGTACGGTCGGACTAAGTCATGAATGATGTGACACAACAACCACGAGCCAATGAGAGAAATCAGCAGTGATTTGTTGTTCAAACATTGAGGGTGGAGCGCGAAATCGGTAAGTGAATAGTATCGTGACATTAATGATCTCGAATGCATTGACAATTGAATTAACTGTTGTCTTATGTGGGTTTTATACATTATATTGATGAATATATTTATGCAATTTGTTTGTTTAACTTCATAAGTTAGCATATTTCAACGCCAATATTACAAGCCTATCTGATGATCGTCATATAAGTAATATGAAAGGGCAGATACCATTTGCCGACATCAAATGAATGAATTTTTGTATTTAGCATGTTAATAATTATGCTTTCATTTGTCATAGAAGAGAGATTTGCAATCATGCAATTGTTATATTTATCTATTTACGATTATGCAATGTGGTTTACTTCATTGTAGGTAAGAGTTCTGTGCCAAAAGTTGGTGGTAATCCACGGGTGTCCCTGCAGCAGAGAGAAGAGCTACTAACTTCATGGTGGGACATCCTGGATTGGCCACCAACATGATAAGTGGCCCACAAGCGGCTGCTACCAAACAGCGCTTGTGGGCAGAGCTGGCCGACATATCAAATTCGTGTCCTAAAGATGCCAACAAACCACCAGAGCGGTGAGCCAAGGTAATTCACTACATTGCATACTTAACACATATTCATCGGTGCAACAATAATTATAGTTACATCTGGAGTTAAATAATCCTCATACAGAATCTTGTTTACAGATGTGGCAGGATTGGCGATGCGACACGAAGACCCATTGCCCCTACCCTTCCATTCCCCTTCCCTACCATTGCCCCAGACTACCTCCTCATCTCATTCTACCATCCCCAGCTCCAATTGTAATCAATCTTCAAGACGGAAGAGGCATTCCTCCCCATGTAAGTAGACCTAATGTCATAATTGATGGTTGATTAATTACCCAGCAATGATTCGCATATTCAAATCTTTACATAATATTTCAGCATTATTCTTGCCACCCATGTGCACATTCAGTTACATTGAATAAACTACATAGACACCCTTGTTGTTTTGAGATGCGATTACTGCAAAAAAAGGGGATTTATTACTCCTCAGAAGCAGCAAGAAATGATTATGAAGTTGCAGCAGCAGCCGAGGAGAGAACTGCTGCAATGCAGCCCATTGCAACTGCATTACAGGAATAGGGACCATTGACTACAGCTATGCAGACCATTGGCTACCGCTATGCAGTCCATTGCTGCCTCAATGGCTGGAATGTCATCTGTCGTATCTCACGCAGTAACTATTTTGACCACGTGCAGACTACTTTCGGACATTTGGACTTCCGGAACGGATTACAGGACACCTCGTGCTTCCTGTAAGCCATCGGGGGACTCCCGGATTCTTGCGCATCCGCGCTTCAAGGCGCGATTTCTTTAACATTTCACCCTTACGTCTTCGAAACATAGCTGACTCGAACGCGGCTCCAGTACCACCGAGGAACACCTTAGGCATCTGCGGGACGGACCGGAGCGGCCGCTACTGAGGATTTCCCCCTTCACGTGCGAGCAGCGGGATTACCCCCACCCCCTACCGCTTGTATGGATACGACCACCTGCGACACGCAGGGAGTCGAGTTCCTGCGACCAGCAGGGACACACCTTCCTGCGACCAGCGGGGAGTCGACCTCCTGCGACCAGCGAGGAGTCGACCTCCTGCGACCAGCAGGGATCACCTCCTGCGACACGCAGGGATTACCCCCCACCTGGGACCAGCGTGGACACCCGCTACCAGCGGGGATTCGCCCTCCCGTTGAACTGAGAGTACCAACGCTGTCATTGGAAGAGGCACTCGGGATGGTTGGCTAACTGAGACCAAAATTCTCTGCCCCGAGTGGCGCTCGACCCAACTACGTCCCTTACGGTCGTTCTCGTCCGGCGCCCCATGGCAGAGGACCCCTTCACAGGGTGAACCTCCTCGCACGCCAGGGTCGCAACGGCTGGGTCCCCACGCTAGGGTGTCCTCTCACCCCCCCGACCCTGCACACATCATGGCGTCCAAGGGCGCCATCAACAAACTCGGCCATCGTCGAGTCGTCCTCCCAGGATTCCCTTCCATCCCTCGGAGTGACATACGCCTCTCACAGGGTGCCATTCAACTTTCCGACGCTGACCTGTCTCATGAGGTTGTAAAGTCATCCTCCACTCCCACGTCTGGGCACAACATGCCATCGGCCTCTACTGCCCCCTTACCCGTAGAGCCAGACGCCGCTCCCGCGGCTTCTACACCCGCCTCCGCGGTGCCTACATTGCTGCTTCCTGCTGACCAGGACCCCTCTACCGATGGCTTCGCCTTTCCGCGAAAGGTCGCTAAACGTCCGGCTCCGCTATCACCCACTCCTCTGGCGACATCCAGCGAGTACCGGGCGCTGCGCCTGAACGACGCCTGTGGGGAGCCGTGTGGGGAATCTAGATTTCAGGACCGCTATACGTCTCTCCACTGCATTCCTGGCCCGCACATGGAGTGCAGTATATCTTGCTTCAGGAGTACCTTCACCTGTATTCAGTATAGGTTTATGAAGCCGTTGTTGATGAGGGAATCCTGAATCACCTGAATTAGCAATTTACATAACTCAAAATGAATTCATGCGCTGGTATGCATCAAGTCAACAACATTAGCACAATATATTTACGCCAGACCTAAGGAGCTTAACTTACGACATAATTATCCCATTCATTACATTCTCATTTAAGTTCTTGTTTTGACATTCATAAAAACCTAATAGCCAGCATTGTTCACCACTTTCCCACACCTTCATCATAACCCTCCTGACCTCTGATTGGTTCCAAATAAATGAATCGTGAGTGCTCCCAGGGAATATGGAGACACAGTTCAAAATATTCAGGCTATTTTCACATATTTGAGAAGTTCAAATAACATAAATATGGAATACCATATAGGTATCTTACAATTTGCGAGTTCAAAAATATAAGAGCTAACAATTTGTACATTAATCCATAGATAATAATTCCTGTTCACATATAGGAATTGATTTTCAATAGGTGCTCATATGGCTATATGAGTTCCATCAATAAATCCCAGTACCACAGAAATTTTTGATGCTTGGTAATTCCTGTATTCAAAAAGAAATCCAAGATTTTAACTATAATAACTAACACTGTATTTTGGAAGAAATGATGTTAATGTTCAAAACTTTTTTTACAGGTACCTCAGAAGGCAGTAGGCAATCGTTTTCAATTGTTAATTGCACTTAACATTGATTCCACATTATTGTTTTATTTATGTTGGTTTCTTTGAAAATTAATGACACTATTATATATTCAGTGTGTAATAAGTTTTGTGTATGTGAAAGGTTCACAATAAATTACTTTATGATATAAATGTATACTCTTAAATCTATTAAAACCTTTCTTTTTGAATGAAATTAATTATTTTTAATGCAGACATTCTTTTGGAAAGTGTGGTATGTGGCAAAATGCAATTAAATTTTACAGAGAAATAAGCCTTAAATATATGAAATGTGGTATGTACATCAACCAACTTATTAAAATCTAGGATATCTTCAACATTTAAGTATTTTTGCTTTGGAAATTGAATGTAGTTCTATGGTTTCACGTGAAACTACACACGGAGGATCAGTTGCTGTGATGGAAATTAATCTAGTTTCTCATGGCAGATGGCTGTGCTTGAATTAATTCATACGTTTATACTATAGTGTGCACATAAGGCATTATTTTGGACTTGAACACTTTTATTTTAAATGCTCGCACTTCAATATTTGCTGTCTACTTTCCTGAGGTGACAGAGGAAAAGCTATCCACTTTGCCAGGACCTCTGGGGTGTTCAGGGCCTGTCACCTCTTGAATGGCACGAATGACAGAAGACTGGCTTAGCCCAAAGTTGCTGTCGCTTCCAGTTGATTTCTGGAAACTACCCTGGCCATAGAAGTGCAGACCACACAGGACCAAAAAAATCCTATGTACTCATAGCTATGTAACTACTTTGACACTATTAATAACAGTTTTACCCCCGAGCGGAGGGAAGAGGATGATCTCTTCCTAAGGGGAGTAGCCCCCCCACGGACCCGAGCCCACCGAGGAGACAACCTCGTGAAAACAACCACAGTGCGATTGGGCAGTTCCGGACAGTATGTGAGTCTAATGTGCTGAGTACAGCCACGACATCTGGCCAACTGACTCACCCGCGTGTTTGCCGTGCGTGGAGACCCGTAAGGTGGGGAAACAGGATCCTGGTGGTTGAGCTTCCCGGTCTGGATGGGGGTCGGATCCTCTGAAAGCCGAGTTGCAACACACCACTTTGGCCTTGGACTCCACCGAAACGGGAGGTCAGGGAGTAGCCGCCTCTGATCAATCGGCTAGATGTTTCGTATTGGCGTTCAGCAGGCGAGTGCGGACGGCATGGGGGTCTGGAGGAAGGTCGTCGAAGGCGCGTGGGTTTGGAGGACCCACGTAGCAAAAACCAACCCAGAAGCAGAAAACCATGCAAGAAGTGCTATATTCCAAGGGTAGCCCTGGCGACCACACCGGTTACGGTGTTACGGTGTGGCGTCCCAAATGTGTGGCTTCGTGGTGGGTGGGGAGCCCGGGGTATGAATTGGATAGTATACATGGTGAACGATACACTCCCTCCAAATAAAAGATCCCGCTCCGATGTGAGCGGGGGAGATATAAGGTTAGTCCCCGATGAGGGTGTGCGTGGTTTCAAATACGTGACTGTGAAAAGTGTAAAAGAAGGCGAAAGCCTAACTAAGGTTTCACCTTTCCTAATTCAAAAAGTGATTAGACAAATAGTACCCGATGGAGTAGAACCTTTCAAGAAATTACGAGATGGCACAATTATGATCCAAACAAAAACATAAAATCAAAGTGCAAAATTATTACGAATGAAGAATGCCGGAAATATTCAAGTCGAGGTTTTCCCGCATAAGACACTTAACACCAGCAAAGGCATAATCTCGGACTATGACCTATTGTACCTGGATCTCGAAGAATTAATCCGTGAAATGGCTCCTCAAGGCGTTACAGCTGCCCGTCGACTAACAACCAAAAGGAATGGAGAGAGAATTGATACCACGTCGGTGGTACTCACCTTTGCTCTTCCTACTCTCCCAACGAAGGTTATGGTTGGCTACCTTTCATGCCCTGTCCGGCCGTTCATACTAAGTCCTATGCGCTGTTTTGTATGCCAAAGATCCGGCCACATAGCCACAAAATGTAGAGGGGAGGCCACCTGCCCCAAATGCGCTCAGAAGCAGCATAGCGATAGTCCTTGTTCTTCCCCAGTTACTTGTGTCAACTGTGAGGGGCCGCATCCAGTCTACTCTCGAGACTGCAAGATAGTCCAACAGGAAAGGAAAATAATGGAAATTAAAACAATAGACAAAATAGCTTATGGAGAAGCCCGGTAAAAATATATATCCCTTATGTGCCCTACGTTCTCTCGCTCCTTTGCTGCCAATACCTCCCATGCAGTAGAAACGTCGACTATATCTACTCAAACCGAAGACCCTCTTCCACAGCAATCTCCTATTAAGCCAGCAGAATCTGTAACACCCAAAGCAACAACATCAAATAACCAGGTACAAGGCACAAATGGTAAAAATAGTAAAACATTCCAAACCCTGCGACTCTGAGTCAATGGAAATTGACATTAAATATGATTGTGCTGCTTCAAGCCGTACTTCGTCACCGAAGAAGAACGGATCCGCAGTAAAACTGGCGGAAGCGAAGGATACGAGGACGCAGTCACCTAATCACCAGAGTCGCTCCAATTCAGAGGAGGAGATTGTATCCGAGAGTGAAGTGGAAAAATTCCGCACACTTCGTAAGAAAGGGGTAAAGCCTAGGATCAAGCGATCTTAGGGACACCCTTAGCTCGAATCAATCTTCTCTAGTCTTCTTTATATTTTTCTATTTATTATGTTTTTAACCATACAATGGAACTGCAATGGTTTGTATCGTCACTTAGAAGAAGTGAAACTTCTTACCCATGATTTTAACCCATCGTGCACCTTTTTACAAGAAACACATCTAAAGGCCACCGACAAATTTATTCTTAAAGGTTTTAATGTATTCAGAATGGACGACACAATAGGCAACAGGGCACGAGGGGGAGTTGCAACGTTCATTAGGGAGACCCTTTACACCTTCCTAGTGAACTTGCGGACGCCATTCCAGGCTGTTGCAGTCACAATATCCACTCCAGAAGTAATTACGTTTTGCAACCTGTATCTTCCAGAGTGGGCTCCAGTTACCAGACGAAACCTGGAAGACTTGATTAATCAGCTTCCGAGGCCGTTTGTGTTACTGGGAGATTTTAATGCACATAACACCTTATGGGGTGACCAAATGCGTGATTTTAACGGTCGAGGGCGTCTTTTAGAAGTTTTTATCGATGATTTTAACCTGATTTTACTAAACGACAAAAAACCCGTTTTAAAGTTTTTAGTGGCGAGTACTCTTCCATACACCTATGGATTACCACTGAAGCCATAGCTGCTATTTTTACAATGGAAACCCATGACGATCTCTGCGGAAGTGATCACTTCCCCCTTATTATTAAAAAAGCTGGGAATATTTGTAATTCCATTTTACAAAAAAACGTGGCTTACTAGGAAAGCCAATTGGGCTGATTTTAGAAGTAGTTTTAAATATAATTTTGACTGCAGCCTGTCAGCGCTGAAAAATATCGAGATGCTTACGAACGCAATATGCGAAGCCGCGGAACTCAGCATCCCTAAAGCATCTGGCATTCCCCGCCGTCCTCCAGTCCCGTGGTGGAGTGAGGAGTGTACAGAAGCTATTCGCAAGCGGAAAAAGGCCCTGTGTATTTTTAACAGATATCCAACCTCAACTAACTTAGCTGCTTTTAGATGACTTAGGGCCAAGGCTCGAAAAGTTGTTAGGGAAGCCAAAAAGACTTCCTGGAGAAAGTACGTCTCCAGCATAAACTCTCAAACTCGTATTGCAATGGTCTGTACCAAAGTACAAGCAATAATGGGTCAGCATAGAATCTCCTCAGTCTCAGGGTTAAAAATTAATGGACAAATTCTTTCGGCATCAACAGATATTGCGGAGGCTTTTGGCGAGCTTTATGAATCAATTAGTAGCACTGACCGATATCACCCGTCATTCAAGGTCGTTAAAAATCGCTACGAGAGGGTCAATCTCAATTTCAATGAACCGATATCCACTGCTCCTTACAACTCTCCCTTCACCATGCGGGAGCTTATATCGGCCATTGGCGATTCCAAGGACACGTCTCATGGAGGAGACTTGATTCATAATGCTTTTCTGAAGAACCTACCTATGTCCTCCTTGCCGGAAGTGCTCGCCACCTTTAACCAAGTGTGGATAGAACACGCTTTCCCGGAGAGAATCAATTGTTGTCCCTATTCCTAAGACGGGCAAGGATAGATCCAATCCTTCTACCTTTCGTCCGATTTCTCTAACAAGTTGTCTATGCAAATTAATGGAAAGAATGATCAATAGGCGGCTTGTTTGGTGTTTAGAGAGTCAAAATTTAATATCCAACATCCAGTGTGGCTTTCGACGGGGCAGGTCCACTATCAATCACCTGGTGAGGATTGAAAACTTTATTCAAGAGGCTTTCCTTCTTAAGCAACATGTCATAGCAGTACTCTTTGACATTGAAAAAGCGTACGATACCACTTGGAGACACGCAGTTCTACAGTCTCTGTACACATGGGGTTTTAGAGGTAACTTACCTGTATTTATTAAAAATTTTCTTAATTGGCGTACGTTTAGAGTCCGAATAGGAAATTCTCTTTCTAAATATCATATCTTGCAGAACAGAGTCCCACAAGGCTCCGTTTTAAGTGTTACCTTGTTTGCTATTGCTATAAATAGGATCGTCAACTGCATAAAAGCGCTGCACAATGGCCTCTTTTCGTAGACGACCTAGCTATATTTTGTAGATCTTAAAAACTTTCTGTCGCCGAGAGGCAAGTCCAAATGTCTTTAAACCGCCTCCATAGATGGCGTCGTGAGAATGGAATGAGGTTCAGTGAAGATAAAACGTAGTGTATGCATTTTCATAGAATAAGATGCATTTTCATAGGATAAGGGGCATTTTTCAACAGCCAAATTTAAGGCTAGGCGACCACGCTTTGTCATTTGTAGAATCTACCTGCTTCCTAGGATTACATCTGGACAGAAAGCTTAACTGGCGAGAACACATAGGACGAACAAAAATAGCGTGTTATAAGATCCTAAACATGTTTAAGTTTTTAAGCAAATCATCCTGGGGTGCCGACCGGAAAACACTACTCCTCCTCTACAGAGCACTAGTGAGGCCCAAACTGGACTACGGATGCTTCATTTCCTTCTCTGCAAGTAAGAGCTATCTAAAGCTTCTCTCCTCTGTTCATAACATGGGTTTTGAGACTGTCAACTGGGGCATTCAGAACCAGCCCAATTCCCAGCATCTACTGTGATTCCGGGGAACCCCCCCTGGAAGCGCGCATGAAGATTTTAGCTTGTAACTACATAAGTAAGATTTTATCTATCCGACGCCACCCATGCTATGAAATTATTTTTAACCCTAAGTTTTTAGATATTTTTAACCGACGACCAAGAGCGACTCAGCCACTTGGCATACGTTTTAAAATTTTAATTGATGACTTAGATTTCGATCTACCTACGATATACCCGGCAGACCATTTTAATCGACCTCCATGGGAGGCCCCTCAGATCTTCTGTGATTCAAACTATAGTGGTTCGAAAAATATTGAAGGACCCCTAGTGTTGAAACATGCAGCACTAGAGGCGTTACACAATTTCAAGGAATCCGCCAAAATATATACTGATGGCTCTAGAACAGCCTCCGCATGTGGGTGTGCCTGTGTATCATCAGAGGCAGGGTCAGCGACCTATAAGTTGCACCCCATGTGTAGCGTTTACACAGCGGAGTTATTTGCTATAAAATCCGCTCTTGCTGCGATCAAGGGTAGGAACAAATCATTTTTAATCTGTTCCGATTCTGACAGTGCGCTTCAGGCTATTCGTACTAGTTCCCCAGCACATCCGATTGTTAAAGAAATATCTTTCTTAATAATGTCACTTACTGTTAAGGGTGTAGATATAAATTTCTATGGGTCCCAGGTCACGTAGGGGTTCCTGGGAACGAAGCATCCGACGCATCTGCAAAAGCGGCCCTTAATAAAGACATGATTGATGTAGAAATAGTCTCTGTAGACGACCTGAAACTATATTTACGAGCAGCTATCATCAAAAATTGGGATCTGTCGTGGCGTAACATAGCTTCCAATAAACTACGTCGAGTTAAAAGTGACGTGAGAGTTTGGAAGTCTTCAATGCGGGATAGCAGACGAGAGGAAGTTGTATTAACGAGGCTGAGAATTGGCCATACGGCCCTAACTCACTCATATCTTTTCTCTTCTGAGAAGGAGCCACCAACCTGCACCGACTGCAACCTCAGACTCACTGTAGCTCATCTTTTAACCACCTGTATTGCATATCAAGCGCTCCGTGACAAATTTAGGATCCCCGCGGATCTCAGAATACATGTATATTGGGCGATAACTCCGTAAACATAGACAACCTTTTTATGTTCCTCCGAGAGACCAATCTATTTTTCTAAAATCTGAATAGCTTTTATCAGCACATTGTTAATATTTGCATAAAAATTCCGAAAGCGTGAAAAATATGTTATATAGTAATAATGGCATATGAAGGTGCGACATGACCATGGCCGTCGATGCACCTCTAAATCAACTCTACTACCACTACAACAGTTTCACATACCTTCAACTCAACTGGAATTGCTCTTCTTCTCTGAGCCTGAGGTAAATAAGGCCTTACTTCTTCAATGAGCTGCCGAACCATATCAGCAGGGTCTATACAGCCCCTGAAATATTTCTGGGGTTGCTAGGAATGGATCCGTGACCACTCTTAAGTTCCTGCATCCTAATCCTTCGAATCCTCTTTATTTCCCCTCTCCTCCTCTTCCTCAAAATTCGTAACAACTCTAAATCTTCCATATTTAATGAAAATTTATAGTCATCATCATTCAATTGATGTGTGTTTTACAAAGGATCGCTATAAACTAAATATCCTGTTCATCTCTAAACTTCTTCCAACACCTTGACCATAAAAAAAACTACTTCTATCAGAAGAGCATGTATTCATCTACATACACACTGAGTACCATTCGGTAAAAGGGCACGCCTTAGTATCATCCATTGTAAAAAAACATTGGTGGGAAACGTTTCACCTTGGTGTCGCACATTACAAGTTCATGCACCATTAATTACCATACATATACACAACTATAAAAATACAACATCGTTCACAAAACAACCAATGCTACCACAAATTAAGATCAAGCATTCATTCATAGTCACAATAAAGATTAAATGATGGTTGAGGTCAATTTGTGGTGTAACACCATAACCGTGTTCCTCCTTTATCTTTACCGAAGAAATGTATAAATATTCATTAACATATGCAAATAAATGCTTATAGATGCATGTATATGTATTACCATATGGAGTTATAGGAAATGCTATTTCAGTAAGGAATACAAATGGTTACATATTTCGTATAAAATGTAATTCTATACTTGTCCGTGGAACACGTGTTTTTTAGCACCTACTGCAACAAATGATTGGCTAGAAACATTTTAAGGTAATGAACTTATTCAATAGCTCAAAATCAATCAACACCAAAGTTAAAGGCTCGTAAAACTAACAAAAATATACTGTGCGCGATAGTTGATATCTTTTGGCAGAAATAATCGAAATAATGGCAGTGTCATTTACAGTACACACAATCAACTACTAATTAATTTAATCAAAGATCAGTGTGTACATCCTCAATGAAAACATCGAGCTTATAAGCCGTATTGAATTCAAAGTTGCCGAGAGGAATGCACATATCAAGGAGATGATATAGTAGATTCTCCGTTGTGAACTTAAAGAAAATAACAGTTCAATCCATAGGTGCAACAAGTATATTCCTAAGTTTCTATTCTCAATTTTACTTACGTATGTGCTAAATGTACTAATGTACGTGTGCGAACACTTGCGTATTTAACACAATATAAATGTAACAAAATAGCACTGCAGGCGTAATTAAATCTGCCGTAATGCTTACGTGCCGCAAATAATGATACCTCTGTTGCCACAACAAACACAATAGATTTATTGTTTTTCCTAAATTCGTGAATATATTACGCGAAGTAGAACCGTCTGCTGCTGTTTCCGAATGAACTGCTGGGAATGCTGTTTCCGGGACCCATGCCTTCATCGGAAACACCATATTCCGAGGTGCTAAATCCGTGAAACCGTTATAGAATTGCTTAATTGGCGACCCTTCCTACTGTCCGTTGCAAAATTCCGTCACCCGAGTTTGAAGACTAATATCTAGAGAACGGCTCCATGGATTTTAAAATAAAATACATCATATTAAAGCGTGTTTATTTTTGCGTTTTGTGATGGTGTACACATTTTTTCACCAATTATATTAATTTCAGCATGTGCTTAGAAACGGAATTTTAGCGCATTTTTCCGGGTAACGGACGGTTGCATCGCATTTACGGCTTCGTAGTAACAACACGGATCGAGCTATTAAAATTTCCTTTTCACAGATTGTAGCAAAGATCCTTCTTAGTACTCACTATAAGTTTCATATTATTTAGTCCATTAGTATTTTAGTTGTTGTTGAAAAAGTAAGACTACGTTATTTTCCGTTCCGCGCATCCCTGAAGATCGCCGTTTGGACCCTCTTCTTGCTCTCGAACTCATCGCCACTAATCCACTAATAAAACCTTAAAGGAATTCGTTGGTTAATCAGTATTGATTAACATTTATTTTGGAAAAGGAGCGCGCTGAGCAGCCAGGAATATGGCCCGGAAGAGAAAGTGAGAGGCGCGCGGTGTTGCCCAGTCAGAGGTTTGTCCGTAAGGCGCGCGAGGAATGGTGCACTGCAAGAGGGGGATAACTACATCACATGTATACATGTAACTATAGTAACAAACTGTATTAGACGAATAAAATTGCTGTACTCACCAAAATAAAACCAAAGGCATTTTTTCACCATTTCCCATCAATTTTAAATCCTTTTTCTCCGAAGTTGGCGAATTTTTCTTAAGAACTCGTGCCGCATTCCGGCAATACTCACGGATTCCATGAACACGGGCTTTCGGCTTAGTTTCCTGAATCGGAAGCCCATGCTTAAAATCATCCTCCTTAAAGTCGCAAAAGACATTTCTGGGAAGTCGTCCAGGGGCTCTTGCAACTTCAAATGCACCTTGTCCACAGTTGGAAATAGTTTCTCAGGAAAAAATCGTATACAGTCCTTCGAATTACTAATGGTGAAGTGATCAACCTGTCTTCTTGCGGCCTCTTCGATGAAGTTGCCGCCTCTTCGGCGTGTCGGTGTGCTTTCCGTTGCATCGTCGGGGATATTTTCCCGATTTCTTGATGCTATTTTCACCACAGCGTCAAGGGTTATGCCAAGGCACTCAGAGACATAGCGATATTTGGGATATAGTTTGTCATCAGATTTCTCGGCTTCTCGACGAAAGAAACAAATGGCGCTTAAAATCATCCTCAACTCCATCACCGAAAATTTGGCTTGAGGAGGCATCGGTTGGTTTCCACAGTTCTAAAATGACACTGATGACCATTCTTGAAAATGACCCTTTCTGCAACTATTTATCAAGTTCTAATGACTCATACAAAATAACAGGGCAACTGGTTTTCCCTTGCTGGAAAATGGGCAGTGGGCAAATTCCCCAGTGGGCGAATCCTAGCGCGCCTTACGGACAAACCTCTGACTGGGCAACACCGCGCGCCTCTCACTTTCTCTTCCGGGCCATATTCCTGGCTGCTCAGCGCGCTCCTTTTCCAAAATAAATGTTAATCAATACTGATTAACCAACGAATTCCTTTAAGGTTTTATTAGTGGATTAGTGGCGATGAGTTCGAGAGCAAGAAGAGGGTCCAAACAGCGATCTTCAGGGATGCGCGGAACGGAAAATAACGTAGTCTTACTTTTTCAACAACAACTAAAATACTAATGGACTAAATAATATGAAACTTATAGTGAGTACTAAGAAGGATCTTTGCTACAATCTGTGAAAAGGAAATTTTAATAGCTCGATCCGTGTTGTTACTACGAAGCCGTAAATGCGATGCAACCGTCCGTTACCCGGAAAAATGCGCTAAAATTCCGTTTCTAAGCACATGCTGAAATTAATATAATTGGTGAAAAAATGTGTACACCATCACGAAACGCAAAAATAAACACGCTTTAATATGATGTATTTTATTTTAAAATCCATGGAGCCGTTCTCTAGATATTAGTCTTCAAATTCGGGTGACGGAATTTTGCAACGGACAGTAGATTATGACGTCCTTCCGGGAACCAACCTCAGAATTCCGAGGTTGTTGCCTTACAGAATAGGGCCCCAGGCCTAGCAGGGAATACAGGGTTGTCGCCTGGTGCCTCATTTTCTTTTGATATTCCACCTTCCGAATGACCTGGAATAATAAATTTTGCTTTCAATTTAGGATGACATCAAGAAATATTGAGCTTGTAGGCTTGGCATAAAATATTTATTCTGATATATATATTTCATGATTCGCGGACATTCTCGCGAATAAAAATTGTTCCGCGACAACTCATTACTACAACAAAACTTGAATTGAGTCGACAATTACCTATCGCTGGTATTTCCGTTGTCGGCGAAAATATTCGCGCCGTTCTTGACTTCCCCATTTGCTTCTTAGCATCTACTCCAAGATCAGGGACACTGTCGCAGGCTGCTGGCAATCTCCTGACGGCATCCATTGACATACTTCCAGTACTCGAAGCAGTAGGGCCTTTTGGCCTTATCTTATGCCGCTTCTCCGTTTTTCCTGAAGATTTTTCCCGACGGTACGTCATTGCTTCCGGGAAGGTTCCCTCGCCGGAACTTATATTTGATGCCAGTAAGGCAGTCTGCTTCTCCTGCATTTCCAACAAGCTATCTAAAATCGGAAGGAGTGGTAACTACTTAAAGACTATCATCTTTTACTAGTGAAAAACCGATTAATTAGACGACCAGAACTCCATTTGATAAAGCAACAGCACTGCCTCAATAAGGACGCCTACTCAGACGAATAGCACGGTTCCTTTATCACCCAAAATAACAGCCTGAGATAAATACATACCTACAGCCATGTGGAAGAAAACCTCTTCCCTCCTTCCTTCCCACAGAATAATGCCACGGGAGTTGGCCGATGGTATCCCCATTTCGGACGGTAAATGGCTGGCTATGTCGCCAATTATCGTCACGGCTCTCGGCTGGTCATTTATAAATTCGACCAGAGAACAAACTCTCCTTCAGCGAGCCGGACGACATGAATCCACCATTTTAATAAGTGTGAAAACCACAGTGAAAACCAAAACCACACGGGTCACGAGGAGTACTGCGAGAGTCTAACGAAATATCCGGAAGTGAGGAACGATGCCGGAGGCGGAAATACAAGTCAAAGACATCTAAATATTCTAATACATCATAAAAATTAAGACCATACTGCTCTCATAATTTTATAAATTAATTAAAACCAAATATTAATTTTGCAGTAAAATCATTTAATTAACTTTAGATTGAGTATGAGAATGAGTTACACTGACCATTTTTGTTTCTGACGCAACGACAAAAGAAGTACGGAATACAACATATTCAAATTAAGGTTGAAGAGTTGCAAATCGTTGGAAAATCTTACAGTCATTGCTGTGATGGATAGAAAACGAAAGGAAATGGATATTTCGCGATGGACTAATTATAGGCTATTGAAGAAAGTTAGAGAGGCCCCACTAGAAGTCCTCCATTACAGAAGCGCCAGTTCCGAAACCAGCATGTCATTTACGGATCAGCACCATGGAGTCGAAAATGGTAGGTAAATTAAAATGGTTAAATAGAA
The DNA here is from genome assembly GCA_933228895.1 of Platycnemis pennipes. Lineage (NCBI taxonomy): Eukaryota > Metazoa > Arthropoda > Insecta > Odonata > Platycnemididae > Platycnemis > Platycnemis pennipes. Next base: position 38,190,739 of record OW121850.1, on the reverse strand, counting down.
GTTATTACTCATTACCTGCATCACACCTGTGTCACTGCGTGCAAATGTTTAATTTATTCTCTCTCATATATGTAATAAACATAATAACTTTATTGTTTTATGCATTTGTATACAATATTTTCCTGCCAAAATTGTTTAACTTAAGATGACAAAATTTTTCCGTCGAACCAGAGGGAGCCCTGCTGAATCCAGAACCGGGATTGGAGGAGGAATTTGAGGAAGAAGGCAGAGAGTTATTACGAGATGATGAAGAGACTGAAGAAGAAGGTGGGGGATCGGAAGAAGACAATGCAATCGAAGAGGAGAATGACGGAGGTGATGAAGATGAGAATCCTCTCGAAGGAATGGATAAGCCTGTGTATGATGGGTGTGACCTATCAATTGGGGAAAGTATGGTTACGCTGATGAAGTTCATCCTACAATTCAATCTTTCCTGGGCTTGTGTTAAGGTGCTCATTATTTTGATTCAGCTACATTTTCCAAAAAAACAACAGCTTTGTGAAGTCCGTTTACTTGCAAATATTTTTTCTGCTGGTGGACCTAATTTTAAGAGGCATAGACATTGCGGAAGTTGTCATGCTGAAGTAACTGAGGTTGGTAGTTGTTCAAATGAAGCGTGTGGAAAGGGGCCTTGTCATACTTTCTTGACGTTCGACTTAGAAAATGAATTGCATATGCTTTTCCAAAGGGAATCCTTCATGGAGACTTTAGCAAATCGGCTTCAGAGTAAAAAAGTAAACAGACAAACTTTGAAGATATAAATGATGGTAGTGTGTACCGTAATCACTGGAATTTCCTTAAAAGCCCATACAACCTTTCATTCATGTATTATTCTGATGAAAAAAATTTGTTTAAATCTTCCAGATCTTCAGCATGACCCTTATTTTTTGTAATGAATGAACTTCCATTTAAACTGCGATTTCAACCACACAACATTTTATTTGGTGGGTTATAGTATGGCAATATGTAACCACACTTCAATAAATTTTTACTTCCTCTGTATGGTATCTTTGAAAGGCTTAGGGAAGAAATAAATAATTTTTATGCCGTCTCTGGGTAATGTTGGTAATGTCCTTTGTAAAGTAAGATGCATTTTGTTAAATGGAATTGGGGACATGCCTGCTAAGGCTTTGATGCTCAATATAAACCAATTTAATGGAGCATATGGCTGCCCTAAATGCCTTGCACGGGGAAAATCCCACATTATTGGTCCTAATAAAAGAGTTTGGGTTTATCCATTTGATAATCAAATGTTACTACGGTTCACTAAGCAATGTAACAAACATGCTGAGCAAGCAATGCAGGAAAAAAAGACTGTGTATGGTGTAAAAGGAGTTCACGGCTCGTATCAGGTGATCCATTCATTTGGGGTTGATATTATGCACTCTTTATTCAGCGGATTTGGGAGAAAGAAATTGATTTCTCTGTGGTTTGACTGTTGCTACCGAAATAAGCCATTTTCACTTTATGACTCAATAGGAAGGGTAGATGACCGTTTGGCCAAAATTAAAGTTCCAAATTTTGTCAACAGACCTCCACGGTCCATTAAGAATTTCTTATCTTTTTACAAGGACTCTGTTCAAGAACTGGTTTTATTTTTCCATTCCAGTTTTGTGTGACATTTTAATATTACAAGCCATTTTTTGGCCTGGTGTGGGCATGCTCATGGGCATGGGTGGTTGAATAAAAATTCAGTAAGTGAAAATGATGCAAATAATGCTAGAAAACTAATTAATGACTTTGTAGTACATTTCCAGAGGGATTATGGAATTAGGCATACGTCTTCCAACATTCACTCGTTGCTTCACCTAGCCAATTGTGTGAAGCAATTGGAACCCCTTTGGGTTACATCTTGCTTCCCTTTTGAGGACCTGAATGGAAGGATGGTTCGAATTGTCAATGGACCAAGACACCCGGAATTACAAATAAGTGATTTGCCATAATTAAAAAATTGAACACATTTGAATGTAAATTAAACAATAAAATGATCTTTAAATATTTTTTAATGCAGTTAAAAACTGCCCATGTCTCTCTCAATGAGAAAATAGTCGACAACATATACAGTGTGGGGAAGTATGAGAACGTGGCAAGGATAACACCAAATGCTGGTGGAAGCCTTTGTTGGCCATAACTTGGCAACTTCTGAACTCTTTTATATTTAAACGGTTGTTCAAAGATAGCTTTGTGTATGTTAGTCGCGGGTACTCCCGCATTTGTAATAATATATCATATTGCGTGATTAATGATGGAGGAAAAGTTGGTGTCATTGAATATTTTGTTAAGAGAAAGTTATGCAAATGTATCGATGTGATATGCTTGTGCAATTTGTTTGCATATACCGTTCTGAGAGTTTGCTATGCTGTGGGCAATAATAAGATTTATGGTGGGGATTTTGTAAAAGAAGTAGAAGTGAGCGAAGAAGTGTCACTAATTGATGTTCAGAGTATCGAATCTATGTGTTTTATGTCAATTGTAGAAGGACATTTTTATTGCTCTAAAGTTGTGAATACAATGGAATTTGAATAAATCAATTTTTAAGATATTAGAGGCTTTCTTTAAAGATTGAAAAATAACCTCAATATATTTTAATTAAACTATACTGGTGATACCGAATAGAATTAGAATGAATGTGTCATGTCAAAAGTGCTCTGAAGAGAAAATTCGTGTTTGCTTATTTATGCTTATCACATAAAGTTATGGCTTCCTTCTTATTCAGATTTCCTTGACTATTGATTAATGGATGCAATTCTATTATAAAAAATTGCCTATGGTTTATTTATATAGGTGTACATTATATATCTAAAATATATTCTACTAGAAATAGATATGGGTTGGCAGTGTAGTCATTAATTCTCTGCAATAATTCTAAGTCCATGGGAAAGGAAACGGAAAGCGATCGGACGACAACAATTTATTCTCTGCAATAATTCTAAGACCATGGGAAAGGAAACGGAAAGCAATCGGACGGCAACATAGTCACAATTATTGTCTACAATAATTCCAAGTCCATGGGAAAGGGAACGGAAAGCAATCGGACGGCAACATAGTCACAATTATTGTCTGCAATAATTCCAAGTCCATGGGAAAGGAAACGGGAAGCAATCGGACGGCAACATAGTCACAATTATTCTCTGAAATAATTCTAAGTCCATGGGGAAGGAATAGAATGGCAACTAGCCACAATGCAAGCCAACCGGAAAATATCGGAAGCCAATTGGAGAGCAAAGTTGCTTTCCGTTTGCCTGCGGATGGCTGGTCAAATAGTAATGTTAGTAGCACTATCTAGTGTCTTTTTACGCTTAAAATGAGACCAATCGGCTTTCCGGACAATCCAGTTTCCCGGCGGAATAAAAACAGGATTAAAACGTCCTACCTTCTTTATAAGAAGGGGAAAGTGTTCGCTACCACTTAAGTCCTCGAGTACCAACAAGTTAATTTTGTTCATTAAACTGCTAGTTGCAATGCAGAGATCAATACATGACCGTTAAACTGACTGAAACTGACCGTTAAAACAGTTGAAACGGGTTTTCTCTCCGTTGTTCAACAAACAAACACAAGAGGGGTTAAAATCACGTAGTAAAACGGTTAGCTCCTTTCTATAGCGATAAAATCCGTTACAGTTCCACTGTAATATAAAAGCATTTAAATTTTATAAAGATAATAAATAGAACAAATAAATATATAAATAAATTTAAAAGGCAAGAGCCAGACACTGAACACTAAGGGGTCAGCGTCTTAGGCGATTCTACTTGCCTTTTTGCCTTACTACGCGCACTTCCGTCACTGAGAGACTTTCTTCTTCCTCCATGACTTCCAGCTCAGTTTGTTTGAACCAGAAGGGCCAGGGGATTGCGTTTCCTCACGTGTTTTGCGTGTATCCCGGGTTTCATTTTTTGGTGGGATTTTCTTTGGGGAACCCATACAGGTGGTTTTTGTCTTTTGCGCCTGTTTGGGAGCCTTAGCCAGGTTGGCAGTTTCTTTCTGCGTGTCTTTCGGATTGACAGCATCGGTCTGCGTACCTATGGTGAACTTTGATAAAGGTGGGGTTACAACAGCGGCAAAGGACCTGGAAAAAGTGGGGGCGATCATGGCCCTTCCTGGCCTCGAAATAAGTTAACTTCTCCAGCGTTTTAATTTCCGTTTACTTTCCGTTCTTCGAGGAGTTAGGGACATGTACGGGAGTACACTGGGTGGTCGCCCTAGCAGTTCACTCAGTGTAGCTGTTTGGAGCACTACGCACCCTCATGCTCCTCCAGGCCACAGCGCGGGCAGATGGCCTTGCCCTCACATCTTGTGGCCGAAGCGCTGGCACTGGAAGCAGCGCATGGGCGCCGGTATGAGTGGTCGCACCAGAACCGATTCATACCCGACGAACACCTTGTCGGGGAGCCTGTCGAGCGAGGAGGTTAGTACCACTGAGGTAGTGTTCTGCACTGTACCATTCCGCTTTGTGGTTAGTCGGCGAGCATCAGTCACTCCTTGAGAGGCCATTTCCCTTATCATCTCGTCGACATTGTAACGGTATAAATTAAAATGCGTTTGGCACCCCCGTAGCCGCGTGAAGTGCACACATTTGGTTTTTTCATTTGAGAATCGAAAGCCGTTGCTTTTGGCCCAGTAAGTCAATTTTTTTAAGGTCAGCTGGATTTGTCTAGAGACATTAACTAATTTAGATGACCTGCAGAATATCGCCAGGTCATCAACAAATAGTGAGCTTATCACAGGCCATTGTGTGCATTTTACGACGTCTTTGATAGCGATTGCAAACAGCGTTACACTCAGAACGGAGCCCTGGGGAACTCCGTTATCTTGTTTGTAGGGGCCAGGAAGATGCTCGCCTACTCTCACTTTGAAAACTCGATCAGTCAAAAAGTTTTTAATAAAAATGGGTAAATTACCCCTAAAACCCCATTCGTGCAATGTTTTTAAAATCTTCGTCCGCCACACCCGATCATAAGCTTTCTCCAAATCAAAAAAGACGCCCACCACATGTTGGCGAAGGATAAAGGCTTCCTGAATAAAATTATCTATTCGGACCAAGTGATCAGAGGTGGAGCGGCCCCGTCGAAATCCACATTGGATGTTGGAAAGTAGGTTTTTGCGCTCCAGCCACCAGATGAGACGCCGATTCACCATTCTTTCCATCACCATACAGAGGCAACTTATGAGAGATATAGGTCTGTAATTACTTGGGTCAGCTCTGTCTTTTCCTTGCTTATGGATAGGAACGATAACCGCCTCCCGCCAGGATGGTGGGAAGGTGCCCTCAGCCCATAGCTGATTAAGAGTCTGGAGCACATCCGTCAAGGCCATCTCCGGAAGATTCCGAAGAAAAGCGTTGTGGACCCTGTCCAGTTCTGGGGAAGTGTTCCGGGAGTCAGCTATGGCCGACCTTAGTTCCCATTTTGAAAACGGGATATTATACTCAGCCACTATCCGCGTTTCATTAAAGCATAGACGGCAGGAGTCTTGCCGTATTTTTATCCCAAGGAAAAAATCATTATAGCTGGCGTCGCTGCTGGTGTGCGCAAGTAATTTCCAATACACATCCGCAATTGCAGGTGGGGATGTTATTATATTGCTTCCTACTTTGAATAATGTGATGCCGAGATTTTAGTGGCTGCCCATTATACTTCTGACTTTGTTCCAGACTTGTGCTATAGGGGTCCTACTATTCACACTTGTCACCAATTCCCTCCAGGAAGTCCTTTTAGCTTCTTTCACCACCCTGCGAGCTTTCGCTCGAAGTCGCCGGAAAGAAGAGAGGTTGGTAGCGGTGGGGAATTTATTAAAAATACGCAAGGCTCTCTTGCGTGCTCGGATTGCCATGGCGCATTCATTGTTCCACCACGGAACTGCAGGCCTCTTGGTGACGCGCACCGATTGAGGAACGCTTAAAGTTGCCGCTTCGATAATGCTCCTTGTCAGTGCCTCGCTGTTAAAAATGCCGTCACGATTTTCATCATGAGTATATGTAAAATTTGTTTTAAAAAGAGGCCTGTCTCCTTTCTTGATAATCCAGGTACCTGACTGTTTTAAATCAGGATTAAATCCATCGTCTCTGTTGATAAAAAGTAGTAGTAGTAGTAGTGTTAGGTTTAAGGTGCGTCGACGGCCATGGTCATTCGCACCATACGCAACCTAAAATGTCCACAGGATCAAAATAACTAAACAGGCGTATATACGAATTGTTGTAAAAAATTATTAAAACCATAAGGGGGCTGGCCGAATCAAATTTTGTTTAAAAGGCCTATATCTTTGAAGAATAAAATCACCCGGCTCAGGCGAGCAGGGTCGTCTCCGAGAACGTTTTCTAGGTCTCCCCTGATATCTAACTTATTACGCACTGCCCGGTGCTTAACGCACTTAACACATAAATGCTGACAACCGGACTAGTCCTGAAGGCCCCAGTGGACAGCCGCAACCCCTCATTGTGAATCGTCGTCAGAGGTCACATGTACGACTCACGCCCCGAAGAATGGACAACTGAGCCGTAATCGAGTCTAGAGCGGATAAGTGATCGGTAGAGCGGAAGCATCGTTTTGCGGTCTCCTCCCCATGTCGAATGGCTTAAAAATTTTAAAATGTTTAATGTCCTGTGACATTTAATTCTTAACGCCTCTATGTGTTGCCACCAATTCAGTCTATAGTCGAGCGTCATTCCAAGAAACAGTACAGATTCCACGTAAGGGAGAATTCTGCTAGCTAGTTGCAGCACAGGTGGAAAAAAGATTCCCCTCCGGCGGTAGAAATGTACGCACTTCGTTTTCTGAAACGAGAACCTAAATCCGTTTCTTCGGGACCAGTCTTCTAGCCTGTTGACGGTGAGTTGCAATAATCTGCCGGCAGAGACTAGTTTGGAAGACCTGCAGTATATAGCAAGGTCATCCACGAACAGTGATCCCATACTGGGTGGTTTGATGCAGTTTGCCACCTCGTTTATTGCGACTGCAAATAGCGTGACGCTCAGTACGGAGCCCTGTGGCACTCCGTTTTCCTGAGTATATTGACTAGATAGATGACGGCCAATTTTAATCATAAACACCCGGTCTACTAAAAAGTTTCGAATAAAGGTGAGCATGTTACCCCTCAGACCTCATTCATGTAAAACTATTAAAATCTTTTTCCGCCAGACTCCATCGTATGCCCTCTCCAAGTCGAAGAAGACACCTACGACGTGTTGGCGGTGGAGAAAGGCCTCCTGGATGAAGTTGTCGACTCTTACTAGGTTGTCAATAGTCGAACGGCCCCGCCGAAATCCACACTGGATGTCGGAAAGAAGGTTTCGGCGCTCCAACCACCAGACGAGCCGCCGATTAACCATTCTTTCCATTACCTTGCACAGGCAGCTGGTGAGGGATATCGGTCTATAGCTGTTTGGATCGGTGGTCTCTTTACCCTGTTTCAGGATAGGAACTATGGCAGACTCCCGCCAGGGGGGTGGAAAGCTACCCTCAGACCAAAGTTGGTTGAGGGTGCGAAGGACCTCCGGCAATGCCTCCTCCGGAAGATTCCGCAGAAAGGCATTGTGGACCTGGTCCATTCCTGGAGCGGTGTCATGGGAATCAGCAATGGCTGAGCTTAGTTCCCACAGTGAGAAAGGTAGATTGTAGGTTCTGCCACCGTCCGTGACTCAAAAGTAAGCTGGACAGACTCGTAGCGCTCCTTATGGCACAACTGCTGTGGATGGCAACTCTCGTCACCACTCGCCTTGGCGTACAATTGACCAAAGGCCTCACAAATAGCAGGTGGAGATGTTATCACGTTGTTGCCGACCTTAAGGAGATGTACGCCACCAAGTCGCTGTTGACTCCCCGATATACTCCTCACCTTATTCCAAACCTGTGTAATCGGAGTTCGGCAGTTTAGAGCCGATACAAATTCCATCTAAGGGGCCTTTTTTGCCTCTCTTACTACCTGTCGAGCTTTAGCTCGTAGGCGGCGGAATGAGGATAGATTCGTTGCAGTAGGATATTTATTAAAAATTCTCAGCGCTTACTTCCGTCGTCGAATTGCCGCGGCGCATTCCTCATTCCACCATGGTACTGCTGGTCTCAGTGTGGTGCCCTTTGACCGAGGAACACAGCACCTTGCGCTTTCAACCAGGCAATTCGTCAATCTCTCAATGTTCAATTTACCAATGACTGTCAAAACAAAATTTACAACTGACTTCTGGTTTGTTTTCGGGGTTTTCTCCCCGCCCTTTTAGTCGCCTCTTACGACAAGCAGGGATACTGCGGGAGTATTCTCAATCCCCCTAACCTCAGGGGGTGTGTTGTTGATAAAAAGAGGAAAGTGATCGCTGCCGCAAAGATCGTTGTGCACAGACAACTGAATCGTATTCAGCAAAGAGCTCGACGCAATGCATAGGTAAATGCTTGAAAATTGACCGTTGAAAGAATTGAAACGGGTTTTCTCCCCACTATTTAATAAAAACAAATTAAAATCTAAAATAAAATTGGCTAAAATACGGCCCCTGCGGTCGCACTGTGCCCTGGAACTCCCCCATAGGTGTTGTGAGCATTAGTAGTAGTAGTAGTGTTATTTTTAAGGTGCGTCGACTACTAAGGTCATTTTGCACCTTTACTTATCCAGATTAAAAGCAAGAGTCACAAAAAAACATAGTAAGTATATAGGAATATATAGGAATACTTAGGAATTTGTGAGCATTAAAGACGCCAACTAAAATAAATGGCTGAGGTAGTTGACGGACAAGAGATTCTAAATGAGGGCGGGCAACCGGAGCACCCTCCTGGAGATAGACGTTGCATAGAGTCATCGGCTGTGGGAAATGCACGGTTACGGCCACCGCTTGAAACGGTGTGTTTAAATGCACTCGGGAGGTGTAAAGGGCCTCCCGAATTGTAACCACCACTCCACCCTGGGCTCGTTGGACGCTGGTGTCATCAAATCTAAAACAGTTAAAACCTTTTAGAACTCCCTTGTCTGTCACTTTAAACTGCGTCTCTTGGAGACAAATACCACACGGGTTAAAATTACGTATTAAAATATCTAACTCCTCTTTATGTCTATAAAAACCGTTGCAGTTCCACTGCAAAATAAAAGCCATTAAAATATAAATAAATAAATATATATGCTAAAAAATAAAAAGCCGAGCGATCTGTATTTAAATTAGCGGCGAATGCGATTCTTCTTTCCCTTTTCTTTTCTTGTGAGGGTGACTTCAGCCTCTGAGAGACTTCCGTCCTCCTCCATAGACTCCGGTTGGCAAGTTTTTGCCAAACCAGAGGGGCCGGGTGGAGGCATTTTTTCACGCCTGCCGAGCGTCGCCCCGGATATTTTTTTGGGCGGGCTTTTGTTAGAGCCCGTGGTGGTCTACTTTATGTACTTTTTCCGGCTTTGCTAGTGAGCTAACAGGAATCTTACTGCTACACTCAGTTTGAGTGGATATTGAGACTTTGGGTATTGACGGAGACTCTACTTTGGCGAAGGATTTCGAGAAAGTTGGAGCTAACAAGGTCCTATACTTTTTCCTTGCTTCAAAATATGACACTTTTTCTACCGTTTTTATGTCCATAATCTTTCGTTCTTCAACTACTCTTGGACACTTGCGAGCATACACGGGATGTGCACCCTCGCAGTTGACACAGTGTGGCTCGTTGGTGCACTCAGTGTCCTCATGTTTGTCCAGGCCGCAGCGCGGGCATGCCCTCACACCGCGTTGCGATGTGGCCGAAGGGCTGGCACTGAAAACAACGCATGGGAGATGGAATGAACGGTCTCACAGGTACCTCTTCATAACCTATGAGAACCTTGTCTGGGAACTTGTCATTCGCGAATTTCAGTACAACGGACGTGGTCTTTTTAACCACACCTTCACGTTTTGTGGTAAGACGGTGAACATCGGTCACCCCTTGGGATGCCATCTCCTTGATTTCGTCGTCTTCCACATACAGTAGGTCGAAGTGACTCACTACTCCCCGACTTGTGTTTAGACTGCGGTGCACATCCACACAGACCGGAATATCGTGGAGAAATTTCATTTTCAACAATTTCTCGGTTTGACTCTCGCTCTCGCCCACCCACCATGGAGCCACACATTCGGGACGCCACACCGCAAACCGGTGCGGTCGCCAGGGCTACCCGAGGGATATAGCACCCTAGAGGTGGTTGCCTGTTTCGGATTGGATCTTCGATGCACGGGCCCACCAAACCCATACATCTCCGACCGTCCTACGCAGACCCCACCCCCCTGGCACTCGACACCGTAAAGCTTAACGCCACGGAAGCCGATTGACCGGGAGTGGCTAGCTCCCGGCCGCCCATTTACAGCGAATCCGGGGCCAAAGAGGGGTATTGGCCCGTAGTCCATACCGGGCATCCGACACCCGGCTGGGAACCACGGACCTTACCCTCCAGGATCCCCTTCTCCTCCTTACGGGTCTCCGCACACGGCAAACATGCGGGTGGATCGCAGGCCGGGTGGTATGGCCGCACACAGACAGTTGACCCACTAGACTGTCCGGGCTCAACCCTTGTTGGCTCTGGGTTTGTTTTCGGGGTTGTCTCCCCGCCCTTTTAGTAGCCTCTTACGACAAGCAGGGATACTGCGGGAGTATTCTCAATCCCCCTACCCGCAAGGGGTAATGTAACTTGATGTATTGAAAACTAAAGTGTTTTTGTAAATAATAATGTTGTTCAATTTGTGTTTAGTTTCTAGGAGTTTTGAAAATCTGCCGAAAGTCATAGGTTTATCCCATATATGAATCGTTTTTTTTTCATTTTTCAGTCGATATATGCCACATTGTTATATAATTTAAGGAGTGCTATGTCAGCTATTGACTACAGCATAATAGTAGTGTGTCGAAACTGTCGTCTCCTGTGATATCGCTGTATCGGTGTATATTGATTGCCTATTGCACATAATAAAGTAACATACTTTTGATCCAGGGCTATTTCTATTTTGAATCTGATAATAGTAGTTAACCCGGTGACATAATGGTAGATTAAATTTATGATGTCTACCGGGGATGCATTGATGCTAGACCTTCAGGGACGTTTATAAACGTAATTCAGTATAGTGTCTGCTCGAGAATACTCGTACCTTTCCATAAGAATATTAAGAACAAGCTGGTGATCCGGGAAAATAGGCATATCTTGATTCACTTTCTTTTCACATTGGTATAAACTGATTCGCTACTGAAAATAAGGTATTTAACATGCTTCATATGCTCTCATATGGAAATAGTGGCTTCTTGACCAAGGTGGCAATTAAGGCAGGTCTCACTGTACATTTTTGGGAGGTTGTGATGGCTGTACACTATGGGATTCATGGATTAGTAGGAGAACGCGGCTGCAGCAGATATCATCCTACAAAGACACATAAGTAGATAGGATATTCCTGTACCTACATATCTAAAATTTTAGATTAAAATCGTAAGTAAGCAATATTTATAGTTCCAATTTAAATTAGTGGTAGGGCTTGTGTTTTGATATACTGCACTCAGTGTTACATAGAGCTTAATTAGAGTTCGGTAATTGGTGTATTGAGTGTAACAAATAATTATGGAACCCTTGGCACCTTTCATTATATCAGCATTGGATTTCTTTAACATCCATCTATGCCTATTCCAAAAATATCTACTTGCTCCTTGATTGGCTTCCTAATTTGCTTAAAAATAACCAGGGGGAAACTGATGTTTTAATCTGATTGACGATGAGAATGGGGCTCAGGCACTTGCTCTTATAAGGAGGAGAAGGAGAAGGGAGTCTATTGCATGACTCCTTCTGAGGATAAGAGAACTTAGAGATGAGTCTGACCCATTCTCCCTGATAAATGAGGTATTCATGGGTAAGTACCGTCTTCCAAAGGAGACTGTAAAAGAGCTCATAAGGATTATACGCCCTCAAATAGCTCCAAACCAAAGAAGTTCTGCAGTACCGTTGGAATTAAAGGCAAGTGAAAGCCACATAAATGAATCTTGTACTATTATTTATCGTTAAGGATTAAGATATAAAACCCTCAATCTAGGTTCTTTGTGCATTGAACTTATATCGCCAAGGGAGCTATCGAAAGGCAGCTGGTAGTGACTGCAACTTAGGTCTGAGCAAAACATCAGTAAGCCGCGCGATTGAAGAGTTGACAAGGGCACTAAACACACCAGATATACTTAATGAGTGGATACCATTCCCCATTACAGTCAATGAAAGAAGGACTCTAATAATTAAGTTAGTTGGCTTTCTACCAATATTGTAACGGCAGCGCTTCACCCTTTTTCTCCCGATTGGTGAGAAGCACTCACCCTCGTTTTGTCCCTCCCCCCTATTTTGAATTGTTGAGTGTTATTTTTGTTTTGTTTGATCAATGACGAGCCGATGTGTGTGCGCGCGCAGTGTTTGAACCCCGCGCGCTATTCCAAGTGTTAGGTCGTCAATAGCCCGCATGGCCGTAGTGTTGATTTTGGCATGCCCAGAAGCCATTGCCCTTCCCCTCTCCCAACGAGGAACGTGGGTGCCTGACGGACGTGCATTAAGACAGAAGCTTCCTGACACCGGCTGCGAACAAAACTACCAGTGCAGCTCCTGCGGACCTGAGGCTCTGGCCGTTGGAGCACTTCATCATTCACAGACGTTGCGCTTCAAGCTCTGGCCATCGAGCGATCTATTTCAACGGAGTCGCTGTATCTTGACAGTCCTTTCTTCATCACGGAATTCGTCTAGCGGCCCATGACTGATCCCCCCCGTCAAGTCATCTTGGAACAATTAAGTGTTCAACGCACCCATTGTAGCAGAGGACTTTTTTTAAACCCTGCAGATATATGTGAAGTTGGTTTGTTATCAGTTTTTTTATGATCAAGTTATTTTTCTTTTATTTCCCCTGTCGATTTTACATGCAAGTGTCAGCTGTTTCCACCCCCACTAACTTCCTTCCCCGAGTGCTGCTTCCCAATCGCTATTAATTTTCATTATTTGTCGTGTTTTCTTTAATTGAAGTAATAAATACGTTAAACTCTAAGTCGGACCCATGATTACGTGATTCTTTTCCAGATTCCACCTTCCCACGCCCTCCTTCCGTCCGTCGTTCCAACCAAAAATCTACCCGTTCCTACGTCGTCCACGATTCTGAGATACCCTTGCTCTATCAGATGTGTGTTTCGCAAACCCGTTCGTCACAATATATATCAATTAATATATATCTTAAAAACTTCCCTTCAAATAAATAATACTAATGTAAATGTAGGACACCACTCGAGAAACAGTTGAACACCAATCATAAAATTCAACATATAAAACATTATTCATTATAGTTTTACTTGCATGTGACATATTCTTCCAAAAGAAATACATAGAAAGTCAAAATATTTATTTACCATGTATCAATTAATTTTTCAAGTACAATCCTAATCACGACATGTCATCTCCATCAATTGCAATGACAACGACATGATAACATCATTAATTGAGATCCTCCTCAAATGTTCCTTCATAATCATCAACGGTCATTAATCTGAGATTGGTTTGATGCAGCTCTCCACTTGATCTTCCTATTGGCTAACTTCATCAAATTAATGATATTCTTCTCTTTTAATTCCTTCACATTATGTCTCAAAATATGGCCAGTTAAGTTGTCTCATCTTCTTTTTAATGTTCTCAGAGGACTTCTCTCACTCTTCTTAGAATGGTTTGTTTCTTGATCATCAATCTTTATAGATCTATTTCATCTTCATCATTCTTCTGTAGCACCATATTTTAAATGGCAAATCTAAATCCTATTCCTAAAATAATCTTTGCTACTTTTCATAACAAAATTAAAACCATTTTTAAACGAGGTCTGGTAATTTTCCAGAAAAATAATGAAATGAATGAAACTAACTCATTTACAAATCCATAACTCTCCTCTCACAAACTAAATACTAGAAGAAAAAGGAACTTATTAATAAAAAACATTAACCTTGTGAACAAAACACAACATACAATAAAACAAAAAAAACCTGACTAAAAATAACATAATGCCTCTTGAGGTATCTGAAAGAGAAGAAAAATTTAGCCATTAATGCCTCTGATCAATTTTACACAACGGAAAATATTAATCAACTAGATTCCCCGGTGTTTTGGGCTTCGTTGACGGGACACATATTGCCATAAGGGCTCCATCAGGAAATGAAAATATATATGTGAATAGGAAATCTTTCCATTCAATGAATATGCAGATTGTAAGTATTAACTAAGATACCTATAACAGTGAATACCATTTAATTTAAGTTTTGCTGCAGCTTATACTTCTTAAATATTTTTAGGTTTGTGATGCCAGTAAATTGCCTGTCAAGATTTCCTGGGAGCACACATGACTCCTATATATGGTGTCAGTCAGCTGTGTATAGAGAAATGAAGAAGTTGTGGGAAAGTGGAGAGCAGTTGGGTATTTATTTTTCTGAAAACAATATCTTGCATGCCCATGATTATTTTTCTTGCAACTATGAAAAGTACTCCACTATGCTTCTTTTCATTGAATTCTCAGAGAAGTTGTCAACAACTTCAGAAGTATTTCTATTTCGCTGAGAATGATTTCTCCTTTACTTATAATCCTTCATTACTCAGGTGACTCTGGCTATCCCCATCAGCCCTGGATCCAAACTCCTGTATTGAATGCAGTTGAGGGAACCCCAGAGGCCAGGTATAATACGTCACATGTGCAGGCCAGAAATGCAGTGGAGTGTATTGTGGCATTTTTTGGTCCCCCCCCCCCCTTCCCCCCCTCGTTGGACATTACCCCTCGGCGGACTAATTACCCTCCGGACTTAGCCGCAGGACTTGCTCGACAGGCGTAGCTAACGACAGGCGGAGCCAACGACGCCAACAATGCCTACGATTCCAAAATGCATCGATTTCGTCTGCTTCGTTCGTCAGCTCCGTTCAGCAGCTCCTTTCAGCCGCTCCTTTCAGCTGCTCCTTTCCCTCTCCAGAAGCTCTACCACTTATATAGCCCCCAAAGTGCGGATGAAGACCAGAAGTTAGGCCATCGTACGAGCCGTTACTTAGTGTTCGCCCGCCATAGTGAAAAAAGAGTCCCGGATCACCCAATCCTAAACTTCCACCTCGCCCCCTTCACATCATGCCACCTTTTCCTCCCCTCAATTTGCACCAATGATATTCCACGTTAAACCCCATTGCACTTTGACCTTCCAGAAAATACCCCCTCCTTACCCCAGAGAATACCTCACCTCTCACGCCCTCTGTTCCAGTCGAGACGGCAAAGAGACGATATCGAGGCGAGGTGAGAGGAGAGTTAAGTGTTAGTCGATTCTCCTTTGTGCGCCATGGACTTTCGGTGCAAGTTATTACTTTTCCCGAAATGGTGAAGAGTATTTCAATTTTGTTGGTTTGTACCTTGTTGTTTAAATACAGTGTTTGATTAGTTAGATTGTCTTACTTTTGTGGTTTTTTCTATTTCTGACCTCATCTTGCTCACCCGTCTTGGAAAGAATATTTGTCCTTTGGACAAGCGTTTCTCGTGAACTGCTGTTCTTCTTTCGAGAAACGCTGCATTTGGTAGCAGAGCGTGGTTACGTGTCTTTTCATAGCAGGTGGTGAGTGTTCCCATTTGAGGATTTTGCTTCATTTTCTCTGTGTAACTAGATTGTTTCTCGCTTCATATTTCTCCAGTGTTTCAATTTTGCTTTGTGTTTTCTCGCTGAGTCAGGGTTCGTGTTTTCCGCTTTTGTCCCAGCCACCATGGCTTCTAAATCAGATGACCCTTATGCGAAAAATTATCGCACTACTGCTCAGGATAGGAGGGCCAGATTAAATGGAGAGACTGTGGTTTCACTTGACAATACCGGATTTTCAGAAGACGAACTCTGCTTGGTTCCTCAAACCCAAGAATGTGACCTTCAGCAATCTGAAATTCCACTCCCAACCCAAGTTCAGGTGAATTTGCCTAGGTCCTCGCCCATTGAAACTCTTTCAACTCATTTGGTCGATTTGCCCGATTCCTTGCCAAAAGAATCTCCTCCTACCCAGGTTCTGCCGGTATTTCCAGAGGCTACTTCAAACGTGGCGGAAACAAGACGAGTTAGGTCGGCACTACCACTATCCGAAGGGTTGGCCATTGTCAAGCAGAGGATCGCTGACTTTCCTCCCTTTGATGTTTCCAGTGCCGAAAATTGGTATAATCTGATGTTGAATCTGACGGAATTAGTCTCTCTGTCGCTAGTTCCTTTATCAACGTTGTTGAGTTTGGTTATTCCTAAGTTACCCTCCTGTTGGCATCGTTTCTGGCTTTCTATGTTAAGTCAAAATTTTTCTTGGGCCCAGATTACGAGAAAACTTTGGAATGAAATAGTCAGCGATCGGGAATTCGATCGGCTTATCGCTTCCAAGGTCAAAAGATTCCAGTTCCCTCGCGAAACACCGCGTGATTTTGTGTCTGCCATAAGAAACGCTGTGTCTGCATTAGGATTAGACTATTCTGAGAGCCAGATTGTTCATTTAATTTTTCAAGGTTTAAATCCTATCACTATTTCCGCTATCAAGACGCCCACCCCGCCGTCTAGTTTCGAAGAGTTAGACGTTGTCATTGGTCGTGCGTCAAAAGCATTAATGGATGCAGCTGATTACGCTAACACCTTTCACGGCGTATCATTTTATGCTCCTCCTGCCGTTTCTAGGCAAGTTGTGTGTTCCTATTGTCACAAAGCTGGGCACTGTCAGGGATTGTCGTAATAAGCACCGAAGAGGACGGCCTTCCGCAATCAGTCTAATGAGTGTTCACAAATCTCCCGATATCAATTTGCCTTTGCTACCTATTTCATTGCAGTCAGCATCTTGTAATGCCCTGATTGATACGGGTTGTTCAGTCTCGATTTGCGATGAGAATTTCTTCACTAGCCTTGGTTCTTCGGCTGGTAAACTAAAGAGAAAAATCAATTCTATCGAACTCTTGACGGTCGCTGGACAACCTTTTCGAGTTAGTTGCTCTGTGCAACTTAAAATTAAGATTGATAAGTATTCTTGGGTTCATGAATTTTATTTAGCAGACATTCCATTCCCTGTCCTTTTAGGGATTGATTTCATTCGTAAATCGAAACTTATTATTCATACTAATGGTGTCGCGTTTGAATCGGCGCCATGTCATTTAATTCATTTTTGTTCAAACAGTCGAGCATCGTATATCCCTCAAGCGTTTGCAGAACACATGTCCGCTGGAGACGAAATCGTTGATTCTCGGAATAATTCTCTATTTCCATGTGAGGATTTGGTGAGTCAGTTGAAATTGTTGTTGTCTAATTATCCCGATGTTGTAACCCAAAATCTAGGAGTGACATCGTTGATGACTTATGAAATTGAATTATTAGACGAATGTCCTGTCACAAGTCATCCTTTTCATCTCTCACCGCCGAAAACCCTCCTGATGAAGCAACATGTGCAGTCGTTATTAGATAAGGGAATTATCGAAGTTTCAAATTCAAACTGGTGCTCTCCTGCCTTTTTGATTCCCAAGAAAAATGGTTCGCAAAGGTTAGTTGTTGATTATCGTAAGCTTAACAGACAAATTAAGAAAGACGGTTATCCGACTCCTTCTGTGGAACACGCTTTTCAGTATCTGGCTGATGCCAAGTATTTCACTATTCTAGATCTTAATTCTGCTTTTCATCAAATCCCGCTGTCTGAAAATTCAAAGAAATACACAACATTCGTAACGTCTTTTGGAATGTTCCAGTATACAAAATGACCGTTTGGCTTTGCTAATTCCAGTCAAGTATTTACTCGTTTGATAAACGAGGTTTTGGGTGATATGTTATTTTCGTCTGTGTACCCTTATATTGACGATATATGTATCTATTCTAAGAATTCCAGAGATCACGTAACTCATGTCAGAGAGGTTCTTAGTAGGCTTCGGTCCGCTGGTCTGACTATTTCTGAAGAAAAGATTAAGTTGGGCTGCACTTCAATCGCCTTTTTAGGCCATCTAATTTGCAATGGAACCCTTTGTGTCGATCCAGACCGGATAAAACCCATCGAATCCTTTCCTGTTCCGAAGAATACGAGAGATGTGGCCAGATTCCTGGGCATGTGTGGGTTTTATTCCAAGTTCATACCAAGGTATTCTGAAATTTCTATTCCTTTAAATCACCTAAAACGTAAGAATGTTGCTTTTCGCTGGTCAACGGTTGAGAACGAGGCTTTTGTTGAGCTCAAGAAAGCATTGATGAATCCACCTGTGCTAACTTTTCCTCGTTTTGACGAGGAATTCCATTTGTTTGTGGACGCCAGTGGTTTGGCGTTAGCCGCCGTATTAAATCAGAAAGTTGATGGTGATTTTGCCCCTGTGGCATACGCTAGTAAAACCTTATTGCCACATGAACAAAAATTGTCCGCATACGAACTTGAGTGTATGGCAGTTTGTTGGGGCATAGAAAAATTTAATGTATACCTCCAAGTAAAACCATTCCATTTATATACTGATAATGGGGCCCTTACTTGGCTGTTCTCTCACCCTAAGCAGTTAGGGAAATTAGGCAGAATGGTGTTAAAACTGTCTTCCTATAATTTTACTATCCACCATGTTCGTGGGCGCAGCAATAGCGTAGCAGATTGCCTTTCTAGAAGTCCGCCTGTCATCCAAACTGACAGTTCCAATGTTGAGCCATGTCCACCCATTTCTTGTGTTTTACATAATATTCCTTTATCATTTGTGGATATTCGTGACCATCAACGGTCAGACCCTACCTTAAGGGAGGTTTTTGAGAAATTGGAGAAGGATTGTTCCTCTTGTCCAAATTACTTTGTCAAAGACAATTTGTTGTGTTATGGGAATGCCAATGCCCGAAAGGGAAAGATTGTCTTGCCGGTTGTATTGCGGCCAATGATATTCCAATATTATCACTGTTTAAGTGTGTCTGCTCATTTGGGTATGGCCAAAACCTATGAAAAGGTGCAAAGGGAATTTTGGTGGAGCGATATGAAAAAACATATTTTTGATATGGTTCGTAAATGTCATTTATGTCAGACATGTAAACCCAGGAATACTGCCCCACCGGGTATGATGTCTTCTAACCTTCCTGCTCATGTGTGGGAAAGGCTTTATATCGATTTCGTTGGACCTTATCCTTCGACGAAAAATAATCACAAATATGTCTTATCGATTATTGATGGATTCTCTAAATTTTGTATCCTGGAACCTGTTCGTAATGCCACTTCCAGTGCTGTGGTTAGTGTTCTTACTCAAAGAGTTTTTTCTAAGTTTGGTTATCCTGAATTTCTTGTGTCTGACAATGCAGCGGTGTTTAAGTCACACCTAGTTAAGGAAATGTGTTTGCAACTTGGGATTAAACAGGTTTTCACAGCTCCTTACCAACCAAGTTCTAACCAAGTTGAAAGGCTACATAGAAATTTGAAAGCTGCATTGTCAATTCTTTGTAACAATGTACATTACAATTGGGTCAAGTTTTTGTCAGATTTAAATTTTGCCTTTAACTCTGCCTGTCATAGTGCCACGGGAGAATCTCCCGCTAAGATAATTTTTGGCAGACAATTGCTTCATCCTCTAATAAATCAATGGTCTATTCCTAGAGAACTGTGTGAGGATGATATTTTGGAAGAGGAGAGGGAAGCTTATTTGCAACAGGTAGTTGCTAATTTGAAGAGAGCCAAATCTAAGCAAAAGCTAGTTTTTGATAATTCTCATTCTGACATAACTTTCAAACCTGGAGATAGGGTGTTGTCAAAGAAACATCCAATCAGTTCTAAGGCAGACAAGATTATGGCAAAGTTAACCCCTCTATGGGAAGGCCCATTTATTATAAAAAGGTTAGTCTCTCCTGTAACCGCTGTTCTCAAAATTGGTCCTAACAAGGAGAGAATATGTCATGTTTCTCAATTAAAGCCTTATCATGGTGATTAATAATTTATAATATGTTGAGTGATAAAGGAATCTAAATACTAGCATTTATTATCTAACTATGGTCTTGATTGCTTGGAAATTTCTCTTCACTATTTGTCATTTAATTTACTATAATGTATGCTACTTGAATAATTATTTAATTGTAAAACTGCCAATTCATACTGCCAATCCATACTGCCAATTTCATACTGCCAATTCATACTTAATTAATTTGTTGATGTTAGTGCTGCCTGTTTATGGGGCATTAGTTGTTATTTTGTTATACTTTGGTTGGTTCTACCTGCTCTTCATCATGTGTGTCTACCAGAAGGGGGAACGGTGTTTGCACAGTGCTATTGTGAATTCTGGAGGGAGTGGGGAGAATAGTCATGAACATTCCCGAGGTGGCTCGCTTCCAGTTAAGTCGCGGAGGGTCATTGGCTATTAAGATTATTTAGTGACTGTTTACACCAGTGATCATTGGTCTTCCTGATCATTCCTCCGATGTGGACCAGAACCAGGAGTTATATAGCTATTCACTATTGGGTCTATTTATTGCTGGGGCAGCTCTTTGTCTAGCTCTGTGACAATTTGGCAGTTGATTGTATACCTGTTTTTTGCTTGTGTATACCATTGTTATCCGGCGTAGAGGTTGCGTTCTCATCGCCCAGCAGTTACTATAACTCGCTGCAATCAGCACCCAGCATTGGCTGGATGAGGTGTTTACCCTCAAAAATAACTTTGCAATTGCATTACCCTTGACGGTGGCCACTAAATTAAATTTTCCTCTTTAGCTTTGTGTAACATGTGTTTGGCTTAACCTGGCCCTGGACTTGTTGAAATTTTTCTATTTAGTCATCCTAATCTATTTCCTTATTTTGGGCTATTCTAATTGGATGACAGCTGTATAGAGAAATCAATTTTTTTCTAATTCGAAATGTACTCTTATGTCAGCTGGAGGCATTTCAATTAACCCTCAATTTCATTGACTAGCTCAATGCATAACAGTTCTACCCAAGTTGGTGAACGACAACATTTAATTAGTATTTAAGATATTATTATTGTGGATTTCCTTATCACTCTCATAATTGTCATTCATTTAAATTTAATTATTATAAAATACTCTGACTGCTCTTCAAAATAATTGTTAAATCACTACATGGCTCTCACTAATGCACTGAATTTAATATGTATTGTAATTTTGTCAATTGAACCAACCCAAGTCTTTGATTGACTGGATAAGTGTCTAACAGCTCAACCCAAGTTGGTCAATCACCTAAATGTAATTGAGTATAAAATATTTCTTCAATCAGTATTGCACTTAATTATTATGTATTGTAAATTTGTCAATTCAACCAACCCAAGTCTTTGATATGACTGGATAAGTGTCTAACAGCTCAACCCAAGTTGGTCAATGACTGGATAAGTGTCCAACAGCTCAACCCAAGTTGGTCAATGACTGGATAAGTGTCCAACAGCTCAACCCAAGTTGGTCAATGACCAAAATGTAAATTGAGTATAAAATATTTCTTCATTCAGTATTGCACTTGATTATTATGTATTGTAATCTTGTCATTTCAACAAACCTGAATCTTTGATTGATGGGTCAGTGTTTGGCAGTTCAACCCAAGTTGTTGAATGACAAAAGGTAATTGCCTATTGAAATATTTCTTGATCTTTTTCTCAATTCTACTCTCACATTGTGATATAGTCTGACTGCTCATAATATTATTGTTAATTCTCTACATGGCTCTCATTACTGGTAATAACTAATATATATATTGTAATTCTTATGATTTCTATCAACCCATGATTCTTGATTGACTGTGAATGTTTATTCGGTTCAACCCAAGAGGCTGAACGACTATGTAATTAGTCTTAAGGTATTATTATGGTAATTAATTTGTTTACCACTATCTCAATCAAATACTTATTGAATAATTTTTGTAAAACAATCTAGTTACACTTGGAATATTGATTTATTGCATGGCTATTGCCCCTGCCATGTACTAATTGGTAATTAATTTGTATGATTGTTTTGTCTTCAGTCATTTAACTAATGTACTTATGCCTAATGCAAACTTAACTGATTTTGTTCATTTAACTTCCACCCAACGAGTTAGATGTTCGTTACTATTGGGTGCTGTATTTTGTTCATAAATTTCATTTGCCTTGGATGTGAGACACTGGGCATCCTAATTTATTCTAATTTTTCACTGATATTAAGTTTGATATCAGATGTTATCTGTGACTGTTGGTTCACAGTTGTTAGTGACAGTAAGAATGGTTACTTACTCGTCATGTGCTCTCAGTTATTGTTCATATTCTGTTAACTCTGTGAGTGTGTCTTTGTCATTTATTCATTTTTTGGGTATGTGTTATCCTTGAGGTGGATAGCCCCTGAGCTTTACCCCTTCGCAGTGGGTGAGAGAACTACTATGTGTTAGTCATCTTTAGGACTAGAATTCACTACAGTGATGATTATTTTGTAATTGCTTTTCCAAATTGCTAACATTTTGGGTATTTGAACGGTGTTATTTCAGTGAGCACCTGCCACCCTTTCTGTTTGTGTGACATGGGTTTCCAACACTGTGTGGGAGTGTTGTAGTTTTTGCTCCTGTGTCTGCTTGTCAATTCAGCAGTTAATCATGTGGATCCCCCAGTGAAGTGATTAGTGGATTCATTAGACCAATTGTTCTTCCCCCAACCGGAAGTTTATTTTGGTGGACAGTTTTCCCCCAGTGGATGTGGCATTTTTTGGTCCCCCCCCCCTTCCCCCCCTCGTTGGACATTACCCCTCGGCGGACTAATTACCCTCCGGACTTAGCCGCAGGACTTGCTCGACAGGCGTAGCTAACGACAGGCGGAGCCAACGACGCCAACAATGCCTACGATTCCAAAATGCATCGATTTCGTCTGCTTCGTTCGTCAGCTCCGTTCAGCAGCTCCTTTCAGCCGCTCCTTTCAGCTGCTCCTTTCCCTCTCCAGAAGCTCTACCACTTATATAGCCCCCAAAGTGCGGATGAAGACCAGAAGTTAGGCCATCGTACGAGCCGTTATTTAGTGTTCGCCCGCCATAGTGAAAAAAGAGTCCCGGATCACCCAATCCTAAACTTCCACCTCGCCCCCTTCACATCATGCCACCTTTTCCTCCCCTCAATTTGCACCAATGATATTCCACGTTAAACCCCATTGCACTTTGACCTTCCAGAAAATACCCCCTCCTTACCCCAGAGAATACCTCCCCTCTCACGCCCTCTGTTCCAGTCGAGACGGCAAAGAGACGATATCGAGGCGAGGTGAGAGGAGAGTTAAGTGTTAGTCGATTCTCCTTTGTGCGCCATGGACTTTCGGTGCAAGTTATTACTTTTCCCAAAATGGTGAAGAGTATTTCCATTTTGTTGGTTTGTACCTTGTTGTTTAAATACAGTGTTTGATTAGTTAGATTGTCTTACTTTTGTGGTTTTTTCTATTTCTGACCTCATCTTGCTCACCCGTCTTGGAAAGAATATTTGTCCTTTGGACAAGCGTTTCTCGTGAACTGCTGTTCTTCTTTCGAGAAACGCTGCAGGGTCTTGAAATCAAGATTCCGATGCCTCCTGAGACACCGGGGATTGGACTATACACCACAAAAAGCAGGCATAATCATAAATGCCTGCAGCATACTGCATAATATGTGCATGAGGTGCGGGTTACCTGTGCATGAGGTGCGGGTTACCTGTGCCTGACGGATATATGGATTGCGAGGAGGTTGAGAATCCTGATGTTCCTCCCCCTTTGGAGAACCCTAGAGCTGTATTACAAGAAGCTAGGGCTGCTAGACAGTCCATCATTAATAGATTACAGAATTACAATAAATACAATAATACATTAATAGAATTAGCGAAATAGCAGGTGAGTGAGAAGTATATCATTAAGTTATTTATTGTTACATGGTGGACTTTTGCATTATATGTATCGTCTATACTTTTTATATTGATTTTATCGAGACTGTGTTTCCTTATTGGATAAAATAAACTAATGAAAACATTGTACCTAGTAGAAAACATTTAAATCGTACAACTGAGTTGAAACCAAAAACAAATTCAAAATGTTTTTTAGGGAAGAATTTAATTAACTAGTTCAATGGGTAGTAAAATTCAATTAAGCTCCAAATTTTCTCGTTAGGTTTTCTACTAGTAAGGTCTGTACCGTACGAAATAATAGATGTATATACTTCAGAGATAATATATTTTAATTCTATATCATTGACCTTGTGAAGGGTAATTGACGTGATTTAGTTATATTACATTTATGATTAGTAACAATGCTCGTGTTGGGATGGTATCGATTGTGAAAAACGAAAAATATTAAGCCATGGTAAATCGTGTGCCATTAGGAAATTATCACTTAAGTTTTACGAGAATTTTAATTGGATTAAGTACATGGATATAAACTTATTTCATCTTGTCATACAAATTATATCACTAAGTTTAATGAACAACGGATTAGTTTTAAATCTCACAAGGACAAAGTACCGTCTGATCATTCTAGAATTTATTTCTTCGTTGTAGACGAATATAATGAAAGAGAAGGTGCTGGTGGCCATTCCATTGTGTCACCCAAGCAGGAGGAGGAGATGATGGATTTCATGCTGGCTCACCCTGGTTTGGCAACAAATAGGCTGCCCGGTCCTCAGGCTGCTGCTATAAAACAGCGCCTGTGGAAAGAACTATCAGAAATCTTGAACTCATGCTCAAGTGGGTCACTGAGGCCACCAGAAAAGTGGGCAAAGGTAATCAAATGAATGGAAGTACCTTTTTTTGAATTAGATTAAGAGATAAATCACATATGAAGAATTAAAATCATACTAATTTCTTTTCCTCATAGGTTTCGCAAGATTGGAGGGGTTATTGTAAAAAAAAAGCTGGCCGGTTGCAAACACACGCACAGGGCACCGGAGGAGGGTCCTCCCTCAAGTCCTTCCTGACTCCCCAGGAGGAAAAGGCCGCGGGACTATTGGAGGGGAAGGAGGCTGTAGGAGGAATTTCAGTGGTCCCTGATTCCCTCGATGTGTTTATAGATAGTTACACTTAAATCTAAATTAGCTTAATTTAATCGGAAGAAGTACATTGTGTACCACAATAATACCTAAATGGTAGATATATAAGTTAACTTAGGCAGAGGAGGCATATTAGTAGAAGTATAGTGAGGATCATTGACCATGCAGCATGTCTAAAATCACATAAATGAAATTATTCTTTACAATGGGAGGTATCACCTGAAATATAAATTCTGATAAATTTATTGAATTTAAAATTTCTCCAATTGTGTACAATTAAAGGAATATTAATATACCCTTATTAGAACCTGCATTGAGCAGTTGTGTGCACCTTCAAAATAGCGACCTTCATAAAAATTAGCTGCGGAGACCTGCGGTTTCAAATTTTATGCAGTGAGAAGTGCGCGTTAGCACTTCGTCTCGCCCACTCCGCTATAGTGCACCGCGCCGCACATATAGCAAACAGATAGTCTTAACGGCATACATAGTAATGGCACGTGCGTGAAATTTTGACTATGTATTCACGCACGTGTCATCGGTATCTAGTGTGCCGATTTTAACGTGTAATCAGTGGTGGGAACTTTTGGCAGCACGTATCCATTTAGTCCTGCTTCTATCAGTGCCGGTAGCGTACAATTCATATAGTGAACGATCTTTTACGTGTGTTGCTTGTCACTCTACGGAGCAAATGAAGAAACTGGAGATTTTTCTTCATTTAAGAGATGTTTGGTCGATGAGCGGCCAAAAGAAAATAGGTCATTAATTCAGAATCATTACCAGGTAAGATTCCTCCGAGTAGCTCTTTGCATTTTCAATTATGTTCAAGGCCTCTTGCCCATGATTGAAATCGTTCGTCTCTTTTAGCACGTATGGGCGGAAGAAAATTTTGAAACCGGAAAAAAAGCGCATCATCCAGCGTTTAAGTTCCCTAGTTTCGAAAATAAAAGAAAAGTGGAAGGGCAGCAACAGGAAGAAGGAAACTTTCCTAAAGAAAAGTGCCCGTAGGTTAGACAGCGATATAAATTTTTAATACGATGACAACAGTGCATCTACTTCTTCCTTCAAGTTATTGTTTAATTTTTACTGGCAATCGTACTGCGTATAATTTGGAATGTTTATACTTTTTTCTACACTTATAGGTGAAATTAGGCGTCCAAATGAATCATTTGAAGATGTATCTTTAAAAACAAAGTCCAGGCGGACTGCAGCTTTCCGTTCTTCTGCTCATACAGAGGAACTTGTATTTGCAGCAGCCTCAATTTTACATGCAGATGGAGAACGCGTGAGCGCTAAGTTCATGCGTGAGCGCTAAGTTCATGCGTGAAGCTTTCTCTACTACACCAACACGTCCCAAGAAAGTGAAGCGTGCGTGGACGGCTGAGCAAGTAGGTACCAATTTCATACGCCCATATACTCCTGAAGAGGCGCTGAATCTAATCGTCCATGCTTAACTCACTAAAGGACAATATCTGCTTTTGAGAGATGGCGCCAATTCACACAATGCAACCAATTTGTATCCGAGCTATGAAATGATACAAATGGCTAAGAAGGCATGCTATCCCCCTGAGATGTGTGTACACATTACAGAGTCATCTGCAGAAACTCGACCACAGTCACTTATGGATCTCACAGTGACTCGCCTGCTTACTATTCTCAAACCTGATTTCGACTCCCTCCCTCCCAACTTTCAAATTTGGTGCTAATTTCTACATGGGGATCTGATGGGAGCTCGGGATATTCAATGCATAAGCAACAGGCCCAAGATTTTTGCCTTGATGACAGGAGCCTTTATATCACATCAGTTGTGCCACTCCAATTATTCGTCCCACAAGACAATGTATCAAAAATAGTTGTTTGGCAAAATCCAAGGCCATCGTCACCACGTTACTGTCGGACGTTAACATTAGAGACCACAGCGCACATTCTGCAGGAGACTAACCGTGTTAAGGAGGAAATATTACGCCTCATTCCATCTACCTCAGTGATTTCTGGGAGCCAAGTTTATGAAATGCACAAGACGATGGTCGATGGAAAACTGTCAAACGCATTAACACAAAATTACGCAGTCGTGTTATGTGTGCAATGCAAATCCTTCTCAAATGAACAATATCGAGTATCTTTTGACAATTCCGGTAAATGAAGATACTTATACATTTGGGTTGTCCTCTCTGCACGGATGGATCCGTTTTTTTGAGTATCTGCTACATGTTTCTTATAAGCTGGGCTTTAGAAGATGGCAGGTTAGAGCTTCAGAAGAAAAAGAAAATATTGAGCTTCGGAAAAGAATTATTAAAAAGGAATTCAAACAGAAAATGGGCCTAATGACATATGTACCAAAGCAGGGATTTGGCTCTCCTAATTATGGGAATACTACCCGTAAATTCTTCGAAAATCCTTCGCTTAAAGCTTCCATCACTAGCCTAGACGAGGATCTGGCTCAGCGCTTCTCGGCATTACTTCAAGCGCTGGCAAGTGGCTATGAAATACACGTGCTTGAATTTGAGAAGTATACTTAAGAGACGGCAAGGTGTGTGGCTATATATCCTTGGTATAAAATGCCATCCACAGTGCACAAGATACTCCTGCATGTTACCGCTCTAATCCAAGCTGCACCTCCCCATAGGAATGATGTCCGTAGATGCGCAGGAATGTAAGCATAAAGACTGCAAGTAGGCAAGCAAGGCGTTTTCAACACTAGAAAAACTTCCCGAAGAGACTGCAACGAGGACTATTTCATATGTGCCTTATAACTTCCGATCCAGCTATTCGAGACTCCAGGCAAGAGAGACGCCAACTAGCGGCGTATTTTGGAAGCTCTCAGTGAGGGATACCGAGCTGATGACGGGGTGATGAAACAGGTTGTGAATTCCTAGGCGTTGTGCATTATTTCGATATGTTATAAGATTGATTAATTGTTATAATGAACACTGAACATTTTTAAAATAAGTAGAAGAATATATTATTTTATATTTTTTCCACGATGGTATAGGTTTATAGTCATTTCAGTTGCAGAAGTTAGGTATGAGCCGACTACACTGGATAACAAGTTATTTCTTCATCCATAATTTATTTTGCTGTCTCCATTTCTCTGATAATCAGAGAAAATTAGTCTATTATTATTATTTATTTGTTTAAGTCACAAAGTATCTTTCTTTTGTCGTATAAATAAAATTTATTATCGCTTTAATGTTTCAAAGATAGGCGAGGATTGGTAAGGGCGTCACGAAGAGCATGTTAGTTTGCTCCAAGCATTTTCTCTGCAACGACTAATTACTGCCAGGTAATTAGATAATTTGACTTATGTTAGTGTTATTGAATTTTATCATGTGAGATTTATATTTTAGCGTTCGTATCCTTAATATCATGCCAAAATGTGTAAAGAATTAAAATTGGCATATTGCTATCCAAATGTAGACGCAACAGCAAAGCTACGTTGCCTGAATAAAATTGCCGTGCTTTCCCCGAATTTGCCCAGAGCGTCTACTAATGATCGTTTAAAATACAGCGAGATGTGGGTAAACTGCAATAGTCTAGAAATTTACGGCTGCCAAGGTAGGTTGGGTTTGAAAAGCTATATAGGGCAGCATGAGCCGCTTGGTAAATTTTTCTTGGGCGTTGATAGTTTTGACGAGAATCAATCAACATTACCCAATGCTAATTTATTAAATCAATGCAAATTACTTTATATGCCATACATAATAATTAAATCATACTACTTTACATATGACCATGAATGCTTTAATCGAGAAAATTGTGTAAGTAAATAGGATTTAGAATTGAAGTTGATGGTATCAGTGAGGCTTGATTTTGTGGATTTCCTTCATGAAGAGGGCAGAGAAAACTATAAAATTCCACAGAATAAATTTATCGTGAACTTAACAACATTATTCTGATGCGAGGCATCATCATCAGGTGTCATTACATTCAGATTCAGAAATTGTATACAATTGGGGGCGGGAAAGGGAAGTTTGAACAAATAGATGGGATTTTGGTAATCCTGTCATAAATTGTCGGAAATTTTGGGAGTAGAAATTGAAGAGAGGTACTTAGTGTTAGGAGTGATTGAAGAGAGTATGTTAGGGGTTTTCTTTGATGATGACGTTGGATTTACTACTTTAATGCTGGCAATGATGTGAGTTTGATGATTCCATTAGCAAATCCCCTAACCCCAGCTTTATTCTCTAAATAAGAACTAATTGATTCCAATGGCATGCAACTTTGTTCCGATGAAGAGGTTGTGGAAGAAATGGAAGAGGACCAGCAAGTCCTTGAAGGGACTGGGATAGCAGATACAAATTGTAATCTAGGCAGAAGCGGTTTTGCTGTCTTTGGGATCTAATTTTACCTCAGTGGAGAAGGTAGCCACAGCAGTATAAGCGACACCAGAATTAAGAACAGAGAAAAATAGATTTTAGGTGCCAATTGTCAGTGGAATAAATTATTTTTCAGACATTACTGACTGCCATTAAATCTTACAACATTTCACCACATTCTCAAACTGGCTTGGTTCATCAATTTTTTTTTTAATTTTGCAACCTGAGGGTAATAGATCGTCATTAAGTAACAAGGAAAATATCATTATGATGATGATGAAGTTCAAACTAAATAGCTTATTTTCCCCTCCAGAAAAACTTTCTAGATGCACTGCTACGACATGTAAAAATATTGCTTCTTCCACACAGCCCGTATTTCTACAAATTGTGAAGTACACCGTAGAATGGCCTTCCAAAGAAGAAATCTGTACAGTGTTCCGAGGTGTTTTGGAAATTTTATGAAGGTAAGGTTAGTACAAACTTGGTTGCACGGAGGTCAAAACAGGTTAATTCAAATGCCTAAAATGCCGCATTGTATCATACTCACAGAATAATGATAGTCCAGTAATACAGTGAAATATCTGGTTGGTGTAATACTAGGGGGATGAATCAGTTATATTAGCAAAGGTTAATGAAGGGTGGGTCTCTGATAGAAGAACTGTTGAAAAGATTAATTTAATAGGATTTTTGGAACCATTTATAGATGAAGCGATGGTTGACAATTTTTTTTTTAATTCGTTCTTTATGTGAGTAAAATGGAATAGGGGTCCATCCTCCATTTCTGATAAAAATTACAGTTTTCAAAGGAGCATACAATCAAACTTCAGTAATAGCAAAATCTAGGGTGCATTTGGAGGGTTAAAGTAAGACTACAAAAACTTAAAATTTTAGTCAAAAATGTTCCAACTGTATTACTTCACCATATTGACGATATCATGATGCTTGCCAGTGCAATTACCAATCTTTCCTGGCCTATCATGGCTGAGAATAAATTTATTAAATAAATGGTTAAGCAGAAATACATTATTTTCATTTTTCTTCAACGTGTCTACTCTGTCTGTCATCCATCACTATAATGGTAATAAGTTTTCTTTTCTGGTGAGGAGTCATATCCCTCAAACTTCCCCAACAACACTGAGCCTTATTATTCGTTCTCTACCATACTTAACTCCGTCAACTTAATGCCATACTTAGATGAAATTAGAAGAGCAGCATAATGAAAGCAGGGCTGGAAAACACTTCGTCACCATACGCATATTTTTTTACAACTTTTGATAGTAATTCGTTACCAAAAGTATTTTTTATGCTATCTAACCAATTTTAACAATAATTGCTAATATCTAAGCGGACAAAAAGGGATTTTTTCTTATTCTAGAACGAGAAAATCAGCAAGTGATATTAGAAATACTGTAAGATATAACGTAGGTTTTCATACCAAAACAACGGGGCAACCATCACTAGTTGAAATAAAATATTCTTACATGTTTTGTGCCAACGCCGAGCAAGGGCTAACACTCACGAGAGACATAAGATTATTCCTTTGGAAATCTTAGCTCATCTCAGAATAACTAGGGCTGTTTTTACCAACTAGAAGTCTCGTATTTTTTCCGCGAATAAGTAGATCGCTGCTACCTATTTTTAACTATTTTTAGCCCACGTACTCTTAAGGTACGTCGATGATGGCTGTTCAAGTTCAGTTATGTCGTTGCTAGCAAAAAGTTAGTTGCGATAATTTGCAAATGACTTCAATCATTCGCTGAGCAAAACTATGCAGTTGGTTATGGGATAGGTAAAAAAATGATTAAATACAAATGATTAATTTTCTGAGGCAATTTTACCATACTTAGCAACATCAACTGTAATATTTGTAAGTAAGATAGGCAAACCAAAATACCCATTTAGGGACCAAGGAGCAGCAGCTACATATAAAATAGTTGAAAACATACATGTTTTGTGCCAACGCCGAGCAAGGGCTAACACTCACGAGAACCATAAGATTATTCCCTTGGAAATCTTAGCTCATCTCAGAATAACTAGGGGTGTTTTTACCAACTAGAAGTCTCGTATTTTTTTCGCGAATAAGTAGATCGCTCGTCTCTACCCTCCCTTTCATCAGTAATTGCTCTTTTGTTAGCCCACTCGTTTGCAACATGACAGCTAGCAATTGATAAGGACCTTCTTCTCGACTCCGGCATCTTACGGTCATTACAAGTCAATCATTTAACAACTCATTTACCTTCGGTTAAACGACGGTTTTTTTTACACCTTCTCTCAAATAACGCCTAATCTTCTGAAAGCATAATAATTGGCTTTGAGCCATGGTCCAACTCACGTGTCCTTTAGTGTTCTGACTTCCAATCACTGCCTACCACGCATACGAATAGGAGACAATACATTTATTCTCAAAGTAAGGATCCCCATCCTTGCTCTGAGCATGTATCCCTCCCTGAGCGGCCATATTGGAAAATGACATCAACGCTCACAGCGCCGCCATCGGTGATTTGAGTCTCGAATAACAGCAGTCCGAAGGTTGCCTAAGAAGAGTAGAGGACAATTATCACCCTAAGTTCTCCAACTTCTTAAAGAACCCTGTGTGTCTTTGACTCAAATAGAAGAAAATGACATGCATAGTGACGAAGACGAGTAAGGGATAATCTCTTAACTCTGGTAGATGGTAAATTTTAAGCATTGTTATAATAAGAATATTAACACGCATAAATTTCACCAAAATACTGTTTTTCTTTGTTTTATGTCAAATTTGAGGAGTTGATAATAACTTTTATACGCCGATACTAGCTATCATGAGACAGAATACGGCCTTGAAAACATTAAATTTGTGATCGCCGCCAATGAAAACCATAGAGTTTACAGTTTTAGCCTGATTTGAGCGTTTTGAGACTATTGTCCGCCTAAATCGGCCTCCCAGCCGACTGTGCGCCGCACCGCAAACCGGTCGCCAGGGCTACCCGAGTGGATATAGCACCCTAGAAGTGGTTGTCTGTTTCGGGTTGGATTTTTATGAAGAACGCCACGGAATCCGATTGACCGGGAGTGGCTAGCTCCAGGCCGCCCGTTTACAGTGAATCCGGGGCCAAAGAGGGGTATCGGACCGTAGTCCCTACCGGGCATCCGACACCCGGCTGGGAACCACGGACCTCACCCTCCAGGATCCCCTTCTCCTCCTTACGGGTCACCGCACACGGCAAACATGCGGGTGGATCGCAGGACAGGTGGTATGGCCGCACACAGACAGTTGACCCACAAGACTGTCCGGGCTCAACCCTTGCTGGCACGGGGTTTGTTTCCGGGGTTTTCTCCCCGCCCTTTTAGTCGCCTCTTACGACAAGCAAAGATACTGCGGGAGTATTCTCAATCCTCCTACCTGAAGGGGGCCTTCCGTCTGTGTCGAGATGGTGACCTTGACAATAGGATGGGAAGCGACATGGGCGTATGACTTTGAGAAAGTAGGAGCAACTTATGCTCTACACTTTTTCGGAGCCTCGAAATAGGGGATTTTGTCAACCGTCTTGATCTCCATTATTTTGCGCTCTTCAATCATCTTAGGACAATTAAGGGAGTACACGGGGTGTGCACCCTCGCAATTGACGCCAAGTGGGTCTTCTGCGCACTCCGCACCCTCATGCTTCTCCAGGCCGCAGCGAGGGCAGGCGGCCTTGCGCTCGCACCCTGCGGATACGTGGCCGAATCGCTGGCACTGGTAACATCGTATGGGTGCCGGTGTGAATGGCTGCACTGGGACCATGTACTTCTCACTTAAGCATCAAAACGATCTTAAGCTTGGGTGTGAATTGTCATCCATTATGTCAAACTCAGAGTGTTAGGTTCCTTGGTGTTCAGAACACCTCTAACTTGGCCTGGGATGAGCATTTCTTATATCTAATTGAAAAACTGAGTTCTATGTGCTAACTCCTACGTGTCATTAGATTTTCTGTTAGTTCTGTATTACTATTGCTTTACTATAGTCAATTCTACGCCCACATTGTGTCCAGCATAATATTCTGGGGCTCATCTCCCACATCAATTAAACTGTTTAGAATGCAGAAGAAAGCTGCTCGCTTGATGACCTTTGCAACTTACAATGCTCCATGTCGTCCCATATTTAAGAAACTCAACATCCTTCCACTTCCATGTATCTATATATTTTTTTAGTTTAGTATAATAAGTCCAACCATAGTGATCTCCCCAAAAATTCTGATGTTCACGACCACCATACTCGTGCTCATGATGCTATAAATCATGATTATGTTAGGACGAAATAAGCCTCAAAGGGCCAAATCCTTGTGGATACGCCTTTTCAACAGGTTACCATCAGTAATAAGAGAGTTTCGTTGTATAACTCTTCCAGATATTCTTTCCATCTCTTCTTTTTGTCTTCATTTTCAACCACAAGTTCTCCATTCTTGTCTCTTATGGCACTGCATCTTGCGCTCAGTTCTTTGAAGTGGTTCTTCACGATCCTATAGGCAGCTTCCACCTTTCCAAGTGCAAGGTTGTTTTGTATATCTTCGCATAGGATTTTCATCCAGAATTCTCTAGCTTTCCTGGCTTTGCGACTGATTTAGTTCCTTATTCTTTTGTAACGAAGTTGTCCTTCCGTTTTCGCATTCTTGTACGTTCTTCTTTCTTCAATCAGCACTAAGTCTTCTTCCGTGATCCATGGCTTCTTCTTGCAACTTTTCTTCTTTCAAGAGCTTCCTTTGCGGCTGGCTGTAGGCGACATTTAATGTTTTACCTACGCTCTTCCACTGATTTCTCTCTCACGTCTTCTCCTATGTTGTTTCCCACTGCTTTTTGAAATGCCTGCTGATGTTGTGCCTCCTTCAGGTTCTCTACTTGCCATGTGTTCTTCGCAGTGTTCTCCAATTTCTTGAATTTTAGATGGCATTTCATCATCACTAAATTATGGTCACTGTCGATGTCTGCCCCAGGGTAGCTTTTGCAGTCCTTCACTTGGTTTCTAAATCATTTTCCATGTGTATCTTCTTCGGTTGTGATTTCTAAACAATGTGTTAGCGACCACTAACTTATGTTGTGTGCAGAACTCCGTCAGTCTTTCTCCTGTTTCGTTTCGGATTCCCAATCCGTATTTTACAGTTATTCCTCCATCTTGACCTTCGCCGACGATGGCATTTCAATCTCCTAAAATAATTAGGTTTTCTTCTCCTCTTACCTGTTTTATAACCTCCGTGATATCTTCGTAGACGTCTTCCACCACTTCATCTTCATAGTCCGTCGTAGGCATGTAAACCTGAACCACTACGGTATCTACAGGTTTGGTTTCGATCTTCACCATTATTATCATTTCATTGTACAGCAGTAAGCTCTTCACACGCATTCCTGCGCTCTTTCTGAGTATGATCCCTACTCCAACATTACCATTTAATGACCCCGTATGTATAATCCTGTAGCTTCCACTCCAAAAGTCTCCTTCTTCGGGCCACTTCATTTCGCTGATTCCTAATACGTCGAGGTCCATTCTTCGCATTTCCACCTTCAGGTTCTCCAGTTTTCCACAGGTCCGAAGCGATCTTACGTTCCATGTCCCTACCCTAAAAAGTTTATCACATTTGACTGATGTACTCTCTGGAGTGGTCCCCCCTTACGGGTCTCCGCACACGGCAAACATGCGGGGGGATCGCAGGCCAGGTGGTGTGGTCGCACACATACAGTTGAACCACAAGACTGTCCGGGCTCAACCCTTGCTGGCTCTGGGTTTGTTGTCGGGGTTGTCTCCCCGCCATTTTAGTCGTCTATTACGACAAGCAGGGATACTGCTGGAGTATTCTCAATCCCCCTACCCGCAGGGGGAGAGTTTCCGAACCTGTATAAAGTACTCAAAATCATTACAAAAAGGAAGATGACAGATCATTCCATGGCACAATTTTTTTTCTCGATGCAATTATTTTCCAACCTACAGACCTAAATTCTAGGGAAATATGTCGTGACGTAATTTCTGGATTTTTCGAGACTTTTTATCTCCATCTGTAAATTGAAATAACGCCTCATTTAAAGCATTTTCTGTGTTCAATAGCACTTTTATTTCATATTCATCGAGTTTTCCTTTTTAATTAGCCTACAAGGTCTTTAAGGTCTTCGGGACCGCGATTCAAAGAGACATGGACGGAAAATCTGTTAGTGAGCAAATTAAGCCGGATATTTTACGTATGGATAACTTGGATAACGCGGAACTTAAATTCCCAAAGTTGTTAACAAATTTTCATTATTTGAGAACAAGAGATTATAACCTACTAAGCTCTTGACTTTTTCTACGTATGAGTCGTCCAAGTAAGATATTTGACACCCTTAGCGGGTGATCAAAGCGACGGAGAACTTCAGAACAAGTGGATAACAACACTACCAATGAATTGGTGTTTGCGACAAGCACGAGTCTTCACGCTAATAAGCAAGGCGAAGCAGCACAATTGGTGCATGAAGTCATTCATGGAAGGCCCAGTAGAGCCAAAACATCAGAAATTTACACAGATCTGTTAAGAATCCTACGCTCCCGTATGCTGCAGACGAGGCTCTGAACTTAATTACAGAGGCAAAATTGACTAAACATCAGGTTCTTGCCATAAGAGGGGCTAAGTAGGTACATAACGCAAGTAACCTGTATCCATATTATGAGGAAATTATCTAGGTAAAAAAACGTTGCTATCCCCATGAGGATTGCATATAAATCTCACACAACTGTGATGAGATTACTCTTCAAGCCCTGCTCGATCATACAATGCAACGCACGCTACAGGCTCCACAGTGGACACTCCATGTATAAAAAGAGGACCATCAAGGAATTTGATGATAGCAGCCTGTTCTTAATATCATAGGTTCCCCTGAAATTGTCGACTCATGGCAATGAGTCAAGAAATATTGTGGTGGCAAAATCAAAGACCCTCCTCGACAAGGTATTAATTATTTAAAAATTTATCTCGGTGCTGATAAAATATTTTGACATAACCATGAGCAATCGTATTTAGTGCTTAAAATAATAGCCTAACTTGGTACTTTTATTTCAGGTATTGCAGACCGTTAAAGATACAATTGGTGAAAGAAACAACATCTCACATACTTTCCGCCACAGAACTCGTCAAGCAGGAGTTAAAACATTTACTTATTCTGTGAAACATGATTTGCGAATGACTCTGGTCGATGGGAAAGTTTTTAATGCTTTGACTAACTGCGAGTCACGCCATATCACCGCTCTTCCAATTCTGTAACGCGACGAGGTGATGTTCTTCATCCCAAAAAAGGTGATATCACATCACCTCCTCAATAGCCGCACTTTTCTCATCACCCCCAGTGCAAATTGCCATATATCGACACATGAATATCGAAAGGCGTTTGCTTCAAGCAATGGAGAGCGAGTAGAGATTTCTACGAATGGCGTAAGATGAAAGGCGTAAATTAAGAGACGAGAAAAGGCAAATGCGGGGCAATCAAAACCCCTTTGACCTGCCCGAGGGTTTTCATATGACTTTTCCGGGCTAGTAAAGAAGTGGCACGATATATTTGCCAACATTTGGAGCCCGCTCTCCGGAGGAGAAGTAGGCTAACTCCGCAAAATAAGGTGAATATCAACAAAAATATATTTATTGTCTAAATATTGTCATTATTTATTAAAAAATAATTCGAACGCAATACTCTGTAAGTATCTCCTCTTGAGAGAGGTCCATCTGTCAACTCATTACTCTACCCAATACTTTAGGTCTCGGTTGACCTACGCTTCAATGCGGAGGGAGGTTATCAAAGAGGAGTACGGCAGGACATATACCTAGGAAACAGCCAAGCATCAGTAAGCCAAACTGTGAATATAGTAACCAATGACATTTGTTAGTTACTCTTGCCGGAGTGGATAAAATTTCCAGAAACCAACGCACAGTGGTCTAGGGAGCCCATTTTCCGGTCAAAATCATGTAGTTTTTTTATAGAGGTATAATGTCATATTTATTATTTGGGATACATTATTTTAGTAATATCTACATTCCTAATGGGTATTAGTGTTACTTTTTGCAGCTAGGAGGGGATAAGTTTTTTTTTAACTCTTGCTATGGGCTACCAAATTTGATAAAATATGCGACTGATTTCTACGCTCCTGCCAGCAGCATGGGTTTGCATTGAATGGTTAATAAGGAATGTAAGTAGTACCCTCTCAAACCTCCAAATGGGTTTCAGGATATTTTACACTGAACACATATCCAACAATATTTTAATTTAAAGTTTTTTAGAAACAATTTTAAACGATTATGATGTCCTCCCTACTGGAATTCAAATTACATTCTTCATCATTGGATTCGTTTGTGTCCATATGTAAAGAGATTGAGTTTACATTTGGGGACGAAAGGAGGCTTAGCACTTCACCAGGAATATTCCCCGTTCTCTTCTTTAGTGCACTTCTAAGTGACGTAACCGAGGATAGGAACTGATGAGCAGTAGATGAAGCAAATCTGTATTCGAGTCAGCCTAGGATGTTTTTCGGGTGTAGAACTCTGAATGTTTGGTAGTCTTTGTTCCTTGATCCCTGCGCTCCCTCAGAAAACATTTTACCATAGTTGCTTTAGCTGCAAAACCTGATATTGTTAATGAGTTAGCGGATTTTCATATATTTTTGCTTTTTGTATGTTTATGATTTTGCGGGTGTATTAATATTATGTTTAATGTCGATAGTTCATACTTTTGTCATATTCAATGACAAATATTGGAAACAATAAATTGCGTCTATTCCATGATACATTATATAATTTTGTTACATTTACACTTCACTGTGACTTTAACAGAGTCTATCCAGTGCAGGTAAAATTGTCTTTACCCCTGCCGAATTTTTCATTAGAGTGATACCGAGCATCAGTTGAGGAACCGCGAAACCGAAAGGAAATATTGAAATAGTCATGAAACTGACGACTGAAAAGAATAATATAACCCCATAATATATAATCATGAATTGATTGGGAAAATTTTATATCCAAGCCAAACGCATCCAGTACTAATTTGAGCTCCTTGAATTTCCGAGCACAAAGCGTGGTGTCTTAAAGTATGATAATGTACTCCACGATTAACGATTCCACGATTAATGGGGCAATCAACATGTTTGCAGTTCATTGAGTACAACTAAAATGAAACTTAAAAAAAAAGGCCATTTTTATTTAAATGGAAAAATAACTTTATTTTTTTACAAACATGCTCAATTAAAATACATATTATGGGATCTAGTAATCAAGTTGCCTCAATAATAGTATCCTAAGCATCTTGGTTGTGCTTTCCATATTCGTTATCCAGTCTTGTGCAAGGTGATGGACCATTTTATCCCAGATCTTCTGTCAATCCATCAGTTGTACGCTTTTGGTGGTCCTTACTTCTTACTGTCAGGAACCTGCACCAGCAGACCTCCTTGATCTCCTAGAAAGTAGAGAGGAGCTCCAAAAGCCTCAACATCCCTCAGCACATAAGCATTGTTGGTTTGCACAGAGTAGTTGGGGATCAGGAACTGGTATGCTGACCGTTGAGGAGCTGGAGTCTGTTCCTGTGGCACCAGGATGTAGTAATTTGGTTCAGAGAGCTTGGCCAAGATAAGCTTGTTCCTTGCATCAGCTGGGATGGATGGGGCAGCCTTATTTGGGAAGGAAATAAATGAATGTCAGAAACACATATAATAGCGGATGCCCTATAGTCCAGTTAGATAAAATACAAATAAATAGGGCTGTTAACGTGGGAGAAAATCTCACAGGATTTGCATATTTGCTCATTTCCTTGGTTCATGAGCCTTACAATATATTTTTTTCCTGGACTTTCCAGAGGATTTCTGTGCAAAAGATAATATTTGAAGCATTGTGTCGTTCAAACAACATTTTCGGACAAGTTGTTAATGTATGCATGCAAAGCTGAGGCATTATTTTACTTTTCCAGCTATTCTACCAGGCATCAATACAAGTCAAACATTTTCTGGTAATTTCTACTACGAATGGCTAAATGTATTATTATTAAAATTGAAGGCAGAAATTTTTATCAACTACAAATTTATTTAGAAATCCAGATGTTGAACATGATTGAGCTACAAGTCAAATGAGACTTGTTGTAGAAGTACAGCCTAGGCAGAATGTGTCATAAAATTAAAACACTAAGGGTGAGATTGCTATTCGCTTAACTATAATGGCATTGGATCATACTCCTTAAATGTTGGTCCATTATTTGCCATCAAAGTACATCTACATCAACCAATTAAATGGATGTTCATTCACTCTAATGCGGTCACTGAATGTAATAATGAATATCCATTGCAGACCAACCGATTGATTGGTGAAGAAATGTTGCCGGATAATTATTTTTATTTTTTTATACCCACCTCCGGCTCGGGCTCTTCTTCGGCGGCGGTCGTTGTAGTCTCTGCGGGTGCCTCGGTGGTGGTGGTCAGCACCTCAGCTTCTGCCTCCGTGGTCACTTCCTCTCCGGGCAAGTAAAAGGGTTTTTCGGGCTTCCAGCCACTGGGCGGGTAAGGAGGATCCTGTGGCGCTGCTTCCACTTGCCTCAGGGAGTAACTGCGGAACCTCTGGAATCCCCCACGAGGCGGAGCAGCGCTCGCTAGTGACGCGAGCAACACAGTGGCTGACACGAGTGTGACGGCGGACACCTAAGTTCGCCGAAAGAGAAAAGTACTATCAAAATGCTGAGGATATCGCAGGCAGGGGAGTAACGAGGGGTCCGTCGGATGGGACGTTAAGCCGTGGTCCCCTTGGCGCCTTTTTTTAAGAGCAGGCTTATGCCGACGACGGGTTTCTCTACACCCTTCCCTTCCGATCCCATCCTTGTACGTTTCCTACGGGTCTGAAGACCTATTAGAGCGGGAACAGACTTGAAAACACAGATGAGATGAGGGAGAATTATCTGCTTTGACTTTTTCAGGAAATTCAGTGCGTTACAGTTTTTCTGATGCTATAACTCGTTCTGTTTTAACATTTAGCGCATAGTCCAATGCGTGATTAACTGGTTGATTCCTTTGAATTGAACGTTGATAATTGAGAAAAGGCTCTTTTTAGTGATTTATAATATTTCGAACTAGAAATGTGAACAACATTGTACATTAATACTTAAACATCTTCGCTGCAAATTAAAATGCAAAAAATCTGAAAATACCAATTACTATTACTTAAAAATAAGTATCTACTAATACAAAATGCAACTAATAAAAATTAATGGATTCTCTAAACGAAGTTCGCCTGCATTGAACGAAAACATAATGAAAGACATTTGAGTAACAATTGTTAAATTTACGATCCTAAGATGTAAACGTCGCTTACTTCTTTCGTCACATCACAATAAGCACTAAGTGCTTAGACAAAAGGAACGTTTTGAGGAAGTTTTGAGTTCAGAGTACAGATCCCTTTTCCCATTCGCCGTTTCTACGAGCCTCGAATATTCGCCGGCTTATCACTTTCCTTAGTCTTTTCCAACCCAAAACACGAAGGGTTCACTGATGAGCGAGGTTATATGCAGCCGCATAATTACTGAGCGAGTAATCCTGTACGTGTACACCTGATACGTACCTTCATCTTGTGGTTGTCTTTTCTTCTTCTCGCTCTCTTTGCAGGGACTTCAAAATGTCGACGGGTCTCGACGTCTGTTGTTAAAGAGTGAGTAGTGCTCGTTGGAACGACACTGGATGTCTGTTGACTCCTCCACACTGTCCTGGCTGTATTTATACCCGGGAGTTTACACGGGCACGCGATGAATAATTGCCTACGGTACATCCCTAGTACTCAGGGATGCAAGCGTGTCAAACAAAGACGACCCAGAAAATCGGGTCTCTCCCCTAAAAAGGTGTGGACCCCGATCCATGAACGGAACCATTGTCACTCCGTCTGGGTTCTCCATTACGTAACCTTCGGCGACAAGAGCATCACCGCCTTACCCTTGTCACCCAAGCGACTGAGTCCAATCGCGTAACGCGATTGCCTGTCTATTGTTTCATTCATTTCGTCCGCGTCTCCGCGGAGGAACGGTCGTGCGCCTACGTCACGGCACGTGCTTCGAAGTCTCCCTCCTCGGACATCGAATGCCCGACACGTCGGAGCCCTTTTCCGGCGAGCGTCTTGTTTTCTCAAGGCCTTCTCATATTTTTAAGGGATGCGTGGATGGTCGTAAAAATCCCAAGCCGCTCAGCCTAAACCTCGTTTCCAGTCAACGTCCGAGTGCGCCCGCACTAATTACCAATGCACGGTGATATTCGAGAAGAATTCATAATATTTTGATACTTTTTAACAAATTAAACCATACACGAGTCCGTAAATTACGCTCTGATTAAAATGGCTAAGTATCCAGAAGAAGATACAATGCCTCGGCAATTTTCTGGAAGGAAATTGATCACTCATTAGTTTAGTTAGTTTAATAACAATATATATAGGATAAATATTTATTTATCCCATGAAAAACATTACTAGCACATATTATATTTCTTTTAAATAAGGATAAATTAGGAATCCTTTTTAGGCTGTACTTGATATACCTCAAAATCAAATTGCAATGGGAATAATTGAACAAAGATAAGTGAACTGAGAGTAGATGCGTAACATAACATTAACAGAAAAAAATAAGTTTGTCTTTTTATCTCAACCTACCGTGCATACAGATTATAGTGAGTATTAACCATATTATTACCAAAAACAAAACTGGATTTTCTACATCAAATAACCATTTTTTACTTCTTTTAAAAATAATGTTAAACTAATTGACCTCATATTATCTGACAATATAAGAAATAGTCTTGGCCCTATATAGATAGAACGTTTGAACAGGGACAAATTGGGCTCGGGCAAAATATACATTGTCGTAGTTCTTAGGTTGTACACATTGGTTTTTGGTTCTTTCTTAGGTTTATTACCACTTCTGAGGTAGAACAATTTCAATACTTTGTAAACGTAAAGATGACGTAAAAGGAGTAACTGTAAATCCACAAAAAATTTAATTTAAAAGTTTAATTGCTGATTAATTACGGCATGCCGCATTGGTCACGAATGTACATAGAAATTACCGACATGCATTTCAGCCCTTACCTATAATTTCAAGCATACCAACAGCCGCACGGCCGCTCCAAAACCATTGAAATAATTTCCAAGTAAAGATAGTTATACCGGATTCTCAGTGTTCATCCAGAGTAAGATATAAAAATGTAATGGTGTCTGTCTGTGTCTGCCGTCTGTCTGTTGCTCAATAACGCAAAAACTACCTGACGGATTAAGCTGAAATTTGGTATGTAGATAGGAAATGTGTCTGGGCAGAACATAGGCTATGTTAAAATACCCCCAGGGTCCCCAAAAGCCCCTGAATGGGCCCTTAGATGGATCCTGGTCCCTGGCATTGAGTTCGGTGCAGTGGTCTCATTTTTTGCTTATTTAAAGTACTTCCATTCAAGACAGAGGGCAGAAATTTTTTTTATCGGATGGCTGAATAAATGAAGTTTCTAATTCTTTCAATCAATTTTCTATTTCGCTTAGTATTTGTCTTAAAATCATATTTTTAGCTGAAAAATCTCACATTTTTCTCTGAAATCAACAATAGCATATTTCCTTGACAACCAGAGATCGGTGTGAATGTCCTTTGATTTTCAAAGGACATTCAAGCCTCTAGCATTTAAATATCACGTTTTTCTGCAGACCCATGATAACACGCAGAAATAAATTCTATATAAGAGGGGCCCAGAGTCCCAAGGGTCCCATGTTTGATGTTTTTTAAGGTGTGCAAAAGAAGTTAAAAAAGAGAAACTAATAACGGTCACCGCCTCGTGGCGTTTCTCGGGTAATTTTAAGAACCGTAAAAAGTTTTCTTCCCAGTATGAGAGACGGGCCACATAAAATATGTATAGAGGTACTTTGTGCTCTCGCTGCATGGCCGTTTGGTTGGTGCACCTAAACGTGATTCGAGTCGGCAGATTAGGGTAATATGAATATAGCTAAACATTGATCTCATGATAGGTAGAGATTTATGTAGTTCTATCTATCATGAGCTGTTCGGCAATGCGGATTCGCTAACCCGTTCTTTAATTAAAGGGGATAACACCATAATTTATGCTTGGTACGCAATCATTGTAAAACTTTTGAAGGATCACTTGAAAATTTTGAAAAATCTAAAACTAAAGTGTGAGGTTTTAAAAACAACACATTCAAGGTGAAAGCTTAAAAACGTTCCAGGTTGTCTTTCATATTCTCTAGATATTTTCATTTTTTACAAGACCCTTTTCATATTCCTTGACTTTTCCCGGTTCTCCAGGTTTTCGGACCTGTTGCAATCTATCTTACGTGGTGATGAGTTTGCGTGGGCCATTTTCGGATTTTCCGTGCATGAAAGAGGACCAACAGTCACTCATCTCTCCGTGCACCTGGAAAACGGTCAGCGTGTCTACTAATCCGACCACTATGTACAACATAGGTCACCAACTCCTCAAATGACCGCGCTAGCAGTATTCTTCAGACAGTGGTTTTCTTACAAAATAAGTTCAATGTTTTTCACACCCGCTGAATTTCAACGGGTAGCTTCCGCTAGTATTTTTTAAAGTTTGTGGATATAATTTTGACACGCCTGGTAAAAGAAATGAAACAATCGATGGCTTTAAGTTCAACATAGTTGGAAATTTATTTCCACGTAACAGAGGAAACCGGCGCGCCGGCGAGCAAATTGGGCGAAAGCAAAAATTTATTGGGCGAGCAAATCTTCTTCATTAAAATTCAACGGGCCACAGGCACACCTACAGATGTTGCTATTATTTCGTTTCTGTAAGCCATTTTTAGTTTCCACTCGACTCATCCTGTTCTCAACCGTCTGCACGAATGTTTCATGGGTGATTTTCGAATATTGAACCATCTAATATTATTTTTAAAACGCAAAATTTATTTCCCTTTTCGTGTATAGACGGATTAAATGATGTTTGGATAATCGCGCTGAAGAAATAGCTAAGACGACAAACGCACATGATAAGATTTCGCGCAGGCCACTGTATACGCTCTTCCTACTCTCGTTATCAAAGAATTCCAATTTACAACCACAAGTCAATATTTATCGTGGTAATTAAATCCAGACTTCCACATTGTATTCATTGCACAATTTTAAGTCTTTACCAAGTGATTCACCTCGAGACTCCCTGATTTATATCGTCTCAAGGTACTCGGCATTTGTTGCCGAGTCAGGGACAAAGGGAAGGAATGACAGCGTCTGTAATAGCTAGCACACGTAGTGTTTAGCTGACGAGCGGAGATAATCATGGAGACAGACAATAACTGACATGGCCATTTCATTTACCATGGCTATAGTGCTCTACAAGAAGAATCTCCATGATGTGACAAGGATGAGCATAACATTCAACGAAGGCAACAAGGTAGATATTAATTTTTTGCAGTATAATATAGTGTG
Source organism: Platycnemis pennipes (assembly GCA_933228895.1). Lineage (NCBI taxonomy): Eukaryota > Metazoa > Arthropoda > Insecta > Odonata > Platycnemididae > Platycnemis > Platycnemis pennipes. The sequence continues at coordinate 38,146,131 of OW121850.1, read as the reverse complement.
TTAGTCTGATGGGAAAACTTACAAAAGGGCATAATCGGCAAAGATATATTTAACAGCACATCAGACACTGAAATGCGATAAGAAACCAAAAAGATTACATGAGAATTCGATGCTAGTGCAATCAAAATTTGAATACATTCTCGCTTATATAACTCAAAATGGTACAATAAATTTTAGTGCGAGTTTTCTGTTTGGTTTTTTTGCACCTTTTACTTTTCGATGTAAGAAGTTGCTAATCGTGTCTAATTTGCAGCATAGGAAACAAAACGGATTCAATGCTGAATACGTTTTTGTTAAAAAGTACATAAAAATTGTAATCTATTAAAACGATCATTATGTTCCAAATACGAAATAACAAACAAATTGGACAATTAGTTTTAATGGAACCGAAAATGAAAGGACGGACGGTGGCCGCGCATTTCAAAACGTTGAAAGAGAAGTCTTTGGAAGTGAAAGCTTGCTAACTAGGGTCACGATCAATGTATTGCATCACCTATAGGGTCAAGATCTCTGGGTTTTCATCCGGATGTGACGTCCGGAGGCGTGAACATTTACGTCCACGAAGCTAGTACCTGTATGCAAGGTTGGCGAAAACGTTCGAAGAAAACCTTGAGGTGATTTACTCGAGTTTTAGTCTACTTGAAAATTTAATGGGAAAACGTCATAAAATTTTAATTCATGGTCTTAAGGTTACGTTAGAATTTGATGCCAGGGTACTGCGATTCCTGATGTGATAGAGCGCCACATGAAAAACAAGTATTCTAATAGCAAACCTTGTGACGAACAAAACATTTATTTACGAAATCTATGCATTAAAATACCTTGTAATTTGCTTGAAAGGCCTCCATCACTTCAAAATTGTAATATCCTATTCGCTATCACCTAATATTTGGTCCGGATGGAGTATCAACAATTTCACGTTCATCTACGTATCTATCACACTCCATCCGACCACAGCTCCTCTACGGTTGCTAGATCTTCGCAATTGGTATATCTGACCTCAGGAAACTTGAGAGAAGAAAGAAACACAAGCACAGACTGCTTACAGATATTTTAGATCGCCTATGTCCTTTCCTGTCATCTATTTTGCCTTCTTCCTGTTGATTTAATTATACTTGGGAATTTTGTTGTTGTTTTGAAACACCAGCATCCCGCTCCCGTAGAGCAGTATTCCTTTATGCTATAATTCTGTTTAACAAATCGGCACTCTTCGCCGATCAAACCTTCATACCATTGATTAACGCCACTACGACCGTTTTCACGACATCAACTTTCTAAGAAACTTTTCCTATTGATACCGCCGCGCCTGTTGCGAATTACTAGCAGTTTTGATAAGAAAATATGCCAAAGATGAAATTATAAAAGAAAAAAGGCCAAAAAAATGAAAAAATACTGAAAATGTGGAGGAAAAAAGAAAAACAAGTAGCACACTAGAAGTGCAAAGCAAAAAAAAATAAAACAAAATACTGGCAAAACCTCTTAACTGTTAAAAACGTATTGATTTTATACTTTATTTTTTTTCCAGGTTCCAACCTGTTTCGGGAGCATTTCTTCAAAATGTCATGTACATTGATAATATTTTCATTAGATTTGCCATGTGCATTGTCAACATTTTCATTGCATTTAAGTTTCAACTTCACACAAACAACGCGAACACAAGGCACAATACACTGCTAAGTTATTTTCCCCAAATTTGGCAGGACATGCCAACACCTTCGACCTGAAGACGCTGACAGGATAGTCAGCGAAACTATCGTCATCTTGGCAACCTACGCGGAAGGAAACCCGGAACCATGCTAAGAGTACCGGTGTAAATACGTAGATTCCTTCGTTTCCCGCTGAAATTTGAAAATTACATATACTTTGAACATAATTTCAGCCATCTAATGCCACGAAGGCGTCAAGATAACAAAGATACAATTGGCAGCAAAGTAGCAAGGCAATTAAACAGACGCCAGAAATAAAATAAAACTCTCCCTTCTCTCCCGTCAAATCACAACTGCTCAATTATTTCCTTTTTTTAGCCCTCCGTTGAGAATCAACGAGCACCTTCCGCTAGTGGTTGATACACTAACTAGAAAACTATCGTTGCTGTGCGTATAATAATATAGTTAATTGGTTCACACTTCTGCAATGCTGCATATCATCTAAAAAGTGGCGTGAATCTCGTATCATCTCATTCATCTTTTATAATTTTGAAAATGCAATCCTTGAATTTGCTGCTTATAATCAGCGACAATGAATACAGGTTATTCGAATAGAAGGGAGAGGCTGCGTGTGTAGGTTTCTTAGCCTCGGTCATTCATGATGGTGACGAAAGAAATACGGAGAACTATTTAAGAGGATTGGTGAAAAGTTAACGACATTGCAAGATGAAATGCCATAACTGTAATGCTGGAAATTCCATCAGCATTAAAAAAAGAGTTGGTGAAAGCAACTTTGAGCATTGTGCCAGTAAGACTCTTGGTATACGGCGGTGAGTACAACTACTCTTTATTTACCCTAAGGCCCTATGCATGTACTCTCACGCATATTTTTTACTGACAAGTTTTGTATATTTTCGTAGTGATACTTGAAAAAAATACGTTTTTACTTGCCAGAATACACGGAAATGTGCTTCAAAAGAGATATCTAGGTGCTGCATGAGGTTACCTCACCCGAAAAGAGTAGTAGAAAAAAAGAAAGGCACAGAAAGACTGCCATCAATAATAATGAGGAGGATAGGAATGAGATGAGTAAATTCAGCTATTTTCAGGCGGGCTTCCGTTGTGTTGCTCGCGGATAAGGTGGTTCTTCCTCGCGGTAAAACGAGCATAGCAAAATTAATATTAGATTTTATGAACTAAACTCGAACACGGAAAGAAACGCAAACAATTTCACCAAAATTATAAATAAAGTGATAAATGAATTGTGCTTCAAAAATGCATCAAATCAACAGTGTACAATGTGCAAATACGCAAACGAACTCCATATATGTCGTTTAAATTTTTACCAGCTTCTAGGAATAAAATGAATTATTACTTATCTTCAATTTTGTTTATAAAGTAAATTACAGATAGTAAAGTAACATACTGCCTATGATTGTGGGCATTAATGTACATGCAAACTTCATATGAGACCGTAGAAAATTAAGTGTTTTGTGCCGAGGAGGCGGGAACCCATCGTTCCTAAGAACCCTAATCTGGCTTCATTGCCTACCCATATGCCAGCATGCGTATGCCCCCTCCTATACATTCTAACCAGCTTTTTTCCTTTCCTGCAACCTGAAAAGCACGGAAAACTATTCCCGTTTTTATAAAGACCCGCTTTCAATCACTGGCATTAGTTATGTTTACATCGGATTAATTTGAGCCAATGATAGCTGAAGAACACATGATCGACTTCGTCATGGCATGAGGAATTCAAAAACATTTAGCACCATGCCTATTCATTATTTTTCTCCCTTCCGTTGAATTTAAATGGACACCTTTAGCTAGAAGGGAATATTGGTACGGTCGTGTGACGCCTTCAGCCATGTGACCGTAATGGCGGCATGTAAAATTTTCGAATTTCGGTTCCTCATAGCTAGAAAATTAGTTGTTCTTAGTAACTTTTATACACTCCAATTCAGTAGATACAGAATAGAAATTTATATACTATTGTTTCATAGTAGTAGTAGTAGTTTTGATTGGGGTGCGTCGACGGCTGAGGTCATTTTGCACCACTCAAAATCTTATTATTGCTAATTATATGATATTATAAAACGGTATGAGTAAGGTAAAGGCGCCAAATTTCGTCCCCGTGCCTAATTTCGTAGATAGATAGAATTTCGTTTACAGGGTGCGTCGACGGCTATTGGTCATTTCGCACCTCGCGCAAGTGATAAAGTGATAAATTACATTAGGGAAAGGTATGTTAAATTGCAGTGCTGTCAAAAAGCATGACATAAAAATAACTGTCAAATCAAATTTAAAATGCCTATTTGTTTAAGATATGAAATTACTTGGGTTAGGCGGTCTGGGTCATTCCCCAGAACGTGGCTTATATCGCTTCGGATCCTTAGAGAGTCGCGCAATCTCCGGTATTTTTCGCACTCCGTCAAAATATGCCTTACGGAGAGGAGAGATCCACAGTCATCACATCGAGGTGGTATTTTCTCTTCGGTGAAGAGGAATGAGTGAGTCAGAGCGCAATGTCCGATTCTCAAACGTGTGACGACTACCTCCTCCCTCCGGCATCCCCTGACGGATGAAGGCCATGCAGATGTTGTATGTTTAATTTCACGGAGTTTGTTGCTCGTGACGTTAAACCAAGATTCCCGCCAATACTCCAGAGCTTCGTTACGTAACGTTAGTCTCAAATCCTCGTGTGGTACCAGTTTAGAGGCAAGGACAGAATTTTTTAGCGCCTTCTTAGCAGCAGAATCAGCCTTTTCATTACCTCTTATTCCCACATGTCCAGGGATCCATATGAAGGTAATTGACACCCCTTTCTCCCTCAGGCATATTATGGACGACTGAATTTCCTGGACAATCGGATGAGTCGGGTACATTGTGGAGATAGACTGCAGAGCGCTTAGGGAGTCCGAGCAGATAAGAAATTTCTTATCCGAGCATTTTATACCACAGAGGGCCATTTTAATGGCGAAGAGCTCCGATGTATAAACGCTGCATAATGGGTTTAATTTAGCTGTTGCTATTCCATGATAGGATGATACGACTGCGCACGCACAAGCTCTACTGGACTTTGACCCGTCCGTATAGACGGGAATTAGTTCGGGATGATTGTAGAGAAATTCATTAAATGCATGCTGGTATTCTGTGGCCAGGGTAACGGTTTTGGGGTACCTGTGTAGGTCAAGAATAAAATCTGACCGGGGAAAAAGCCAAGGGGGGCGGCTTGAGTAGCCTACTGCGTAAACCTCGGCCAGAGTAAAATTTCGCTCAGCAATAAAATCATTAAAACGGACACCGAATGGTCTGGTGACCTTCGTCTTTCTGTTAAAAACATCTATAAATCTTGGCTTAAAAACGATATTAAAACAAGGGTGAGATGGCAAAGACAAAAGCTTTGCGGCATAGCTACACATAAGCATAATCCTGCGGGTGTGCAAAGGTGGTTCACCAGAGTCTGAGTATAGGCTCAAAACTGGGCTGGTTCTGAATGCTCCAGTCGCTAACCGCAATCCTGAATTGTGTAGCGATGCCAACGGCTTTAGGTATGTTTCCCTCGCGGATGAGTAAACAAGGCACCCGTAGTCTATTTTAGATCTTACAAGCGCTCTATACAACATTAACATTGATGTGCGATCGGCTCCCCAAGAAGAGTGGCTCAGAACTCTTAGGACGTTAAAGACCTTCATGCATTTTTCCTTTAGCGTTCGGATATGCATTCGCCAGTCTAGTCGTTTGTCAAAAACCAAGCCAAGAAATACTGCTGAATCCTTGAATGGCAGATTTTTCCCATCCAGTTCTATCTTAGGCTGTGGGTATATTCCGCGAAGCCTATTAAAATGTACACATTTCGTTTTCTCATGAGAGAAACGGAACCCGTTGTCATTAGACCATCTTTTCAGTTTATTGACAGTGATTTGTACCTGTCTTTCTGCTGCCTTTAACCTTCGTGACCTGCAGAAAATGGCGAGGTCGTCTACGAAGAGTGAGCCCATCACTGATGGTTGTATGCAGTCTACTATATCATTTACAGCAACTGCGAAAAGTGTCACACTTAGCACAGAGCCTTGGGGTACCCCGTTTTCCTGTAAATGTACATCCGAAAGGCTCCTTCCGATGCGTACTCTAAAAACACGATTAGTTAGGAAATTTTTAATGAAAATTGGCAGGTTTCCTTTAAAGCCCCATTTATGTATGGTCTGAAGAATCTTGTGTCGCCACACTCTATCGTATGCTTTTTCTAGATCAAAAAACACTCCAATAACATGATGGCGTAAAAGGAATGCTTCTTGAATAAAGTTGTCGGCTCGTACTAAGTGGTCGGTTGTCGACCTATTTCTTCGAAAACCACATTGGATATTTGAAATAAGGTTCCACCTCTCAAGGCACCAGACTAGGCGGCGGTTTACCAATTTTTCCATTACCTTACACAGACAACTTGTTAGTGATATTGGTCGGTAGCTATTGGGGTCTGTTTTTTCTTTGCCAGATTTTGGAATAGGTATGATGACAGCTTCCCTCCAGGTGTGTGGGAATTTACCTTCCTCCCAGAGTTGATTGAACGTAAGCAGGATTTCCCTCAACGCTTCCTCAGGTAGGTGTTTAAGGAAGGCATTATGGACGTCATCCAAACCAGGTGATGTGTTCTTTGTCTCCGCAATGGCGGCCTTTAGTTCATTTAGGGTAAATGGAATATTATAATTCGCTTGAGTCCCCTTCTCCGAGAAATCAAGTCGGTCTCTTTCAGCCCTCTCTTTTGCTGCCATAAAGGTAGCGTCAAAGTTAGCATTACTGCTGGTATTTGCAAGTAGTTGACCAAATACTTCGCTTACATCGTGCTGGGAAGATACAATACTAGAGCCTACTTTGAGGGAACTAGCCTGTGAGTAGTGACATGTACCGGTGATTTGCTTTATCTTGCGCCAAACTTGTGAAATGGGCGTTCTATTGTTGATACTGTTGACGTATTCTGTCCAAGAGGCCTTTTTTGCCGCCTGAATCGTTTGGCGAGCCTTAGCCCTCAGTTTCCTAAATGCCGAGAGATTCGAGGTGGTTGGATATTTTTTAAATATCCTAAGGGCACGGTTCCTGACACGAATTGATTTCGCACATTCGGAGGTCCACCACGGCACCGGTATACGCCTAGCGTTGCCGGATGACTTAGGCACACTGGCATTTGCTGCATCTATGATACAAGTAGTTAGTGCCTCAATATTCTCTAGGCATCCGCGATTTCTGTCATAGGTAAAGTTAAAAGACTGGTTGAAAAGGGCCCAGTTAGCTCTACGGAGAACCCAATGCCCTGGTCCGTTATAATTAAAACATCGACTCCCTTCTTTTTTAATTATAATAGGGAAGTGATCACTGCCACATAAATCACTGTGGACCGACATATGGAACTTCGTGCCAATATTACCCGAGCACATAGAAAGGTCTATGGAGGAAAAATCTCCGTTAAAACTATTAAATCGGGTACTGTCCCCGTTGTTAAGTAAAAAGAGGTTAAAATCTTCTATAAAATTTGCCAAAATTCGGCCTCTCCTGTTACATTGATCTCTGTTACTACCCCAAAGAGTGTGATGTGCATTAAAATCCCCTAGTAAAACAAAAGGTTTAGGGAGTTGTCGCACTAAATCATCCAGATTTTCCTTGTTTACCGGGGCCCCTTCAGGCAGGTATACGTTACAAAAGGTAATCAGTTCAGGGCACGCAATGGTCACAGCAATAGCCTGAAAAGGAGTTTGTAGACTGACCTGGGAGGTATAGAAACCCTCTTGAACTGCAGTAATTACTCCACCTTGCGCTCTATTTCCGCTCTCATCGTCAAACCGGAAAATCTTAAAGCCTCTTAAAACGATTTTATCAGAAGGCTTAAAATGTGTTTCTTGTATGCAGATACAGAGAGGGCTAAAATTTCTCATTAAAACCTTCAACTCCTCTTTGCGGCGGTAAAATCCACAGCAATTCCACTGTAGGATTGAAAACATTTTGGGGTGATTAAGATGTGCGCACTTATCTTTTAATGCGATTTTTCTTCTTCCCTTGACTCCTAGCTTGGAGGATTTCAGTTTCCGACAAACTGTCGTCCTCCTCCATAGCCACCACATCGGATGTTGTAGACGAGGGGCCGGGAGGGTTAGGAGGTCCAGGGGAAAACGATTTAGTGCGCTGCAGTCCTTGCATTTTCTTCCCAGCATTAGGTTGGTTCTTCTTGGGAGGACCAGCGATTTTTGTATCTTTATTTAGTTCCTGCGTCTTTTTCATTTCTGCCACATTGGCTATTCCTTTTTGGGTCCCTTCTTTGTCATTTTCCTTCATCGGATTAAATTTGGGTGTTTGAGTTTGTACGGAGCACTTCCTTACCGGCGCAGAGGCCACGGTGGCAAAAGACCGAGAAAAGGTGGGGGCTACTAGGGCCCGATACTTCCTGCGTGCTTCTAAGTAAGTTAACTTTTCGATAGTTTTTATCTCTATCACTTTTCTTTCCTCTTGTTGCTTGGGGCACTTATTAGAGTATGCAGGGTGTGCACCTTCGCAGTTCACGCAGCTCGGTTCAGATGTACATTCATCAGTTTCGTGCTTAGCTTTGCCACAGCGGGGGCAGGTAGCCTCGCCCTCACATCTGGTTGCGATATGGCCAAAACGTTGGCAGTTAAAGCAACGCATGGGACGAGGTATGAAAGGCCGCACAGGTACGGATTCATACCCCACATACACCTTCTCTGGAAGTTTATCGCAGGCGAAGGTCAGAACTATAGACGTTGTATCTCTTAGCGTCCCATTTCGTTTAGTTTTCAAGCGTCGACAGTCGATCACTCCCTGATGCTCCATTTCTCTTTTTATTTCATCTTCCTCAACATACAGAAGATCAAAGTGTGAAATAACCCCCTTAGATGTATTCAAGGATCCGTGTTTCTCCACTATAACAGGTATGTTTTGAAGCATCTCCATTCGTAGTAGTTCCACACTCTGCGCTTCATTGGTTGTTTCAATTAGTAGCGTTCCGTCTCTAAGTTTCTTCGCAGATTTAAGTTCTCCTGAGACAAAGCTCGACAGGACCCTTCTTATAAGGAAGGGAGAAACTTTTTTAAGAGTCTCGCCTTCTTCCTTGCATTTCATTATTAGATAGCGCTGAGATGCGCGAAAACTATTGGCTTCCCCGCCCATATCTGAGCGAAGTTTTTTGGGTGGAGGAAGATTTAAGTCTGCCATGCCACTTATAAGTTCGTCCCTCGAGCTCCCCACCCGCCACGGAGCCACACATTTGGGACGCCACGCTGCAAACCAGCGTGGTCGCCAGGGCTACCCGAGGAATATAGCACTATTGATGTGGGGGCCTGTTTCAGGTTAGAACCTCCAGTGCATGAGTCCTCCACACCCATACACCTTTGGCCGCCCTACGCAGACCCCCGTCTCTCCAGCACTCGCCACCGAACATATCGGAAAGCCGATTGATCAGGATTGGCTAGATCCTGACCGCCCGTTTACAGGGAATCCGAGGCCAAAGCGGGGTATTGAACTCCGGCCCATACCGGGCATCCGACACCCGGCTGGGTGCCGGAGAACTCACCAACCAGGATCCTCTTCTCCCCCTTACGGGTCACCGCACACGGCAAACATGCGGGTGGATCGCAGGCCAGCTGGTATGGCCGCACACAGACAGTTGACCCACAAGACTGTCCGGACTCAACCCTTGCTGACTCAGTGGTTTGTTTTCGGGGTTGTCTCCCCGCCCTTTTAGTCGCCTCTTACGACAAGCAGAGATACTGCGGGAGTATTCTCAATCCCCCTACCCGCAGGGGGAGCCTAATTTCGTCCCCCTAAGGTTCTCTGTTCTGACGACAGCGGCGCCATCGGTGATATTTGTCGTTAGTTGTGCTCATGGCCACCAGTTAGTACTGAAAGTTTCATGCGTCTAGTCGGCTGCGTTCCCTTTGAGAAAACTTATTCTGATTTTTGGAAAGGTGAGTTGTCGAAATACTATTTGTAAGTGCTCTTTCCGAATAACTTTTAATGTGTTTATTTAGCTGCATTTCACATATTTGTTTAGGGTAAGCTATAAACTGAATGATCTGAGCGTTTTTCCGTGTTTGGTTCACTTCACGTGGTGTAGGAAACCGCCATATTGGCAAGTGAAATGTTCCTATTTTCGTCCCCCCAGCTGTTCATAATTCTGTCCACGGGACGAAATTTATAACAAACATTTTTATTTTGTTTTAGATGCCACCTAGGAAGAAGTGGGACAGAGAGGCGATAAAATCGGCAGTAAGTGCGGTGAGAAACAAGGAAATGGGATATAAAGCTGCGAGTAAGACTTTAGTGTGCCTAGGTCAACTCTTAAGGATTACATAAAGAAAGGGGAAGGTAAAAGTGCTGATGAGTTAATTCGCCCGAATCTCCCCCGCCCGTGTCGCAGGATCTCTTGGGTGCTGGAAATAAACTATCCGCCATGCAACCTGTGGTATTCATCCCCCGGGCTCCCCACCCACCATGGAGCCACACATTTGGGACGCCGCACCGCAAACCGGTGCGGTCGCCAGGGCTACCCGAGGGGATATAGCACCCTACTGTCGGTGCAAAAATTATGTAGACTCGAGTTTGAGCATCGATTAAGAATGAACCGTAAAACTGACACGAATGCAAATTACATCAAATGTTAGCTCATTGTATTGTGCGTTTAACCATACTTACTGACAATTTTTATATCGCACATCTGATTTTTTATCGCGATGACAACAAAAAAAGTACCGTTTTTTTTGCGTTTTCTAAGGGAGCGCTCTCTTTGACCTCTCATAAGGCAAAACGTTGGAGTTCAATCGTTATGAAATTATAAGACAGTAACGATACATCCTTTCCTAATGTTATTATAAAATTTCACGTCATTACATTTAGCCATAAAAATTTTGTTATTAATTTTATGAAACAACTTTTTCTTGGTAATGAATGGTCCCGAAAACTTGTTCTTGGTCTTGTTTTAAAGCTCTTTGCAGCAGTATTGTAATAAAATAAACATAGTCCAAAATATGTGCCCTATGTTTAACGAGTTAATAAACAACGGAGCATTTTCGTGGCAGGTAGGTTTATTGTTGTAGGGTGCGTCGACGGCTAGGTCATTTTGCACCACTACTCTGTCTTCGTGATAAAAGTAATATAGATTAGTCACATTCGCTTACGTCACTTATTTAAAATATATATATACATACATTATGCGATTAAGAAAAAAACAATGAGGCTTAAATTTTATTGAATACTCCTGTCCCTTTCAGAAATAAAATAACTCGACTTAAAACATTAGGGTCGTCTCCAAGGACGGATTTTAGCTCTCCCCCCAAGTTTAGTTGCCTTCGCAAGTCACGGTATTTGTCACACTCCGTCAGGATATGCCGAATGCTGAGAGGACAGTCGCAATCGTCACACTGAGGTGGTACTTTCTCTTCAGTAAAGAGAAATGAGTGGGTCAAAGGGCAATGCCCTATCCTCAAACGTGTGATGACGACTTCCTCTCTGCGGCTGTTCCTGACGGAAGAGGGCCACACTGACGTAACCGGCTTGATGTCACGAAGTTTGTTATTTCGTGCAGTGCGCCAAGACTCCTTCCACTGCCCAAGAACTACCTGCCTCAGGGAAGACTTGAGGTCTTCGTAAGGTACCAGCGTCGATTTAGACTCTGTCTCGTTCTGAGCCTCTTTGGCCAAAGCGTCTGCCTTTTCATTTCCGGCTATTCCCACATGCCCCGGGACCCACAGGAACCAAATGCGTACTCCCTTTCTACTGAGAGACAGTAGGGATGAATGTATGTCTTGAATGATCGGATGCATGGGCGAAAAGCCGGAAATAGACTGTATGGAGCTCAAGGAATCAGTGCATATAACGAAGGAGCCATCATCGTCACATAAGTTTTCGAGAGCCATCTTTATGGCAAATAATTCCGCTGTGTATACACTACACAGCGGATTTAATTTTGCTTTGACTGTTCCTTGGCTAGGCGAGAACGCTGCGCATGCACAGGCCGACTCTGACTTAGAGCCGTCAGTGTACACTGGCACATAATCTGAGTGATTCCCTAGGAACATTAAAAACTGACGTTGGTATTCCAAGAGTGTGGTGAAAGATTTTTTTTGGTTAAGCAAGGCCGTTTTAACCACCGGGGTGGGTATTAACCAGGGAGGGTGTAATGAGTAAGAGACAGGAAACACTTTAGGCACCCTGAAATCACATCCACGAATAAAATCATTAAAACGTACACAAACGGGCCTAGTGGCCTTTGTCCTTCGGTTAAAAATGTCTAAAAATCGTGGTTTAAAAAGTATGTTAAAACATGGGTGTGCCGACATGGATAAAACTTTGGAAACATAATTGCACATGAGCGCGTTCCTCCGGTGGCATAGAGGAGGCTCCCCTGCATCAGAATAGATGCTAATGACCGGGCTTGTCCGAAATGCCCCCGTACAGAGTCGTAACCCCGCGTTGTGCACTGGGGCCAATGCTCGTAGGTAAGACTCGCGAGCAGACGCATAAACAAAACAGCCGTAGTCTAATTTCGAGCGCACTAATGTGCGATATAATAAAAGCAATGTTTTACGGTCTGCTCCCCAAGATGTGTGGCTTAAAAACTTTAACACGTTTAACGATTTCAGACATTTAGTCTTTAAATTTTGAATGTGCTCTCGCCAATTGAGCCTGTAGTCGAGTGTCATACCGAGAAAGCGGGCCGTCTGAACAAAAGGGAGATTTCTTCCCCCGAGGTATAATGTAGGTTGCATTTGGACTCTTATTTTCCTGTGGAAGTGGACGCATCTGGTCTTCTCATGGGAGAACCGAAAGCCGTTCCTTTGGGTCCACTGCTCCAATTTGTTTAATGTCAGCTGAACCATTCTGGATGCAGTTACCACCTTGGATGACCTGCAGAATATCGCCAGGTCATCCACAAATAGTGTTCCTATCACCGGCGTCTTGATACATTTCACGACGTCGTTTATCGCAATGGCGAAAAGTGTCACGCTCAGGACGGAGCCCTGGGGAACTCCGTTGTCAAGATGGTAAAAGTCGGATAAAAACTGGCCTATTCTAATTCTAAAAACTCGATGCATTAAAAAATTTTGAATAAAAATCGGCAAATTGCCTCTAAAACCCCACTCGTGCAATGTCATTAATATCTTCCGCCGCCAGACCCGGTCGTAAGCCTTCTCCAAGTCGAAGAAGACCCCGATCACATGCTGGCGGAGGAGAAAGGCTTCTTGGATGAAATTATCGATTTGCACCAAATGGTCCATTGTGGAACGGCCCCGTCTAAATCCACACTGAATGCTGGAGAGAAGGTTCCGGCGCTCTAACCACCAAACGAGCCGCCGGTTCACCATTCTCTCCATTAACTTGCACAGGCAGCTGGTGAGAGATATTGGCCGGTAAGAATTCGGGTCAGCTCTATCTTTCCCATATTTGGGAATGGGGACAATGACAGACTCCCGCCAGGACGAAGGAAAGTTACCTTCTGCCCACAGCTGATTATACGTCTGCAGGACTTCCTGCAGCGCTGTCTCCGGAAGGTTGCGGAGAAAAGCATTGTGGACCCCGTCTGGTCCTGGAGAGGTGTCGTGGGAGTCATCGATGGCAGATTTCAACTCCCACAGGGAAAAGGGGAGGTTGTAATCTGCCGTTGCCCGCGTCTCCTTGAAGCCGATAGGAATATTCTCGAGACGTTGCTTAAACGTTCGGAAGGTAGGATCAAGATTTTCATCACTGCTCATCTTGGCGATTAACTGGCCGAATATCTCGCCGATGGCAGCTGGAGATGTAACCACTTTTCCTCTGGCTTTTAAGAAGGAGACGCCGAGCTGCTGATGGTTTCCCGAAATGCTCTTCACCTTACGCCACACCTGTGCAAGTGGTGTGTCGATATTCACACTAGAAACAAAATTCATCCAAGAGGCCCTTTTTGCCTCCTTCACGACCTGACGGGCTTTAGCTCTAAGACGCCGAAAAGAGGACAGATTGTTTTCAGTGGGATATTTATTGAAGATTTGCAACGCCTTCTTGCGTTGCCGAATAGCTTTGGCACAGTCATCATTCCACCATGGCACAGCGGCTCTCGACATGATGCGCCGAGACCGTGGTACGCTCATGTCGGCGGCGTTGGTGATGCTTTTAGTCAATAATTTTACATTAAAAACGCTATCGCGATTTCTATCGCACGTGTAATTAAAATTACTTTTAAAATAAGGCCAATCGGCTTTCCCGACCATCCAATTGCCTGGTCGAATAAAATCAGAGTTAAAAAGCCGCTCCTTAGAAATTAAAAGGGGGAAGTGATCGCTCCCACAAAGATCTTCGTGTACAGACAAAGATATTTTATTTGTTAAACTGCTCGATAAAATACATAAATCAATGGCGGAAAAATCACCATTGAAAGAGTTAAAACGGGTCTTCTCCCCAGTATTCAATAAAATTAGGTTAAAATCTAAAATAAAACTTGATAAAATGCGTCCCCTGCGGTTGCACTGTCCCGCAGTGCTTCCCCATAGACGGTCGTGAGCGTTAAAATCCCCTAGTAAAATAAAAGGCCGAGGAAGCTGGTGGACAAGGGATTCTAGATTAAAACGGGTGACCGGTGCACCCTCCGGCAGATAAACGTTACATAACGTAATCGCCTCCGGAGCGTGCACCGTAACCGCCACCGCTTGAAACGGTGTATTCAGCTGTATGCGGGAGGTGTATAGGGCCTCCCGAATAGCAACTGCCACTCCACCCTGGGCTCGTTGGCCGCTGGTGTCGTCATGTCTAAAAATGTTAAAATGTTTTAAAATCCCTTTGTCCGTGACTTTAAAATGCGTTTCTTGAAGGCAAACGCAACAAGGGTTAAAATCTCTTATTAAAATGGCCAGCTCCTCCTTGTGCCGATAAAAACCGTTGCAGTTCCACTGCAAAATAAAAGCCATAATAAATAAATAAATATATATATAAATATAAATAGGGATTAAAACGGTAAAATCGAGCAGTTAAAACTTTGGGAGCATCAGCGCTTGATGCGGTTCTTCTTCCCCTTATTACCAAATTGGAGGATTTCGGTATCTGAAAGATACTCCTCCATTGGTTCTGGTTGGCTCTTACGAACCTTACCAGATGGGGGAGGGGATTGGGAGTTCCCACGCTTCGTTTGCGTGGCCCCGGCGGTGGTTTTTTTGGGGTTCTTCTTAGGAGAACCCGGTCCGGTGGTTTCCGTATTTTTTGCCGGATCTGTGACCTTAGCCGGCGTGGCAGATTTTTGGGCAGAAGCTTTGATTTTTTGGCTCACTATTTCTTCCGTCTGTGTCGAGATGGTGACCTTTGCTATTCGAGGGGAGGCGACATGGGCGTAAGATTTCGAAAATGTAGGAGCAACTTGTGCTCTGTACTTTTTCCGAGCCTCGAAATACGGGATTTTCTCAACCGTCTTGATCTCCATCACTTTTCGCTCTTCGATCATCTTTGGGCAATTACGAGAGTACACGGGATGTGCACCCTCGCAATTGACACAAAGTGGGTCACCTGTGCACTCCGCACCCTCATGCTTCTCCAGGCCGCAACGGGGGCAGGTGGCCTTGCCCTCGCACCGTGTGGCCATATGGCCGAATCGCTGGCACTGGTAGCATCGCATGGGTGCCGGTATGAATGGCCGCACTGGGACCGATTCATAACCAACAAACACCTTGTCGGGGAGCTGGTCACGCGCGAACGTGAGTACAACTGACGTCGTATTTACCCTTTCTCCGTTGCGCTTTGTAGTGAGTCGACGAGCATCGGTGACCCCCTGAGAGGCCATCTCCCGCTTAATCTCGTCGATCTCCACGTACAAAAGGTCGTAATGACTTATCACTCCCCGACAGGTGTTCAAGGTGCGGTGCACCTCGACCTTAACGGGGATTTCGCCAAGCTTTGTCAATGTCAATAGCTTCTCGCTTTGAGCCCTCGTTGCCGTTTCGATGAGCAGTGTGCCATCGCGAAGTTTCTTTGCCGATTTAAGTTCCCAGGAACAGAACCAGACAATACTTTACGTATGAGGAAGGGAGACACCTTCTTCAGGCTCTCCTCTTCCTTCTGACACCTCATCACTAAGTAGCGCTGACTAGCGCCTGAAACATTATCTCCCCCGCCCGATTCCGGACGGGATCCTTTAGGTGGTGGAAGTGATTCATCCGCCATGCCTAAACTGCATTCATCCCCCGGGCTCCCCACCCACCATGGAGCCACACATTCGGGACGCCGCACCGCAAACCGGTGCGGTCGCCAGGGCTACCCGAGGGGATATAGCACCCTAGAGGTGGTTGTCTGTTTCGGGTTGGGTCTTCGATGCACGGGCCCACCAAACCAGTACATCTCCGACCGCCCTACGCAGACCCCCACCTCCCTGGCACTCGCCACCGTTAAGCATTACGCCACGGAAGCCGATTGACCGGGAGTGGCTAGCTCCCGGCCGCCCGTTTACAGCGAATCCGGGGCCAAAGAGGGGTATTGGCCCCTAGTCCATACCGGGCATCCGACACCCGGCTGGGAACCATGGACCTCACCCTCCAGGATCCCCTTCTCCTCTTTACGGGTCTCCGCACACGGCAAACATGCGGGTGGATCGCAGGCCAGGTGGTATGGCCGCACACAGACAGTGGACCCACAAGACTGTCCGGGCTCAGCCCTTGCTGGCACGGGGTTTGTTTTCGGGGTTTTCTCCCCGCCCTTTTAGTCGCCTCTTACGACAAGCAGGGATACTGCGGGAGTATTCTCAATCCCCCTACCCGCAGGGGGGGCATTTTCGTGGCATTTACCCTGCCGGTGGGTTGGTGAAAGTTGTGCAGGGTTGCCACTTGAGGGTTCCCGGCTAGCCCTGTTACTCATCACCCTCTCCGCTGCAATGCTACGAAGGCTGGTAATTAGTGGACATGACTAATATGTTACCTTTCTGGCCTGATTGTCATTTCTGCATTCTTCCTGACTTGTCCGTCGTGTTTGCTGGTCAAGATGCCTCCGAGACCTCCGTTGACCTAGATGGAAATCGCAATGATTTTATGTGCTTTGTGTTACTTCAAGAGGGAAAATGCAGGCGGAAGATATCCAGTGCGTCGTAGAGTGTCTTGGGATCTCTTTAGGCACAGTGAAGAAGGTTAGTGCTTCAAGAAAAGAAAATTATGGCGGTGAATCTCCGTTATCAAGTAAGAAGATCTGTTTCCGAGGCCGGCCCAAAATTAAGTTGGATGATTTTACTTTCGTTGTCATCAGGAGGAACATTTACGATTTCTACGTAAACAAGGTTTTCCCTACGGCGGAGAGTTTACACAGAAAACTGATTGACTCTATGACTGATTTTCCGGAAATGTCTCAGTCCACCTTACGGAACATCATAAAGAAATTAGGATTTAGGTTTAAGAAGTTGTGCAAGAAGCCTGTACTTACGGAATCCATTTCAGTTTCTGCCTCAAGACACGCATATCTGAGAAAAATAAGAAATCTACGTTTCCAGGGATACAAGGTATTTTATACCGATGAGACGTGGTGTGGTCAAAACCATACCGTGACCTATGGGTGGCAAGAAAATATTGTAGATTCCTTGAACGAAAATTTCACTAACTATGACCAGTACAGATATCATATTCAGCAAATTTACGGGTGGCGTGGTGGTTTTAAAACCCCTTCCGGTGCAGGCAAAAGGATTATAATGTTACACATTGGTAGTGAAGACGGATTTCTGGATGGGGCAGAGCTCTGCGGAATTGGATCAAAGGGAACAAGAGACTACCATAATGAAATGAACTCTTCCCATTATGTTGAATGGTTCATTAAAGTTTTAGGTCTTTTGCCACGAAAATCTGCCATTGTTATAGAACAAGCGCCGTACCACACAATGATGGACCCTGCAACCTACCATGTCGTGGCTAAAGAAAGACATAATTTCTTGGCTAACATCGAGGAATAGCGTGCCACCTCCTAATGCGGAAAGCTACGAGAGTATGACAAAGGCAGAATTGCTTACTCAAGGAAAACCATATTTTGGAGTGCCTGAAAGATGACTATGGAACAGATATTAGTAGTAGATTTGGGTTTACATGGTGCGTCGACAACTATGGTCATTTTGCACCACGCACAATCTAATTTAAAACAATGAATATGTAGAAATATATATATATGTAGAAATATATACATATATATATGTAGAAATATAAATATAGAGTAATAATCAGAGGCAGTATAAAAGGTCCAGTTTATGACAATAGATTAGATTTTACTCATGAAGTATATTTCTTTTAAAAATGTAATAACATGGCTTAGGCGATCAGCATCGTTGCCTAGAACGTGTTCTAGGTCGCCGCTGATGCCTAGCCTGTTACGTGTGTCCCGGTATTTGTCACACTCCGTCAGGATATGTCGCACACTGAGAGGACAGTCACAGTCATCACATCGCGGAGGAATTTTCTCTTCTGTAAAGAGGTACGAGTGGGTCAGGGCGCAATGCCCAATTCTTAATCGTGTGATGACCACTTCCTCTCTGCGACTACCCCTGACGGAAGTGGGCCACCCTGACGTTAACGGTTTAATTGTCCGTAACTTATTGTTTGGGACATCCCTCCAAAGTGTACTCCACTGCTCTAGGACTATTTTACGGAGAGAGGCTTGCAGATCCTGATAGGGTACTAGCGTCGTCGTCGGCTCAGGGATATTTAGCGCTTCGAGATTGTTCGAGAAAAGCGACCTGATGTCGAACTACTTTGGCTGCCTGTTGCCCACTGTGAGCTCAATCCAATTGAGCTGATTTGGGCGTACGTGAAAAATAAAATTGCAAAAGTGAATATTTCGAATGCCATGGAGCATGCTAGACGTATGAAGGCGATGAAGGAGCTCTGCACACAATAGTAGGTTTGGGATTACGGGTGCGTCGACGACTAAGGTCATTAGCACCACGCGAAATCTAATATCATCATATTATTTTTTCCCAAATTTAATATGGCAACAGTTGTATATATAACAGTGAATATATAACAATGTATATAAAAATTTTATACATTATATTGAGTTAAAAAGGTCAGTTTTTCTAAGGAAAGTTGTAACACGGCTTAGGCGATCAGGATCATCGCCTAGAACGTATTCTAGGCCTCCCTTGATGCCTAGCCTATTGCGCATAAGCCGGTACTTGTCACACTCCGTCAGGAGGTGTCGCACAGTAAGAGGGCAGTCACAGTCTCCGCATCGAGGTGGGGTCTTCTCTGCCGTGAAGAGGTGTGAGTGGGTCAGGGCGCAGTGGCCGATTCTCAGTCTTGCAATGATGACCTCCTCCCTACGACTCCTCCCGACAGAAGTGGGCCACACTGAAGAAACCGGTTTGATAGCTCGCAATTTGTTATTTGTCAGGTTTTTCCATACGTCACTCCACTGCCGTAGGACTATTCTACGTAAGACAGTCTGTATGTCCTGATAGGGTACCAGTGCCGAATCCTGCTCCGGCAGCACGAGTGCCGCTTTTGCAGCTGCATCTGCCTTTTCATTTCCCGCTATTCCCACGTGCCCAGGAACCCATAGGAATGAGACTTTGAGTCCTCGCTTGTGGAGGGCATAAAGGGCGGATTGAATATCTTGCACAATAGGGTGCATTGGAAAAATAGCGGAAATGGACTGTAGCGCACTCATTGAGTCAGTGCATATGATGGTCGGACGACCATCGTCAGCGACCGACTCGAGGGCCATCTTAACGGCGATGAGCTCCGCTGTGTATACGCTACACAAAGAGCTGAGTCTCATCTGCTTGGTGCCGTGATGTTCCGAGGACACTGCGCACGCACAGGCAGCTTCTGACTTGGATCCGTCTGTAAATACGAGACGACTGTCTTTATGGCAACTGATGAATTCATTAAAAAGACGCTGGTACTCTGAGGTAGTGGAGTACGCTTTCTGCCGCCCTTTAAGAACCTCGTATATATCAGGGGATGGAATTATCCATGGCGGGCTGTCGGAGTACACGACTGGATAAACCGCCGGGAATTCTATTCCGCAAGCCTTGATAAACTCATTAAGACGTATACAAAAAGGTTTAGTGGCTCTTGTCAGTCTATTAAAAATTCTTAAAAACTTTGGGTTAAAAACGGTATTAAAACACGGGTGACCCCTTAGGGCTAAGATTTTCGCCGCGTAGTTGCACATCAGGTTATTTCTCCGGTGCTCCAACGGCGGCTCTCCAGCATCAACATAGATACATAGCACCGGGCTAGTTCGGAAGGCCCCAGTTGACAGCCGGAGTCCTGCGTTGTGCACCGTCGTTAGTGTTCTTAAAACTGACTCGCGGCCAGACGAGTAAATAAAACATCCGTAATCTAATTTCGACCGCACCAGTGCGCGATACAATAAAAGCATCGTGCTGCGGTCGGCGCCCCATGAGGAGTGGGTTAAAACTTTTAAAATATTTAGGGTCCGAAGACAGCTATTTCTTAAAAACTGTATGTGTTCTCGCCAATTTAATCGGTGGTCCATGGTCATACCGAGGAATCGAACCGATTCTACATACGGAAGTGGTCTGCCCCCCAGTCTTAAAACTGGAGGTTCGAAGTAACCTCTCTTGCGGTGAAAATGTATGCACTTGGTTTTTTCCGTTGAGAATTAAAAACCATTTCCCCGCGACCAATTGTCTAGGTTGTTTAAAGCCAGCTGTAGTAGTCTGGCTGCAGTTACAAGTTTGGACGACCGGCAAAAAATTGCCAGATCGTCCACAAAAAGGGAACACAAGGTCGGAGGCTTTACGCAATATGCCACGTCATTGACTGCTATAGCAAAAAGTGTTGCGCTAAGTATGGATCCCTGTGGTACCCCGTTGTCCTGTGTATAAAATTTCGATAGATGTCGGCCTACTCTTACCTTAAAAGTACGGTTCGATAAAAAATGTTTAATAAATATTGGTAGATTACCTCTAAATCCCCACTTGTGGAGCGTCGTTAGTATCTTTCGTCGCCAAACCCGGTCGTAGGCTTTCTCTAAATCGAAAAAAACACCAACTACATGTTGACGAAGGATAAAGGCCTCCTGGATGAAGTTCTCGGTCCTGACCAAATGGTCAATGGTCGATCGACCGCGTCGGAAACCACACTGGACATTGGAAAGAAGGTTTCGGTGCTCTAGCCACCAAACGAGTCGCCGATTGACCACTCTTTCCATTACCTTGCAAAGGCAGCT
Source organism: Platycnemis pennipes (assembly GCA_933228895.1). Taxonomy (NCBI): domain Eukaryota; kingdom Metazoa; phylum Arthropoda; class Insecta; order Odonata; family Platycnemididae; genus Platycnemis; species Platycnemis pennipes. Next base: position 38,125,300 of record OW121850.1, on the reverse strand, counting down.
GGTGAGGGAGATTGGGCGATAACTATTCGGGTTGCCTCTATCCTTGCCCTGCTTTAAAATGGGAACCACAATAGATTCGCGCCAGGAAGGTGGAAAGCTTCGCTCAGTCCAAAGTTGGTTAAGAGAGAGAAGGACTTCCGACAATGCTCTCAGATTCCGGAGGAAGGCATTATGAATCTCATCCATACCTGGAGACGTGTCGCGGGAAGCTGCGATTGCTGACTGTAGTTCCCAGAGGGAAAATGGGACATTGTAGTCCGCCAGAGTCCCCTTCCTAGCGAACGAAAGTGTTTGTGATTCTGAGAGCCTTTTCAAGGATAGGAAGGAGTCCTCATAATTGCCATCGCTGCAGGTGTTAGCGAGCAACTGCCCAAATATCTCGCTAATAATGGCTGGAGATGTCACGATATTGTCACCGCTTTTAAGATAGGAGACTCCAAGCTGACGTTGCTCACCTGAAATGCTTCTTACCTTTTTCCATACCTCTGCAATGGGTGTCCGGCAGTTTATGCCAGATACAAATGACGTCCACGAGTCTTTCTTGGCCTCTTTCACCACCTTTCGAGCTTTAGCTCGAAGACGGCGAAAGGAAGCCAAATTGGTGGCCGTGGGATATTTATTAAAAATTCTTAACGCTTTCTTCCGCGCCCGAATAGCCTCGGCGCAGTCGTCATTCCACCATGGTACCGCAGGCCTCGGAGTGACGTGCACTGTCCGTGGTACACTATGATTTGCAGAATCGACGATGCTCTTTGTCAAGGAGTCAATGTTCTGAATAGCACCACGGACTTCGCAATATGTAAAATTAAATGATTCTTTAAAAAGAGACCAGTCGGCTTTCCGGATACTCCAGTTGCCGAGCCGTATAAGATCAGGGTTAAAATTATCTTCTCTATCAATCCTAATAGGGAAGTGATCGCTCCCACATAGATCGTCATGAACATTCATATGAACTTTGTTCATTAATGTGCTGGACGTAAAACAGAGGTCAATAGTCGAATATCGGCCGTTAAAACTGTTAAACCGTGTTTTCGTTCCGTCATTCAATAAAACCAGGTTAGAGTCTGTTAAAAACCGTGCTAAAATGCGTCCTCTAAGGTTGCACTGCGCCCTGGAACTACCCCAGAGCGTATCATGGGCATTAAAATCACCTACTATTATGAAGGGTTTCGGCAGTTGGCTGATAAGGGCTTCTAAATTAAAACGGGTTACCGGTGCCCCCTCCGGCAAATAGACGTTACATAACGTCACCGATTGGGGACCGTGCACTGATACCGCTACCGCCGGGAAGGGCGTGTTGAGCGCCACTCGGGAGGTGTATAGGGTCTCCCTCGTGGCGATCATAACTCCACCGTGTGCCCGTTGGCCACTGGTGTCGTCATATCTAAAAACATTAAAATTCCCTTGTCCGTTGGTTTAAAATGTGTCTCTTGGAGACAAATACATAAAGGATTAAAATCTCGTATTAAGGTCGTCAGTTCTTCCTTGTGTCTATAAAACCCGTTGCAATTCCATTGCAACACGAAAGCCATTATTTTTTATTAAAAATTAAAAGGATCACCGCCGGAGGCGATGCTTCCTTTCTTTTACTCTCGCACGGGAGATCTCCGTCTCCGAGAGATTGTCATCCTCCTCCATCGATTCCGGTTGACCTGACTTGGTCAGGTCGGATGGTCCGGGGGATGGCGTGTTTTCATGCGTTTTTTGTGGGGCCTTGGGTGAGTTTCTCCGCTGATTCTTTTTTTGAGAGTCCATGGCGCTGGTTGATTTAGTTGCTGGTTTATTGGCCTTATCCAGCTTGGCTTTTTCATTGTCGGCAGATTTTACTTCTTTTACAAGATCATCTGTTTGTGTGCCAGTTGTAGCCTTTTTGACCGAAGCTGTAGATGCGAAAGATTTTGAAAAAGTAGGTGCGGCAATTTCCCTATATTTTTTCCGTGCTTCGAAGTAGGTTATTTTGTGAGTAACTTTGATTTCCATTACCTTACGTTCTTCGAGGAGCTTTGGACAATTCCGTGAGTAGACAGGATGTGCGCCCTCACAATTCACGCATCGTGGGTCAGTTGTACATTCCGCACCCTCGTGCTGTTCCAGGCCGCAGCGTGGTCAGGTGGCATTGCCCTCACATCTCGTGGCGATGTGGCCAAACCGCTGGCACTGGAAACAGCGCATTGGAGCAGGTACGAATGGTCGCACTGGGACCGATTCGTATCCCACAAACACCCTGTCGGGGAGCTTATCAAGCGCGAAGGTCAAAACAACGGAGGTGGTGTCTTTCACAACACCATCACGCTTTGTAGTGAGGCGACGAACGTCAGTCACCCCCTGAGCAGCCATCTCTCTCCTGATCTCGTCTACCTCCACGAACAGTAAGTCATAATGACTAATGACCCCCCGACTGGAGTTGAGGGTGCGGTGTACTTCCACGTTAACTGGAATATCGTGCAGCATTTTCAACTCTAAAAGTTTATCGCTTTGGACTAAATTTGCCATCTCTATTAGAAGGGTTCCGTCACGCAACTTTTTAACAGAAATGAGATCTCCTGGCACTTTCGCTGATAGAACCTTTTTAATTAGAAAGGGAGACACCTTCTTCAGGGTCTCACCCTCCTTGGCAGATTTCATAACAAGAAAGCGTTTACTAATATTAATAGCACTTACTCCCCCGCCCGGACACGGGCGGGATCTTTTGGGTGGAGGAAAGTTAGTCCCATCCATACTAAATATGCAGATTCGTCCCTCGAGCTCCCCACCCACCACGGAGCCGCACATTTGGGACGCCACACCGCAAACCGGTGTGGTCTCCAGGGCTGCCCAAGGGATATAGCCCTTCTGGCATGGTTGTCTGCTTCTGGGTTGGTCTCTGGCTACGCGGGTCCTCCAAACCCCCGCACCTTCGACGCCCTTCCGCCAGACCCCCAATGCCGTCCGCACTCGCCTGCTGAACGCCAATACGAAACAGCTAGCCGATTGATCAGAGGCGGCTACTCCCTGACCTCCCGTTTCGGTGGAGTCCAAGGCCAAAGTGGTGTGTTGCAACCCGGCTTTCAGGGGATCCGACCCCCATCCAGACCGGGGAGCTCAACCACCAGGATCCTCTTTCCCCACCTTACGGGTCTCCACGCACGGCAAACACGCGGGTGAGTCAGTTGGCCAGATGTCGTGGCTGTACTCAGCACAGTAGACTCACATACTGCCCGGAAACTGCCCCGACGCACTGTGGGTTTTTTAGCGAGGTTGTCTCCTCGGTGGGCTCGGGTCCGTGGGGGCGCTACTCCCCTTAGGAAGAGATAGGTCTCTTCCCCCCGTGCGGGGCTCTGCACACAATCTCTTGGATCTGTATCAGCTGAATTGTGGAGAAAATGTATCAAACATGCCAAAAAAATAGAAGATAATTATTGGCGTGGTGACCACGTAATAGAAGACATTCCTTCTATTGATCCCGTGGTTATCGAGATGAGCTCGAATTCCGAGTTATCAGAGACGAGCGACGAATCCGAAGACGATGTCTACTAGGAAGACTTGGACAAAGATTTGTAATTAGTTTGAATTATTGTATATATATTTTAACCCTTTAATGACAAGCCTTTGAAATTTCAGGTAGCAAACCTTTTTTAAACCTGCCAAAGAAGGTCCAAAGCCCTTATTAGAAAAGGTGATGGGAAATGATTAAATATTTTAAAGATGAAATCCAAAAACATAATAAATGAAACGCTATGCAAGTGATGAACACGTGTAACGAAAATAAGCGCATTCATTCCAGCGAAAAAATATAGGGGAGTCACGGGATCCGCCTGGTACCTTCCAAGTGGCAAGACTTAGACTTTCACCACCCACCGGCGAAGCCGGCCACCTCACTGGCAGCGTAACTGCCGCGAAAATGCTCCGTTGTTCATTAACTCGTTAAACATAGGGCACATATTTTGGACTATGTTTATTTTATTACAATACTGCTGCAAAGAGCTTTAAAACAAGACCAAGATCAAGTTTTTGGGACCATTCATTACCAAGAAGAAGTTTGTTTCATAAAATTAATAAATTTTTTATGGCTAAATGGAATGACGTGAAATTTTATAATAACATTAGGAAAGGATGTATCGTTACTGTCTTATAATTTCATAACGATTGAACTCCAACGTTTTGCCTTATGAGAGGTCAAAGAGAGCGCTCCCTTAGAAAACGCAAAAAAAACGGTACTTTTTTGTTGTCATCGCGATAAAAAATCAGATGTGCAATATAAAAATTGTCAGTAACTATGGTTAAACGTGCAATACAATGAGCTAAAATTTGATGCAATTTGGATTCGTGTCAGTTTTACGGTTCATTCTTAATCGGTGCTCAAACTCGAGTCTACATGATTTTTGCACCGACAGTAGAGGTGGTTACCTGTTTCGGGTTGGATCTTCGGTGCGCGGGACCACCAAAACCCGTGCAATTCCGACCGCCCTACACTGACCTCCACCTCCCTAGCACTCGCCACCGAACGTATCAGAAAGCCAATTGACCGAGAGTGGTTAGCCCCCGGTCTCCCGTTTACAGGGAATCCTGGGCCAAAGAGGGTTTATTGTTTCTCGGACCATACCGGGCATCCGACACCCGGCTGGGAACCGAAAAACTCACCCTCCAAGATCCCCTTCTCCCCCTTACGGGTTTCCATGCACGGAAAGCACATGGGTGGGTCGTGAACCAGATGGTATGGTCACTCACGGGCAACAGACCCACACGTTGCTCGGCCGCATCCCTTGCTGACACGAGGATTTGTTTTCGGGGTTTTCTCCCCGCCCTTAAAGTCGCCTCTTACGTCAAGCACGGATACTGCGGGAGTATTCTCGAACCCCCTACCCGCAGGGGTTCTATTGGTTGGTTGGTTATTTAGGGGAGGCGACCGACAGCTGAGGTCATTTGCGCCATATAGGATAGGTGGGTAATTAGGTAATGGTAGGAGTTTTAAGGGAACGGAGGAAGGGTGGAGAGAAACCCGGCGTCGGCATTAGCCTACTCTTAACGAAAGGCGCCAAGGGGACCACGGCTTAACGTCCCATCCGACGGACGGAGTACTGTACTTGAAATGCCCTCCACTAGGCACTCAAGTGGGGACCGGGTTTCCACTGAAAAATCCGCCACTGCCGGGAATCGAACCCGGGCCCTCGGGATGGGAGGCCAGTACTCTAGCCACCACACCAACCCGATCCCCTTCACGAAATGGACTTCAGGCAAAAGTTTTTGCAGTCAGTGGTGGAAGAAAAGGTGATGGTATGGGGAGTAGAGTGATGAAATATTGGGCGATAATCCCAAAGTTACCGAAGCTAAGGATGTCGAATCCAAAGGCAAGAAGAATGACACCGCTAATAAGGGTAAAGGAGGTTTCAAGAAGAATACTCAAAAGAAACCACAAGCCCCTAAAGCAATCTCTGCGCCTAAGGAAGTTTTCGACCAGAGTCTTGCACCTCCAACGAAACTTCAGGAAAACAAGCAGAAGCAGTGAAAACAACTCCTCCGACCAACAACAAAACCTCCGACCTCTATACGCAAACCCCCTACCATTCCGCACTGACCACCCGAACACAAGGCGTGACGGGAGCCGATTGACCAGGAGTGGCTAGCTCCCGGCCACCCGTTTACACAGTATCCGGGGCCAAAGAGGGATACTGCCGCACGGTGCATACCGAGTATCCGACACCCGACTTGGAACCGCGGAACCCACCAGGATCCCCTTCTCCTCCTTACGGGTCTCCACGCACGGTCAATACGTGGGTGAATCTTGGGCCAGCTGGTATGGTCGTACTTAGACAGGATTACTTAGATTTACAGGCCTGTCCGGGCATATCCCTAGCTGCCACGGAGGTTTGTTTTCGGGGTTGTCTCCCCGCCGTTTCAGTAGGCTCTTACAACAAGCAGGGATACTGCAGAAGTATTCTCAATCCCCCTACCCGCAGGGGAGTAGAGTAGTGGTGTGGGATTTATGGCACCTACTGACTGCCATATGGATATCCGGCGGCGGAATAATCCACAGTGGATAACTCGAGTACCCAACAGGATGAACATCTGGGAGCCTTAACCCGATACACTGAATAAATAAATTAAAACGAATACTGAGCGGCTTAGTATCTCTTGTCCGTCGATTGAAAAGTTCCATAAATCTAGGGTTAAAAATCAAGTTAAAACACGCGTGATTCTTTGTAGCTAAAATTTTCGCCACATTGGAGTACATCAGTATGTTCCTGGGGTACGGCAACGGCGGCTCCCCCCTGTTCCCGACTTCCACCTGTCCATCTCCTAGCTTTCTCGAGGATGGGAAGTTTAATGAGTCCGGAAGATTGCTGTGTACAGTGCGTAGGTCGAGTACACTTAGTCGCGGCAGGATTGGAGGCGTGAAATGAAACAGAAAGCGGCGCAAAAGCATAGGTATGCTGGAGGCACTGGAGGAGGTCCCCCAACTCCACTCTTGACTTGTTTGGAGGAGAAAGCGCTCGCCCTATTGGAGGGTAAAGAAATAATCTCCATGGGCATCAAGAGGCAATTGGATGGCCTGGAGGTATGTGTTGTCATAGAGTTCTGCTAAATTATTCACTTTTTAAAGTAATCATGCGTCCATATGGAATCTACTATGCTCATAATTTACTTTATATTGGCATAATTCTTTTAGGGGGTGTCATTCAACACATCAGCAAATGCACCTTCAGAACCACAGACACCCCTCCTATTCCCCACCCATCAGCAACCCAACTGTCACCACACCTCCACTTATTGCCATTAGTCCACCAACCACAACCCCTCCTGCCATTACAATTGATGGCAATCCTTTCCCCCCCTCCTCTCAATCCTGCCCCCTTCCAGCCACTGGGAAGAGGAAGAGAAGGTTGCCAGGGGATAATGATAGCAAGTATTCTTCTGAATTAACTCCTAGTTTATTTAAGTAAATGAAAGTTACAAATAAATTAAATGTGCATTTAATGTTCTTATCACATTGATTATACAAGATAGATGAATTAGATGAAATGAATTAAGTGCGAAGTAAAGCTTATGTTGGAGTATAGTCATATAGTCAACATTCAGATTACATCACTGAAATGACTGCAGTGCACTAATGTGTAACCTTTCTCACAAGCAGGGTCATATGAGGAGCAGCTGGGGAAGCTCCGTAAGGAAGAGCTGCAATATGCAAAGCTGTCTGTGGAGTATGCTCGGCAAACAGCCAAGTATGCGAAGCAGACAGCTCTCCAGACTGAGCAGCTGAGGTTATTGAAGGCATTGAGGTTATTGAAGGCATTGAGGTTATTGAAGGCATTGAGGTTATTGAAGGCATTGAGGTTACTGAAGGCACAGCTTCAATTAAGTTTACGAAAAATCGCTCTCGCTTATTTTTTTCAAAATTTACTAAGTAGAGCTCGCTTAAATTCGTCGTCTCTCAAGAAACATTTGTAGGCTCCAATCGATTTTTAATTCAAACGCGTATAAAAACTCTATTAAAAACGGAAGTCTTGAAAATGCGTAGCATGCTTTATGAGTATATATTTTATTGATGATAAAAGTTTAGCTTTCTTTTGATTGTTTTTTTTCAAATCCACCCCCCTCTATCTCGGAAACCGCGGCACGGATCGAGAATCGGTAAAACACGGGTTCGATGAATTTTAGGGGTAAGGAAAACCATGCAATTAGTTTTTCACCCCAAGTGGGCATATTGCCCATATTTTTTCCTAGGTCCCAATATTTCCAGATATCAGCGCTGGAAAGTGGAAAAATATTAATTTCGAATCTTTCGCGCGCATTTTCCAAGTGACGTCAGAGTGTTTTTGACGTCTTAAATATTTTCGCACTTTCATTAAATGTTCGTAATCTTGGATTTATGGCAAATATTTTCAATAATTCGACAGAACCCTCATTGCTATTCAGGTGGGAGAATTCAATAGGCGTTCTCAGCCTTGTTGTTTTTATAAACAAACAATTATAGGTAACTAGCAATGTTGTTGTTATAAATAAACAATACAGGTTACTAGCAAATATTTCATACGTACAAGAAATCAGTATTACGCGAAACCTTCAAAATCGCGGAAGTTTCATAATGATTTATTCAATACAAGAGAGGTCCGAATTGATTCACCTATATGGGGTTCAAAATGGGTCATTCAGTGGAACGGCGAGATTTTTCAGGCACCCTGAAAAGCGGGTTTCACGTACGTATATCCGTAAACTCATTCAGAAATTCCGAGAATCCGGGAGTGTCAAGGATAAAAAGCGTGAACGCCGGCAGTTGGTCAACGAAGTGAAAGAAGTTGAGATCTTGGGTCATTTTGTAGTTAACCAGCACCCATCTGTCCGTACAGTAGCCCGTGCTACCAATTTGTCACCTACGAGTGTCTTTAAAGTGCTGAAGAAAAACAAGTGGCGAGCCTACAAACCCCAAACCGATCAATTTCTGAAAGAAGGAGACGCAGAAGCTCGCATCCAATATTGCGAAACGATGGTGAACCTGATAGAGAACAGTCCAAATATCTTGAAACACGTTTGTTTTTCGGATGAATTCACCTTTTATTTAAGTGATTATGTGAACCCACACAACAATCGGCATTGGTCTGACCGTAATCCACATGTTCTTTTCGACACAAAAACACAATACCAACAAAAAATAAATGTTTGGGTCGGGATCTTCGGTGATACAATCGTCGGTCCCATATTCATTGATGGGGACTTGAATGGCGATAAATATTTAACGCTCCTGGAAAAAGCGATATATCCCCAAATTGTACGAGCGTTGGAAAGGCAAGTAGATGAAAACGGAGAATTAATATTGGATGAAAATCTGATTCATTTTCAACATGACGGGGCCCCTGCCCATTACCCCCAAAGGGTTCGTGATTTTCTGAATGCACATTTCCTTGGGCAATGGATCGGCAGGAGGGGACCTATCGCGTGGCCACCTAGGTCTCCAGATCTAACTCCACTCGATTTTTTTTATGGGGACACATTAAATCAAGAATTTATCGGACCAAGCCGGTAGATCGAGAAGACCTAAGACGGCGGATTATTGCGGCTTGTCACGAAATTACAAGAGAAACATTGGTTTCGGTTAGAGAAAATATTGATATGAGACTTTTCCATTGTTTAGCTGTTAATGGCGGCCACTTTGAAAATTTGTTGTAATTGTTGTTGTTATTGTTATTATTTGTTGTGATATTTCAAAATGTTCCCATTGAAAACAATTGTACTGTGACTTTATTTATCGTTCAATTATCCACCTAATTTGTTTGGCTCTTGATGGAGCGCATTTCCGAAAATTCTTGTTGAATAATACTGTTCTCTCAAAAGTGACTTTGGTTCTTATTACGAAACCTAATGTGTTTGTCAATATGGAAAAGTAGGAACCGCGCGCGGAAGATTCAAAATTCAAATTTTTTCACTTTCCAGCGCTGATATCTCGAAATATTGGGGTCTAGGAAAAAAACGTTTCCTACAAAAGTTTGTTCTTTTTTTGTGTAGAAGACTATGCCGAAATAAAAAAACGGGGTTCCCATTTCAAAAAAACAAGTTGACCCCAATATGCCCACTTGGGGTCAAAAACTAATTACATGGTTTTCCTTCCCCCTAAAATTCATCGAACCCGTGTTTTACCGATTCTCGATCCGTGCCGCGGTTTCCGAGATAGAGGGGGGTGGAACTTTAAAAAAATACACCCGGTATAGTGTACTAAAATAAAAATTGAATATGTCGGCGATAGAAGTAAAAAGGAAAAAAATATACGACACTATATTAAATCTTATTTAGAAGGCCAGTTATTTTTAAAAAGGATATAATTCGGCTTAGACGATCATGATCGTCTCCTAGAACTTGTTCTGGGTCTCCCCTAATATCCAGCTTATCGCGCTTAGTCCGAAATTTGTCACACTCCGTCAGGAGGTGTCGGACACTGAGAGGAGAGTCGCAGTCATCACAACGAGGTGTTATCTTCTCTTCTGTAAAGAGGAAAGAGTGGGTCAAGGCGCAATGCCCAATTCTCAACCGTGAGATGACGACTTCCACTCTGCGACTGTTCCTGACGGAAGTGGGCCACACTGACGTTACCGGCTTTACGCTGCGTAGTTTGTTATTACGCACGTCTCTCCAAGATGTACTCCACTGCTCTAGCACTACTTTTGAAGAGTAGCCTTTAGGTCCTGGCAAGGGACCAGCGTTGTCGTCTGGTGTATCTCTATCATCTCCAAGTACTAAACCTATGTCGCCTGAGAATTTACATTTACAGCGTTTAGTCCTATGTTTTCTGCACTCCAGAAGGATATGTTTTGTGTTTAATGGAGAGTCGCATGCATCACAAATAGGAGGGTTTTTTTCTTCCGAGAAAATATACAAATGAGTCAGACAGCAGTGTCCAAACCTCAACTACATGACAGCGACTTCCTCCCGGCGTGTACCCCATATGGAAGATGACCACGCTCCTAACACAGGTTTTCTGATTGGAGTTTGTTGTTTACAGCGTTCCTCCATGTTTCACCTTCCAATGTTCCTCCACTCTTCTCTAGCTAAGTCACGTAAGAACGATTGAAGGTGGCCAACTGTGACATGATATGTGTGATGTTGTTTTACTCACTGCCACCCTCACTTCCGCATCAGTTGCTTTGTTCCCGACTTTACAGACATAACCAGGATGCCATGAAAATGCTACTTGTGTTTGGTCGTTCTTATGCAACCGGAGGAACGACTGTTTTTGAACCAAAGGGTGACGAGCGAAAATTTGAAAATGGGCTAAAGGGAAATGAGTAAGTCGGATAAGATCACGATTCCGTGTCTATATCTGTGGTGAAGAACGTATCATTTACAGCCATTAGCTCCTTGGTGAAAGTACTTAAGAGCGAGTTGTCTTTCCTTGACCACTTCATGGCGGGCGGATCTAAAAGCGAATACACAGGGGGAGGTAGACTTTCATCCATCCGGAGTTTTCGCAATCGTTCATGTAATTTCTCTAAAGAGGCTATGGTATTCACAAGAGGTAGTCAAATATTTATAGTGCTTTTGCATGCGGTCGTCAAATTTAGGATTCAGGACAAGCCATTTAGGGTGTTTAGAGAATCCCACGGGGTACACCTAGGTATAGTAGTATAGCGTTTGGAAGGCACCTCGACGGCATGACCTCTTGCGTCTATTCACATTTTTTCTTTTCTACTCCACTGATTATTTAATTGCGTTGGTAACAGTTCATACAGCTTACAGTACATCAAATTTTATAAAAAAAGTTTCCTTGGAGAAATCTAATGTTTATTTATTTTTTGTTTTTAATGTTTACCCAACATATAAATATAATTACAGGGTAAACTATTAACGATCACACAAGATAATACAAATATTATTAGCACTGGTCAAAAACACTAGACAAACAATATAATACCAAGATTTAACATTTTTAACATTAGACATTTATAAATATCAACTGGTTGAACACATGTATGAATTATCCATTCTACACATCAACAACATTACCTCAGTGTGATAAGTTTTGAAATTAACTCTCTTAATAATTTATTTTTATCTTGATACAAATTCAGATCATTACAATATTTGTCATATGTAATACACATTCTATTAATATGAGAATTTTTACAGTATTCACTATTTACATTCATGACATAAAATGTCATCATATTATGTCCTTCGTATCATACATCACATCACCCTTTCTAGATGGAACATGGAAATTTAATCGATTCAACAGCATGCCACATTCTCCTTTATTTATTAGGTCATGTAAGAAATAGAAGATCGTTCAATATTCTCCGATCAAATAATTTATGGAAATGAAACATTTCCAATAAGTTTTAGTTTTTTATAAGATTCTCCATAATGGGATAAACGCGTTACCGAATATAATACACATACATTAAAAACATTCTTTAAATTCTTTCAATAATTTTACTGTACTTTTTTTCATAAGAGTTTCATATTACAGAGCAATATTCTAATATACTCCTTACAAGAGAAAAATACAATAATTTTAGCACACATTCATTTCTAAAGTACTTTGACATACGGTATAGAAAACCCTGCAGCTTACATGCAGGCATGGTAATGTACAATATATGATTTACAGACAGAAGGTCATTTTACAGTCAAAAATAATGCCCAAATCTTTTATTTCACTTTTCCTTTCAATAATCACCTCGTCCATTGAGTAATTGAACATTAATACATTCTTTCCCCTTATATTTATAGTTATAGAACATTTTTTAATGTTGAAGTGCAAGTGCAAATGGTTGTTTTGAGACCACATAATTAAATTATGTAAATCATTCTGCACTTGTAAACATTCAGCCAAGTTATCCACTTTTCTGTTTATCTTAATGTCGTCAGCAAACATTAAGCACTTAGTATTATGAAGGCATTGCGGCAGGTCACTTATAAATATCATAAAAAGTAGTGGACCCAAATTCGAACCCTGTATTACACCTGATAGTGCTAGGTAGTCACTTGATGCAGCATTTTTATGCACTACATACTGCTTTCTTCCACTCAAGAATGAGCCTAACAAGTACAATAGAGATCCCGAAACTCCTATGCTTTGAAGTTTGTTCAGCAACAGAGAGTGATTAACTGTGTCAAGTGCTTTATAAAAATCCAGATGGATGGCGTCTACTTGAGAACCACTATCCATGATAGTGGTGACAATCTGTGAAATTAGATTTGTTGCTACTGATGAATTTGCCAAGAAACCATGTTGAAATTCACTCATTTGACAGCTGGAATTTGACGTTCTTTGAACACAAACAGAGTCATCGACTCCCTTTCATTCAATCACTGACGTTTCCCTCGAGATTCTTCCACGTAAGAAAGCTGACGGCACTGCATTTTCAGGGTCAAGGTCTCTCTCGGAGGCATCCCTTTAATAAGGGGCGCACGGAGAATGGAATTAGACGCACGCAACGTGAACAGACGTTCAATTTGCTCGTTTCGTAAGCCACGTACATCTCCGGGAAGAAAGCTAAGTGATTACATAACGAGCGTCGAAGATTGACGTAAGCGCGGCCCTCAAAAGAAGCACCCGTTTAAAATATATCTTTGCGCACGATCATTTGCCTTGAGATTTCATCGGAAACGTGGGCTCATTAAGCCCGATAAAGAGAGAAGAAATGACACGTGCTCACCCCATTACCGCTCGTCTTTGAACATGCCGAGTCAGTTCGGTGAGTATTTTTGTTGTTTCAAGTAAAAGCTAAAATGATTAAGCATTTCGGGGTATTCCGAAATACAACTGTCAAGTCATTTCGCAGTCTTAGAACCAAATCATCAAAATGTTTACTATACCTTCACCTGATTTAGCTATTCTGTAATCTCGAAAAGGTGGATTTTTCACTCCTGGCAGACAGATATAGACGGCGAAAAAATAATATAATGTTATCATGATCAACTAAAAAAATTAAATTCAATTAATTAAAACAATGAGACTGGGCTTTGGGGATTCCGCTATTCGACATCCCGAGGGAGAAGTATAACGTGAGCTTTTACTTCCCTATTTCACTCGGAAAAGTGTTTTTTAACTCTACAGACCAGGTGGACATTCAAGACCAAAGAAGTGCATATATGCTGCGATGTGGTAAGGTGCATACGTGGGACATTGAGGAACATTCACAACCAGAATTAACAGGAAAGATGCGTGAATAATTTTTTGCAAAGCATCTACAACAAACTGGTCACAAGTGATAATTTTATTGAACATTTTTGTCCAACAAAAAAGTCGCAAACGGGATTTGATGGAAATAGAGAGGCAATTCATAATTCCAAACGTGTGGCCATTAAATGATTTGACAGAATGCAATATTTACAGTTGTCATTAGACTTTAAAATTGGAATATCCACAACATTCATGCGCCAGAACAATCACAAAAAACCCCCACACCTGTTTATCCTTCATTTCATTGCAGTAGTAGAGTTAATATTTAGGGTGCGTCGACAGCATGGTCATTTTGCACCACTGCTTTTCAGAAATATAACATATTAATTAAAATCCGTAGAAATTACATTACCTGAAATCAGGTATTGAGCTTATTCTACGATTTGTCAGCAAATAAAATCATTTAATATTGTAAAGATTATTTATAATTTATTAAAAAGCCCAGTTTCCTTTAAAAATAAAATTACACGGTCAATAGCATCAACTTCATCACCTATAATGGACCCTAAATCACCCGTAATATTCAGTCGGTTACGTACGTCCCGGTATCTGTCACACTCCGTCAGGATATGCCGAATTCCAAGAGGACAGTCGCAGTCATCACACCGAGGTGGCAATTTCTCTTCTGTGAAGAGAAAGGAGTGGGTCATTGGGCTGTGCCCTATCCTCATCCGGGTGATGACGACTTCCTCTCGGCGGCTCCTCCTGACGGAAGTGGGCCACGCTGACGTCACCGGTTTAACTGTGCGCAGTTTGTTATTTGTGATGATTCTCCACGACTCCCTCCACTGTTGAAGAACTGAGCTCTTGAGTGAGGCTCGTAGATCTTCACAAGATACCAGCGTCAACTTAAGATCGTCAAGATTGAGAGCGTGTTTTGCGGCAGAATCGGCTGCCTCATTTCCGGCAATTCCCACATGTCCAGGGATCCAAAGAAAGCAGACAGTGGTTCCCTTCCTGTGAAGGGAGAGCAGCGAGGAGTGAATATCCTGGACAATAGGGTGCAAAGGAGAAAAGCCGGAAATGGATTTTAGGGCGCTCATGGAGTCTGAGCAGACCACAAAGGAGCCACCGTTCACATTTATCCCATCAAGAGCCGTTTTAATGCCTAACAGTTCCGCTGTGTAAATACTACACAGCGGGCTGAGTTTTGCTTTGATGACTCCATGGTGAGATGATACAACCGCACAGGCACAAGCTGTATCCGTCTTCGAGCCGTCTGTAAACACGGGAACTAATTCTGGATGTTGGCTAAGAAACATTAAGAATTGTTGCTGGTACTCTTCAGCGGTGGTAAAAGCCTTTTGTCGGTTGTAAAGGGACATTTTTATGTCGGGAGCGGGAGTTAACCATGGTGGGTGACTAGAATGCCTGATGGGGTACATTTCTGGTAATAGAATACCTCGTTCACGGATAAAATTGTGGAAACGTACACTTACAGGCCGAGTGGCTTTTGTCCTGCGATTAAAAAGTTCTAAAAAGCGAGGTTTAAAAACAAGGTTAAAACATGGGTGCATCCTCACCGTTAAAATTTTTGCGGCATAGTTGCACATGAGCAGCAACCTTCGGTGGCATAATGGCGGCTCTCCTGCATCCGCGTAGACACTGACGACAGGACTTGTCCGGAAAGCACCCGTGCAAAGCCGGAGCCCTGCGTTGTGTACACTGTTCAGAGGTCGTAAGTAGGACTCCCGAGTGGATGAGTACACGAAGGATCCGTAGTCCAATTTGGACCGCACCAATGACCGGTATAGTAAAAGGAGTGTGGTGCGGTCTGCTCCCCACGATACGTTGCTTAAAAACTTTAGAATATTTAAGGACCTAAAACAATTGTTCCTTAAAAATTGAATATGTTCCCGCCAGTTTAGACGGGAATCGAAGATCATTCCCAAAAATCTGACCGACTGAGCGTAGTTAAGATCTCTGCCACCTAAGCGCAGTGGTAACGGAATATGCACTCCCCTTAGCCGGTGAAAGTGGACATACACAGTTTTCACCGGAGAAAAAACAAAGCCATTTCTTTGTGTCCACCTGTGTAAACTGTTTAATGTCAGCTGGATCTGTCTGGAGGCAGTGAGAAGTTTGGATGACCGGCAGAAAATCGCCAGGTCATCGACAAACAAGGATCCAATTACAGGGGTTTTTTATGCAGTCAACTATATCATTTATTGCGATGGCGAAAAGTGTTACGCTAAGTACTGAGCCTTGAGGAATGCCGTTGTCCTGTCTGTAAAATTCTGAGAGATGTTGGCCTATTTTTACTCTAAATACTCGGTTCACTAAGAAATTACTGATAAAAGTCGGCAGATTGCCCCTAAAACCCCATTCATGCAGCGTGCTTAAAATCTTCCGCCGCCAGACACGATCGTAGGCCTTCTCCAAATCGAAGAACACTCCGATCGCGTGCTGGCGGAGGAGAAATGCTTCCTGGATGAAATTGTCAATTCTAACTATGTGGTCGATAGTGGAACGGCCACGACGAAAACCGCACTGGATAGTGGAAAGAAGGTCTCGGCGCTCCAACCACCAAACGAGCCGCCGGTTCACCATCCTTTCCATTATTTTGCACAAGCAGCTGGTGAGGGATATTGGTCTATAGTTGTTTGGGTCACCTCTATCTTCATTTCATTCCAGCCTCCTTCTCTGGTATATAAAAATGCATGCTTAACATATCCCTCGGTGTGGTAGCATTGTGACACTTGGTTTCCTGTAAGCAGTGTATAAACAGAGTATTGTTTTTTTGCATGCCTGCTGGATAGTATGTATTCTCTGCGATTGATGATGCTTGCCTGCATCCACCCCCTGCCACACATTCATGCGGTGGCTTGCAGGATAGTATGTTGATGTAAATAATTTTACCAAGCTAGGTTACCTTGACATAGATGTTAGGAAGATAATATCGATTTTTAAAACTAACCTTTAAATTGTTATTCATTTCATTTTTATCGTGTATGATGGAAGTACGAAGATTTAGGACCGTATAGTCATTCCCTGTGAGTCCTCTAGGAGCTCACTTCCCAAGAGGCTTCTAGGGGATTCTACGAAATCGTTAATAATAAACGCCCCCTGGAAATCTTCTAGTAGGGGACTGCCAAGCGATAGGCGTGGTAACTATGAGACCCAACAGCAAGAGATTTTCATCAGTTCCTAGTTTCTATGCAAAGCACTTGAGATGGCGGCGCGAAGTACTTCATTTTCACCTGATGAGAAGGAAATCCTTTCCGATTTGGTGGAAAAGCACCGTAATACATTAGAAAATAAAAGAACGGACGTAGAACAATGTGAGGAGAATAAGAAGTGGCTTGCTATACGGAGTGAGTACAACAGCCACCGAGATGTTGTTCAGAGAGATGAAAAACAGCTTAAAAGGTAAATTAAAAGCCTATGTAAGTAAAGGAAAGTGTAGGTTGACTCTTGAGGTATCTGCAGGTTAACTGATTTTACGTAGTTGATAAAACGATGTTGAGTACTTAGGATTAGTACATCCTCGCCTCTCCGGATTCCGTAGTTAGTGTTATTTTTACCATGAGATGTCAGCGTAAGTACGTGGCATCTGAATATTTTAAGTGAAAAAAATAAACTGTGGCGAATAAATCGTCTACGAGAGGCTCCAGGATTGTGGATTGGAGTATCATCTGCAATGCGATGCTTTGCTGATTTTTTGCCTCTTCAATTTCTACCCCTCTATAACACAACCCTTCCCCTTCCGATTCTTTTCCAAATCCTGCTGTCTCCATATTATTCTTCCCATGGGAAGGTGGGAAATAGGGTGAAAACCAGGAAATAGGGTGAAGGTAACTATCCCCTTCACCCTATTTCCTGCCCATTCCTGTGACCTCAGCTGACCAAGCCCCTCAGTCCTCCTTTAGCCTCACTACCTCAGATCCTACTGAAGCTTCCCCTGGGACCCCCCTTTCCATCAATAGACACCTATCTTGCAAGAAATGTGATTACTTCCAGAATGAGTGGGAATACGACTTGATATCCAGCGACAGAAGTAAAATATAACATGGGTTTGTAGGATTTATTTTCATAATTAAATTTTTCACTATTGAAGGATGTAAAAGAGAGGAGCTAAGTCAATATGTAGAGGTTGGCCGATTTAAGAGGGCTGCGTCAAACCAATTCTAGGATTGTTGACCAATGATGATGAAATTTTTCACCTGCCTTGACCACAGATTTAGACCCAAGTGAATTCTTCTCTTCAAATTAATTAACTCCCTTAATACTTATCAGGGTATAGGATAAGCAACTTACACAATCCATTTGAAGTAGGATTACCCACAGTTTGTTTATTTAATTGACTAATGAGTTGTTACATAGTAACGCGTCAAGTAATTTAAAATATCGTGATTATTTGCTCAAATCGGCAATTTGTACCAGAATGTCAAGAAAGTCGCCTAATTTACCTAGAACACGTTAAAACTGATACATTTGGTATTGAAATTCAAAGGAATTATTGACAACAAGAAGACGGATGCAGGAACATGGAAGGAAAAGGTAAGATCCCAAGCAAACTTAGAATATGTGAATTATGTGTTCATATTCATTAGTGCTAATTTTTTACTCGTCTTATATGGAATCACGTTTCAAAAATAGGAAAGTAAATGGAAGAATTGCGGTCATGCACAACGCTTCAGTTACAATGCCTCGTTCCTCCGAGCAGCTGAGGACAAAATACGAATCCTCGACAAAAATGCTAGGAAGCAGCTTCAGCGGAAAGGAGGTAAATTATAAAGAGGAGGTCCAGTCCTTATATTAAGGAATCCAATCCTTGAAAGGCTGACATTTCTCTTGAAGGTGGGAGTATCTTCGTTTGTAGCCATTCATATACTTCTACATAATTATTGTGTCCACCATTGCTATATCTTTTGTAACGTTTTTCAAGGTGTCATACAAATATTTCCTATATTTGTATCTTTGCTTTGACTCCCTGCTATACGTTCCCTCGGTGGCATTGAAAACCATGAGGATCATGCTGTCACTACCACTATGCTGCTACCGCTGTGACCAACACCACCTCACGAAAGAGCCTTCTCGCCAAATTATGTTATTGTAACCACCTTTTGACGGAGAAAATATAAACATGCTCCGATATCCCCCTGCCACACACCCTCGCGGTGGTTTGCAGGGTATCGTGTAGATGCAGATGATTCGCTGATGACATAGCGCTCATAGCAGAGACAGCAGGATCTGAACAAGATTCTAGTAACCATAGAAAGGACAATGGCTAGATATTGGCTGAAGATAAATAAGAAGAAAACGAAGATTTTGGTGTGCAGCAAAAAAGAGGAGACCAAAACCAACGTCAAACTAGAAAACAAAAAATCGAAGAGCTGAAAGAGCTTAGTATTTACCTAGGAAGCCGCGTTCTTTCTGGCTCATTTGCCGTATGTGCTACAGGAGTGAAGAGATAAGGTAATTGCGGGTACCCTCTGTCTCCAAGGATTATTCCTTTTACTTCCCCAGTATGGAATAGATGTTTCCACCTGCTTCTGTGGAAAATTTTGGCATTATGTGTCGCACCTGGCCATCCCGGCATCCCGTGAAGTGAAAAGGAAGGCCTCGGGAGAAGCGGTGGAGAAGAAGAAATATTGGTGAGTTAATAATTAAATGTAACAAATCATGCTCTCCTAAGTAAAATTTTAAGGTTAGGAAATTTTACTAAGACAATGATCGATGAACAACTTTAATCGTTACAGTATCTGATGACTCATCGGACGATGAGAATCTGGATATGGTTCTGGATATACTTCCAGTCATGCGGAGGCGCTTGCTTTGTCGAATGGTGAGTTTATTTAAATAATAATTTTACTCAAACGAAATAAGTTTCTCATAAATTTATCGTTCCAATACAGGAAAATCAGTTGAATATTTAAGTTCTGCAAATTATTAGACTCATATCTTGTATCATATTCAGAGATGATGGATCTTTTCATTTAGGATTCTCTTTGGCCTTTATATATTGATGATAATAATGTTCAACCTTTTCATGTATTTTCTTGCTGCCAAGATGAGAGAGCGACCGTTGTGGCGAATAAGGATTTAACGAGCAGGGTTAAGGGAAGGTGGCGGATAAAGAAGTGGAGGAGAGTAGCAGGATGGAGCATGATGAAGAAGCTGTCGCGGAGAATCTGCAGTAGTGGTCCGGGTGGGCCTGGGAAGAAATCAACCTACACCTGAAACCGGAATGAGAACGGAAATCAACGAGGGAGAATGGTAAGGACGACGGCGAGAAGGAAATGCTGACTGACGATGACGGTGAAGAAACAGATACGGCAAATGAAGGGAAATTACGCTTGTTGGAAGAATGAAAAATATTATAAAAAGTTTAAGATCACGGGCATGAGCCATTAAACCTAAAATAAATGAGTCGAGAACGTGTCCCCGCTGGAATGGGTTGAGGGTGCCATTAGTGACATCTTACAGTATATTAACTCAAAAAATATTAGTAACCATGACCAAATAGCATTATCTATCTTCACCGATGAGGCACCTGAAAGAGCGATTGGCGTATCATTCAGACGCGTTGATCAAATGAAACATGACGTAATTTTTGATACTTTAGCGAGTGATGTGCAGAACAATGAAGATTATTTATTCACTGACCACTTAAACGTAACGGTTCACCGGTTAATGTCTCCATGCCTCTCGGAAAAGGAAAAAGATTTACCTATCCCCGCGTATTGCCATTTGAAGATTTCCCTAGAGGTAAGAGAAGTTTCATTGTCATCCAGAATGAAGATTCTCTCTGACTAGCCAGAGCATTGGTTGTTTCATTTTCAAGGCACGTTGAAGACAGTTCTACTCACGTCAGAGTGAGAAAAAATGTTGGAGGGCTACAAGATTTAAGGGCGATGGAATTCTGCAGAAAATGCAATGTCAATTGGACAACGGTGCACAGTGGTCGATTTTCGAGTATTAGAGGGACAAAATTATTTTTTCAATGTAATCGATCGAATAGCCTTATTTTATTGGAAATTTCTGGAATTATAAACCTAAAAAGCAATAAAACATGAAAATATAGCATTAAAAGGGTTCTGTGCATTGTTACCCAAGTTTCATAGTTTGTGATATCTTCTAATAATTGGAGTAATAAAAGTTTATGCATTGTTTTCAAATTAAAAAGAAATTATTTGCATTACAATACACATTAAACAAATATGAATACAGGTGTTCCATATAATATTTGTACCATTACCATGTTTTATTTCAAATTATTTTGTGCATAAAATATTTTACTCAGTTTTATCACATTATATTCATTCACTCTCCGTATCCGTTGAGTCATTTCCTACATGTTCCGGAGTTTTTAATAAACTTACGACGGCACTAGGCAGTTGACTATACTTTTGATTTGGTAATTTCCTGAGGGCCGAAATTAATGGGTCGGAACTAGTTAATAATAGGTTCATTAAGTCTTGATTAGTGTCCCCTCTTAACATTTTTCGAGTGTGATGTTCCCGGAAGGCTCTACATTCCTTGTGTCTTGCCTCTTGCACATCCTCTGATAATTGGCCAATTGGTAAAACCATGCTTTCAATCACGTCTGCTCCATGGATCAAAATTTTATGGACACTAGTGGGCATGTAAAACCACTGATAAAGGCTAACATATAGCAGAGCAGTGTCATGGGGATACTCTCTAAATGCTTCTACGTTGAGGATACGTTGGATATGGCTTGCAAAATAACGGAGAACGGAATCACGCGTCACAGAAAATTATATGCAGACACCTTCAAGATTACTTTACCTTCAAGTTTGTTGATATTTTCTTTACATTAGTAATTTCGTTGCTTGGTTTATTTTATTGTTGAACAATTATGTTTCATTTGTGGCTCCTCTCTGCCACCAGCGGATGATAGCGAAAACGGCCGCGAGATGGCACCAGACTCAGGTGCCTAACGGATAGCCGCGGTAGTTCGGAGTTGCCCGCCAGAGGTTCCAATGAAACGGGAAGCGCACATGTTCGCGGCGTCCTACGGCAGTTGGAACGCGACCACTGGCGACGAGAAGAAGAGATAACTCTCTGAAGTGCTTGGCGAACGCCGCCATCTTGTACATTTACTGAGTGTTCAATATACGTTGTTTTAGTTACAATTCTGGCGTAAAATCATTCCGCACCGAAGTTCCGACCCCCCAAATAGTGGTGACCAACGACGTGAGTGTTTTCCTTTTCGCGGAGTGAATATTTTCGATTTTTACTTTTTCGCCCCACGTGGTCAGGATGCCGAACCCGCCGGATATGTCTGAGAGTGGTGAGTCCGGGCTGCAAGTAAATCGGGTGGCAATGAAACTCCCACCATTTTGGCCAGATAGACCCGCGCTATGGTTTGCGCAACTGGAAATCCAATTAGGCCTCGCCGGAATCACCAGCGACAAGACCATGTTCATGTACGCCGTATCGCAGTTGGACAATAAGTACGCGATCGAGGCGGAGGACGTGATAACAAATCCACCCGAGACCGACCGATACGCCAAATTAAAAGCAGAAATTCTCCACCGCCTCTCCGCATCTCAGGAGACGCGACTTCGGCAGTTGGTGGAGCACGAGGAATTGGGAGACCGGAAGCCATCCCAACTCCTACGCCACCTGCGGACGTTGGCCGGGGAAACGATCCCGGATGATTTTCTAAGGTCCCTTTGGATGAGCCGCTTACCAGCCAGCACACAAACCATTTTGGCGACCCAGACATCGGTGGACTTAAACAGCGTCGCCAACCTAGCGGACAAGATCCATGAGGTCGCACCCCGTCCTCAAGTGGCCAGCGCCTCGATGTATCCTGATGATGGGGAACAAACGCATGAAGAACAACGCTTCCACTTCCCTTCTTCTGCCCTCCTGCCCCTCAGTCTGCTTCAAACGCCCGCCTAACTTACGTGACATTTTCAAATCCACTAGGCCCTCCCTTCAACCACCATCCACCCGCTCTCCTTTGTCATCGCCTTGCCGTCGCTCAAGGTGCAAATGTTGCCCGCTTCTCCGTCCCACACGTCCCATCAATCGGTCTTCCACTACGGCGACCTGCATCTCCATCAACACTATCTATCGCCTCTCCTGTAATTTTTGTCCCTCATTTTATATCGGTGAGACCACCACCCCACTGTCGATCCGTATGAATGGCCATCGTCACTCCACCAAGTCTCCCCCCTTCCTTGATCCCATTCCGAAGCACACCGCTTCCCACGGTCACCCCTTCGACCATTGCTTTTCCCTCAATATTATTGAAGTCCTCCCTGAATCCGCCGGCAGTATAGAGGTGAGAACCAGAGAATCCGCCCACATTTTCATTTCTAAGGCATGGGAATATCCTGGCCTCAATCTCCAACATTGAGAGCCCCCATTGGTCACCTTTTCCTCCCCTCCACCAGCCCCTTCTTCCCCCTCCTTTTTTTCCCTTCCACCCCCTCACTCTACCCGGAGAACATCACTCTCTCCGGATCGAGAATGGCGCCATGAGCGTCGAAACGTCTCCCAGTTTACTTTGTGAGTGTCTCCTTTTTTCGTGTATCTATGTTTTTTGTTAAGTGTCCTCTTGTGCGAACTATTATATATATACATACATACATAAAATAACAACGTTTTATATGCCAGATACTACTCTCGAATTAGAAATCTCTTCGCAAGATGGCGTGCACGGCTCCTGGAAAATGAGAATAACTTCTTTCGGCGAAAGTAGGCGCAAATACCGCTATTACTGGTTCATAGATAACTGTTGAAGGATTGAAGTGCATTACATTTTTACGTGAAACCTCGTGAAACTTTTTTTGTACGTCTACTCTAAAAATCAATTGTGCAAAAATTAATAATTATTTGTAATGAATTGTTCAGCGATACTTATAACACCCAACCTTGCAAATTTTCTCGAATATTAATTTATGATTACCCACCAGAAACAACCCTCTCTATGTAGTGTGAAGGTTTTCAAAATATCACTCAAATGCGAACCGATATACCCTCCGAAATTGATGGGTACGCTGTGACCACGGAGTGTGACTAGAGGCTCAGAAATTAATTCTTCCACTTCAATGCATCGCTACCGTTGAAAAAACCAACATTTTCGGTGTAATTTCTTCTCCATAGCACTTGTTGGTTCATTGGCTACGTACTAAACACAATTACATATTAATACAAGGAACTTGCATTTTATACTTTTGTCCCGCTAAATCAGTGAAATCGACCACTGTGCGGTGGTAGCATTGAAGAAATTCCAAAATTTCAAATCTTTCTCCCTGACTACCAAATTATAGTGTACAGAGACAGGAAGAGACGCGACTTAATTTTCGAGGGTCCTAGATATACACCCGATCATCCCAGAAAACATTTAGATGTCATATACGGTGACCGGTGACGGTCACTTTAATGTTATAACATCTGCTACCGGAGCCTTCCCGTGCTGTTACTATTGTGGGATTTGCCATGTCCCCTATACTGACAAACCTGCCCACAGATACGGAGAGAGTTGTCAAAAATTTTTTTTTACAACAAGCATGTAACCAAAATGCCGGAGATACACCCCACGTTTCTTGCGGACCATGCAACAGAAGTTTCTTCAATCCATCCTGCTTTGAAAATCATAAAGCCTCCTCTTCCTCATCACTCTCAAGTAGTCGTACGGGCGCGTCGACGGCTGAGGTCATTCTGCACCACATGCTAACCTTTTTTTCTAATTATTTTTAACTAGGTGTAACCTAAAATTGACCTTTCAGGGTTAAAGTTTCCAGCATATGTGGAAAATGAAACTGAAATTAGACGAAAATTTATTGTTTTAAAAATTATGATATTTTATTAGTAAGGCTGTTACAGCGTAAACAGCTTGTGACTTTGGTTATTTCGTCTGATTTATCTACAAGCATCCGAACTAAGTCTCCCCGGATGTATAATCTTTCACGAGCAGTCTGATATACTGTACACTCCGTCAGGATGTTCCTAATGGTAAGAGAGTCGCAATTATCAAATCTAGGTTGAATTTTCTCGTCCATCGATCTCAATCTGCGACCAGTGGAAGGCATGTCCTACATGCTTCAAGGTATACGGTACTCAGGGGCGAACATCAAAGCACATTTGCCGTGAAATATTTTGTTCTCTTTGTAAGGACTTTCAATAGTAGTAGTATTATTTTTTTGTTGCGTCGACAGCTTTGGTCATTTGCATCACGTCCAATCGTTACTTACAATCCTGAATTTAAAGATAAATAAAAATTACAAAAACTCGTGGCATTAACTAACTTTGGAGAGTGCCGGACCGGGTCGGCACGAAATAACCCGAAATGGTTTATTTTTGGACCGTGAGAGGCACGAAATTACCCGAAATGATTTAGTGCCAGCTGGCATTGGTTAAATGCTTTTTCGTACCATTTCGGGTCACTCTTCTTCTCTAACAGAGGAATATTATATCTAATAATCATTAGCATTAATTAGGATACTTATTATTGACTTAACGAAAAAATTCAAATATTTCCCATACCCCTTGCCCACACAAGTGTTACGGACGCAGGTATCCCTCTAGGCCATGTAAAAGGGTGCCGCATCCGCAATCCGCCTTACACGCACTGATAAAAGTAAGCAGATCATGCATCGGGGTTACACAACTGGATTAGGGATCCAGTAACACACCTGCTCGTTGCCTTCTTAGTCCGCGCCTGGGTGCCGTGCCTGGGTGCCGTGCCTGGGGTCCGCGCCCGGGTGCGGCACCTTGAGAGGTTCAATACATAAGTATCTTCGAGTGGTGGGAGATCGCGTTGACAGTGGATTAGACCTCAGGTTTGGTTTGTTCCTTTCCAAGTCCCTCTCCCTCCACCGGCTGGAATTTCAGATAGTGGTGGTGGTCAGTCTCACATCAGTGGATAATAAAAGGCGCACATTGGGGATTTTCCCAAAAGATTAACGGAGTGGTAAAGAGTACCTACCTTTTTGAAAGAGGTCTAAGAATAATAAATGGATGGACGGCAATAAAATGAACTTCTCGGAAAATATACAAAGAAGTTTTTTGAGGGATAATACTCCTTAAAATAGGGAATTGTCACGATTTCGGATTTCCCCACGAATAACCGTCCCCCCCCAATATTGGAAGTAGCCGCAGAGCCGCTTTGAGGCAAGAAAATCATGATGGTCCGGCATTGGCGGTTCACCGGTACAACGTTCGAGAGGATGTTCAGCGTGAAGCGCATTGCATTTGCTCAAAAATACGGAGAGAAGTGAAGGGAAGGCTAGTTTCCGTAAAAATTGACACGGCCTCTCGCCTAGGGAGGCAAGTACTAGGGGTAAATCTGCAGTATGTGCAAGATGGGAGAATAGTACTACGTACGCTATGTATGAGAGAGCTTCATGGCGGCCATACTGCAGAGAATTTGAGGCAGGAAATTCTCGAGGTGTTAGAGGACTTTAATATGTCAAAATATGATATATTCAGTAACAATTGACAACGCCTCAAATATGCTGAGGACTGTACGCCTTTTGTCGGAAGACTCCGTGAGACACAGAGATTCGGAAGATGGTACTGGTGATGATACTGACTACTCAAGTGATGATGAGTTAGATCATGCAGAAGTTTCATTGACACATGATGATCGTTGAGTAGAGGAGCACAGCAGCAACATGTCCATAGCTCTTCTGAAGACTATATTCTTAAAGAAAGCGACATCATCCCAGCCGCTGTTGCAACCTTTGGAGTTGTGGGAGTTCGGTGCGCTGCGCACACACAGCAACTTGCAGTGAATGACTCTCTAAAAAGACCAGAAGTGAAAGAGGCACTATGTAAATCAAGAAAATGTGCATACTTACGCACTCCATCTGCTCAGTGTACACTTTTAACTCAAAGGCTGATGAAGCCTAGACTAGACTGCCCTACTAGGTGGCATTCAACATAAGACATGCCGGACAGCCTTTATCTATTGAAAGATTTCTGCCAGGGTGCGGCGGTGAGTAGGCAAAACATTATGGAGGTAACATGGAAAGTGCTGGAGGAAGTAATGTCAGCGCTGGAACCAGCAAGGGTAGCGGCTAAGATCCTCCAAGGGGAGCAAATAACTCCTAGTGACATTTTTGAGAGTTGGTTGCGCTGCAAACTTAAAACTAAAAAAATAAAACATCGGGTTTCTGAGGAGTTATTAGCGAGCATGGAGAAGAGAAAGGCCAATCTTTTAATCTTTTAGAGTTAATATTTAGGGTGCGTCCACAACATGGTCATTTTGCACCACTGCTTGAGGCAGGGGGCATACAGATAATGTTGAGCACAAACTTTCTGAAGATTTCAAGGGCTTAGGACATAGCTTGTTCATGGAAAATTTTTGACAGCCTCAAACTTACATGAGACCTACTTCAAAGAAAGACATTTTGCACCGGAACTCTGCGAGCGGGTAGGAGGGAGAATCCAAAAAAAGCTGAGTTGATTGCCCGCTACACCGTTGAGGGGATTTGCGTTTTTAAGTGGAGGGATAAGAAGGACGTCATGATGATCTCCTCGTAATTCGGTTGCGAACTTACCGAAGTACTGGCACCCGAGAGGCAAAAATTAAACCAGAGGCCATAGCCAGATACAATAATTTTATGGGGGGGGTTGATCATTGTGGCCAACACTTATCATACTACCCTTGTGAACGCAAATCCCTAAAGTGGTATAAGAAATTGGCAGTGCACATATTTCAAATTATGGTGGTGAATAGCTACGTGCTCTACAATAAATATAGTGGGGGTAAAAAGAGCATGTATGACTTTACGGTAGAACTAATTGCTTCCCTGATTGGTAGAGGCCAAAGACCGGCCTTACCAAGGATACCAAGCATTCAACGCATTTCCCTGCGTACACAGAATCTGGGGCATCGTGGGGATAACGTGGGGTAAATCGCTAGAAGAGTTACAAAACTTTGGCTAGTTTTGGCTCACGTTTTATGTATATCGGAAAGGAAGGTAGCCAACGCATAATAAGGGAAGGTTATCGTCTTTTTATATGAGGCTACATGAAAGATGTTTGGACGGGCATTCTCGACGAGGACGTGGTTGTGAAAGCGTGGTAAGGTAATTTAAGCGTGAAACGCTTAAATGGAAAAAATGATCCTAAGACATGATTTGAATCACAAATGTGTTATAACTGGGTGTCTATTACGGAACTTCCGCCGATAGGAGATATCGTACGATACCACTATCGAACGAAATCATGGAGGCTGTCTAACGTTCTATTACGGTTCCGGCGTTGCTTTCGTTCGATAAGCTTCGGCTGTCTTCGGGAAGTTATCGTACATCGGTGACGTTGTGTGACGTAGGAGACGAAGCAGCAGACGAAGGTTGATAACAAATGAGGAACGAATACTTCAGAACCGCAATATTTTGATAAAAAGGCAAGGTGAGTAAATGTGTACGTACAATTTAAAACAAAGGTGACTATTGTATTTAAAAATTTCACACGATTTCATTTTACTGTAGTGTTTCATTACTCCCGTATTTTTTGCAGTATTGTTAGTTATGACACAAAATCATTCAATTTAATGTTGTTTATAAAATCGTGCTATTCAATCGCCTTGTTTCATGCCTTTACAGGAAATGGAAAGGAACGAGAATTTCCGTATGCCCGAAGGAAAAGGTTAGTGAGCAAATTGATCATTATTATATTTCACAGTGCTCAATGTTTTTGACGATGTAGTTTAAAAATCCATGTTACTGACATCTATACAATTTATCGTGACAATTCATTCCATTCCATACGTTCCACAATGTAACTTTATAATAATGGATGAAGATATCGTTCATGCAATGCATTAATTATATTTATTTATGTAACTGATGGTCGGTAAAGTTTAGTAATTTGATACATTACGAATACATTTCCATTCGAGCAGCACAGAAACTTAATTGGAAATTATAATATTAATAAATGATAATATTCCGTAGGTTGTAGCAACAATAGTGCTTCATTATTATACAAAGGACGTATTCTGTTTGAGCTTTTGGTAGTAACACGCTATTATTTATGACGTGAGCATACATTTTCAAATATTTTCTACCATATTACAGAAAATCTTTGTAATGAGTATTTTATGCATGCCGGCTGACAAATATGAAATAAATGTACATATATGGCAGCTTGTGAAAAGCTACTGCTACTACCATTTCTTATTTGATGATTTAGAGTGAATTCAATAGGTTTTGTAGTGAAATGAATTTTTGCTGAAAATTGACCTTTAATATGTTATTAATCTAAATTTTTAATTCCATGTGAGCATTATCTTCATTCAGGAACACAGTGTATTTCATTGTGCAATATGATTCTCACATACCATTTTGTTCTGTCTATTGAGAAAGGTAAGTCAAGGGCTCGCACTACCCCACAGCAGCTGGCTGCTCTGGTGGATTACATGGTGGCCCATACTGAATTTGCTTCAGGCCGACTTATTCAGGCCCAGGGGAGGAGGGCCAACTTAGAACAATGGGATAAGTTGGCCCGACTCCTAAACAACATACCTGGGCCTGAAAAGTTGGGCATGGAGTGGAAAAAGGTTAGTATTTGTCAGTACTCGAATAACATTAGCCCTTAACAAAAACAAGCATATTTATGACAATTTTGGTCTTTCTGTAGCATTTATTGTTGTTAAGCGTTTTTTGAGTGCTATATATGTCCAAATTTATTTAAATATTGCTTTCAAGTATTGAATGGAACTTTTAATTCATGAAGTGTGAGATAGGTAAGTTCAAGGAAATATTTTTTTTCCTCAGCAACCTCTATATAATTAGCCACATTGAAATACAATAAATTTGGAGGAATTTCACATCCTAAAATATTTTTCTTTACTATGGAATTAGTCTCCTGGAACAATAAGTGAACTAATTTGGAAGACTTAAAGCCAAAAATTGAATATAACATTGTTTCCTACAGGTATGGGCTGACCTGAAATGCAGCGTTCGGGGTAGGGCGAGACAGATTAAAAAATCTCTGGGGACGACAGGGAATACAGCTATCCCTGAAAACTTGTCGGACTTGGACAAGAAGGTACTGGGAGTGATAGGGACGGAGACGTCTTTTGGCCTCCCAGTACCCTGTCTGGGAATTCCTACGACATCGGTAATCATTATGTTATAAAGTCTATCTCTAAATATATAATACTAATGATACAATTTATTTCTGGTAGGTTGTAAAGTAACATAGAAATCACCGAGCTAATTGTACAAGTAAAGACTTGAATACCATAGGCCGAGGAATACATTTTAAAAAATTGCAGCAATAAGGGAACAGAAGATTTATAAGAGTATTTATTTTCAGGACAGATATATTCATTTTGGCAGCATATCTAACTGCCTTGTAGAAATTCAGCAATGTTATAATGGGCTTTCCTTTGCAGGACTTTTTTAGATAACACTTAAATGTTGGAAATGATGATATAGTTTTGATATCAGGAAGTTAAATATCCCAAATGCTGTGTGGTGAGGACCTTTATATGCTACAGAAAAAAAGTATTGGTTGACATGAATATTGTTACAGTTGCATGTGGGATAGGAATGTATTTAGTAGTGGGTGGGGAAAATTTATGTTTGAGTTTGATAAATAAAGCACAGTAAAGAGTGTAGAATGAGGGCAGTGTGGCATGCTTTAGGAATAGAGATCGACATCTAGGGGTATGGGAGGGGAGGTGTAGCATGGCCTTAAGGGCCTGCTTTTGTAGGGAGTTGAACTTTTTGTTTGGGCTGTCATGCCCCCAGAACATATGGCATAGGATAGGTGAGATAGAATTTTATCATGGAATACTAGGTGCAAGGTTTTGGAGGCAAATTTCCTGTTATAATACATACATATATATTTAATCCAGGAGACATTAAATATGTTTAGGAAAAGTCAATGTAAATAAATCATCAGATCCTCATAACAGAATAAAAAGAAATACTTGGTATATTCCACACTATTTTATTTACCAACTGTGGTTTCAATGTTACAGCATCATAATCATGGTAACCGAAGTACCTAAGACCCATTACTTTGGTTACCATGATTATGACGCTCTGATGTTGAAACCACAGTCAGTAAATAAAATAGTGTGGAATATACCAAGTATTTCTTTTCATTCTCATCATGAATAAATTCCACAAAGTTACGCCTGAAGGCATCTCTTCAATATTAACGATGTAAAAAGATGCATAAATTGAGATCATATTCCTTGCAACATTAACTCATTTACTGAGTAATACAATTTCTTTACCAAATACACCTTCAAATGTTTTGTAAAAGTCCTCTTGTGATTATTTTTTTTCAGTTATATACACAGTTTATTAAATAGTCTCGGTGCATTTGCTCTGAGCAACGGCTGCACCCTTTGTCCTCACAAAAGACCTGTGAAAGTCATCCTGTTGTTGAGCTAAAGGTCGAGAATCCGCATGGTTCCCTTTGTTAGACATTAGACAAATTATTTTCTTGTGGATTTAAAAAATTTTTACAACACGTGGGGATGAACCCTTGAGAAAAATTCACCATAGTATACTGCCAAAAGGACCTTTCCAGACTGCATTGATATTAGGAATCTGAAGAGATAACAAAGTGAGATACACTTCATGGTAACAAATAAAAGAAAACCTTTAGTCTTTTTTCCACATTCCACACAACTTTTTCCTAAACCAAACAAGGTGTTGACAAATTGTTGTCATTCTCAAGGTGCATTATATCTGTGCAGCAGCCTTATATATCCATCATAACAGTGTAGAGGGGGGAGGAAAAAATGAAGGGGGGGAGTGAGGATTGGGGAAATGATGGTTAATAAGGGAAGGGGGTAGGTTAGGTGAATGAGAAGGGGGGAGGGAGGAGGAAGAGAAGGAAGTGACATTAGCTGAGGGTGAGTTGCATAGGTATGAATCAGCTAGGAAGGGGGATTTTAAGGAGGGGTGATTGGGTAGGGAACATATAGTCATTGCATAAAAATTCTTTATCCCGGCTATTCACAATTTCAAATTGTTCAAGAAAGTTCAGTTTTAGCCATTTGTTACTAACATGTAAAATCTTGGGTTTAAAAATCACTAGTTTCTAATAATTTTAACTAGTTCAAATCATTTTAATGATTTTAAACACAAGATTGTTTCGAAAACATCATCTGCTCAGACGTTATGAGTGTGTAGGAAAGCATTGAAACATGGAAATGCAGTTGCTTCACCATGTCATAGTATGGGAACCTTGCTGTAAAATAATGGTAATGATCATCTATTTTTCCTGAATAATGACAATATGATAATAAATAATAATTTCATCCAATGGCAGGAAGATCATGGCTGAGAGGCGGGTCTTCACATCAATTGTTGTGCATGGCATAACATTTTCATGTTTGACGCAACAATAGCTCACCATGGAAACACACTGCATTGTGTGAACTGATCTTAAGTGTGGTTTTCGAATCTCTCAGCCATTCAAGCGATTTCTCAGACTCCTTTCGCATTTATTTTTCGAAAATAACATATCAGTGATTGGCAATTATTAGTTAAATCATTGGACATGGTTTTGATCCTTGGTCATGGTTTTGTCTTTTACATCCTTGATCATTGGTTTTGATCCATGGTGGTGACAGTCTTACTCTTAGCGTGTTTGGTGTAGGTGATGGCGTTGCAGATGACGTTCTCAAGGAACACCCTGAGCACTCCGTGGGTCTCCTTGTATATGAGTCCGGAGATACGTTTCACTCCTCCTCTGCAGGCCAGATGGCAGATGGCTGGCTTGGTGATTCCCTGAATGTTGTCATGGAGAACCTTGCGATGATGCTTGGCTCCTCCCTTTCCCAGGCCTTTTCCTTCCTTGCCACGTCCAGTCATCTTGGTGCTGCTTCGGTGAAGTCTGTTTTCAGATAATAATATTGAACATTTTTTAACTATTGCTTCTTACTTTCCAGCAAGTAGTTGAAGACATCACCATAACCCCCCTTTTCTCCCCTGACCATTTCATCTTTACCCCATCATTTTCACTTCCGCCACCTCCATCCGCTTCATGCACACCACCTCTCACTTCTCCCTCAGCACCAATTCCCTCCACTTCATCTGAACCTTCCTCCCCTCTCCCTCCATCACCCTCCCCTACATCACCCTCCCCTACATCACCCTCCCCTACATCACCCTCCCCTCCATCAACACCAACTCCCTCTTCCTCTGGCCCCAGTGGGTTGAAAAGGAAGAGGTTGGCATCAGAGGGTCATTCTAGTAAGTGAAAAGTGAGAGTTAATGCTTTCCGCTTATCAGTGTTATACAGTCTAAAAACAATAATGACATAGCTTTAACTTTTAAAAATATTAATTGATACATAAAATATAAAATGCAGTGTTTTCTATGTATAGGCAGAAATTAATATAACACAGCTTAATTTAATTAAGAACTACTCACATTAATAAAACAATCGTCTTTCTTTATGTAATCATAGTCTTTCATTACCTTCCTCAGGGAAAAAAACTTTGCCCAGGGTGGTGATGGACTCCTCAGCTCAGCTGAATGAAGGGCAAAGGCTCATTGCGGATGCACTGAACGTAAGTCATTGTTTAAAATAAAAAATTGTAACCCCAAAATAAGTCAATTGCGTGTATGCAGTTCCAAAGTACTTTGCACTTATTGTGTTGTTATTGTTGGATCTAGAAAGATTTGCTTTGAATCTGATTGCTATTCTCATGCTATTTCAGAATGTCGCTGATGCTATTAGGGAGGCTGCCAATACATTGGCTGAGGCAATAAGGCATGTAAAATGAAATGTTAAATAAAAAAATTTTTGCCAAAAAAAAATGTAGCAGAAATTGTTTTACCTTGTTCACTCAAAATTCCTAATTAGGGAATTTCGAATTAGCATTGCCTCCCTTGGCTGGTCACCTTGTATCACCTCCTGCCCCTCCAGATCATTGGGGCCTTCATCATTCACCACCTCTATCTCCACTTCTGGAAGCCGGCTCTGAATCCTCAGATTATGCAGGACAGTGCATGCAGCCACAATGCAGGATGCATGAACTGGGGTGCAGTGGAGGGTCCTGTGTCTAAGAAGGCACCGAAAAGTATTCTTCAACACCCCAAATGCTCTCTCAACACAGCACCTTGTACGGCTGTGAGCTGTGTTGTATCTCACAGCACGACCTTCTACTGCATTCAGCACAGGAGTCATTATCCAAGGCTCCAGAGGATATCCTGAATCTCCTGTTTAATAGAATGTATTCATAAAAACAAGTCATGCTTTTCAAATGTACTGCAACTCGTAGACACCTACCCAAGAGCCATGAAGTGTGATCCCCTAACTCCCACTGCCGAACCATTACTTCCCTCACCGGGGAATTCCTCCAGATAAAGGAGTCATGCACTGCTCCTGGATATCGTGCATTTATTGCGAAGAATTGGAGGTCATAAGAGGCAACCTAAACATGAAAGGTAAGATAGGACATGCTTTTTTGACCGATGAAATACACTAATATATAATTTATACCAAATAATATTTGTCAATATAAAAATATCTCACAGCTTCCACATTGAGGGAATGGTACCCTTTATGGTTAACATATGCCTCCTCATGGTCAATGGGCTTAAAAATCGCTATTTGCGTGCAGTCGATGCACCCAATTACCCCTTTCATTCCATGGGAATCTCGAAACCTGAAATGATGATGAAAATGCCATTGTTAATCTGTGAAATGTACATTAAAACTAAATTAGACCACGATTAAAGGCATAGGTAACTGTTAAACAATCTAATATTCTTAAATAGTTTTGGTTTAAATTTAGTTAGGTTAGGATTGCATGCAAATCAACAAAAGACTTTATTTTAGGGCCTAAAGTAATACTTTTTATTATCACATAGGCTTTCATTTCTAAGCATCTATTGGAGATAAAATACTCTCCTCAGTTACCTTTGCTTCAGCATCTGTCTGCTATTGGCCATCACTGGGAAATTGATAAAGTCTTGTCCTAGCATATCCCTTATCCCCATTGCCACAGCATGTATGCAATTGCATACAGAGGGCTGGGACATAGAAATAAGGAAGTCTTGGCCAATGCATCCCTGGTATGACCCTACTGCGAAGAACCGCAGGGCGGCAAGAACCTTTCAAATATGGTAAATAGTGAGATAGTTTAAGTATAAATAACATTTTTAAAATGTGATAATACTTAGGCATACATGTTTACTATACCTGGGATTCCACTGAGAGGCCATACGATCTCTGACGCACTAAGGCCTCTCTTAGGGCATTGCATATATACTGCACATTGTCCTTAGATAGCCTAAAGTGTGTCAGGAACAGTTGGTCCGGTACATCGAAGGGATTCATTTCATCCCTCAGCCTTCTTCTTTCGTTGGCCAGTGCCCGCCTTTCTTCTGCGTTTGCAGCAATAGCAGCATAGAGTATAAAGCCTTCCATTTCTTGTAAGCATAAAGGTAAAAATGTAAATCCATCATTCATGATAATGTTCATCTATTTGAGGATAACAAATCGATACATCTTCAACAACTTCATTCACAATGCAATTATTGTGTAGGAATATCATACGTTAAATATAAGTAATTCACGAAGAGAATTCACTGTCTAAAATGTTGAGATACATTCACTTTCCATTCGCGCTCGGTAGGTATTAAACCTTTCGCTCTAAATATAGGTAAACAAAGTCATTTACACTTTACTTACGGTAGTCGTGCTTAGTACTCTATCAAAAGTAAGAAGTCTGCTCAAAGACTGATACCACTGATACACTGTCGTATGTATGGACTGATATTAGTGAACACAGCAACAATAATACTCATGACTGCAGTCGCCTTAACAGTTGCGGGCTATGCCTCGTTACGCGATCTCAGCGTTTACCTACTTTTGAGTGTAAAACAATTTAATGCAAATTCTCGCCACATTTCATTGTAACGCATATCAATTTGAAGTGCATACAATGATAATAGTAATGCAACAATTAGAATACAGTATCCATCGGTATATTTGCTCATTTCTTTGAATAAACATCATAGGTGAACTCCCGAATTGAACGACAAGAAATAATGTCATTGTAATTCTAATTCTCACCTCATTGCATTATAAGGTATATCAGTTTGCAGTGCATTCAATAATAATAGTAATGTAACCATTAGAATACAGTATCCATCGGTATATTTGCTCATTTCTTTGAATAAACATCATAGGTGCACTCCCGAATTGAACGACAAGAAATAATGTCATTGTAATTCTAATTCTCACCTCATTGCATTATAAGGTATATCAGTTTGCAGTGCATTCAATAATAATAGTAATGTAACCATTAGAATACAGTATCCATCGGTATATTTGCTCATTTCTTTGAATAAACATCATAGGTGAACTCCCGAATTGAACGACAAGAAATAATGTCATTGTAATTCTAATTCTCACCTCATTGCATTATAAGGTACATCACTTTGCAGTGCATTCAATAACAATAGTAATGTAACCATTAGAATACAGTATCCATTGATATATTTGCTCATTTCCTTGAATAAATATCGTAGGTGAACTCCCGTATCGAACGACAAGGGAGTTACAGACGGTCCGTAACCCGCTGTAGGATATCGTGCTTTCGATAAGCCGCTACCGTTCGATATGGAGATCCGTAATAGCTTTATCGTACTATTAGCCCCGTAACGAACGACAACTCCTCCGCCGTATCGTCATATTTATCGAACGAAATCAACAGACGGACCGTAATAGCATTTCAGTTGTCGAACGATTCGTATCGAACGGAAACTACCTTACCGTTCGATAACTGCCTTATAGAAAGATCCGTAATAGACACCCTGATCCGAACTCGTTGGCTTTCGCTAAAGATATTAATCAATCTCAGATGTTACGCGAGGCAAAGGAAGAACGAGGCACCAAGAGCTTCATTTTTCAAAGCAGCTTCTGCGGATGAATGGATGGTGACGCCGTCATACTGTTCCTGTAAGGCAGGGTGTTTTCCATGCATTTTTGTAGTACATGCATTATTAGCAATGTAATTCTAAACATGTTTACACAATTACAAACAATAAATTCTACAAATAGACGAAATGCAGCTGGAATTGGCTCTTTTACGCAACGTAGGGTAAAAACTTGTGATAATGAAAATAAGTTGATCTTTAAAATACTCGATTTGTATTGTCATTAATGTAGAGCGTAAATAAATACTTTATAACACACGGCTCGTGGCATCAAGGTGTATGGTATGGGAACTAAACGACGTAACGATTTCGACTGTTACGCCGTGTATTTCTTAAGTATGTACTTATTAGTACAAAAGTAATAACTCAAGGGAGTTATTCTTCAATATTAATACATTTTTTAGTAAAAAGGTGGTACATTTGTTGGTGACTTAGTAATTAAACCTGTGAAGTGTTCCAAGACAGAGTTTTTGTGGTATAGTGTGAAGTGGTTTTGTTGGATCTTAGAACACCATTAATAAACTACATTTGATAGTGAAAATAATGACGCCAACGTTCCGTTCGGGATGTTTGTTTTCCCACGTCACTCACTGCGGTTGTACCAAATATTGTCAGCAGAGCAAACAATTTATCAAAACAAAACATAACACATTTACAATTCAAGGAACTTGAGGAAATTAAACAAATAGCCACAAAAAACGGATACACATCTATTTTAATGGACTGTTAAAGAGGAAACTTCTAAAGAAAGCAACTAATGAAATCTTCGATACAGTAAAAGATAAAGAAGTTAACTGGCGGAAGCTTAAATGCATAGGAGACGTATCCCATGAAGTAACTAAGCTTATGCCGGTTTTAGTTTCGCTTTTTATATCATGTCCAACCTGAGGAACTTAAGTAGCCACACAAAGGACAATGTTGAAACTATGGACCAAAGTGAAATTTATTAATTGCATTGTTACGACTGCTACGCTATTTACATTGGCCAAACAGGGAGCAAATTTAAAGAGAGAATGTAGGAGCATGAGGCAAGCTTTAGGTAGGAGAGCTCCATTTCTCTGTTCGCAAAACACATGGAGGAAAATCACGGGAGCAATTTTTGCCATAAGATTTTACATTTCGAAAGTAAGACTTGACTGCCTGGAAAAATTGGAAATTTTTAAGAATTCGACCAGAGAAAACATTCTTCTCTATGAAATTTTGTATTCATCCTATTTCCCCCAGCTAAAAATTAGGAAGCTCGTACGCAAGGACTTTAGTCCCTTACCGTCCGAGGTGCCTCCTCCCCTACCCAAACTCAAGGATAGAACCCCACGTTTCTTTTCTCCCTCGAATGACTTCCTTTCCTCTCTCCCCCTCCCCCCTTCTTGGAAATTTATATAAGCTGTGTGCCATGCCAATGTGACACCTGATGATATCGATTCTCGACGAAACCCTGGTCGTTTATTAAATCATACATGTGGGACAACTAAGTTACGCTTTTTTATTTCAAATTATTCAATCAATCAACATAAATAGCCACTTCATGAACTGCCAGCTTGTTCTACTTTTGTCGATAATATACAGGGTTAAGTAGTGAGTAATATTTTCAAGTGTGTTTAGTTTCTACAAATAGGTGTCAAATGTGAATATAGTCTACGTAAACTAATGGTCTGTATTCATAACTGTTAACTTTTTTTGCTAGTCCATTTGTACTCTTTTATATGTTAGGTCTTATTAGCTCAAAGGCTATCTTAATGATTTCTTTTTCTTCTTTCAGGCTGGGAAAGGGCATTTATTTAGCATGCCTGTTCCATTTTGTCAACCAATTGGTTTCCATTAATGCAACCGAGATTCCCGAAGATTCTCCTGCACAAGTGAGGAGCAGCAATGGCATAAGCCCAGAGGATCAAAAATCGATCCAGTGCCAGTGATGGATTGTCTTTGAAAAGCCCAATCCTATATGGGCAAGGGAGCCACTGATGTGATCCTTCACAGCACTTCCTGGACCCAACCATCCCAGGAAGAGGTGGACGGGCTAAAAGAGGCACTGAGCTCGATTAATTCTCATTACCCCTTCTCATATTTACTGGGGCAACTAGGGGTAAGCAGTACCATACCTCTGTGGTGTGTTGGGTGTACTCTGCAGCACCAGCTGCAAAAATATACGCCAAAATCTCAGGACAACACTTCCTATGTGGATGATATTCCTACTCTTCCCTTAGCTGCTGTTGATGTTGGGGAATATAATATTCAAGTTCCCCCAGTAAGCGAAAGCCTGCAAATATCTTTATGCAAATCTATTGCACTTGAGAAGTGCACTAGAGGCCAGTGCAAAGAAATGTGGTTGAGAGAGAAAAGGCCAAGACTGACTGCATCAGTTTTTGGCCAAATTTGCAAGCGGTGAAAGGAGGTGGGGGATACTTTCCTCAGGAAGCTTTACTGTCCTCTACTGCCCTGGACAAAGTGAGCGCTGTGCGGTATGGCAAAGAGAACGAAGGGAGAGCCTTGCAGGCATACATCCAGAGAATGTCCGACGACGGGAGCCCTATACATGCATACAAATGTGGACTTGTAGTCAACCCTTCACTGCCATTTATAGGGTGCAGCCCTGAAGGAAAGGTTTTGAATGTTAAGAGAGCCAAATTTAGGTTTAGTGGAAGTTAAGTGTCCACATTCCCTTAAGGGCTGTAATTTAAGTGATGTCAAAGGTACTTTTTTTAAATTAAGGATGATGGAAGTTTAAAATTGAAAGTCAACCATAATTATTATTACCAGGTTCAGACAGTTGCTGAAATGTGTATTCCAGTGGTGTGATTTTGTAGTGTACAATGGGCATAGAAAGTGTTTATAGATATTTATCTGTGTAACAAAATGTTGGAAAAATTTACCTCTTTTTACAAAAATGTTTATGAGAGGTATATTTAACTATAGCAAGGAGTCTCGCGGTCTTTGAATAGGTATATTTAAGACAGAAAATGAGTAAAAGACAATTTTTTCGTGCATTCCTCATTCCACCGTGAAACTTCTAGTCTCCGTGTGGTGCCCTTTGAACACTGCATCTTAAACTTTCAATCAGGCAATTCATCAGTCTTTCTATATTCATGACAGGGTCGCAGGTTTCGTCATGGTTAAAATTAAGTACTTTTTTAAAATAAGACCAGACAGCTTTCTGGACAATCCGGTTACCCGGCCGATTATAAACGATATAGAGATTTTGGCGTCTTTTGACTAAAAGGGGAAAATGATCGCTCCCAACCAAATCATTATGCACTGAAATATTTGAATTTTATGAGATTTGAATTTTATAAACCAAATTTTTTGGAATTCTTGCGCTCTGACAAAGACGTCAGTACATTTACTCGGTTGGCATCAACAGAACTGATGAAAGCAATAACCAAGTGTGTGGAGTGGGTAGCTATTTTTGCGGGTATTATAACGTGCAACATGCAGGGAACACTCCAAGAAAAAATAGTTTTGTGCCTCGTTAAGTTGAAGCAGAAACTGACATTCTCTGCATTGGCCGGTGCTCTTCGATATTTCTGTTCCCACCGCCATCGCTCATTTTCATTATGCAGCACATCTCCTACATCATTCTCTAAAGAAGTACGGAAGGTCGCTGCCAAAACACGCAATTAGGAGTAATTAACCAATGTTTTGTTAATTTTTTTAATACGAGGGTGGTTGTTGATTGCTCGGAAACGAGTATATCGACGTCTTTGTGCCTCACCTTCCGAATACGAACTTATTCCCATTATAAAGGTGGAGACAAAATACATGGTCGGTATTACGCTGATGGTGTGATTACTTTTGTGAGTCAAGTGTATGGTGGCAAAGCATCTGACAAGTTAATATTTTTAGATTATGGTGTGGCAGGACTTTGCGAATATGGAGTCTCCGTCATGGCTGACAAAGGCTTTGACATCAAAAAAGAGTGCGGTGAACATGGTGTCGGTGGTAAAGCCACCATATTTAAAAAGGAAAAGCCAACTAACCAAGGCTGAGGGAGAATTTAACTCTTCCATTGCCAGGGCCCGAGTCCACGTGGAAAGGGCAATTCAAAGCACGGAAGTGTTACGTAACTGCAGGGAAACCTCATACTCATATGGTTATTTTTCTTCGTCGTAGCAATTATGTACATATTAAAATGAGTAAATGGTTGCAAGAGGCAACGGCCATTGTGATAGAGGAGGTGAAGAAAAGACCGTTCCTCTACGAGGTGAAAGATCCCAAATATCACCACCGTCTTGCGAGGAAGGAGGCAATGGAACGCATCGCACGAGAAGTCAATGTTGTACGGGAAAATACCTCAGGTTAGTAAGTCATTGCCTAATTTTGTCATATTACCTTATTATGAATGCCAATCAATACATATTTTGCTATCCATACTTAAAAGTGGATTATTGCGCTATGTAAGAATCACAAATCTGCTGATTGCTGGGTCCAATCCAATCACATAAAAAAATTTAGATCATTAAAAATGAAATCCTTAACGGAAAAGTATTTTCTTTATTAAAGGGAGAATTAGTGAAATTAGTGCTTGGAATAACTTAAATGATTTTGGCATGAATTTATCTACCTCCATAGGCCCAGTATTTTAAATAGAGTAACGGTAATTTACCTAGTGTTTGAAATATTGACTGAATCTTTCTTTTTACAGGCATCTGATTGCAATGCAATAGCTATTGCTGAGGAGGAGCTTCCAGCGGAGGAGGTTGTGCTGGACTCTACAGCTCCTGGAAAGGTACCACAGGAGGTGAAGGATGTGGTGAAGGATGTGGTGAAGGCCCTAATGTGGGACCTAAGTGTAAGAGGAGGAAGGTGGAAGATGCCTTCTTCGAGGACGCTGGGCTGGCAATAAAGTCCCTTAGCAGTAGTCTCCGCCATAAGAAGACTTCGGAGAGGGCATTTGCCAACTATATTGCCAGTGAGCTTGAGGAAATGGAGGATGGGGCGAAAAAAAATTAAAGTTTACCATTCTACAGGTTTTAATTAACATAAATAAATTTTTCAAGCGTAAACATTAGTGGTTTTTATTATTAGATATTGTATTGCTAGTCAAAAGCCCTAAACCAATTGAAATATTCACAGAATTTCCCCTGAATCATCTCTCATTTTCCCGTCCTGTTACCACCTTGGTTACCAATAGGAGTGAGTTGCCTATCACGATTTTCGGATGACATTTCTGCTGCAAAATTCTCATTTTCATTCCACAAAAAGTTGTAAAGTATCACACATGCTGTGGTAATTTCCTCCACTTTTTCCACAGATAAATTGATTGGTGTGAGTAGAACCCTGAATTTATTTGCTAGGATTCCGAAAGCATTCTCCACCACTCGCCGTGCGCGACTCTGTCTGTAGTTAAATAATTTTTTTCGGGGCTAAGTCCCTGCAGACGGTATGGCTTCATAATTCTCCTGTGCAGGGGGAAGGCATCATCTGCAACAAACACAGCTTATCTTCTGGGAGGTTCAAAATATTCCTTTAGCTGTCCATTACTGCATCATGGATAGCACTCCTAAAAATTCCCCCATCACTAATCCTTCCATTTTGCCCAATGTCCACACACAGGAACTTGTAGTTCCCACCAGCAATGGCTAAAAGCACTATGCTGTCACTGCCTTTATAATTCCTGAAGAACGACCCGGAAGCCTTAGGTGGGCGAAAGGCAATATACTTCCCATCCATGCCCCCAGGCAGTTTGGGAAATTCTACCGCTCTAAAAATCCTTGGGCTATTACTTCCCATTCCTGGGCAGTGCATAGAGCCTGTAATTGATATTACAATAATTCCCTGTTGATCCAAGAAAAACTCACTAACTTACACTTTACATTAATACTTCCATTTACAGGGTTAAGTTTTACATGTAGGTAATAGATATCAACATGATGTTGTGAAAATGGTAATTCAAGTGCACTACATCATTGTTTGAACAGGTTCGGTTAAGAAGATAAAATCAGATTTAATATTGGAGATGAAGTGCCGCAGTTTTTTGATAATCAGGCTGTGCTTGCGGCCCTCCGCCGAGGCACTGGCCTCCTGTTTGCATGCGTTGAGTTTTGCACTATGTACTTAGAAATAATAAAGGATGTGACACAATGTGTCCTGGAGGTACGTCTCTACCGCGGCCAACCTTGCCGACCGTCCATCGCGAACCGTACTCCCGTTGATTTATGCCAAGGCCGGTCATCTTGGTCGCGTCAAGGTATATAAGCGCGGGTGTGCGGGACCGACGCGGTTGAGTTGAAGGAGGGCTGCGATAGGGGCGTGCGCCCAGGTAATTTATTTTCTAAATTATAAACAATGATCTACTGCTGAACTCGGAAGCTGTTAAAGACTGGTGTGTTATACAACAAATTGAATAAGTTTTTTCATAAATGCCTTGTAATAAAATTTTGAGAAATACGAGGGGCATCCGGAAAGTAGTACCCGTTTGTACCGTGTGGAGCGCTGGTGAGTAGAGTAGCCTCCGGACAAGTTCTAACACGTTCAGTTGTATTTCAGCTGTCTGTGTGCAAAGTTACGCCTCACTGGTACTGACTGTGTTCTTTCTGTGTTTATTATGTTCAAGAAAATAGAGAACGCCGCCAGTTGTGAAATTAGGGCTGTGATTAGTTTTCTCAACGCAACAAATATGAAACCTTGCGATATTCATCGTCAACTGAAGGAGGTGTATGGAAACACTTATGGATGAGTCCTCTGTTCTGCGCTGGTGTCGTAATTTCAGCTTGGGCAGAGGAACACCCACGATGACGAGCGTTCCGGACGGCCGTCAGTCATTACGCACGAACTGCTGTGTTCAATTAACGAATTCGCGAAGGCCGATCGGCGCGTAACAATTGGTGAAATCAGTGAAAATTTCCAAATTCATGAAATTGTTAAGGACCACCTGCATTATGGGAAAGTTGTTCAAGGTGGGTCCCTCGCATGCTTACTGACAAACACAAAACCACCCGTATGGCTGCAGCACTGACGTTTTTGGAACGTTATTCTCGTGAAGAAGACTTTCTTGACTCGCATAGTCACTGGTGACGAGACATGGGTTTCATACGCAACCCCTACGAGTAAATGACAATCAATGGAGTGGCGTATTGTTTATTCACCAAACAAGCAGAAAAAATTCAAATCGGTGATGTCTATCCGGAAAGTCATGAATTGAAATTACGACATTGAAATTACGGCGAGCAATTCAAAATCGATGGCAAGGATTGTTGTCTAGCGGCGTTATTCTCCTCCACGACAATGCCAGGCCTCATACGGCTCGGATAACAGAACTACTTGTGCAACAATTCAAATGGGAAACTTTCAACCATCCACCTTACAGCCCAGACTTGGCACCCTCAGATATTCATGTTTGCAAAACTCAAGGACTTTTTGGCAGGAAAGAAATTAAAGTGATTAAGAACTGAAAGCAGCTGTGACTACATATCGCAATACACTGGCGGCAGAGGAGTACGAAGCTGGGATACAAAAAAACTTGTCACACGTTATTACAAATGCTTAAATTTGCGAGGTGACTATGTGGAGAAGTAGTTTAAAGTATGTTCTTTACAAAGAAAAAACTTAATATTTTTTAAGATGTACCAGTTTTTTTAATTCCAAAACGGATACTACTTTACGAATGCCCCTCGTAATTATACTAGCTAGCTGCAGAGGTTTATCGATATAGTTTGGGGCAAATGTACTGATCAAGTAAGAGAAACTTTGTACCTTTCCCCGCCAAGTAAAAATTAGCCTACTGAGTAGCAGGTTGCTGACAAGCGTTACACATCATGCACGTTTCATGAAAATTTTCCCCTTAGTCGTAATCCTTTGCGGTGGCTAGTAGGGTATTATGTAGATTTATATTGCTTATTTATATCCCCCTCAAAATTGATTTCCATACCCAGACTGAGGCGCAACGTGAGAAATGGAGGCAAGCGATTCCACGGCAGGATCGTATGTATGAAGCTCACAATGTTGTTTGTGAGCTTCATTTCCGACATGATGAAATTTCAAGGCACTTTGAGACAAAAATGCCTGATGGGAGCATCCACAAGATACCGAGGACTATGCCCAAGTTATCCTGTGATGCCGTGCCATCGGTATTCCCCAATTTGCCGAAGTACTTCAGTAGAAATGTAAGTCTAAGGAA
This sequence comes from Platycnemis pennipes, assembly GCA_933228895.1. Lineage (NCBI taxonomy): Eukaryota > Metazoa > Arthropoda > Insecta > Odonata > Platycnemididae > Platycnemis > Platycnemis pennipes. Next base: position 38,080,680 of record OW121850.1, on the reverse strand, counting down.
ACTACCCTCAGCCAGAGTACCGGTCAGCGGAAAGGCTCAGGAAGAGGAGAACGATTCAGGTGATCGTGTGTAATCGGAGGCTTCCTGTGATGATCTCTCTGCTCTGGGGGAGGGAGGAGGCTTCTCTCTTATTGGAGAGAGTGCCTGATTTCAGCAAACCCATTTTTGGTTTATGTGGCTACCTCTCGCGCCGAAATGGACTTCAAAGCGACAGTGATTTCCACCTTAGTGCATGGTACACTGAAGAACAGGTCGGATCTGCGCAGTTTGCCACGGACTAAGAAGATTTTTTCAAGGGCAAATGTTATGCGCTGGAAGCCTTGAGAGAGCAGAGAAGTGGAAGACTATTTTTAGTGAAGCGGAGGTTCACGAAAACTTTGGGACAGGATAGCGGCGAGCAGCTTCACAAGAAATTTACGCATCATTCTGTAGTTGCTCGCCAAGGAGGCCACCGCGAGTCCAGTGAGGAAGATTGCCCAAATACTGCTCTAAGTAACCAGAGTGACCCCTTAATTCTTCAGTTCCGTCATAAGCACAGGGATGAAATTTCGATAATTAAATTTCCCTTCTCCTACAACAGCAAAACCAGAAGATTGTTATAGCGCGGTCGAAGAAACAAAACATGAAATCGGCGATGAATGCGAAGGAGACAGATAATCGCAAGGATTTTGTAAAGCAGCCGAAGCGTAAGAGGCCATACATGAATATGGAATTCAGCGAATTGTCCTTAGGAGAGGCGGAAGCAGCCTCTGTATAAATTGACCGTTTACGGAAGATAGTGGGATCGATAAAATGGAAAATGAGAAGCTGAGGAGCATTAACATACATTTGCAGAGGCAACTGATTGCTATAGGTCTTGCGGACTTTTGGGGCTTACTTCATGCCAAAATCAGGTGGTTATTGGTTAATCCACAATCTCTCCCCCTGGACGCAGTTTTACCGTAAACCTACCTTCAAACTCAAAGATACGGCCCAAGCCAAAACTCTCATTCCTCTAGGTGCTTATTTAGGGAAGCTAGACCTGAAAGATACATTCTTTCAGAATCAAATCTCCCCACAGAAAATTTTACGGGATCCGCGCAGACAGCAAATACTACTCCTTTTCTAGACTGCTTACAACTGCCTGGCCCCAGCAATTATGCAACGCTGGGTCAGGTCAGTGGCACGCCTTGTGTACCAAGACCTTAGCATACAGATGATCCCTTATCTCTGCGATTGGTTTTTAGTGTCCTTGGACGATTGTGACACCGACAAACGCAAATTTAGGGCAGTGTACTCCTCCCTCGGGGACGTCTTAGCCATTAGTTTCAACCAACGAAAGTGCATCCTCCAGCCATGCACTTAAGTACAATATCTAGTAGTCATAATTGAAAACCGAATGGACCCTGCGGTTCACGCCTTCGGCGATGACCCGCCTACATAGAGCTACCTCAATACCTTCCCGTCTCAAGAGCCCTCGACACTCCTAAGATCGCCAGCTACTCGTCTTGGACGTGCCATATCCTTGGTTTGCTTTGCTTTCTGATCCAACATCCCTACCAGCCTATCAACGCCGCACCAACTGCTTACAATGTGCGAAGGAGTTTTCCAGTGAACCAGGAGATGTAGTGTTTTCCGTGTGAATGACTGAGTCCGTTCGTGCCGGACTTGCAGTTGCAGCATATTCAACCCTTCGACCATTTAACACAAATACACTTCGCAGAAGCACCAGCTGCGCTGAAAGGAATGCTTTTCATGTAAGCCAATGTGCCTGAATTCTCTTCTGCAACCTTTTACATTGATTGTGCTATCGGCCCTCCACCGTAGCACTGACCTCACGTTCAATTGTGTTGCATGCTGTTAAATCATGACAAAGATAATAAAGGATCCGATGCGACAAGCGTCCTGGAAGTACGTCCCAACTGCGGTCAGCATTGCCGACGGTCCCTCTCGGACCGTACTCCAGCAATTCCTAAGCCGGACATATTAGCCGCACCGAGGTATATATCAGGGCAGGTGTACGGGACAGTGTTTTATAAAATTGTCCTTGAAAGGCTCAGGAAAGGTGATTCGTGTGAGATCAGACATTGCAGACAAGTGGATTCTTCATCATGACAATGCCCCGTGTCACACGGCCATTTCCATCCGTGAATTTTTGTTTCGTACGCAATATATGCGTCGACGCAACTATCTTCCTAGAGTGGAATGGGTTGACAATGACGTAATCACATGCCTTGGTGACCTTGAGAGGGACTTGTAAATTTTTCAACGGAGGCGTATACTAGAAAATAACATATACGCCTCCGGGGTACCCATCCATTTCAGATTGTAAGTCCAGAGGTCACGGGGGTCAGGAGATAAGGCGCCGTACCTGGCGGCGCCCAGAGGAGGTTTTTTTTACCTTGACTGATAAAGACTGCAACCTTGAACGGGATGATATGCTGGACTTGTTTCAACTTGTCCTAGTTAGTTGGTGCATAGCTCGTGAAGAGAAGATTTTCTCTTTGTGCAGTGTACCATATTCACTTTCTTGCAGTTCATTTGTCCAGTGTTGTTAAATGATATACGATCCTTTATCGAGTGTGCTTTTCCTGGTGTTGGTATCGATCTGCCTTGTAGTTCAAAAAGTCTTGTTTGATTTACATTTCAAAGGAGGATAAATTCCTTTTCACTAGCGTTTCCGTGAGTAAGCTTAAAGTATCGTTTATTGGAATGATTGAATAGAGTTGAGACATTTTCTTATATGGATTCGTTTGTTGTAGAACATAAAAACCAGTATAAACTTTTGAAAAGTTATGACGAATTCCAGAGTAAGAAAAATTTTGACGTCTCTCTACAAAGGTTTGCGGTGGCTTACTTCGGCTGGCAGTTTGAAGTTATTCTGTGGTGGAATAATTCGATTGGTAATACTATTCACAAGAAGAAATAGTTGTACTTATACGGACCTAGCAATTGCGGAAAGAGCTCTTTAGTCGAGTGACTTATTGGTAAGATTCGTATGAAGTATGTTTATTTCCCTGATGCTGGCAAATTTGCTTTTCAAGGATTATATCCAAATTTTCATGAAGTTATATTATTTGACGAGTTTGATTTGAAATGTCATGTGCAGTCTATGATTTAACGATCACTTGAAGGTAAAGAATTTATGACCTCAATTGTTGCTAAGTAAAATTTTTCAACGTAAAAGGCCATTGCTATATCTCATTTGCACACTTCTAAGGTGTTTTCCATCAAAAAATATCAAATTTTAACTTCCTACAATCTCACCCTATTAAGGGGTTAAAGAAAAGTATAGCCGTGGGTGATAATGTTCATTTCCATTTTTTGACAGATATGTTCAACACTGAATTGCGCCGTGATCCCGACGAGATCGAACTGCGACGGAGCTCCCCCTGGTTCAGAATTCGCATGCACTCCTAGCGGCTGGATGCAAACATATTTTCTTAAATGGTTTGACCATTTCTTCATGCCAAACCATCAGCAGGATCTCCAGCGCTTCTCATTTTAGATGGACATGCCACCTACACTTAAGAGTATTGATTTTATCAACAAGGCCACGGAAAGTCACACAACTGTGATGTTTGCCTCCTCAATGCAGCCAAAAGTTGCAACCTTGAGACGTATCCTTTATGGCGCCCTTTAAGGCGTACTACATCCGAGAATGATAAGTTCCTCAGAAATACCATGGAAGGGCCATCACACAATTTCAAATTAGCAGACTTCTTGGCGAGGCTTTTTTGCGAGCAGCTGTGCCTACTACAGCTATTAATAGATTTCGCAAATATGGGATTTTCCCTTACAACCCAAATGTGTTTTGCGAAGCACACTTCCTACCTGCCGATATGTCTGACATTCCGTTGAACGACTGCAACATAGGCGCCAGCCAAAACTCTGGTGGACCTGAAGCTAACCCTTGGAGCTGGTTAATTTACCTAATACTACCGATTTGGCAGTTGCTGGACCTAGTGGTTTAAATCGGAGTTCCTTTGCAGTAACTCCAAGAGATATAATTCCTTTGACAAAACAAACCCTGACGAAACAAAAACAAAACATGAAAAAAGATAAGGCAGCTATCATTACAGCTAGACAAATATGAAATGTTAGAAGAAATACAAAAGCGACAGGAGGGAGAAGAAAAAAAAGAGGATCGAGGACATAAAAATATTCCTAACAAAAACGTAGTCAGCAGCCTAAAAAACTCAACTTAAGAGAGAACTTATTTTTGAAGAGGAAGTTTCGGGAGCACGAAAATGATTGTGTATGTTTCTATTGCAATGAACTTTTTTTGAAATCGAGAGACAATGAAGGTTGGATTCGTTGTACTCTGTGCAAGGAATGTACTTTGTGCAAGGAATGGGCGCACCAAGAGTGTGCAGAGGTTGAAGAGGATGGTGACAAGTTTCAATGTGAATTTTGTAAATGTGTTAAAATCTCGTCAACAACTTCTTATTTATATTCTAGTAAGTCTTCATATTATCTTTTGTTACCCACTTATTAAAAGATTAAAACATTTTTACAAGTGGCCATATTTCCTTAATTTTTGTTGTTGGGGTGATTATGTACTTCTTAACTTAATCTGTAATTCTCAATACTAACTATTGTGCACACTTTTAACGATAAAAATGCACGAAAAACACATGCTCACCCGAAACTTTAATAGTTATGGTAGTTAGGAATGTTTCAATAACATTCACTATCAAAAAAATCAAACAAAAGAGTGGCCACTTTACCCGTCCTCCCCCTCCTGCACTACCTGTGTGGTATGGATATTTCGGGGGCGTCCAGAGAGCGTGTGAACGGTGTGACGGACTGCGCCGCTCCTGGCCGCACGTGGGCCGGCCATCGGTAAGGTTCACACGCCCTTGGACGTCCTAGGGAGCCACCACCCCTCTCCAACCCTTTCGGGACTCCGAGGTTGGAGTGGCCGCTTTCTTTGGGTGACGGGGAGGCGTTGAGACAAAGGAGTGAAGCGACCGGCCAGGATGGGTCATTCTGGACCACGGGCCAGTGTCTCAACGCCGTCCATCCTCCTTTGACACCCGGGAAGGTCGCCACCCTTTCACCACCCTCTGCCCCTCCACCACTCCCTGCCACCCACTCTCACCACCCCTGCTCACCCATTTCCATCCGCTGCACCCCCATTTTTCCACCCATGCACCCCATTTCGCCACCCCCTGCACCTAAAAATCGGGTATATAAGGAGAAGACGGAAAGACCCGGGGAGTTAATCCTTACCCTGCACCCCGGCTCTGTCGGCCTCGAGCACGACAAGCCTTCCCCGCTCCTCGGCTAGTCGGCAACCGCAAGACTGCCCTTCCCGAACTCGCTTCCCCGCTCCTCGGCTAGTCGGCGAAAGCAAGACTGCCATACATCCTGCACCCTGCGCCCCGGCCTAGTCGGCGAGAGCGCGACTGCCCTACACCCTGCACCCTCCGCCCCCGGCCTAGTCTGCGAAAGCAAGACTGCCATCTACCCTGCACCCTCCGCCCCGGCCTAGTCGGCGAGAGCGCGACTGCCCTACACCCTGCACCCTCCGCCCCTGGCTTAGTCGGCAAGAGCGCGACTTCCAGACACCCTGCACCCTCCGCCCCCGGCCTAGTCGGCGAAAGCAAGACTGCCATCTACCCTGCACCCTCCGCCCCGGCCTAGTCGGCGAGAGCGCGACTGCCCTACACCCTGCACCCTCCGCCCCTGGCTTAGTCGGCAAGAGCGCGACTTCCAGACACCCTGCACCCTCCGTCCCCGGCCTAGTCGGCGAAAGCAAGACTGCCATCCACCCCGCACCCTCCGCACCCGGCCTAGTCGGCGAGAACCGCAAGACTGCCACCAGCTTCCTTCCCCTTCGACCCGACGCCGCCGTGTTTAATGTAAGTGCCGATATTCTGATTATATAAAATGAGCATGAGCAATAAAGCTCCCCTAATGCCAACCAGTATGTTACTTCTACCCCTAATGTCCCGACGACACCTGCATTGGAGTGGCTACTAAGAAAGAAAACGCACCGAGTCACAAATGCTGCAAAAAATGGGACTCAAACACGAGCTCCGGATCTATGGAAGCAGTTGCAATAATGGAAGGGTTATAAATAAGTGCGGAGACGTACGGTACTAGATATTCAAGGCTGATTGCCGATGGTGATTCAAGTGTCTACAAAAAAGTTTGGATAGCAGGCCTTATAGAAACATCACCGTAGAAAAAAAGTGCCGCAACATTGTTTTGAGAAACTACTGCAATAAGCGGAAACATCCACTCGTGAAAGGTAAAAGGGAAACGTACGATATTGCTGAGAGAAAAGCGGTAAGCCAAAACATTTTACAACTACGAATGTCCATAGTGAAAGCGGCACATTTCTGAAAAAAGAGGACGTGCCCTTTGATCAAAAACTTTCACGGCTGAAAGAGTATTGACTACTGAACTGGACTACTGAATAGTCCAAACCATGTTTCGGAGAGTATGCTCTCTCTAAGAAATCGGGATATTTTTATGATGGCACTAATCCTTCCGATAGGCAAAATAAAGTTCCTTCTTGACAATGTACGGCCTCTACGACAGGATTACGGATATAGTTCGATTCACTGCAAGGCACTCGCGTAAATAATGCAGTGGAACACTACCTCTCCTTGGTATGCAAACTGATCGGAGGAAAGTCATCTATGCCCAGTCATGATCGTACCTGGAGAGATACTCCGGAGTATTCAGTGTGAATACCGGAAATCCAATTCACAAACTTCATAAAATAGTGGTCGATGCCAGTTCAGGATTTATTCCAAAAATTGTCTGAGCGGCGAAAGATAATCTCGCGTACCAAAATACGCAGGAAAGAAGTAAGATCACCGAGAAAGTATTTCGATAAAATAGAAAAGGTAGTACCTGATGACGGACCGGCAATATACAAACCAGATTTGGGAGACGAGGAATTTGAAAAGAGTGCCAAGAATTTCTCAAATCTTTGAAAATTAATTTTGAGCGTAGGACAGCCACTGAAAGAGCCACGGCCGTTCAGAGAGATGGCGTCCTTTGGATGGAGAAGGAAGACTGACGGCCTCAAACGTTGGTCGAGTGCGTAAAATGGGACCCGGTTGCGAAAATATTAAAAAATCCATTTTATAAAGCCGCTACGACCCCGAGTACCTGCAATATAGTCGTATAAATTAAGAGAGAGCTCTGATAGATTTGGAGAAGCAGGAAATCGTTAAGTTACTTCCCTGCGGTTAGTTCTTCGATGAGGAAATTCAATCTCTCTCCTGATGGAATATTAGAAGATAGCGGGTTAGTAGAAATTAAATGCCCATCGTCCACCGCAGAAATGAACCCGGAAGAACCTATTATATCAGGAAAAGTGACTTTTTGGGACAGAAGGAAAGATATGACTACCAGAAATCCCATAGCTATTATTATTAAATTCAAGGCCGGCTCCACCTATCGAGGAAAGAGTACTGTCTTTTCGCTTTATTAATCCCTCGAGGAATGAGTGTGGAAAAGATAGGGACCTGTGCAGTGGCTACTGGCACATGGAGATAGGTAAGAAAAGCAGGGAAATTAGCGCATTCAGTTTCCCCCAAGGTCAACTACGAATGCAATAAAATGAGTTTCGTCCTGGCAAATGCTCCTCCACTTTTATGCGTCTCATGACAAAGGTTTTAGATGGTCTAATTTCTCACGGGTATCTTCTTATTAGACGATATCCTGCGCTATGATTGGACGTGGGAAAGTCATATTGCCGGGCTAATGGAAATTTTCTGCCGACTCAGGAGCACGAACTCTAAACTTAAAACCTCGTAATTGCCTCTTTTTCCAAAAAAAGGGTCAAGGTTTTAGGCCACGTAATCTCTGCCGAAGGATTACAACCGGATGATGACAAAATTAGAGCTCTCAAGGTATTTCCAAAACCGATTAATGTGCAAACTATTCAGTCCTTCCTAGGTCTTGCTGGAAATTATAGGAAATTCATACGTAATTTCGCACGAATGTCAAGTCCTCTCACAAAGCTCATTCGAAAAGGTTCAGAATTTCTTTGCGGAGACGAACAAGACCAGAGTTTTGAACAGTTAAGGCATTGCCTGATCACCCAACCGATTTTAAGTTCCCTGATTTTTCCAAATTATCCATTTTAACTACGGATGCCTCAAATTGCGCTCTTGGCGGAGTACTGTCGCAAGACTTCGAGGATAGAGAGCATCCTATTGCTTATGCAAGTAGATAATTGCATAAACCCGAGAAATCATATTCAGCCACGGAATTAAGAGTGCTTAGCCGCGGTCTACATGATTAAAAAATTTCGCGTATACTTATTAGGTCGTCATTTCCTCCTCTGTGTAGACCGTAAACCTTTAAAATGGTTGCTTTGACTTCGGGAACTAAAACCGAGATTAGCTAGGTGGGTTTTGGAATTGAGTGAGTATTCATTTGATGCCAAATACCGTGCAGGGAAGGAAATTCCTCACAGTAATGCGCTTTCAAGGGTTCAGGTAACGGTGAACGCCGCCGAATGCGACAACATGGAGATCATTTGGGATAATGATAGGATAGCTCGAGAGCCAGTCAGCTGCCCAGAGCTCGATAAATTTCACATCTTGGCGAAGCAACATGATCTTAATTATGTCTACCTTGCATTTGGTAGTCTGTGTAAAGTAAACCCCATAAAAGGGCCCTCACCTTGTCACTGCGCCCCTCACTCAATGAGAAGTCACATTTTAAAACGTTGTCACGGTGCGCCGTTAGCTGGACATTGTGGACTAGACAACACTTAAGACGTCGTAAGACTTTCAATCACATGAAAAATATCCGCCAAATTTTGAAAATAACATTCATTAGAACTTCCCCGTATAATCCGTCCGCGAATGTCCTCCAATGTTTAAACAAACCAGATTCAGGAGCCGACGTTCTGCAACCGTCCCCTCTCCCGCTTCCCCCTCCCTCCCAAACTCAGGAGGGCTCCTCAAGCCGTGCCACTGGGCATCGCCCGCTGGTCTCCAAACCCTGAACCCTAGCGCAGCAGCAATAAAATCAACGAAGGATCCTAAGACGACAGCGGCAGAGGTGACCCACGGAATTGTCTCCTGTTCCCTCTCCCATATTCCCCCGACCCTGGGGTTTTCCAAATTTTGAACACGCTGATCTGCGTTGCTGGCACGGGGTTTGTTTTCGGAGTTTTTTCCCGCCTTTTAAGTCACCTCTTACGACAAGCAGGGATACTGCGGGAATATCAATCCCCCCTACCCGCAGGGGGCTCGGGTTTCCGCACACGGCAAACATGCGGGTGGATTGCAAGCCAGCTGGTCTGTCCGCAGTCAGCGGACCCACAAGACGGTACCCTTGCTGACTCGGCGGTTGGTTTTTCGGGTTGCCTGTCTTTTTAGTCACCTCTTACAAGCAGGTAGTATTGAATACTGAGGGAGTATTTTCAATTCCCTACACGCAAAGAGCATTTACAACATTGCGACCTGATTACATAACGCAGAAAACTGCAAATATTAAAAGATCACTACGGTTGGGAAATGAATCAAAACCCTTGTCTTTCAAACTAATTTTCCCTTTCATCAAAATTTACGCAGGAGGCACGAATTCAATCGAGTATGTAGTATTTAGCGATATTGCCCGCCACATCTATGCCTTATACCCTTTTAATATTAAAAAACTAAAAATTATACAGAAATGTATTCCTTTACAAAATCGAATCACAACAAATGTAAGTACTGAACTTAAATGACATTGGAGCAAAGACAGGTATGATATGCATCGTTATCGCCCTAATAAATATATAATTTGTGGACCACATGACTTTCATTGAAAATTTAAAACCATTGACTCATACAATGTACAAACCAATAGAATTTTTCAGTAATGTTTCATACGATTGGTGAAACAAAATGAGAATCAGGTACTATCGTGCTTATTTGAGTAGTTTGGTAACAGCCTGTATTTCACAGGCAGTCGCTACTATTTGCATATAAGTGGTAATTATAAATTCATTAAAGAGAGCCCTACGATACGGCAAAGGTCCAACGGCGTAAAAGCTACGATGAATATTTTAAAATTTCTGTAGCATATTAGGCCAGTGCCAATGGAAACCACTCAGCGGCTGAAGAATATGGCGTAAACAAAATGTCTGACGTTGGCGGACCATAACTTACTCTTACTTTTTTAAACCTGTTCATCTCGGAAACAAGTCTACCGACAGACACAGGGAATTGGATTTTTTTAAGGCTTGTAAGCGAAAATTGAAGGAATACTTTGGCTGTGACACACCATTTGTTCTGTACATAGGCTAGAAGAATCGCTAGTGAAATGGGGATTTCGAGGGCAGATTTCTAATAGAGTTCTGGGTGGTTGAGGATGACTAAGTGGAATGGCTCCTCCTTGCGAAGGCAAAAAACGATCCCTCCAGTTCTACAATTCTATGAAGAGAAAAACTTACCAGTTTTGAGAAATTCATCATTCACCTACGACAATGGCAACAGTACTTGATAGGGTAAATTGGTGATGCTAACCAGACATCTACTTTTAACATTCTCAGTTCTACTACTGTGGAAGAGAGGGGGTCAAAATTAGTGTGTCAAGATTGACGTGTATGCTGGGCATTACAGCTGATGGAAGGAAACTACCACGAAGTACCTAATTAGGATACTTTAGCTATTATTTTACATGAAGTTTTTTTGTGCCTCCAAAGAAAGATGCTAAAAGTAATGTTATTTTTCTCCAAAAATGAGACGAACGCATTGGGAGAATTGCTAATTATTGCAAATGGGGCATATTCGAACAGATCATATACATCATATATAAAATGTTCTGAACTTGATTGACTGTCAATGTGAGAGCTGGATAAAAAATGAACATTCATTGACAAAAAAAGCTACAAGTGACCCTGTTATGTAGCATGCTTCCATGTAGAAGCTAGTTGGTATGTCAATAGTACATGTTTGGTGATCTTCACCATCTACCACAAACCCTTGCAGTGTATCGTGTAGATGTACATTGCAACAAGATCCTGCTATTCTGAATCATTCGTAAGCTTCTCCACATCCGAAACAATGAGTTCCAAATTTTCAGAACTTAATACCAAGTCTAGTATTTATGGCCTGAATTTAAAATTATGGAGTACAAATTGGGCATACAATAGAAATAAATTTTTTAGCTACACTTAACTACTGTCCAGCTTGGAATGATAAAAATTCCATGGATCTGTGACAAAAGCAAACCCTATTCTCAGTATTTAAAACTTTAATGCAGGATGCAGGCAAAAGATTGTTGAAGGTTATTCTTCCTGCTTATTCCAGTGTTGAGTGAGGATTTCATCGTTTCATAAATGAATTATCCTATATATTAATAGAAAAAAAGCTGCAGTTCAATTCACAATTTTGATTGAGAATGAATTCTTGCAGCTAAAATTCAGAAAATAGAGCAATAGCCTGAAGTCAAAGTTTCCATGCGTTCATTCTAGACCAAAATCAACAATTGCAAGCCTCAGGTATACTATAGCTGCTTTTTTTCATTGCTCACTGGAGTTGAGATAAGTATGGAGGGCAATGAAACACAATTCTAGCAATGGTTACACTAATACTCAACAGAGGCACCATTCAAGGACAATCAAGTATGTCTAGAGAAGCAAACGGCAATCATTTCCAAACGCTGCACTGGGAAACAGTACCAGTGATTTAAAGTACGTATTTTCAAAAGAATTATGTGCCTTTGGTAGACCACCAATGATGTGGTCATATGAACATTGCATATTTTCTTTGTCTGCATGAAATATTGCAATAAAAGGAAATAAAAAATGTAAAATGTGTTCTTCTACAATCAAGTCAGCATCAGACTGCTGAATTACTGCAGAAGTTTATACTACATATATGGTAGTAAAGAAGAGTATATATTTCCCAGGTCCCTCGATGTTTGTTGAATGTTGCTGACAACAACTTCAGCTCCATCTCAGAAGACACTTTCAGGTCAAAATGATCACTTCAACCTGAAAATGACTTCTACCCTTTTAGTCGCCTTTTACGACAAGCAGAGATACTGTGGGAGTATTCTCTATCCCCTACCCACAGGGAAAAATACCATTTACAGAAACATGTTGATACAAGAGAGCATTACCAGTTCACATATTCATGTTGTTTGAAAAATTCAAATTAGAGAACACTTGGAAACATGTAGAAATGGGGTGAACAGCACTGCTTTAAATATTGAGATAAAACTGGCCCTAAACTACATTGTTCCAGTGATTTTCACAGAATTGGAAAAATCTGGTTAAAAAACCTAACCAAAAAGCATACTCTAGTGAATTGGCAAAAAATTTAAGGAAATATAAAACTTAAAGGTTTCCCACAAATGGAGTTTTAAGTTCATCAACTAATTCATACCAACCATTACATAATCAATTAATCATACCCAAGGATCAAAAACAGGGTGGCTACTGATACCCAATTTTCATATTCCCTGACTTTTCCCTGATGGCTTTGCCAATTTCCCTGACTGATCGCTAAAAGGTCTCCTATTAACGGAATATTTTATTTCTGCTGAATTAAATTTTCATCAAAACTAAGAAATGTTAAAAGCTAATATCAATACATTAAAATTTATAAGAATGAAAAAATACATGGAACCTCCGCCCTAATTAAAAAATATATTAAACCTTCACAAGTTAAGCCCTCACAAAAATTGTACACACTTTTTTTTATATACATATATTTCTCGCGGTTGGGTATCGTATTTCGGTGGCCGTGTATGTTTCCTTCAGTAAATTTACAAATTGACAATATATAATTCTTCCAGGAAAAGGTGGCATGTCGTGGTAATTCTGGGAAGTTGAAGATTACAGAAAAGCCATCGAAGGGAAAGTTAATGGCCAATTTACTGTCAGACTCCAGCACAGGTATCACAGGCTACGCGAAAAATACTAACCAAAGCCAAGTTCTTGGACTGGATCAAAATCGGATGGCACGAGTTTTAAATCGAATAACAACTTGATTAACGTGATCATAACCCCTTGATTGTAAGAGGGAACCAAAAATGTAAAAATATTTATATAAACAAACAAAATGTAATCGCGCCACTGCGAGCGAAAACAGGAGGTAATTAGCAATGGCAGGGTAATAATTAATAATGCTGTATTCGAGGTGGTTTGTGACCTGAATAAATTGCTTCGAGAGGGAGCTAAGGGGGGCATTCAATAATTACGTCGAGCGTGAAAGGTCAGGAAGGGAGGAGAACTTTTCTTATGGTATCGCGAAGGGGTGTATGGAAATCGATGACGATCTCACGTAAGATTTTGCTTACACGTGTGATTGTACTTGTATTACCGTTTTAGTAACCATCGTCTCATATTTTAATACTGCAAGCACATATTCACTACAAGCTAGTGTGCTACAACTACCTCTCGACCTGAGTCTCGGAAGTTAAAAGAACATGAGGTAAAATCTTCCGAAAAGATAGCCTCGGATTCTTTGTGATGAGCAGAATACATGGCGATCACGAATTATAACGCTACTAGGCAAATATTGCATTAAGGATATACAAAAGGGATACATCGTACAACTGATTCACAACTAAAAAACTAAGATTCACAACTGAATGTTCAACGAATTGACAGGGCTTATTTTATGCACTTCGGCGACGGACATTAGTTTTAGTTGGTGAAATAAAGGGCGGGAAAGACTGCCCGGTAAACGTAATGGTGGAAAAATAGTGAAAATTTTCTATCCTAGTTTCTCCCCGACTGTTACGAGAATTCCCTGACTTTTCCAGATTTCCAAAATTCCCCGACAATTCCAGGTTTTCCCTGATGATTGCCACCCTGAAAAATATTCAAATGTTTTGCCGAGCTTAAATGAAAAATTATTGATTTCCATTAAACATGGTAAATAAAACAAACTTTGTACTTTTCTCACAGTTTTTTATGTATTCCCTGATCGATTTCAACGACTAAGCTTCATTTTCAAGGGGGGCCAACTGTCAAAACATTTCAACACAAGGCATTTTATGTTACCATGAGGAGTGGGGGAAGGATTCAAACGAGGTGGGGGAGAGTTTAGGATGGAGAGAGGGGGTTTGTTTCATTTACCATGTTTAACATTCCTAATTTCCACAGAGTATCGCCTTCATCCATTAATTTAATAGATTTCCATATGATAAAGATTTTCATCATTCAATAAACCTATTCGCACTTCAAAGAGCCTGGGTAACCATGCCTGTAATATATCTTTTCTGGCAGTCCATTCTTTAAACCTTCATTTATAATATAATTTCGAGTTGCATTCAGTATCACCACAGTAAATGCAATTGAATGTGTAACATCATAGCCATAATACAGGGAAATATAAAGTATTCCATTCAGATCTTAGAAAACAATGCTTCATTACAACAGTACACCACACACACACCCATTGTAATTGTAATAACTAGATAATCACACGGGAGGCAATAGCTAGTCTAGCAAACTAAACCACCATAAAACCAGGCAATCAATATTGTCAGTCACTGCTTAATACAAGATAAACTGTACCCTGATATCCTACAATAACATTAATCAGTGAGAGCATATTATCAAAACCAAATGATAAAACTAACAATTTGTCAAAAATGTTACTTTAAATATAACTTTTCCATGACATTTAGTTTTTTATTGAAAATTATTTAGGCAATACCCACTCATCCACTTGCTGTGATCACAAAAAAGTAAGTCAGAATCAGCTAATACAAAAAAAAAACTCTTGACTGAACAATATTCACTTTCAAGATATATTTAACTTTTTAAACTCAGAAATATGCAAAGCAACGTGGTAGAGTATGTCACGGGCATCACTTGGGCCATCACCAGCCATTTGAGGGGTTATGTGCATCACATTTGCACATTCACGAACAAAGTATTCTAAGTCATTTTCATCCTCCTGGGCTCCTACAATACACTTGTTAGCCAGCTGAGCAAGGCGAGATGCCTCAGAACTGAAGGCATCGTCTAAATCAAAAAGCTCTAGCTGAGGGTTGAGTAACTCTCTAAACGAAGGGGGGAACACCTGAAAGACAAGTTGGAAAATGTTAATTACACGCAAACAACTTTAAGAATACATGAAATACTCAATTCTGCATTGAAATGCAACAAGCCACCATATTATTAGCAAGATATTAGAACTAAAAATTTATCACACACTGGCGGCTCTATGCGAGACATGCATCATCAGTCATAGATGTAAGATCCCATAGGGGGGCAAATTGCGATAGTGACCATTATGGGGTAAAAGCAACAATAAGAGAAATTTATTTCTGCACTAAGGGAGAAGACAATTAAGAGAAAAATGTAGGATATGGTTAAAATGAAGGATAGAAATGTATTGGATGACTATGTAGCTGGAATACAGAAAAAATTTTCAATGATGGAAACTGAGATGCAGAGAAGTGTTGGTGAAGAGTAGGCAATGATTGAAAGGGTGGTAATGGAGGGGGCACAAGAAATATTTGGTGAAGAGAGAAGGGTGAGAAACCAGGAATGGTTCGATGAGGAAGGCAGACATAGGCAAAGAGGAGAAAAACAGAGCTAGAGAGTAAACCATTCAGAGGATAACTAGAAGTAAATCCAAGAATTATAAAGAACTAAGAGAGAAAGCACATAGAATATGTAAACTAAAGAAGAGAGCAATGCACTAAAGAAATACGCAGGAAATAGAAGAGTTGCACTGAAAAAGTGAATTTCTACTGAGCAGCAGTCAGAGTTAGAAAAGGGTTTGAACCTAGAGTGGAAGGACGTAAGGATAAGAACAGGAAAGTAATGGTGGAAGAGAGACAGGTATTTGGCATATGGGTGGAATATTTTAGGGGGATCCTGAGCCAGGATGAAGAAGAAGAGAGGGTAGTGGAGCAGCACCATGTGTTAGAGGGGGGCACTGAAGATGCTAGGGGGGATGAAGGAGTCCACCATCAAAGAAATAGAATCAATATTGACGAAGATGAGCAACAATAGAGAGCACTGGGTGAAGAAGATGTGATTAGAAGGGAATAAAGCCAGGGTCACACCTCTGATAGCAGTAATACATACACATGTCAAGAGTATGGAAAATGAAAATATGCCACACCAATGGAAAACTGGAATAATACCATATTTACTCATGTAAGCTGTACATCTTTTTCCCGAAACACCTGTGAAAAAATAGGGATGCGCAGCTTACACGTTTCCTCCAGATTTTCGCGTAAGCCACGCACCATTTTTCCTCAAACTCCTGTTTGCTTTTTCTCCCAAGTTTCGCATATGGTGAAAATATCGACGTTAATTGGTATGTATGGTCTAGTAGTAAATTGTTAAGTATTCGGAAGTAGTAGTAGTAGTAGTATATATTTTTTGAGGTGCATCGACGACTACGATCATTTTGCACCTTCCCATAGGCTACATAAAACAGTATTAAAGATTTATAGACATAAATCCAGGTAAAACCTATCATTAAAAAGACCAAAAAATAATAATAATGAATAAATAAACAAATTTAAAATTTGAGGGGTGAATAATTAAAGGTATGTGAAAAGACGACTCTTCTAAAAACAACAAAAGCTTGTATATTTTAGATGAGTCATTACATAAAATATCCCACATTTCTCCTGTGATTTGATGTTTTCTCCGCAGGTCGGAATATACTCGGCATTCTGATAGCAGGTGTTTAATGGATAATGGTGACTGGCAATTATCGCACCAGGGTGGCTCTTTATCAGCGGAAAAGAGGAATGAGTGGGTGAGCACGGTGTGTCCAATACACATCCTGGTGATGACTACCTCCTCTCTTTTAGAGCTTCTAATGGATGACATCCATGCCCTAGTACTACTCTTGATGGTACGCAGTTTATTGTTATGAATGAAAAGCCATGAGGTTTCCCATTCATCTAAGCAAGTCTTTCTTAATGAGGCTCTCAGGTCCATCAAAAGGATGTAGTCAATATCAGTCCTCGGTTTATGAAGTGCACGCTTAGCGGCGGTGTCGGCTGCCTCATTGCCTATTATGCCGCAATAACTTGGAACCAAAGTGAACTTGATTCTTACGCCTCTCTCCTTGAGGATGTACATTGTGGAGTGAATATCTTGGCCCAGAGGATGGTCCGGTTGATAACACGCAATGGATTTCAGTGTGCTCATTGAATCGCTGCATATGAGAAAAGAAGCGTTCCGTTTTATGCTTTCCAGAGATAGTTTGATTGCTATCAACTCCACTGTGAGGATCATGCACATTGGGTGCAGCTTTAACTCCAAAGTATCGCTTAAATTTGTGAATCCACAAGCGAAATCAGTGGATGATTAGGACCCAGTTAACAAAGTCTGAGCGTATGACGGTACTTTAAGAAACGATAGATCCGAAACACCACTTCACCAAGCAATAGATTTATCATGTATAGATCGTACTTAAGGCAACACATTTTAGCACTGATATGTAATTAAATCTACATTGTATCCTGTAAGCTGCCACAAGGGGGATGGCATCTTTATGCCTTTTCAAAATCGTAAGCGGAGTTTGTTTCAGTATCAGGTATCTGTGACAACATTTTTACACAATAGATACCTCCTTTTGCGCACACATTAAAGCTGGCCCAGTCCATATCGATTCAGGCAGGGGCCTTACCTTCATAGTCTCAGATGTTATTGAATTTAACATATGTCAAACTTCAGGACAAAGTAAGTAATACGTATATTTTAGTTTTGTCCAAAAAAATTTTTGGCCAGAGATACAGTCCACCGAACATCGGCCCGCGAGCGCTATTTTTCAAATGCAATTTTTGACAAAATATTAAAATGCTCATATCTCAGGAACGGTTCAAGATATTTTGCTCCTTTTTGTTTTATTTGAAAGATAATAATTTTGTGATTTAAATGATATCCTTGATTTGAAAATGTGTGTCCACATTCTCTTGCTGCAATTTTTTTATTTTATTTTTTTTTATTTAAAAAAAATTTTTTTCTTAAAAACGCCAATCCTAAAAATTTTTATTTTTTTACTGTTTGTCAGTACCACAGAGTACTACAATCCCTGAAAAGGAGAACTTCCACTTTTCAGTTTAACAGTTTTTATAAATTAATGTAATTTTTTACCTTCCATGGTGAATTTCTTGATTGCAAGTTTTTATAATTTTGTTATTTTAAAACACCAATCTCAAAAAATTTGTACTGTATGTGATTAACTAAAAACAACAAATGAAACAAAGTTAGGAACTAGCTAAATGTTAATAATTTTTTTAGATTTTCTTTATTAATAACCTTCCAAATCATTAATGATCTTCTGGAAGATTCTAGATGATTCCAAAACGTAACGGAACCTTCTAGAACAATTTGGAAGCTTCTAGATAATTTCAGATCATAATAGAACACACTTCAACAATCTACAAACTTACAAATAATTCCAGAATGTAACAAAATACTCTAGAACAATGTGGAAGCTTCCAGATAACTTCTGAAAACCTCTGAGGACAATGTGGAACCTTCCACATAGTTAAAGAATGTAACAGAACTTTCTAGAACAATCTGAAACTAACCGGAAAATTCTAAATGTTTGACCTAGCATATAAAAGGGAGGACACAGGAACTGACAGTTCAGTTGTCAACAGGCAAACAAAGAGAGTAGTTAAAAAAATATTTTGTTGACAGTACCTGTGAAGGTTTTTGAGAATTCTGCTGACTGACTGGGTTGTGGTGTTTGTGGAAAAGTCTATTTGAAATGTCTTCTGACTGGGGCCATAGGAGAGTGAAGTGTGCTGACTATTTTGGTATCCATAAAAGAGTGATACATAAGACTAGCAAAAAGACTTCAGGTTGGAAATAAAGAGTGCTCATTTTAAGACTCTGTTTCAAAGTGAAAATGTTTCCAGTAATGACTTTTTGTGTTCTAAATGCTTTAACACAATATCAAACATGACAATAAGTGAACAAGAAGCCCCCAATGTTGTGTGTGATGCAGATTTTGTAACTGCAGAGGAAGAACTACATATCCTGAATCAGGCAGCTACAGAGGTTGGTGTTAGTCCTGTTAAGAAACCATGGTCAATGAAGTCAATTCATGAGATGTATGCATCAAGAAAACACAGAGACATTTCTGGAGCAGTGGGTGAGCATACCAGAACAAAACTGACCAAACTCTTCAAAGTAGAAATTCCTACTTCAGAAGAAAATGAACCAAAAGGAGCTTGTGCAACCTGCCAAGATTTTTTATCAAACATCAGTTCAGCTGTTGAATCATGTGCATCCTACAATGATAAGGTTCAAGTTCTAACAATTATCCCAGTATCCTTTACAAAGAACCAAATTTTGCACCACATTCCATCTGCATCAAAATACATGGTGGACAAGACAAGAAATTTGAGGTCAGCAAAAGGAGTGTTTGGAAAACCAGATCCATATTATGGTCATCCTGTGAATGAAGCAAATGTTCAAATTGCACAGTCATTTTCTCTGGAAGATAAGTGGGACTGTTCTCGCCAGAGTGCCAACAAAAAAGACATTATGACTATGACAGTTGCAGGAGAAAAAGTGGTGAAAGTGAAAAGATACATGACCCGCAGCATAAAAGAAACTTTTGCCATATATAAGAAGGAACATTCAACATTGCATATTGGAAGATCAAAATTTTATGCATTACGACCTAAGTGGGTTGTTCCACATCCACCTAGAGATGTCTCTTTATGTTTGTACTGTGCAAATTTTGAACTGTGTGGTAGCTTTGAAGAACTTACTTGAAGATATGACATATTACACCTTGGTTGGACATGTGAAGTCGTTAGTGGTCTGTGACATAGAACGAGAGAAATGTTTGTTTTAGGACTGTGATGACTGCCCTGGAAAGAGGGGGGACTCAACTTACAGACACTTGGTCTGGATAGTGTAGCAGATAACTCTTCTGAAGTTACATATGCAACATGGGAAGAAAATAAACTCATTAAGAAAAATGTTGCCATTGATACCTTCTTAGACGAACTTGGGAGGTGGACAGTGAAAGCAGTAACACACCAACATCTGAAGAAAAGAAAAAATTGCAACAAGAACACATTGCAGAAGTGAAGGGATGGGTAGAGGCTGCATGTTTAGTGCTTCACTCTGATTTTGCTGAGAACTGGTCTGTGGTTCTACCACAAGAAGTTAAAGGATATCACTGGAGTAATGACCAAGTTTCAATTTTTACAGGAGTGACATATTTTCAGAACAAGACCACAAGTTTTGCAGTTATAAGTGATGACAGAGGACATGACTCAGCACATGCATTGTTGGCAATACACAAAATTATTCAACCACTGCAATCACAGGTAGAAAAGATCATAATTCTGATGGTGCCCCTAGTCACTTCAAAAACCGTTACCAACTATTTGAACTTGCAAAGTCTCTTGTTCCAATGGAGTGGGTATACAGTGCTACTGGACATGGTAAGGGTCCTGTGATGGTGTAGGAGGCCTGCTGAAGCACCATGCAACAAAACATAATCTTTCCAGCCCAAGTACAGCTGCAATTCAGAATGCCAAGGAATTTACAAGAGTGGTGCAGTCACACACATCAATAAACCTGATTCTGTTGCCCAAAGAGGAAGTTGAAGAATTCCGCCAGCAGAAAATAAAAGAATGGTCGAACCAAACTACCCCTGTGAAAGGAATTCAGAAGACACATGTCTGGACTCAAATTGATGGGGGAACTTATATTGCACGAACTTTAAAGAGCAAGAAAGAAGAAATTTCATTTGTCCAACCAAGATCTCATAAATGCCAAGAGAATATTCAAATTCACGAACTACAAAAAGGAATGTTTGTGGCCTGTGTGTATGACTGTGACTGGTGGATTGCAGAGATTATAGATATTAGTTGTGAGTTAAGTGAAATCATTGTTAACTTTATGCTGCCACATGGACCAGCTGCTGGATATAGATTCCCAGATGAAAGACAGCAACACCACCACCAGTGCTCACTTCCAATTCGCGATGTTTTGAAGATTTTGGGTGTCCCAGTTCCTATTGGTTCAACAGGAAGACATCACTCAATATCAAAGGAAGATACTGATGCGGTTGAACAAATTTTTAGTTCATTAAATTGCTAAATTCAGTTCTAAGCAGAGTGCACAGAAGTATGCTTTGGAACCTGTACATTTCTTAACCTGCACATATATTTTGAAACCTATTGATGTTTGAAACTTGTGTCTGTTACCCATATTTAAGAAGAAAAAAATGTCAAGTAAGACTAGAGATTTTGATTTTATGTGACCAATATCTGAGAATGTGGTAATGGAAACTGGCTTAATGTTTGGAAATTTTTTGAATTGTTTATAAAACCTGTTAAACTGAAAAGTGGAAGTTCTCCTTTTCAGGGATTGTAGTACTCTATGGTGCCGATAAACAGTAAAAAAAATAAAAATTTTTAGGAATGGCGTTTTTAAGAAAAACATTTTTTTTAATAAAAAAAAATAAAATAAAAAAATTGCAGCAAGAGAATGTGGACACACATTTTCAAATCAAGGGTATCAGTTTAATCACAAAATTATTATCTTTCAAATAAAACAAAAAGGAGCAAAATATCTTGAACCGTTCCTGAGATATGAGCATATTAGTATTTTGTCAAAAATCGCATTTGAAAAATAGCGCTCGCGGGCCCATGTTCGGTGGACTGTATCTCGGGCCAAAAATTTTTTTGGACAAAACTAAAATATACGTATTACTTACTTCGTCCTGAAGTTTGACATATGTTAAATTCAATAACATCTGAGACTATGAAGGTAAGATTTTTTCTTTGGCTGCCTGAATCGATATGGACTGGGCCAGCTACATTGCAAAGACATGACAAAGAATATTTTACATGGTGGCAAGAATTGTATGCTCAGAGATTATACAGTGGAATCCTGGTATAACGAGTGCTCATAATCCCTTGGAAATCACTTGCTAAATTGAGTGCTCGTTATATCCGAAGGTGTAGAAAAAACCCACCTAATTCTCATAGTTGTTCGTATTTACAGTTTTTCTTTTGTTTCCGTGGTATTTGACGAAGGTAAACAGTAAAAAAGTCATTTCAGGCACAATCTGGTAGAATATCAGCATATTTCATGAAAAAAACAGGACATTTTCCATTATATAAAACAATAATTCCCCTAGTTTCAGTGTTTTTCTTCCAGTTCTTCTATTTTTAGATCGCTGGAGAAAGCTGTAAAGACAGCGTAACTAGTCAGAATTAAAATATTAGGTATACTGTGGAAGTTTTTGGATAATTTTGCGGATATGTCATGATGATAATATCAGCTTTGTCGAGTTTTCGAATGTTAACCGGTACGTCCATCAGTTGGGAAAATTGGCCTGAAGGTTCACTGAAATACGGCATGTAACGGTGGTCGATGATATTTCTCGCATAGTCACCTATTCCTAGTAGTTTCTATGATTCAAATTCAATTATCTCCCGCGAATTAGTGTCACTGAGTATTTATTTACACTAGCAAATACCTTGTTGATGCTTAAACAGTTTGTCATAGAGAGATGCCGTAAACGGTAGTGTGCTTCTCGCGAGATATAGGAAAGTTCTGAAGGTATTGTTGGCTATTGGAGAAGCAAGGTCGGCAATATTTTTCCACTCAAAGATACGTGCTGACTGTTAGTGCCCCTCACAGATTTAGAAGGCTTGCATTCGGTTAAAATTAGGAGTACCTATTTAAATAATGCTTCAGTGGTGTTCGATTTGTGAATTTTTTTATTACTTTATGGGTTAGTGCATTTGAACCGACCTGAGATATGAAGAAAAGAGATGGAAGGCTTTCAAGATCATCGTCCATTGAGATGGATTGAGATTTGAGATAGTTTAACAAAATCCAGGGAATAAGATTGAAAACCCGGTGGAACATTATGTCTCATTACGTATCGGTGGGAAGTTCATTGATGCCATTGCAATGATGCTAAACACGTTCATCCAGAAGAGATGCCGTAAACTGCATTTTGCTTTCCGTGAAGATATTGAAAGGTACTAAAAGAGGTATCGCAGCTAATTCTTGAATCTAGATCAGCCATTTCATTCGGCAAAATCATATGGGCTACTTTTCGCACTACTGCCAGATCAAGTAGGTTTGCATTCGGTAAAACTAAAAGTATATTGTAATGTAGTTATACATCAAATATACAGTAGAAGGTGTGAAATTATATGCGACTGAGCGACAAGTACCTGGATTAAGCAGGCTAAATCTGTACTATGTAAAAAGAATAGAATTTACTGCAATTGGAATGAAATGCATTAATACTCATCAGGAGGATGTTCGTTGATGCAACTGTCGTGAAGTTGGAGAATTCAGAAAAACATAACATGCATAAAAGGCCTAAGAAAATTTTTTTTCCCAAAGAGGTGGGTCCTACCATCCCCAAAAACCCGAATCTGGCCTCACTGTTAAAAATAGACGACAGAAACCCCCCCCCGTTCCAACCTCCTTCATTTCTTCTGGTTTGAAATTTTCTAAATAATATTCCTATTTTTGTGAATGTGGAGCAATGAGGCCAGGCAGCAATTATAGGTTTACATTACAGTTATTTCACATCAAAAAATGGGAAAACAGGTTTTGCCCTGAACATCTCTAATTTTCACAACAATTTGTACATATGTTTCCTGTTTGTGTATTAGTATGTGTGCAAAACAGTTTTCCCAAAATTTGAGTTTATCCAGAGGTATAACTATTTGTTATTTTTAAGATTTTATCATAGAGATAAAAGTAATATCAAAACATGCACTAATGAAGCTTCGTAGGCCTAGTTCAAACTGCATGATGATAGACACCCATTAAAGTAACATTGGCAATTATAAGTACATTTAGAACAAGCAATGTTATTAACATTTTCCCACGTTTTTTTATGGTGAACTTCTACCGGATTACATATGTGCTATAATTGTAAGCAGTGAATAAGTGCTTATCACAGAGGAGATATTTATCAAGTGGCAAATACAAAATTTCCCTCATGAATACTTACAGCAGTTTGGAGTGTAGGCAAGGGATTTTCAAACTGTGGTTTGATCAATCTCAATGGTTCATATTTCACTCTCAACTGGTTGTATGCATCCAATGCTTCAGGTACAAGATCCCCAGAAATTGAAAACAATTTATGATCAAACAACTTGGTATAATCAGCTGGGATCTCATCTGATTCTTGCAAGCAGACCCTTAATCGCTCAGCAAGCCGGGCAGTGTCAGGCACCTCGTGGTAGTCCGATATCTACAAAATAATGATAGTAAATGAAAATAAAATAAGAAATAACCCAAATTAGGTAGGTTAGCACAAATTAAAAACTGATTGATGATACAGAATATTTTCCCGTTATCTGCTAAGAGACCTTTAATAGTAAGGCCACTAAATTCCATTAATTATGTTAGTGTATGGTATATGAATGGTCAGACGTCACATTCTTGACAAAATGTTTAGAAATAAATTCTTAAAAAAATATTCTGGTCAAATATCTGAATACTTATACTCTTTTGAGGACAATGACCTTTCCCAAATTGGATTTACAATTAGCAAGAGGTCTTTTCATATATATGAAACCTGATCTTTTCATAGGTATGAAAAAATGACGATAACTGCAAAGTATGGAGATTTTAAGTGAAATATGAGAAATTTGTAACATTCCATGATATTACCACCTGAACTCTGTAAACCACAAAAAATAACACAAAAACATACTAATCACATTCAGCAACCAGAATTGCAGAAAGAATTTTGACTTTCTTATATCGATTTTTATCACATATTAAATATCAAAATCGGTTTCACTTATGATTTCACTACCTTGAGAGCCTTTTTACTTCTGTCAACCCTTGTGCATCTAAGAAGGATATCGCATGGAATTTAGAAAAAAACAATAACAAACTCACAGAAGTATTTTTGCACACTAATTCTCCTCTGGAGAAGTTGGACAGGTCAGAAATCAGGAATTTCTTCAGCCACTGAACTGAATGTAAGAAAAATTAAAACACAGAACAACCAATTGGCTGTATGATTTGAGGTCTGCTACAGCAAGTATGGCTTGTATTGAGAGTATCACCAAAGTGAGTGATTTTTTCACCATTGTTGGTCTATGGTAGAAAGCATATGGAGTTTCCTAGGTTATTAGGAGAGGTCATTTCATTGATAAGTCAATTTTGGCATTATTGCCATACTGGTTGCATAATGTGAGAACTAAACCCTCCCTGTGAACTGCAATGTT
Source organism: Platycnemis pennipes (assembly GCA_933228895.1). NCBI lineage: Eukaryota > Metazoa > Arthropoda > Insecta > Odonata > Platycnemididae > Platycnemis > Platycnemis pennipes. The sequence goes on along the minus strand of OW121850.1, from coordinate 38,055,546 downwards.
ACATCTTACGAGGCAAGTTATTCAAAAAAAAGGGAGATAACATTTGCCTAGATGCACTACTAGTTATCAACCTCTTGCTCTTCTGTGACATTGTGATGCCTCAAGAGATTATATTTCATCAATTTTCCCTGTGGCATAACTTCTTCTCTAAGTGAGTGGTCCAGCAAAAAATTGCAATATTATAATACCTTGGTAATTCAATTTGTTTTTAGCATGTTATTTTTATTATTTTATACCAACCATATTCAACAATGGTGTCACTACTTGCATTTACTGTTTACAGGTAAACAAATAGTAATCATAGGTCTACAACTTATGCCCTGAATAGCTATGACTGAAAAGGCCAAAATTCAGATTGGAAAACACCCAAATGCCCAAAAAACACAACTGACTTAGGGTATTTGAAATCACTGACAATATCAGGTCCCTAGCAATAGGTGATATGAAAAGTAGGTGGCATTACACACCTCAACTCCAAAACAAAAATCTCAGACTTCTAAATACACTTTAGCCATGTCTTCATAAGGTTATCATCAAGATCTCAGCCAGTTGTTGCAATCACATTCTGGACTAAAACCAATGAGATTTGAGTTTTTACCAGAACTAAAGGTGTTTCTTCTAATTGCAGAAAATATTAACAAATTGTTGTTTATCGCTGAAATATATTACAGGCCTCTATATCATAATAATATAGCCAATTTTTATAGTGAAATCAGTCCTGTTTTTTAATTAGAGAACCACAAATACAAAATAAAAATCAAAATTGCTGAAAAGTATAAATGTTGTGATAAAATCTCCCGAGAGAAAATGACTTGAGAAATCTGAGTACCACTCTGCCACAATTATATGCACTTTCGTAATTAATTGTACCGAAGCATCTTCCAGCTATTTTCTAAGGCTTATAATTTTAGTATGGTTAGGTATTTAGCAGAAAATATGAACCAGTATTCATTATCATATAGGAATTTTAGATACATTGATTCAGGAGCAATTGGAAATTGCTTTTTTCAATACCCGCCGATTTTTCAATATCTGCTTATTTGAAATGAAAAGGCTATAACATATTTTCAGGAACTTACTAGCCCTCACTGCTAGACCTTATCCAGAAGCCAAATCAGAAAAAATTGTACATGCAAGACTCAATACATACCATATTTGCTCGTGTCAGCCACGCACGTTTTTTCCCGAAATGCCGGTGATAAAATGGGGGTGCGCGGCTTACACGAATCCTCCAGATTTTCATGTAAGCCGCGCACCATTTTTCCTCAAATTCCTGTTGTTTTTTTCGACTAAGTTTCGTATTTTGTGAACATATCGGCATTAATTGGTAAGTATGGTCTAGTAGTAAATCGTACATTGTAAAGTATTCTGAAATTTTGAAGTAATTATAATAAAAATCGGTGTTTGACAAAGTCTGAGCATACAACAGTACTTGAAGAAACACTAGATCAGAAACACAACTTGACAAAGCAATAGATTTATTGCGTATAGATCGTATGTATGACAACACATTGCATCACTGATATGTATTTGAATCTACATTGTATCCTGTAAGCTGCCGCAAGGGGCATCTTTGTCTTTTCAAACTAGTAAGCGGAGTGCTTATCATGCATCTGTAGCAACATTTTTACACAATAGATAGCTTTTTTTGCGTACACATTAAAGCTACATAACAAAGACACAACAGAATTTGTATCATAGTGGCAAGAGTCGTGTACTCAGAGATTATACCTTCTTACTATCCGTGCTTTCTGCTCCGTGCGTAAGTAGTAGTAGCAAATAGTTCGAGTAGTAAACGAGTTTGATTAGATCATTTACCATTTTAAAATAATTTGCTATTATCACCTTAAAAATGATTTCGGATGTCAAATTGCGATCATTTCCTGTGAGAACTAAACTGCATATTATAAGCGATGCCGAAAAAATAGTAAATCGAGCTTCAGAAAGGAAAAATGGTGTGTCTGAATCTAGCAGTGACAAAAACTAAAAATTAGAAGTCACAATATGAATATTCATTAGTGATTTATGATCCTATTTCCGCAAAAGTGTTTTTCTTTACTTTTATAAGAATTATAATTGGCATTACACTGACATTAGTATTTCCAAGTGTTCCCAAGACTCTCCGGTGTTGTTAAATTGTCCCAGTCCACAGCTACTGCATAGAGAGCAGACGAGGCCACTGCTATTAGGTACAGATGGCATTTTGCTTTAATTTGTTGATATGCCAATGGATTTCCGCAATAGAGTAATCACGGGTTGAAATTGTACCTATATATTTCTGCAATTATTCCAGTTGGACGTTATTTTGAACAGATGCCATTTTTATAACTGAATGATGTGATTGTATGTAACTGTGATTACTGTGAGATGCTACGAGAAAAAGATGCACAGTAAAAGAGGCCATGCGTCAATGCACCACACTATGACGATCGTGACGATATTAACACGTAATTCAATCAATTAATGGGAAAGACGTACATGTAATTTAGGCATAACATTTCTATTAAAGAACGTGCATGCATTCATCATATGACAAAATGATGCAGACTCAAGGACAAAAAAATAATTTTTTGATAGAAATGATTTTCTTCCTCACAAGCTTGCCCGAAAATAGGGGTGCACGGGATACACAAGTAAATACAGTAGTAAACAACAGCATCTTTCTTCCCATATCTTATTAAATGCTTAAGACCTTAAGTCTACTCAACCAATCACTGAAAATCAAAAGCAACAGCCAAAGCCATTCATTACCTCTGGGTCCTCTGCATCAACTTTGTTGAGCTCCAACCCTGGGTCACTAGACAAAAACTTGAGCATGATATCTAATAAAATGCGATTGGCTTCCTTTTCTAAGTACATATCTGCCAAGACATGGAGTGACCCTAGAACAACTATTCGTCCACCACTAGAGCCTTTCTTTGCATCACCAGATTTTGGATCTTGAGGCTTGTAGAAAGCGCATACAGGACGATTAGCAGGATATGCTGCACTACCCGATGACAATGCTGCAATAGCTGGTCGGGCCACATTCAAGGTGGCACCATATGGGTAGATGAATGGCAAGGCAGACCTGTGAAATGAATAACATATTACTTGCATATACTGTTCAAAATTTGCATGAAAAATCAGCTCTATAAAAGCAAACAATGCTCATAGAATAATTACTGCAGTGAACAATTGCAATATCCGAGATCTATGCATCAATTACTACCGTTGTGTAGCAATATTTATAAGAATAAGGTTATAACTATGTCACAAATACAGTATCATATACTCATGCAAAATCTGATCTCATGCATCGAGGGACCCATGATTTTTTTGAGAAAATAAGAAATTTTCTGTAATGGCTAGTGGCTTCATTTGATTATTTTGGCATGGAATCAGGGTTCAAACATATCAAAGGCGTCCTAATTTTTACAAATCATTATAAAAAACCAGATGAACGATACGTGAATTATTATGAATGGTTAACTCTGATTAAGTGGTATGATAACTATTAGTGCATGTTTGGTAATTAGACACCCCGTCACATACCCTTAAGGTGACTTGCACTGTCGTCAGAGGCTTTCAGGGGCAGCTGCGTATGATGCATTGTCAGAGTACAAGCTTTCGTGGCCATTACAGGATGCCTCATTGGGCAATGAGCAGGTCATTGCCAGATGCCAGGCATCAGGCAGGTCATTGCTTGATGATGCGTCCTGTAATGGCTGCGAAATCTTGCACTCCGACAACACATCATATGCAGCAGCCCCCGAAAGCCTCTGACGACAATGAATTTTACTGCGAAAATGTACGTTCCACATTCAGGGACTTGCACTCTTTAGATGAAAGAGTTCTTGTGAAATTATCAAATTAATTCTGATTGAAGCCATAGTGCCTACAGAACAACTCAAGCATGAATTTACAATAAAATGTAACATAACAATGTTACCAACAAAAATAATGCATGCTATTAGAGTTATAACTTTGATAGCCAAGATAAGATGTTAACCCTTTTACTGCCAGTGGGCCGATATATCGGCCCTCTATGGTGGTGCGAAAACTGCCAAGGGCCGATTTATCGGCCCACCTACATTACATCATCATGTATTTGTAATGGTTACAATTCATTCAAATCAGAGACAGTATGAATAATTTTTTCATCCTCTTAAAAAGTGAAATATATGATCAAAATTAAAAATAAAATAAAAATTCATATATTAATATTAAGTGCTTCAAATATATCTTAATGAGCTTGCACATTGGCTGGGCATAATGGGCTTGGCATTTTTCGCACAGTCTACTTTAAAAGGGGCTGGCAGTAAAAGGGTTAAATTACTTCAAAATTTGCAATGGACTACAACTAGGCGATGCCAAGGAAAAGGCTATTCACTTTTCCCCTTCCCGCCTATCATAACCATTGGCAAAAATCACTGTTAAAAATAGTGACATATTTACAAAGGACCGAGGGTAGCTGTAGGCTGTTGAACTTAGGAGAGCCATTGATAAGAGGAATCAGAAGAAATTTTTAGAATAAAGACAGAATGTGGAGAGGTAAGAAAATCCAAGAGGTTAAAAAATGAACTTTTAAGAATGAATATAAGTTTAAAGGTTTGTCAATACCAAACTAAAAAAAAATAATAATTAGATAGTAACAGCAACGAGCTAATTTTTTTTCGACAACAATCAAGAGCAAATAAATGTGCCATATTTCTCCCCTGAAAATTTTAATTATTTACCCTTTGAAGAAAATAAAATCAGTACATAACAATGGAACACACAATTTTCAAGGCAGTAATCCAAGATTATTCGGTCGAGCATAAAAATAGTACACTTCCCAATACCAAGTGTGCATATGAAAAATTAATAACAGAAAACTAACCCTAAAAATGAAACTTAATGGAAAGTTATTCAAATTTTCAACATACTAAACATTTCAAAGAAAATACTGAGTTTTACTTTCTAAGGCTAGGACAAAACCATAGTTTTGATAGCTTTAAGTACCTACTCTTCAGAATGGTTGGTGACGCTCAAAATTTGGATGGCAATTTTCCACTAACAGAAACATTTTTTGAGAATACAGGTTTCTATGTCATCATCCATTAGTTATGTATCACTAGAGGATAATTTTCTGCATTGAAAACTTTCTTGTGATAAAATCTTCATCGTAGTAAAAATTATCTTCTCATTTAGTCTGTTCCAATGACCTGATCACACCATATCTCACCTGAAACTTCATTATTATTCCTATTGGTTACTTGAAATCTGAATAACAAGTTTTTAATTTGTAGCTTCAGCCAAAAGAAAAGCACCAAATAAAAATAAAAATCAATTTCAGTCATGGCTATGAACAATCGCCAAATAAATAGAAAACTATCACTTAAAACTCTGAGGCAAATATGATCCACAAGTGTTTGTAGGAATACTTGCTGCATAGTGTACGGAGATTATCATTCAGCTTACTTAGGGGGTAATCATAATTTGCTGTAAGATTTCATCAACAAAATATCAATGTACACCCGTCCACAATAAAAAGCTACCACCTCGGATGCCGAATTTTTCTAAGTCCCGAGTTGAAGGAGATTTGACAACACTGTCCCTTGACACACAGTTTAAATGCCCAGAGCTCTCGCCATTTATTGGGGGTTCCCTTCCCTCGAGAATAATTCCCTTTTCGCACTTTCTCAAGTGAACAACCAGGGCAGACCGCCTTGACCCAAGACCACCGAGAAGAGAGAGAGACCACTCTTCTCGGTGGTCGTGCTTGTCCACGATATCTGCTAGAAGACGAGTCGCCCGAGACACATAGGTACCCGTGGCCACAGAAAGGGAGAAGGGGCACAAGATGAGTTCCAATCACTTTTCACCACATTTCTAGTAGAAACATGGTAGAAAATGACACTCGCTTTATAACCTCTTTCAAAAATACCTAACATTTATTAAGAGACCACTTTGGAGTCCTATGACAACAGGACGATTTTCCGAGGGTAATGATTAACGTGCTAAATGGTCGTTTCGCTTCCACGGGTATTATAAGACCGTAAAATATGCAATGTTCTGGTTGATATTTTATGTCCTGTAAACTTAACACTTCAAAATGCCTACATTTATTGACCACTAAGTCACCAATTAACTTAGATTCATCCAACGTTCATGTCGCAAAGCGTAGGTGTGAAGCAAGTCTTAGGAAGGTGTAAACAGAAAGTCTTACGCTTATTATTCCATAGTTTTTTCAGTTGATCACTGCTTTAACTGCTCATATATTATGTCTAAATGAAATTAGCTCAGCTGCTAATATGATCTTCAGTATTTTTTTAACACTTGAACTCCTGGAACTTTATTAAAAAGCCATTAATTTCTGATAAGCAATAGCTATCGGCTTATGTGGGCTGAGCTTCTTACAATGGAGAAGTCTCTAAGTTTTTCCAGCCTCATAACATAATTCTCTCTAAAAGGGAGTTGCATAAAACGGCATAATCAGAGAAGCCTTTGAGCAGTTAGCCGATAACCTACCTTCGGAAATAATTCCGATACGTTCAGAAGTCGGTTGGTATATTTTTTCACCCTCACAAACATTTCCGATGCGTTTTATGATACCCACAACCCTGAACAGCAAGCAGGTGGTGAAAATAGAATCAAGCCAGATCACAACAAATAAAACTCAACCGGGAAATTAACCACAGATGTGCTGTTATGCGTGCTATTCCAAGCAAGGTTTGAATTTGGGCAGGCTCTCCATTTCTTCACATTTCCACCTTCTGCTATCTAAATAGTGTATTGGAGAAAAAGGGGTATAGCAGCATTGATGACAGAAGGAAAATTGTATTGGCAAGATAAGCTTTTAGTCGTAGACGTGAACTGTTGACAGGGGCGTTAAGTAGGGAAGTAAAGAAAAAAATAGTGAAAAGTTTGATATGGAGTGTGGCACTATATGACACTTAAACATAGGCTTCATGGAATGAAGATGCAAATATACTCAGAGCTTTTAAGATGTATGGAGAAGGATAGAGAAATTAAAGTGGGTCAAGAGGAGGACAAATGATGAAGTATTAGAAATGGTAGGAGAGGAAAGAATTTTGATTGATGAATAGAGAAGATAAAAAGGGCGAGGGTGAATTGAAATATGTGTGTGATTGAGTGAAGAATATTGGTTAAACGGAGTAATGATGGGAGGTATGAGGGGCTGAAGAGGGACATTGTGTGGAACCAAAACTAATGATTATAATGATTCTCATCACTGCAATCACATCATGTGTTTAATTCCCTTGGAAAATATGAATTGATCCTCACCTAGAAATTCATTGCTCTCTTTCCCATACATTGATTGATGATTCTAAGCATCAACGTAGCAGCATGAGAGATTCAGTAGTCTTCGCATTCCCTTGTTACTCTCATTTTCGTTTTAGATGGCAATACAATTTCTTCGAATACTCCGACAGTATATTCTCCTCGCATATCCTACAAGCGAGACCATAAAAATCCTCCGACCTCTCTGCACAGTAGTTCAGTAATTCCAAGTATTCCCTATAATTACGTTGAATGTGTTCTGGTCACATTGCAGAATTACACGTCCTGTCCTTCTTTTATATTTCAAGTAGCATATACTGCGATATGAATATCCGATGAGTATTCATTCTAAGAAATAACCAGGCGAGTATGCGAGAGTGCAAGGATTGTGTGTAATTTGAAAGATATTCTAAATATATCCGCGATAATTTTTCCTAATTTCTTTCCCAATTAAGCTTGGAACTTAATACTTATATGCCGTGAAGAAATTCAGTGCGTCTTATCTATTGTTATCGAAATCTGCCTGTAACAGTTGTAGCATTATTATTTTTACCATTTACTATACAAGCACATTTTTCGAGCTCTTATCTCGAATATTTTATGATCTCATTATTTCCTACGACGAAATAAAGGCAAAAATGGAGTATTTGGGAATATATTGCTTTTGACTAAGACATATCGACAGTGTTAATGACAACTCTTGCTTGGAGCTGCAATCATATTTGGGTCCTCACTCTCTCAGCAGTCGCAAAACCTACACGATCATCTTCGAGGGAGGCCCTCGGAGCAGCAATCGAAAAGAAGGCTGCGCTTCGGAAGGCCTTATTCCTCAGAGCCGATTGTCACAGGGCACCCTTGCAGTCCACCCCCCACTGCAAAAATCCCTGTCCACCTTTGTCAGTCCCAAGAGAGGAAAAACCCGCCATGCTTTACCTGCTCCTTAAATACCCATTGTGCTTGGGCCCTGAAAGAGACTTGAACCGGTAGGAAGAAGACCTGAGGTGTCGTGGATGGAGTGGCAGGTGTCATAAAACGTGTCGGGGATGATTCATAAGGTGAAAAAATCTACGCATCCAGACCCCTTTCCCGTCTCGGCATTATTTAAGAATAGAGCCTCAGCAAAGTGGTCCGTGGTCACTTATCGCCCATATCTGGGCATGTAGTTTTCTTGGAGAGGGAGAGAGGGGAAGGAGAAATTTTTTCCGCAGGGAAATTTAGATTTAGTCAACGGAAAGCAGTTTTTCAATCAACATCACTGGAATGAGTGGAAAGGATTAGAATATAATCAGAATGTATCTGCGTGTATTGTTAATTTCAAAAATATTTTCAACAGAGTGAAGAGGAAAGGGTTAATGGAACTATTGCGTAAAACAGGAATAAATTGGAAGAACAGAAGACTGAGACAAAGTTCATGCATTACCGAAAAAGTGTTGATGAGAGAAGCGGATGGGGAATTAGATGAGGTGATATTAGAGAGAGGGGTTGCGTAAGGCTGTGCATAGTCATCAGCACTTTTTAATTCATATTCTGAGGGAATGGTGGGGGGGCTCGATACAGGTGTATAGGTAGGGGAAAGTTGATAAGGTTTGCGGGTGATCAAGCCCTGGTCAACTAGTCACCCAAGGACTTAAATCATAAGAAGACTCAAGACCTAAGTGACCCATCTTCAAGGGAGTAACTCCGAGCAGCAATCTCAAAAGAAGGGAAGGAGGACCGTGCCTCGGTCTTGCTGGTGCTGCTCTGGGCATTTAAAGGGACAGAGCTGCACTGTTGTCAAATCTCCTTGAACTCGGGACTTATAAAATTTGGCCACCGAGGTGGTAACTTTTTATTGTGGACGGGTGTACACTCCACTACTGGCAATGCACACATGGATCAGATAGTTCAGGAAATTATCAACACTTGCACCTAGCAATAATTACCTACTTCCTTGAATTGCTAACCTATATATGAATGATGACCCAGAGTATTCTAAACATTTGATACTTGATATTAGTAACCAAATTGTTTTAAAAACTCCTTATAAGGAAATAATTAAAAGGGAATATTTAGTAAGCTTACAATTAGTTTCACAGGGTGGCTACTGATGTCCAATTTTCAAATTCCCTGACTTTTCCCTGATGGCCTTACCAATTTTCCCTGACCGATCACCAAAAGGTCTGCTATTATCGCAATATTTTATTTCTGCTGAATTATATTTTCGTCAAAACTTAGAAAATGTTAAAAGCTGAAATCAGGACATTAAAAGCTATAAGAATGAAAAAATACAAAACACCTTCACAAGTTAAGCCCTCACAAATTATACACACTTTTAATTACATTTTTCACGGCCACGTATCGTATTTCTGTGGCCGTGTATGTTTCCTTCAGTAAAATTACAAAATGACAATGTCTAATTCTTCAAGGAAGAGGTAGCATGTCTTGGTAGTTCTTTGAAGTTTAAGATTACTGAATAGGCATCTAAGGGAAAGTTAATGGCGAATTTACTTGCAGACTCCGGCACAGGTGGTGCGAAAAAATACAAACCAAGCCCAAGTTGTTAGAATGGATCAAAATCGGATGTCACGAGTGACGTTTAGAAGCGAATAACACTTTGATTAACATGGTTATAACCTCTTGATTGTAAGTAAGTACCAAAAATGTAAAAATATTTGTATAAACAAACAAAATGTTATCGTGCCACTGCAAGTGAAAACAGGAGGCAATTAGCAATGGCAGCATCATATTCAGGAATATCATATTTGAGGAGGTTTGTGACCTGACCAAATTGCTTCGAGGTTTGTGACCTGACCAAATTGCTTGCTAAGGGTGCCATTCAATAATTACGTCGAGCTTGAAAGGAGGGGAGGGGAGGAGGACTTTTCTTACTGTCTCGCGAAGGGGGGTATGGGAATCAAAGATGATCTTACATGAGATTTTGTTTACACGTGTGATCGTACTTGTATTACCGTTTTTAATAATCATTGTATCGTATTTTTAGAACTGAAAGCACGTATTTACTACAAGCTAGTTTGCTGCAACTTCCTCTTGACCTGAGTCTCGGAAAAAACACAATGTAAAATCTTCCGAACAACATAGCCTCGGATTCCTTGTGATGAGCGGAATACATGGTGATCATGAATTATAACGCTACTAGGCAAATATCGCATCAAGGATATACAAAAGGGATACATCGTACGACTGAATCACAGCTAAATAACTAAGATTCACAACTGAATGTTCAACGAATTGACAGGGCTTATTCTATGCACATCGGCGACGGACATTACTCTATGCACTTCGGCAACGGACATTCGTTTTAGTTGGTGAAATGTTTTGGTGAAATAAAGGGTGGGAAAGACTGCCCAATGTAATGGTAGAAAAATAACAAGAATTTCCTATCCCAGTTTCTCCCTGAGAGTTACAAGAATTCCTTGACTTTTCCAGATTTCCCATTTTCCCTGACAATTCCAGGTTTTCCCTGACGATCGCCACCCTGGTTTCACTTTAGTTGATTGTACCTTCTTTTTGTTAAAATTAGATATTTAAATTAACATGTACCGGTCAATTGGTTCAAATAGCAATGGTTGTCATATAGACTGTAAAAAACACTGAAAAATAAATAAAAAGTAGTTTACTGATTGTTGAGAAAGTAGCCATCACAAGAACTGAGGTGTACTGAGATACCTAGATGAAGTTAATATACTATCACTAAATAAGAATATTTTCGCAACAGGTTATGGGCCCAGGTCCTTCGAAGTTATTAAATACAGAAGTAAAGTGAAGCGATAGTAAGAAAAAAAGGGAAGAATAACTCAGGTTACAAAGAAAAGTGGTAACGGAGAAAAGTACGCTGCGACCAACAAAGAAAAAAGATGCAGACATTCCCAATCATTGATAATTTAGAGTGAGACATTAAAAATGACAAGCAGAAGAGAAAAAGATGAACAAAGAGAGAGGTACGCAAAGCTGGGAAAAGAAAATTATTTTACGTGGCAACTAACTATGCGTGCTCTACTCGTCGAGAAAAATTGCTGGGCCGCAATAGAGATATTCCAAAAGATGGTTTGAACCAGGGGCAGGTGAGTTTAAATAGAAAAGCATTAAATTTGTTCATACAGAATGTGAATACTGCACACCTTGAAGATACTGTTGTACGTGATGATGGCGTAACTGCCGAAACCGGTCTACAATCCTTAACCCGTTAACGCCTAGCGGTACCGTTTGGTACCAATCGGTAGTGTATTCCTTAAGTTAATTTTATTCACATTTGTTTAAATTACTTCCAATTTTTTTTAACTTCACATCAATTTACATATGTTGAAGCATATGATTCCCAAGATTCCGCTTAAACTGAACCATGATTAACGCACATACAGATGTTTGAAATAGGAGAATTTTCAATGATCGCCAAAAAACGATTTTTTTCGTGCACTCATTCCGATTTTATTTTATTTTTCTATTCCTCTCCTTATCTATGAGAGTTTTTCAAGTAATATAAAATCTTAGTACATGTAGCTATGAGCTAGAGTAGATTGTTTGGATTTAGATGTATTCATAGAGAAGTTACAATGCCTAATATATCGGTGGTACCGTATGGTACCGCTAGGCGCTTCCCATGCTATTTTCATGAGGGGAGCGAATTCCTTCCGCGTTTGTATTTCCACCCGATTCTTTTGCGATATTATGTTTTTAACACTTTTATCAATGTTCTTATTTATTTTATTATTATAATAATTATTTTAGATGTTCATTTTTATTGATAAATGATTATAGCGTGAGTTTATTGTATATACACCTCGAAAATGTTCGTAGATCGCAATAGTAGTCCGCATGTGGTGAACCTGGTCTGAGCTGTAAATCACGCAAGAGACCTCAAATACGCGAGAAATTGATCATTTGGGTTGATAAAGAAATTACTGTACGTGACACGATTTTCCATAATCCTGATTACTCCTCGTTTCGTAAAATGTCCCCTAACACAGTTTTTGAACTGTTTTTTGACGAAGAAGTTATTTCTCACCTAGTGCTGGAATCGAATAAGTATGCCCTATTCGGCAAATGTACTAATCCAAATATAACACCTGAAGAAGTGAAAGTGCTTGTTGCTGTTCTTTTCCTTCGTGGGTAAAATACGGTTCCTAGTGGAACCGTATTTTATTGGAAGGAGCAGACGACATGAGAAATGAGATTGGGTGTAATTCAATGAGGTGAGACAGATCCTTACTGATAAATAGATTTATTTATGGTTGTGACAATACTGCTGTAAAACCTAGGATGAAATGTGGAAAATGCGCACTCTTATGGACATACTGAAGAATAAATTTGGCTAGAATTTCAAAGAAGAGCAATGCTTGAGTTTCGATGAGTCAATGGTATTATATTTTTAGAGACACGGATGTTAGCAATTCATCCGAGGTAAGCCAATAAGATTTGGCTATAAAGTTTGGTGTCTCAATAGCCCTACCTACCAAATTTCGACGTATTCCAAGGGAATAACCCGAGGAAAGTGTAAATTTACGAAAAATAAATTGGATAGGCAGCAGCATCTCTGATAGGAATATTGGATGAACTACAAAAGAAAGAAACACCTTACCAGTTCTATTTTGATAATTATTATACAAGTGACAGCTTAGTGAAATATCTCCGCTAAAGGAAATACGGTACAACTGGCACAGTGAGAGAAAGTAGAATACCTATAGACTGTCCTCTGAAGTCCAATACGGAATTGGCTAAGATGAAACGAGGATCTTTTGAAGCTAGAAGATGCGCGAAAGACAACATAACTGTAGTGAAGTAGGTGGAAAATGAAGTTGTATCAGCTATATCATCATCTCACGATATATATCTGTTATCTGGTGTGGGCAGATTCTCTAAAAGGGAAAAAAAGAGAATCCTTGTGCCACGACCCGATATTTTTGGGAAATATAATGCATTTAGAGGGGTCACCGATCGGATGGACTATAATATATCCCTTTTTTGTGTAGGTGTTAGGGAAAAGAAAAAGTGGTGGATAATTTTTACGCGGAGACTAGATGCAGTGATGCACAATGCATGGTTGTTGATGAGGAAGTCAGGAAGAGGTATAATCCTACTAGAGTTCCATCGGGCAGTTGTGCAGACATACCTGGAAAGATTCAAGTATCCCACAAAATCTGTGGGACGTGCATCTGCACCTTGAAGACGTGAAACCGGAATGATGTTAGTAAACTCATCATCAGATAGCATATTATTTTCAATAGATTGCATTTGAATGCTATCGGTCGATTTTCTTTTCAGTTTCTCTGATGAAGTAAGGTACGATGGGTTAAACTACCTCGTGAAATCCACTCTCCTGCGTCGAATGTTGAAGATTGAAACACGAAAACTGCACCAGTAGGACATGAACAGAATTTTTGAAATGTAACGTAGGATTACGTATTGTTTTTTCGCATCATTCCATTTCTGGCAGTGATTTATGCAAGCCTTGAAATGAAATTTCATTTACCTAGGGCAAATTTATATTTTAAATTATTATTACGATGGAAATAAATTGTTTGCATGTTTCATGGTATTTCAAGGACATAGTATGTTAAAAATTAATATTCGGATGATAAAATATAAAATACTAAGCATTTTCGACAACTACAGTTTAATTTCAGGAAATTCTCCAAATCGGTTACATTTTATACCTTCAAGCGCCTAGCGGTACCGTTTGGTACCAGGCTGTATCTCCATAACTACCAATGTTTTAAGAATAAAATTTTCGCATTATATCTCAGAAAATGATGTTAATTGAAATATTAGTTTTTCACTGAATTCCGAGAAAATTTTTTTTCCAGGCGTTACCGGGTTAATAAAAGTGTGGAAGTCACTAAGACATTTTATTGCCGCAATGGTATCCTTCCACAAAATTGGAGCTCCGTCTTTCGACTTTATTTCCATTTTTTTTATGAATTTCATTTTTGATGTTCTTTTGTTATTTAGTGTATTTGCTTTTTGGTTTTTTATAGTTATAAGAGAAACAGATGGTTAGACATAAAGATTCAGTAAAAGCTTTAGCCATTAAAAGAAGGAACAATCACCCAGAGCATAAGCAAAAGGAGAGCAGAAATGCATTTTCATATGAAAAAGCCGATATCAAAACTCAGAATAAACCAACGCTGGAATATAGGTGCTATAACTGTGGGGAGCAGAATCACATAGCGAAGTATTGCAAGAAACCCCCAAGACAACGAGATGATTACAAGCCAAAAATGGTAGATGGGAAATCAAACATAGAAAATGAAGTAAAACATGCAGAAAACGTAGTAGGAAGAGAATTCAAGGCGTTGTGCATGACAAGGCAAGTAAATTGCACTTACAAGAGAGATGAATGGCTGGTTGATTGTGGGGCTACACATCATATGTCTCCCTGTTTGGAAATTTGGGATGAATTCAGAAAATATTCAGGCAAAGTAGATGTAGCTGATGGAGGATCAGTGTTAATAAAGGGAGAGGGATCCGCATTGTTAAGAATCACATCAGAGTGTGGTGGGATGGACATAAGGCTGAGAAATAATTTGTACGTACTGGACATTCTAATTTATTATCAGTGAATCAACTCGAGAAACATAACCTGAAAATTAAGTTTGATAATGGAAAGGTAGATATTATTGATAAAGAAAGGGAAAAGATGCTATTCTGCGGAATCCAACGTACAGATGTGTATTATGTGACAACCTTGAAAAGTTACCGTGACGAGATGACATCAGAGGCTCAGTAATCAGAGGTTGATGACCTATTAAGGGAAGAAGAACATGATTATATTCCAATGCAGGTGAATAGAGCAGTTGCTGAACTGGCACAGAAGACTAGGGCACCGTAATGTTCAAGACATAAAGAGAATAGCTGCCATAAATTTAATTGAAGAGAATAGGAGCAGAAAAAAGGATAAAGATAATAATCAAGAAGAAATAAAGGGTTCTAATAAGCAATGTGAAGTATGCATACAAGGCAAAAGTAAGAGAAAGAATTTTAATTCAAGATATGAATCAAGGAGCAAACGTTCTTTGGAGTTGATCCATTCTGACGTTGGAGGGCCTCTTGAACCAGCATCATTAGGTGGGGGGAGATACTATGTCACTTTTATAGATGATTTCACCAACATGTGTTGCGTTAAGATAATGAGAGACAAGAATAAAGTCTTAAGAAAATTTAAGGAATTTAAAGAGAGCTGAAATGGACCAAGAGTCAAAGATTAAGGTTTTACTAACTGACAATGGAGGTGAATATACTTCAACCAAATTTGAAAATTTCTTGAAACAGGAAGGCATTAAGCAAAGGTTAACAGTACCCTACACTCCCCAACACAATGGAAAGGCAGAGAGAACAAATCTAACCTTGATAGCTATGGTGAGATGCATGATTATTGAATTCGAAGTTCCTCGACATTTCTGGGCAGAAGCTCTAAATTCAGCTTGTTCAATCAGGAATTACTGTCCATTAAAGTCAACAGATCATCAGATACCTCAAGAACTTAGGAGAGGATACAATGTCACACAAGAAGAATAGAACAAATTCAAGGTATTTGGATTCCAAGCATGGGCGAAAAGACATGGAGGCAAGAAGTTAGACCCTTGTGAAGAAGAATGCATATTTATAGGAGTTGAAGAAAATGTCAGTGGATTCAGATTATGGAATTTGAGCCGAAGGAAATAGAGGTGAGCAGAGATGTAATTTTCAATGAAAATATATTTCCATATATCAAAGAATAGAAGAGCGGAACCAAATCCCCTAGAGAGCATCATATGGTGACACTTAGTATGGAGGACAGTGAAGAAGATGATAGTGAAGGAGAGAATAATGCAGAATCCCAAGAGGATGCAGATCTTAACATGAGGATGGAAGGGGGATTTCAGAAAATTCCACTGGTGGAAGAAATAATTACTAGGGTGGATGAAGTAATCTCCACAGAACCAAGGAGATCTGAAAGAATTAGGAAGTAGAAAGTCCCCTGTCCTTGGTGTCATTTAGCACTGGATCAAGGTGGTGATGTGATAGTACCAAAGACTGTTCGAGAGTCCCTTCACGGACCATATGCGAAGGAATGGAAAGAAGTTATGGAAAAGAAAATGCAAAATATGGTAGAAAATGAGGCATGGGATGTTATACGTAGGCCAGCCAACATGAATGTGATAGGAACATGATGGGTATATCAGCCCAAAAATGATGAAAATGGTGAGGTAATTAAATTTAAGGCCAGAATTGTTGATAAGGGTTTTCTCAGGTACCATGTGTAGACTTTGATGATACCGATAGTCCTGTATTAAGGAAGAAGTCTGTGAGAATATTCCTCGCATTAGCAGTGGATAACTGAGTGGGCTATAAATCATTTAGATGTCAATAGTGCTTACCTTAAAAGTGATTCCTAGATTAAGTTAATTTACTATCACTAAATTAGAATACTTTCACAACACTTTTAATAAAATACGATTAAAATAAGAATTTACGCATAAGAAAACCTCGATACTAAACTAGAGAGAAAGATTTTGTGAAAAACAGAGAAGTCTTGACTTTCAGATAATTTGCATGAGAAATGAACAAGTGCACATTTGCTCTGAGTGAAAATACCTGTGATTTTCTTACAAACATGCCGTGCAAACTACTCATGTGCGTATTCAACAAAGATTCAAATTCTCGATATGTGGATAATACTTTGCCTGAACATGCTATCAAAAACGGGTAAATGACTAACTTTTTAAAACTTCCTTCGTTTGCAATGCTGGAATGATTAAGCTTTGAAGCTAAATTTTCAATTCCTTTATTCAACACACCATTCAAGATCAAGCATTCTTTCGGATGAAAATATTTGTAATAATGTGTTCTAATTACAGAATCTGAAAGACAAACACGAGAAACGAATTTGTTATAGAATGATGGGGCTACTTCTCTATTCCATACTATTATTCTAGAGCTTTTTACTAACAACAAATACTTCTGTATTCATTGGATAATACCAACTGTGGAGTTATAATCGAAATCCAGTGTTACACATAATAAATTTTGAGGTTTCAGTAAAAATACATACATACCGCTATTAATCATTATCCCATATTCCTCGAGGAGAAAATTAATATTTGTTGGAAATGCTTTTTCTCCACCTTCTCCCAATAAAACCATGAGATTTCCACCGGTATCAAGATATTGTTTAATGCAATTGAATTCATTCTCAGTAAATTTCTCCTGTGGTCCCGGTAAGACAAATATGGAGCACCCAGCAAGTACCTCCGTGGTCACATCTTCTTTGTTGCTGTGTAAAGGAACGTAAGAAATGCTATCATACGCTACTACCAGCGTTGATAAGGATAAAAATTAAAATATAAAGAGATATACTCACACTAATATCTTCCAACTCCCTTTCAATTTACGTTGAAGAACTTTGTACCCATCGTGTATTTTGAAAAGTTCATTTTTAGAAGAATTGAAAACTATAGACATCATTTTATCCCTCGAGTCCGTTAATGATTCCTTTAACGTTAGCGGCACCAAAAAAGGTTCAGCATGGCTCGCTCTTTTCAATTACATATAACATCAACTAGTTACTTCACTGCTCACTAAATGTTCAACTCACCATAGGGGCCATTGCTTTACACACAAATATATTTCGTATTGTTGCGGTTTGCAAGTACTGCAAGGCTTCGGCATGCCCACGAGGTGCGCATGATGGTCACATGTCATGTGATCACGCGTGGTTTATATTGCAACCACGGCAACAATGTCAACAAACTACAGCGCAATGAGTCACCAACAGCGCACGCGTCACATTTCATAACCGCGAAATTTGTCATTCGAGTTTAACCGTCACAAAAATTCGCTATATTATTCTCGGTGGTGAAGATAATGATAGAATGTATAAAGACATTTATGGTCTCAATAATATCTTCAAATCGATGTTTTAGGCTATTAAATGTTGATAGCAAAGCACTATAGTTTTATTAGTAAGCTGATTTCCAGACTTCTGTTTTTAATATATAGATGTTTTTTTAGGAGTTTAGGTCCTCGTGAAAATGAAGAAACGAACTATTTTGCCGACGTTTCGGAAAATATATTTTTTTCTTCTTCAGCTTTTTGAGGTCAATTTGTTCATTAAATGGGGACATTTAATCCCTCAGCGTGTGCGACGTGCCGGGAAAGGAAGTCAGTGTTGATGAATCTTTGTTATTGTGGAAAGGTGGACTTTCTTGGAAACAATATATTCCCATGAAAGCTTCTCGGTTTGGGATAAAAATGTTCGAACTTAGTGGCTCCGTAGGGTATTTATGGAATTTTATTATTTACAGTGGCTCAGGGACCAAGTTAGGGTGTGAAATCACAAATGACAAAGACCTTTTTTCAACAAAAGTTGTTCTAAGTCTATGCGAGAAACTTATACTCGGGCAGATGTATTTATATGGACAATTACTATAGTAGTCCTGATCTTTTTTGAGATTAGTTCAGAGGCCAACAGATGCTGTAGGCACAGTGAAAATCACACACAAAGGCATACAAGCAAATTTTAAAAGGAAGCTCAAGAAAGGAGAAGTGGTTAGCGCAAAGTGTGGGAAATTAGTTGCATTGAAGTGGAAGGATAAGCGCGATGTAAGAATGCTAACTACTAAATATTCAGACCAAATGCATCCCATTAGTCGGAAGGGTGGGTTAGAATGTGTGAACAAACCTGCGTGTGTAATAGATTACAATAAATATATTTAATATGGTCTTTCAAGTCTACGCATCCCATATATATATGGGAGGCGTAGACTTGAAAGACTAACTTTTAGAATCATTCTTGCTAGAAAGGAAAAGGACAAAAGTGTGGTACAAGAAATTATTCAACCATTTCGTAAATATAGCTGTCTTAAATTCTTACTGCAAGGCTGGTAACAAAAAAGATCATCTCTGGTTCCGAGTGTACTTAGTCAATAAAATCATTATCAAGTATCATGGACAAAACACCGAGAAATTCAAAGAGCGGCCCTCAGATATGGATACGGAATGTACATGCTTGACAGGCCAGCATTTTATTGAAGAAAACCCAAGAACAGAATCATTGAAGGTTGGAAGAAGAAAGTGCGTGGTGTGTACGAAAAATGGAAAGAGGAAAGATACAAGACTTAGGTGTAAAAACTGCCCAGGGGCCCCATCACTCTGCTTAGACCCCTGTTTTGAGAAATACCAAACTCAGGTCCACTACTAAATGCCGGATATGGAGTGCAAGAAAAAATAAATGACCCGGAAAAATGTAAGTATCCATTTATAATAATGAAGAGAAAATATTTTTGTATTGACGGTAATTTTTAAAAAAATTTTTGAGGAGCAACTAATGTGTTAAAAATAATTAGGCTAATGTCTTCACAAATGGTCGACACTGCCCAGAAAAAAGCACCCTGAGCGATTTAAATACCTCCGATTAAAGTCACGCTAGAGGCATGGAATTTAGCAGATGCAACTGCTACGTTGCACACGCTGGAGGGGTTTAAGCCCTGAAGAAGGAAAAAATATATTTTCCGAAATGTTCATGGTCAAATAGTTCGTTTCTTCATTTTCACGAGGACCTAAACTCCTGAAAAAAAACCATCTTTATATTACCTATAGTTTTAGTGTGAAAAATGACGGGGATCATTCTATACAATATTATTATATTAACATTGACCATATATAGTGATCATTCAAACATTTAAGACAGAAAACCTCTTTGTAAGTTCCTTCAGTAACATTCAGGGAACCATTCATTGAATTCATTTCACCACTAATGCCTGCTAATATATATTAGAAAGAACACACTTAACCCTTCAGCTGCGGTAGCTAGAATTTTCGTCGACCACTCTGTGCGGAGGAAAAGGGGCTCAATACTGTCCTTCTCCTCGTTCAGGAGGGGCTGAGCAAGTAGAAGAACCCTTCCAGTCCTCTCGCTACCCTTCCTTTATTCTTGCCCCATCGTTCGGCCACTTGTGACCGCCGAGTGTGGGCAAATGGGTGGATTTGTAAACTACAGAAATAATTTTTAAAATTTTTCTGAATTGTTGATGGAATATATGGTATTAATTTTCATGGCATTTTTCTGTTCGATTTGATAACACCGCACAAATCTGACGATTTTCGCCTAAATAGATTCTTACATATCAATAATTTTTGTGGTCTTGAATACCTGACATTTAGAGTGGAAAAACATGACGGGTCAATTAGGATCTGTGTGGACTATTCTTCTACAGTGAATCCTAACTATTTAAGGGACATTTACCCTCTGCCTACCATCATGATGAGGTCCTAGCAAAGTTAAATGGAGGGAAATTTTTGACGCGATTGGATTTGTACCTAGCATTTTTACAAATGACGGTGGACCCTGAGACGGCAAGGGTTTTGACATTAAACACCCACAAGGGCTTGTTTGAAGTCCATCACCTGAGTCAGGGATTGTGTGCCTCTCCCAGAATCTTCCAGAGGACTATGGAAACCATACTGGTCAGGCCGGAGGGAGTGGTTGTGTACCTAGATGACATTCTAGTGCAACTAGTTCCTTCTCCAGAAACATTGTGGACCCGTGTAGGAGTGGTTCTCTCTTGAATGGATGTTGCAGGGTTCTGTCTACAGCCAGAGAAATGCCAATTTGGGGTGCAGGAATTGGAATTCGTGGGCTACCACATAAGTGGTAATGGGATTGCTCCCACTCCAGGTAAAGTGAGGACCATTTTATCTGCACCCAAGCCCAGAGACGTTGACAGCCTTAGAATTTACTTGGGGTTCATTAATTATTGCAACAGATTTTTCCTGAATAGGGGAATGAATTTCCATTTATTGCATGACCTTTTAAAGAAAGATACCCCTTGGTGTTGGACCCAAGAACATGACTAGTGCTTCGACTATGTCAAGGAAGTAGCGAGCAATGCCATTCTGGTGCATTTTAATCCTGAATTACCCATCATCGTAGCATGTGATGCCTCTCCCTATGAAGTTGGGGCAGTAATGTCTCACATAATGCCGGATGGCAGTGGAAAGCCATTTGCCTTTGGGTCCAGAACTTTAAAGACTGCATAAACTATTCTCAGGAAGATAAGTAGGCTCTAGCCATAGTTTTCAGTGCTCGGAAATTCTACATGTATCTTTGGGGAAGGAAATTCTGTATTTGCACAGATAGTCAACCCATGGTTGGGATATTCAATCCAAAGAGGGAGCAGTTGCTAGATGTACTTTCTACCAGGGAACTTCGTTGGTGTTTATATCTGGCTAATTTCGACTATACATTGCAGTATAAGCCAGGTAGTAGCCACGGAAATGCAGACTTCCTCAGCAGGGTGCCTTTAGGAGATGATGCCAAGGAGCCATTCCAGGATCCTGCAGGGGTATTGTTGCTGGAGAAAGCACCTCTGAACTCCCCTCTCACGGCTGCATCCATTGCTGAAGCTACTGCTAAGGACTCTGTCTTAGCAAAGGTGATGAAGGGAGTGCAACATGGCTGGGACTTTGCTGAGGACCTGTCCATCATAGAATACATGAGAGGACCAGCTGGGAGCCTTTCAGTCATTAAGGGTTGCCTTTTGCAAGGCACATGAGTGGTAGTACCATCCAGTTTGAGACCTAAGGTGTTAGAACTCTTGCACAAAGCACATAACGGTATGGTATGAACTAATGCTGAGGCTTGAAGCTACGCATGGTGGCCAAATATCGATGCTGACATTGAAATGATGATACGGCAATGTTGTGTATGTGCTGAATCTCAAAACAATCCACCAAAAGCTACAGTCATGCCATGGAGTCGGTCAGACAAGCCATGGTCCAGGTTTCACCTGGATTATGTGGGTCCCTTTAAGGGACATACATTGTTGATTTGTGTAGATGCAATTCAAAATGGCTTAAAGTTGCCTTCTGTAATGGTTCCTTTTCCTCTGCCATATGTATTTCTAGCCTCTGCAAGTGGTTTGCCACACATAGGTTACCAGATGCTATCGTCACTGACAATGGCCCAGCTTTCATTTGTCAAGAGTTCCAGGAATTTTTAAAGAAAAATGGGATTAAGCACCACCTTACCCCTCCATACCACCCAGCATCCAATGGGCAGGCAGAACATGCTGTGCAAGCAATCAAGAGGGTCTTGGGAAAAATCCCCAATAATGAGTGGGTTCGGGAGCTTCCCAACATACTCCTCACTTTGACGACTACTCCACGTGTGTCACCACAGGGATAGCCCCCTGTGAGGCATTAATGGGTCACCAACTGACGACTATTTTAGATTGTTTACGCCCAGCCTGTTCTGTCCCTAAAAGGGAAGAGAATCACAAACATTTGAATAAACAGTCTGATTTCCATTTTTCATTGGTGATAAAATTAACTACAGAGTGTTCAACAGGGGGGGAAAGCCCTTAATTTTGAGCCCGGCTGATGCACTGGTCAATCCTTCGGAAGCAATGGTCCAGCCATCAGGCCAGGTTGAAGGTCCTCCACCCCTTGGGTCTTGCTAGTGTGAGTTCACACTCCAGGAGGAATCCTCCACCTTCGGAGCCTGACAATGGGGGTTTGCGCCCCAGGAAGAATGTTCGACTCCCTCCTCGCCTTGAGGATTATGTTGTTAATTAAAAGGGGGGAGGATTTTCATGTATTTTGTATGGTGTATTCGTCAGCGTTTTGCATAATTCACTTGTTTGTGTATCACGATGTTCATTTTTCTTGTTGCATTACGGGAACAGCCATATTGGAGGCAGCTCTCTCTTGGGTGCTGGCTTCCGTGATGTAAAGACGTTAGTGCGGGTAGCTCCCGCGTATTAAAGATCACTACTTAAGATTGAGTCCTCGTTATTATCTGCAATCCCTCGGAACCCAACATAACAATTACTCAGTAGGAGACAACCTAATGCATAGGTAGTTTTCAGCTTAAGAAAAAACTATGGTAAATAAAATGAGAGTTGTTTCATTCAAACAATACATTTGTAAAACAGTCTAGTGTTACATTACATTTTGATAATATATTTGTTTTTGGTACATATCAACAACTTTAACAGATCCAAACATGAATTGTTCACCTTGTATGAGGGGGTTTAATTAATTTATTTTGTTCTTGAAATTACCAATACCATATCCTAGAACTAGTATACCCACATATAGTGAACGGTTGAGCAAAACTCATGCCTAAGTACTCATGCTTATATTCAAAACACCAAAAGTTCACTTTATTGTTTCAGTGTAAATTGTGTTTTTTCTCGTGATATTAAAAATGAGCTAAATGCAGAATATCTTAAGCCCCAACTGCACTTGCCAATAATAAGTTTGTAATTAATTTCTACTCATAAAGGTTTATACCTGAAATCATGTATTAGTGACACACTTTACATAATTACAACTTCCTTGTGCCAGGTAACAATGCTCTCGCGGCATACTTCAACCACAAAAAGCTTATTCCTATGATGGCATTTGAAGTTGTACTCACACTTTCCTCTCCTTAAATATCCTTTGCTGGCAAATTTTTGTGGCATTCTTTACTTAGTGGATCAATGACATTATGGATTTTATTAATTTTAAAGTAAGACATCAAAAAAAGATTTAAGATAAGGTACTTATTACTTTAACTTGTACATTAATTTAAAAAAATGAAATTACAGTTATGAATCATACTTCAGAACTATGCATCAGATCTTCTTTGTATATGAATAGCTTATACCTTATCTTCAGCACTTACATTTCAACAAAGGAAACTGATCTGTAAAAAAATAGTATGGAGTATCATTACACAATTGACTGAACCTGACAGAATTTAACTGGCAAGCATTTGAAATATTTGCTAGAGACTCTTGTAGCAACCTTTGACAGATATTGCATTTATCTTTTGGTTTATTTTATGATGAAATCCGCAAATTGATATCAATAATACGAATCGTGAATGAAAATATTGTATTTCCAGACTTTTGTTATTCCAGGAACATAGCTCATTATCTTGATCATGCACTTACTTGTTATTATCAGGCAAGACTCCATTCATTCATTTTTTAGGATTACTTTTCAAGTACCTTAGAGTTTTTTCTGATTGCTCCTGATCCTTTCATTTTAGTGTGTTCCATCACCATTGAAACTGTATTTTTTGTCATACTACCTACTTCAAGTCAATATTGGTGTCATCCTCAGGAAGACATCTTTATACATAACTCTTTCTAAATCACTCTTAAATATTTATTTGGTTGGGTGATCAAATCTAAATCACGGTAACAAATATAAAAATCTAAGCAAGGTAGTTCTCATTAGGTAGTTGACATTTTGCCACCAATACTGTTGTAATGAAAAAAACTTAAATTGGTAAATGGATTAAAGTTGTCTAATTCTTTATCTTAATGCTAAATTTCTTTTGGAATAATTGTTGACAGGGGATTAAACTAGCAATTATTGGCACCTCAAGAGGAATGCTGATGCATTTGAAAATTCATAAATTGTAAAGATTTCTTTCCCCTTCTGAGAAAATGATGGACCATTGTCAATAGAGTCGATGCCTTTTTCAAGTATTTTCTATCATCAACAAACTCTCATGACAAGCACATATTTTGGTAGACTGTTTTCCATTTTACTTTACATACAAAACAAATGAAGATAACCTCTCATTATGATCTTTAAAAAAAGAGTAGAAGATATAATTACTGTAGGATTACATTAATTTTCATTGATATTGCACATATATTCATCCCTCACTGATTTCTTGGGTGCTTTATCATTAATTTCATTTTGACAATAGTTTTTGGAATATGAATTAAAAAAGAGCAATAATTTTTGTTGATTTCTACAAGGTACACCAATACTTAGATGATAACCATTGATGCATGATCTCCCCTATAGTCTCCTTTTCAGTTGGAAAAACCTCCTTCCTAGTGAGAAATGGGTGGTGGCATCAACGTGGAACACACGTTGATGCCACGTTGATTTGTGGATATATGGTGGTGGTGGATATTGAGTGGCTGAACCAACGTGGGATCCACGTTGACTTTTTGTGGATCCATGGTGATTAATATTAAATATTTAACGGAATTTCTACTTTGTGGAAAATAACTCTCTGGTGACATTGTGTCGTTTATCATCCTGAAACCACGCTAGTTATGTGAAAATGCATCGGAAATTGTATTTCTAAATTATGTTATTCTTGGAACTTCAGGATTAGATTTATGTAAAATAGAATCAGCGGTTTCAAACATTTGCATAAAGGCAGAATTTATATGTATATCCACTACACTCCTGCTGGAAATTCACCATAAAATTATTCATTCATTTTATAATTATATTTTAATAAGATTTTAAATATCCTTCTCCATAGTAAAATCAGAGTTTATATCGGCGCGCTTTGTCCGAAACTGCAGACTACGGCTGGACTCAACCTGTCTACTGATGATTCAACAATCATTTCCATTCAGTGGCCACAATAGCATTTGAAAGAGTAATTAATATTTCTGATATTAATTAATTAATTAATTAATCTCCCGTAGTTGTTCTAAGTTTTGTGCCCCTAGGTCTAGGGTTTGTTAGTTTTAGGGCAGTACCTACTGCCGATTTAATTTATCCACCAAATTTCCACATGGGTTCCACGTTGATCCCATTACCAAAATCACATGGTATCCACGTTATATTTCCACCTAATCTCCACTGTAATTTCCACGTGGGTTCCACGTTGATTCCACCACCCATTTCTCATTAGGTTTAGTTCTCTTTTAGCAAAAATCCTGAAAAATCAGGTGCTATTCTGACTGAGTAGCAAAAGCATGAATGAAGAATGAACTATTACATATAGTCACAATTTCAAGATTTCAGCTTGATTAGATAAAAGAGTAATCTACTTAAAAAACATACTAATGGAATTCCTTTATCTAACTTTTTTCATCCTAGATTAGTCTGAAGTTCTTCCAATTCCAGTCTGATCGCTCCCGTTTCAATACATTGGATAGCGAAAATATTTCATGTCCATGTGGGTGATTACAGTTTAATTTATGTCACTAACTGTGAAAAATTTAATTAGGATTGGCAACAGAACCTATAGTTTGTTAAATGTATCCATAGTAGAAACTGAAAAAGAGTTGCTGTTGGTTTTTGGTAATTAATACTCAATAGGGTTCACAGAGCTTGAATGAATTATGCAGTCATATTTTCAAACTAGAATCTCAAGCAGATTCGTTAGAGTCAATACTATTACATATTTCAAAAACTTGTTCCAGTGAGGAAAATTTGAAACCACTTTTAACTATGACATATGTAATTATGCTTTGAAAGCGAAAAATATATTTTTGTGAAACTGAAAAGGATATATATGTAAGATTTCATTTATTTCTCTCTGATCAAGGGGGATTTATTATGGATTAAATTTTTCATAAACTGTATGTTGTATTAAATCCAGCCTTTTAACACAATCCAGTGTATAGTACCTACATCACATTCAGAGAGTAATTCCAGTAACTAAATTCCATTCATTTTATCATCAAAGCAATGACTAATTTGCTGTAGGTGGTGCCAATATTCATTAGGCATACTAATCTTGAAAAATTTTTATTGCTGCCATCACTCAAGATTGTTTGCATTCTTATACCTTTGGGTTTACCATAATAATAAGAGTTTGCTGCAAAAAATAATGAAATAAAAGAAACTTGATGGATTATTATGTAAATATTTAAAAGTGTGCTATCTTATTATTATTCATTCTCTCAAATGCAGAACTAATTCTTATTTCCATAAGCATGCACTTCTCAGTGAAGTCTTCATAATAAATTTGATTGCATTACGTCTGTGATTTTCCTTTGGGTTTTGGACGGTTAGCGACAAAGTGAACGGTCATATAAATGGTCTTAAAAATTTAACAATGAGGGAAAAACATCTGGTATTTTTAAATAAGCTCAATTTCCAGAATCATGGAAAGTTTAAGCAGTACTTTTTCAATATTTTCTTCTAAAATTGCAATAATGAGGCTCTGATTTTTAAATTACTTACTTTGCATGAAATGTTATAAATAACTAAGCATAATTTTAATTGTAAAGGGAATAAATAATTCTTTCACTGTTTTAAATCATTCCAGCAAGGACTTCCTAACCTTTATGATAAACGTCAAAATTTGAGGTCTTTATATATCCAACACAGCCATGAGTGACAATGAAAAAGTCTACCTTATCAGGTAGAAATATGTTATAGAAATTCTGCACTGGTTTAATATATTTTACCGAGCAGATAGTTTTTATATTAATCTTACCAAGTGCTTACATTGTAATCCAGCTTATTTTAGTTCAACTTTGTAACAGTTATATATTTTATCTTGTAATTACTAATTTGTGAACATCAGATTTTCAACAATAATTACACAGACAAAGACTCGAAGCATTGCAAAGATAATATCTTTCAAATCAATTATATTTAAGAATACACAGTAGGTACTGGATTTCATGCCCATTTAGCTATCCTTTGTGTTGGGATCGAGCAAAGTTGTGCTGCAAAATTCAAATTAATTGATGTGCCATTATGTGTGCTGATTTTAACTCACCAAGAATTGCAAACAGTCAATAGTGTCCCATTGTTGTGATCGAAAGTTAGAGCATATAATGCACATATATAATAGCTTAACAGCTCAATATATGTGTGTGTATGAGTGTTATGAGAAGATTTTATTACCACTAGGACATGAATAGGAAGACAGTAAGTTGTGATATACATATTGTAATATATATAGGCAGTTCCTTAATTTTAGTTATTCAAATTATTGAAACTAGCTTATTGGCACATTTACTTTACCACTAAACATCAAGTGAAGTCATCTCATTTCCCAGCAGTTATCAAGAAACGATAAAAAAAATCATAAACCTGAGTAAAGAATAGAAATAACAAGCCCTGAAAAAACACATGATACTCCCTGGCCAGCAGCAAAGTATCTGTAAAGATCTGTTTGGAGGAAAAAGAAAAACACTGATGATGGATAATTTTATGCCATGTCTTTAGTTGAATTAACCTACCACACCATTTCAAATGATACAAATGTGATTCTATCCAAAATTCCTCTCACCATAATGATAACTGGCTGGAATAACACTCCATACAAGATTTAAAAATTTTCAATCATTTGAGCTATGGTAGCCATCTCATTTCTCGTCTTTGTAGGTGTACCGATGGATTAAGATGAAGAACTTCCATGGTGGAGCTGATCTTCTTCTTGGTTGTGCTTGGCAAGGGCCAACAGAATCATGGTCAGTTCTTTCTTGCTGATTTTCCCATCTTCATCATAATCACATCCTTGCAAAATAGTCTCTTCAAAATCCTGTAGATCTTGGGCATCGTAATCCTTCAGGAAACAAAATGAAACAATAGTTATTTGCCTATGTATCATGTCAAAGCTTTCTTTTGTATTTGGTAAATTTAAAAAGCTTTCATTTGATATATTAAAAATTCCCATAAAACAAAATGCTACCCTTAGTGATGAGATTACTTAAATAATATTCAGGATCTTTCCTAGCTTGATGATAAAATTAGATTCATAAAGCATTCACTTCTTATTTTGCTCATTAAAACATTGCAGACCAGTCAAGAGTTTACTCATGTTTTGCGTGCCATCTGTTAAGGATGGGTCACATGAATACTCGTGGTTAAAATTACCATAGCATCATATGATAATGAGAAATGGCTACTATGGCTACCAGTGTCCAAAAATATAGTTTGGGATGAAATAATTTTGTATATTTCTTGCATATTTTAATTAACCATGTAACTCCTGCTTTTTTCACAAATTGTGAACCTTCAAGCCAATTTTTTTTATAAAGTTGTTGAGATATAAATTATTTAACTGCTTAAAAATTTCGTAGAAAATGCATGGTGGCTGAGGAAAGATATGAAAAAAATGTCCAGTCTGCAATGTGTTAACATTATATACCCAGATTTATTGCTAATACACATATTTAGTTTAACTATAATATTTAACCAGCATAATGAAAGGTAAGCAGTAGTGATACTAGTAAAGCAATTACCTAATAGCAAGATATTTTTACATCCATCATGGAATGAACAACTAAAATTGTTTAGAAATTTCAAGGAATAAAAAGAATGGCAATTTTTTATGAGGTCTAAAGACCTGTTAGTTTTGTTTCTCTGAATCTCTGAGATTGTGATCTAATGTAGATATGGTTGCATGGCTATCAGTCTTCAAATGATAATATTGTCCATGAGTACCTACTACGCAGTATTCTGTAAGTGGGCAGTGGCGTAGCCAGGTATTTCGTTCGGGGGGGGTCCAAAACCAGGGGGGTCCGTGGGAAATTTTTTGAAAAACAGGGTACTAATTGCAAGTAGAGGGTTTTTAACTAATTTTAAAACTTTTCATAATCTAAAAAACTTCATTTTTCAATGTGGCTGGAGTGAAAACTAGGCAGTAGAGAGTCCACAGTCGAAACTCGGCCAGCTATACAAACACCGCCATTACACTACCCGAACGGCCGAGCCTCGAGCAACGGCTGCTCCATGCTTAATTAATTTTTTTATATGTCTTAATATTTCGGGGGGGGTCCGGACCCCCCGGACCTCCCCCCTCGCTACGCCACTGTAAGTGGGCCTTTTGATTGCTTGAATTCCAAGCAGATTTTAGTGTGGTATCTACCTTCTAAGACTGCATCACACGGTCAGTTATTTCTTAATAATTCTTGTCATGATACTACCCTATTTGATGGCATACAGGATGTACCAGCATGTGAGATACACCCTCATTTCAGGAGGGCTTAGGGTCGTTTACCATATTTCTTTTATTGCCGAATCTGATAGAGTTTGTAAAATCAATAGACCCATATCTTTCTGTTCTTAAATCCATCATGTAGTAATAAGCAGCAAAAACTGATGTTTTTAACTATTTAAAAAAAATGGGCATGGGAAGTACTCATACATCATTCCTTAGTCCAATCTGGACTAAGACTGCACAACTCCTTTACCCAATCACATTTGGGGGACATAATGCTGATTCTGCCGATGGAAGTGGTTATTAGACTCCATGAAGGGTATTTCAAATGACATAGCTAATTAGACTACACCTGCATTTGTGAATATGTAAATAAACTTAAGCACACTTTGTGGGTGTCACCTTATGGGTATTTTATTTTTAATTCATGATTGAATGGCTCTGGTAAGAAGATTAATTTTTTCGCTAAAATTCATTTTTTGTTTCCACATAGGGATTTTGTGTATGAATAAGTGTGAATTCAACTGTGCGATTTCCACAGTGAAAGAGCTCTTTCTACCAAGGCATCCTAGGACGCCTTGGTAGCTCAAATGGTAGAGCACCTGGCCGGAAATCAGGGGGTCCAGGTTCGATTCCTGGTCAAGGTGAATGATTTTTTCTCTGTGGAACATCTTGCTATGAAGAAGTGTTTTTGGTTTGGAGTATACGCCACCATTCCGAGGATAAATTTTTCAAAAATAATGTGGTTCTGTATGACCATACTCATGTGCCAATCATTGCTGTTTGATACCTCACTAGCACCTTTTGAATATTAGCAAAACTCAGGCTATCATGTTCGGTAGCTCCAAAATAAAGAACAAATTAGATCTCATCATCATTCCAAAAATTATAGTTGGGAACACCGAGCTGACTTACTCTAAAACTGTACGCAACTTAGGCATATTCCTGAATGACAACTTGTCATGGAATAAGCAAGTTTTACATATTTATAACAAAATCAATATGGCCTTGTATCAGCTTAAATTGAGTAAAAACCTGCTTCCCTTACATACCAGACAAATGCTTGTTAAATCACAGATTTTTCCAAGTTTTGATCATTGCTGTTTATTCTTTAATGATTTGATGGCTGAACACACCCTAAAACTTCAGCGCCTCCTTAATTCATGTGTGCATTTCATTTTTAATCTACGCAAAGATGAGCACCTTACTCCCTACCACAAAAAACTTGGTTGGTTGAATAGCAGCTCACGTTGCAATTATTTGCTTGGCACTATCCTTTTTTCTCTTTTTGTCAGCAATGAACCTATGTAGATAAATGACATGTTTTTCAAAAGAATTATGAGCCATATAATGATGACCAAAAGTGAACCTAGTAACTTTAAACTCCCAATCCTAAGAACCTCCACCTTCCACAATTCATTTATTGTTGCTGTAACACAACTCTGGAATTCACTTCCAATTCATGTCAGAAAATCTCGCTCTTTGACTGTTTTAAAAATTAAATTTTAAGAAGTTTTGCTTTGAGAAAATTATGATTTGTTATACCTATTTGATATGATTTTTAGATTTGTTACTATTTTTAAATGATATTTTGATTTGTTATGATGTTAATATTTGATTATTGGTATGATATGTCTATTATTTAATCTCTGAGGATTGCATTTTTTTATTTCATTTTCTCTTTTGTATTGCTGCTCTTGTTTATGTTTACTATTTTATAATTGTTTATTCATCTCACTGCCTCATTATTGTATCATTGCTGCTCCAGGGGACTTGTCCCAGAGCATAATAAATTTTCTATTCTATTCTCTTTCTATAACGCAGAAGCAGGCCAAACTATGTCTACTCTAGTACTGAACATAGCATAGCTACAAAAGAGCGGCAGTTACAGCCACAAAATTCTTCATGCTAATCATAAAGGTCAAACCTTCACAGGTAAGACCTGGAGATGATTTTTTGAGCCATAATTTCAGAAAAAAAGGAGTGCCCTATTTGCTGTCAAATATGGTAATTAAAATTAACATATGTAATGTTGTATTAATTTGAAAGCCACTCAATATGTAATTGTGGTGTAATGGGAAATAAAGGTGCAACAATGGTAGTTGACTGGCTTGGCAGCATGAGGTGAGGAATGCAAGAATTTCACAAACCGTTGGGCTTAAAATTTGGTGAGATATACCCTTGCCAACTAGACAGAAATGTGGGTAGGATACATGTATGTATGTATGTATGGTTTTTGTCCACCTTAGAGCATATGCTGGGAAAATTACTCTTAATAAAATAGTATGATAGACATGAAATATTTAATGATACCTAGTTTGCAACTAGAGCTGATACTTCACACAAGGTGTCTTTTATGAAGATAAATACCTTTTTAACCAGCTCAAGGAGATCCTTCAGGAAACCTCGCAACTCTTCATTTTCTATTGTTCCATTGTTATCCTGAAAATTAATATAAGAATAGGAATAGAGTCTGGGAAATACATTACACTAACAAAATCATGAATATATACACTTATAGACTGACTTATTAAATCATGTCTGATGTTCAATAAGGTATTCAGCTCTCAGAAAAAAAACTGGAATGCTTTTGCAGTTAGTATCTGAAAACATGGTGAAAATTTTCCTCTGTAACTCAACGCCATCCTTAAAATTCGACCAGGATAGTTTTTATTGTTTTAATTGCCCGATTTGAATGAATGATGGCAGTAAACTTTATCTATAATTGCAAATCTGATCTTTTTGTAAACGGAGTTGCAAGTCAATTACGAGATGAACCTTATGGTTTTCACCAACAAATGTAAATGTAGTTTTACACAATAAAGAAATTTCAGCTCTTC
The DNA here is from genome assembly GCA_933228895.1 of Platycnemis pennipes. Taxonomy (NCBI): domain Eukaryota; kingdom Metazoa; phylum Arthropoda; class Insecta; order Odonata; family Platycnemididae; genus Platycnemis; species Platycnemis pennipes. The sequence continues at coordinate 38,022,810 of OW121850.1, read as the reverse complement.
ATAAAAATTCTTCTGCTGATTGGGTGAGTTGTTTTATTCAAAATCTCTCAGTATTTTTACTAAAATCTCTTAGGATTTTTATTTTCATAAGGTAAAGATACTTACTCTATCATAGAGTGAGAAAACTCGTTCAATATCTTCCTTTGTCAACTTTGTGGCTCCCTGAAAAGTGAATTATAGATTAAATTACGGAACTGTACTGGATTCAAGGTGCCTACTAACATTAATAGGTAAATTTTCTAAGGAATACAAATATAATACTTATTGGATTCATCAAGGAGTAAAAATTGGTTACGTGGAAACACCAATGGAAATATGTAGGTATTACTTACATTGAATTTGGTCAACAGAATTTCAACAAATTTCAATTAAAAAAGTGAATGGAGATTTTTTTTCCTGATATTAAATCCTATGTGAGGGAAGTAAGCTGAGACTTTGAAATTTGTTTGTGAGTTGACATGGCTTGAGTTATATAGTTCGTCCAGCACTCATTTCCAATTTTATTTTTAAATTAACACTTTCACTGCAGGCCCCAAGCATGAAATATGTTTGCCGTGAGCAACAGTGATTTTCTTTCATGAATAGGTACTAATGATTCCTTTGATGCAAAGATCATTTTACTTAGAAAACCTGAAATGGCAGGCACTTTGACAAAGTTCAGATTGCAACGGAGGAGTGGGAAGTAAATTGGAGGGCCATAGCTGGAAACAGAAAAGCTGTTGCTGGGCATTTGAAAAAGAGAAGACACAGGACGCATGGGTGCACCCTTCACTTATGGGGCTAGATTTAGGTGGACACACCGGTGCGTCCTCCGTAGCGAAAGTGTTACTTTAGAAATAGATAGGCCTTGTCCAATCAATTTGTTCAAATCTATTCCATGGGGTGTCCTGAACTGGTGGCGGAGTGGTCACAGCCCCATATGGATACAGCATCAGATACATGTAGGAAATCATAGGTGGTACATGAAATGATTTCTCTTTCCTGGATATGAGAATTAATCACATACTCTAATTGAGATAGGCGTAACAAGCGGATGAATAGCATAAAATAATTTAGTTAGATGCCTCCTATATAAGTCATGGTTTCATACAAATTTCCTTTCTAAGAATGCAACAATTGGTTTCCTAATAAGCCATTTGATATGTGAACAAAATGCAAAATGTCGAAAATTTATGGATAAATTCATTTGAATTAATTGAAAGGCTCCCTAGGTATGAAAATAGCAATCATGTAATTTTTATTTCCCTATTAGTATATGTACATATTTATATTAAATTGTTACTTTCCAGTATTACTCTGTCAATATTATGAATTATAAAATACAATAAAACAAGACTTTTTTATTTCACAGAAACTTTGTCCTGTGTACTTCTGGTTTCACCTGATACAGCATCTTCAAGTACAACATCTTACAAGATGTGGTACATACTTGCAGATGCCATAATAGGAGAAACCTTTTGTATGCAATAAATTATTAGTACAGTAAAAAAGTACAATTTTATTGCAGTTTATTATTCCATGATGTTTTAATTAAGACTTACAACTCCAACCTCTTCCCACTCACATTTAAAGCAGCGTCCCTATCTTTTCCGCTTGCAGCATCTTCAAAGGTCATAACTTTACTACAATGCGTTATACAGAATCCTGTAGTACTTTAATTCCAAATATGCATTTTCCTCCCTAATTGCTTACAATATTTTCAGGGTTAGTATTTGGTTCATTTTAACCCAGTGAGAATCATTGAAATTTCAAAATTAATTTTTACTTGAATAGACTCACTAAATGTGAGCTTTGAAGTAAAGGAGACAATTCCTCATTTTACTGGAAAAATTCAAAATTGTGAGATCCAAGTTCAAGTTAAAACTTCAATTGGCATATTCTTAAAGCAGCGGATACGATATGTTCTAATCCGTGCACACATTTTTAACCATATAAAAAAGGAAAGAGAATTCTTTTTCTAAAATATATGGGATGGAATATTCCACTGAAGATGCAACAGCTGTCCTAGTCCTAGGACTTAGGGCATGTGCAGTATTCCTCAAAAGTTTCAGAGCAAGATGGATATTCCACCAAGGGAACTATGATTTTCCAATTCCTATACTTGTGATGCGAGTAAATTCAAATTGAAGCAGCCACAAGAAATGGCGAGAAATCTATTAAAAAAACTTTAAATCATTAAACTTAAATACCAACAATTGTTGGTTTTTACATACATCCTTACTCTTGGTTGAAAAGCCAACAAAACTTGCATTCAGGAGACGAAATTCTGTGAAATGTATATGAAAAATTTCACAACAAAATTTATCCAAATATTCTTGCAATAGCTTAAGCTGACACTTGAGTTTTTTTCATGGCGCAGTGGATTGCCTCGTTGGAGTGCCCGGTTTTCTTATTCAAAAAGAAGGTAATTATGAGGAAAGGTGAAAAAATAAATTCACCTCAAGGATCAAGTTAACCGTACCCTAGTTGACAAAGAGAGGAGAGAGAGAGAGAGGTAGGAGAAAGAAATATGTGGGAAGTAATCATTATCTTCATCCGCGTGGGGTAAGGACTGAGTTGCTCTTTTAGTTCGCTGACAAGGGACAGCAGGACGGGCTGACCCGTACAAAAGGGCACGAGACCGAGGCTATACGGCAACGGATTACCCTTCCCCCGTCCTAGACGGCTGCCTCAGACCAAACTCTCCCTCCTGAGTCTCGTCGACATTTTGGCGCAAGGGTGAGCATTTTTGGAATATTGCCTCGTCCACGCTCCGTGACCTCCCTTCCGAATGACCCCGATGCGGTCGTTGGGGAGCACGAAGAGCGGATATCCCTCCTCCGTTGATGGAAAAATTCTTAGTCACTCAACCGTCGTCGTACAGTGTCCATCTGGTCCCATAGGTACGATTCTCATTTGTCGCAATATCCCATCTTCATTCCTGGACTTTCCCATCTTATTTTTTTCCTTAACTTCTTTCTCCTGTTCATTGTTTGTGATTGTTCTGTCCGATCCCTACTGTTCTCTTCACTGTGGAAGGCGAAACTCTGTGGAACCGATCCATGTCACAAGGATAAAAAGAAATACTTTGTAAATGATTTGTATTGTACCTGATGATGCCCTAACGGGTGAAACCTGGGTTTTACCTCACTAAATTTTTTGTGGAATTTTACGAAGTATTTTTTATCCTTGTGACATACTGTTCTCCGCCATCATCATCAGTCCATAATCCTTAGTTTGGTCTGACGTAGCTCTCCTCTCGATTCTCTTATCAGCCAACCTCCTCATCTCTAAATAGGCCTTCTCATTCACACCCTTCACTTCTTGCTCCATATATTTCATGCGATACTTTTCTTTGCCATTCTTCCTTTCCCTTTCCTTCGAAGATTGTCTTCATCTGACCATAATTTTTCCACAGACTTCTCTTTTATTCCACTCCTCTCAGGACTTCTTTGTTTGTCAGTCGGTCGATCCATTTTATCTTCATCACTATTCCTCATTTTCTTTGCTACATTTTACATACTTCTAGTCCTAACCTTTCTGCGGTGGTGCTGTGAAATAGATCGTAGAACCGATAGATTCTAGCAATAATTTTCCACCCGGGCCATTCGCAACCAAAATACAATAGCGGGCGCAATTCTAAGATAATTATTTCTCTTTCATTCCATTCCATTACAAGTTGCTTTTCCTCCTCATTTTACCGTATACCTCCCTGTGGCTCGCAGGGTAATGCGTACTATAGGTGTATACTTTGACTAGATGGTGTAGTAGAGCTGCACTTGCGGTGTTCAGTAGAGGAAGTTATTCTTGGGAGGCGACCGACAGATAAGGCCATTAATTCCATTTAGTGCAGGTGAGGAAATGAGTTGAGTTATGAATTTTCCAGAGAATGGAGAAAGAGTGGAAAATAAAACAGTGTTTGCATCAACCTATTATTAGGGAAAGATATCAGGAGGTTGACGGTTTCATATTTTATCCCATGGGCGGAATACCGAGCTTGAAGTACTTTTCACACTGCTCTTAATAAGGGACCGATAAACCACTGAAAAATTTCTCCCTCTGTCCGTATTCGATCCCGGGTCGTTGGGACGGTCGATCTCCTGCCTTGATGAGTGAATTATTAGAGCTGCTTAGCATGGTATTTGGTCAGCCTTACCTTAGCTATTTATACCGCCTTTTGACTTGAGCACTCGCTATTAGTTGATACTTATTCATTTCCGGGTTATCTGTGTTGATCTCTTTCCAAAAATATTTCCTGTTGCTCCCATGATTATTCCGGGGAGATTACCGATAGCCAAGGTGACTGTGCCATTTAGGATAGGTAGGTAATTTAATAAATGACGGAATATTTCTGATAATGGAGGAAGGGTGGAGAGAAACCCGACATCAGCATAATATTGAAGACGGGGGCCAAGGGGACCACGGCTAAACGTCCCATCCGACAGACGGAGTACTAAACCTGAATTGCCCTCCACACAACACTCAAGTAGAGACCGGTTTGCCTCAGAAAATTCCGCTACTGCTGGGAATACAACTTGGGCCCTCGAGATGGGAGGCCAGCACTCTAGCACAAATGAAATAATTTCACTCGTAACTTTGTGGAAATCCATGACAATAGATTTATTACGAACTTTTACAAACCACAAACCATTGTGGTTTATAAAAGTTCGTAATAAATCTATCTATCAGCACTATAGCCTCTACATTCACCCGATTCCCCTTTTACTCCTTTCTAAGATACTGTATGAAACCTTTTACTATCTGCTCTAAACCTGAGCAGATAGAACAATTTAACAATCTAAATCCATCCCATCAAGACCCCATTCTGATCCCGAATAACAATCTTAATCCCATTCATACCAGAGTAAGCCAAAAAGCCGGCCGTGACAGCCAGGTCTGTTACGCACTGGTGTTACCGACTTGTCTACCAGGGACGGTGTAACTGGCAACGTTTGAGAAGTGGGTGGGGAGAGGAATTGGAAAAGTAAGATGATAGAAAAAACGAATAGAGGTAGAGATAAAAATTTCTCATTTCACTATTTTCTCATTCATAAAAATGAATAGGGGTGGGAGACGAGGAAAAGTGCTTTAAAAATGAGATAGATACTAAACCACCACCTGTGAAAAACAAAATCATGTCCTCGCACTAGTAAGAACTGACCGTCGAGTTTTAATTTTGAAAAGTTTGCCATTAAGGTCTTACAGATTTGCTAAAGGACTTGCTTTGTCACAAGAAGAAACAAATAAGATAATGTGTCGGAGAAAGGGAGAGAGAGAGAGAAAGGTAAGAACGAGAAGGCGAAATAAAGTAAAAAAAACAAAGAATGACGGATATACATACTTAAACAATTAAGAACAAAACTTACAGTGCACTGTAGCCAATGCATTCCGAAACCACTCCTAAAAGATCATTTCAACAATTAGCGGAAGATATCAGAAAAAAGCATGGAAATTCAATGGGGAGGAGATAACTGCCGGACTATTTTGGCAAGCGACTGAAATTTCATATATAACATACTATTTCAAATCTATTTATGTAATGAACTACTTCAATATTGAACTACTAACAAGAGGAATTTTAACACTTCTTCACTGATTATAAAATACTATAAAATGGAATGAAAATATCCTTAAGCTCTTACGTCTTATTTCAGTCTCAAACTCTGCAATAGACGTAATTTTCAAATGCCATTCTTGAGAAATTTCATTGAATGTCAGAGTTGAGGTTATCAAGGAATCTAAAAAGAAGTGAAAATGACTTATTCGTTCACATCTACGTGTGTAATGCTCAGGAAAAGAAGAAATACGATTGTAAATCGCTGTGACGAAAGAATAAAATGTTCTTATCAATCTGATGGACAATTCTTCCAAACCAATATTTTTGCGAATTAGGATTTTAAAAGACCGATACAAATAAACTTTACACTGAGGCCAATGGTTTCCTTACGAAGGTGAATCTTAACGATTCTGTGGTGAAAACACTCTAAAGAATTTTACATAACAGTTATTCTTATCATGCCATTCGATTTTGACCAATTACAAGACATGCATTCATGTCAACGTCGCAAATTGCAACAGACGCTGAGCAGTAAATATTTTGGTTACGCAGAATTGCTGAAATCTTACGTGAACGAATAAGAACACTGAAAACCTTCACTCAAAAAAACAGCTACATTTCAGCTTTCAATCTAGCCGATAAATCCCTTTATAGGGCCTGGGAGAAATATAAAATCATTGCGTTAAAATGACTAGGAAAAGGATCTCCTGCGCCAGTAATCAAACCACGAACTTTGCGAGCTCATGGATGGACCATAAAAGGTTTCTTGATTCCGAGGCAAATTCGGAGGATCTATGGGAACTATCTCTCATTTGCCGGTACTATTTATACACGGCCATGGAACCAGATCACGTAAAACAGATAATCGGTACTTGCAGATAGAGTTTCTATTTGTCTGGTGCTTATCCAAGGCTTAAAAAGTTTAATTTGATGTCTAGCTGAAGGTTCTTGCAAAAAACTCACCAGATCCTCGGTTTTTAACCCATGTTAATCCAAATATATTCTCATGTATTCATTTTTTAAATGCAATAGTTGGTATCAGTGTATCGTACTTTAGGTCATAAATTTAACTGTCAAAACCAATCAGGTATAATATAGCCTGGTGTAATTAATACTTTTACATAAGATTTTTGAAAACGGTACTTGTGGATGTGCGGACAAGTAGGAAGGATATATATTCTGTTTTGTATGTAAGAGCCTCTGCGGGAATAAGAGTACTGTGATGATTAAAGTACCTGCTGGCTATCTAAAGGACTCCGATTGGAATCCTTGCAGATGCTGAAATTTATCACTGACATCCTGGTCCCTTCCTACGCGGCAAGTGAAAAGCCACTTCAAGTTCAGCAATCCGTCCATCATATGGGCCGTAAAAACTATGGAGCCTCCTTTCGTTTAGACCAGGCTAATTTCGACACCGTTTATCCGTACGCCCCGGATCTATTCCATTCCAATCCTTACCTCACACCAGGGATCAATTTAGTGTGGTACCTAGTACTGGCTTCCCATTCCTAGAGCCCGGGTTCGAATCCCAGTAATGACAGAGATTTTTCAATGGCAAACCTTGAATCCCCACTTGAGTACTGAGTGGAGATCACTTCAAGATCAGTCCTCTGTTCGTCGGATGGGACGTTAAACCGAGGTACCTTTCTTTAAAGGTAGGCTAATGCCAACGCCGGGTATTGCACCACCCTGCCTCCGATCGCTAAAAAATTACTACGTGTGCCCAATTACCCGCCTATCCTTAATGACCCTATGACCCTATCTGGCATTCTTCTTCCCGGAATAACTACGACGACTACTTCCATCACACTTCTCCCGGTCTGAAGCATTAGGAAGAGAGGAACAGACTTGAAACTCCTCCAACATACCTACTTGTACGAACTCTGAGCGACAAAAAAGAATATGCCTTTGGCTCCGAGAGATGTTTTCTCGGACAAAATCACCTTAGTCGGTCGCTAAGAAATCTTTACGTTACTCTGGGCAATTAAATCTGAGGACGCATTACTCTCGCGAATAGTACGTAATCACACTTCTTCCGGTGTGAAGCATTAGGAAGAGAGGAACAGACTTGAAACTCCTCCAATATACTTACGTATACGTACTTTGAGTGACGGAAATGATTACGCCTTTGGCCCCGAGAGAAGTGTACTCAGACAAGAGTCGCTCCCTTGTCATCCTTAGTCGCTCCCTAAGAAATCTATACGTTACTCTCGAAAAGTTAATCTCAGGACGCAATACTCTCGTGAATACTACGTAAAAATCTTGTTTTTTTTGTAAACGGAGCATTGCATGTAGAAACGCAATCCGACCCAAAAGTCGTACGTAAATCCTTGGAGGTCAAATGTACTCGAGAAAGTTGGGCATAAGGGGAAGAGATTTTGTGCTCTCCCCTCTCTCTCCCTCTTTGGGACTATTTCGCCGAGAAAGGAACTCTTTTGTTTCCAGCTCCATCGTGGAGGAGACAATTCTCTTAAGTCGCCTTTGCTGAGAATGAATGGAGCCCACAGAGCTTTCGGAAACGCAATTTGTGTCACAGACTGCTCGCTGAATGGCGGTTCTTGTCTAGACTTGACGGCCGTGAGAAGCACTTGTGAAAGTTTTCTAGCTTCTAAGGCAGCAATTTTATGTGGTATCAAGGTTGGACAAATATTTACGCGAAAGTTCTGAAAGAAGTACAAAATGTTCTGGCTAACTCTTCTGAGGACCTTTGCGGGAATGTTTTTGGAATTCTAGCTTCAAATAGTTGCGGAAAGAATGAAAATAGCAAAAAAAAACACGTCCAACTCAGTATGTCGAAGATGCACAGTTAAAATTTATAACCGTATTTATAAAGTGAATTACAAATTTCTTCAAACATAGATATGATGAACTGCTACGATAGCCATTGCGTCAACAATTCCATCAGTATCAGTAATCATCAATTTTGACCTCAAAAACACCCAAATAATTTGATTTATTATTCACAAATGAACCCATTTTATTGGCTCATTACAGTGTCTTGCACCAGCTCCTAGACTTGGTTACTGATAATACGATGAATAGTGACGACCGACGAAAGTAGGCAATTGTTTAAGACGCCTTATACTACAGCAGGATTGATGGAAATGTTATCATACGGGAAGGATTGAACTCGGTAGATTAATGTCATGCAGCTTGATATACCACACTTTAGGAGATATAGTTAACTTCCAACTTATTCAGACACAGAACATGTATAACTAGCCTTAGTTTGATAAATCTACTGGATAAATTGACCTCTGTTCTCCAGCTTGTTCATCTGGGTTTTATTAGGAGTAAAATCTTAGCATCTACACTACAAATGTTAGGTGTCTACTCTGCTGCTACTAAAGCGTTAGAATGTGCTGGTGCCATGCAACTTGCTAGGAAAGACAGAAATGGTGCAAAGGGAGAGATATAGAGAGATACTTACTTCTATTCCTTCCTGCAAATAAAAAAAAGAATCGAGAAGAGTATAGACATTGAGAAGGAAAATTGAATCTCTGCTTAAGTTTTTATTTAAATTTATTTTATAACTTTGTAAATTATACATTATTAGTGGTGAAATGCTTGAATGGAATGAGTTTGAAATTACTTTCAAAAAATGCAATGAGAATCGGATTTCGAAGCTTTAATTTGGCTTCGTTTCCGCGTTTTTTTTCTGCATCACCTGCCATATTTATTTTACTCGATCTGCTTGGGATCAATGCCACCACAACAATCATTTTGTGCGCACGGCTCTACATGTTATAAAGAACGTTATAATATTAATATCTTGTCTCAGCCATGATGGAATTCGACAACTAATTGTGGAAAAGGAGCGGAAATTAATAACAAGAAAAAGTTTCTCGTTAAAATTTCATCACAAAAAGCATTTTCCAACTAGAACATTTTACGCTTAATCATACACAGCCTCAGAGAGCAGTTTAATAACTCACCCTTTTTTCCCTTGCGGCAGAAAATTGCTGATAGCTCAAACAAAATTTGACACACCGTTAATAATTAAACATGCTACACAGAGAATATGAAAAGCTCAGCTCATTTCTCGCATTCCTTTGCGTAGTACATTTCAGAAGCGCTTCTGCAACATGCTTTTATTCATTTCCCTTCAGATTTTGAAGCATTACAATTGAAGCTTCCTTAATTTAAGTTTTGTCCTTGGTTTCACCGTAAAAGAATATAACTTACTTATTACCAATATCCATTAACTAGGACAAGCCAAAAACATTATTTATTATGGCTTAGGATATAAAAATGCTACCAGGGTCTGAGTGTATTTTTCGCTCAAATAAGTAGCTTCTGGTTCTCGGCAAAAGATGTTATTGTCCTTCATATGTGAGATCGTGATATAACAGAATTTTCCCGTAAAATACTATGTTTATTAAATAATTGAAATAATAACGAACGCGGAGTGACACGGTTGGTATGATTCGTTATTTGATGGCATTAAGGAGGTCAGAGTGCTCTAAATTGGAGTAATAATACCATGAAACTTTTTCGAATATATATTTTTCTCATTTAATGACCCAGAAAGGATGCAGAAAACCTTCAACTTCGTCTGATGGTATGATTGTTCGATGGTGTTGAATCTAACATTAGATTGCGACTCCATTTATTTTAACAATTTTTTCCTAAATTTGTTAGCCGGTTTTGGAAGTCACGATGAGCTTGGATGGCGGATATCAGAGCTTTAGCTGGCGTGTATGAGAAAATTTCATCCGTTCTCAAATTTAGTCAATATTTAGCTTTAGTAAAAAGTAATTAAAATTTTTAATAAACTTTTAGAAGACGATTTACGAGAAAAGAGAAAGTAAGCAGAAAACATTCCATAGACCACAGATAAGATGAAAGATCAAACTAAGTGCAAAGTGCATGTTCAAATTAGTTGTCCAACCATTGCACAGAGAGTATTTAGATATATTTTCTGCCAGTTCTGCTAGTGTGCATTACAAGATAAGTTGATTCAGAAGACATAGATCTACCGCTATTCATATTTACACATCGAAATATCAAGCAAATCACATTTTGGCACCAATGTACCGCAAGCACATTTCATTGAAAAATTTAAAGTTGCAACATTTGCCTTATGAAAATGCGCCTGTTAAGATTTATCAATAGTGTAAGTGAAAGATCTAGGAATATATTACGACGATTACTTACCTTAAATACCTGCCTGCAGAGGAAGTTTTCTTTCACTGGGAGCAGTCTGAAAAAGAACACAGTTCAGTTGCATTTTTTCGCGTAAAAAGCTGTTACCATGGAAGTAAATTAAATGCTCTCTTTTCTATAATACACATGAATGTTTTTGAAAATGTGAAGTAAAAGTGAGGCATTAAATAAAAATTATTCTTTAGCAAAACTAATGTAGTAGTAGTTTAAAGTGGAGAAGAAAGCGACAACATTTTAATTTTATTCCTTTTTGAAGATGGCTGTCATATACACGGACATAGAACATCCTAGCGCACAGAAAATAAATTTCAAATAATGGAACTTAGGTAGTCTATCGACAATTAGTAAATTATTTCAAAGCCTTATATATTGTTCCAAAATAGCTGTTGATACGGCCCAGTTGAAATTTTCGCAGATGAACTTAATACGACATATTTTTTTAAACTGCTAATTGCAATTTATCATTGTGTAGAGTAATGATTAATTCATCACGCTGATCTAGAAATTTTTATATCACAAAATTTAAAGGTGATTTCTCTGTGGGACGACGAAAGGATCTCTGGTGGAAGGGAAGCAATGAGAGATATATTGAACTAAAAACGAATGTGTAAAACGTACAATCTACGTGATTTCTATTGCTAGCCGCCGTTCTCATTTCGCGAATTTGTTCTCTTTTAAGTACCCTAACACTATCTATTGGGGAAACACAGGATGGAAATGCATGAAAATTTTCCTCTTACTTATTCTCAAGTATTGTTTTCGTCATTACTCTGACAGGTAGGAGAAATTCAAATAAAATCATTAAGATTTCATGATCTTAAGTTCCAGGATTTTTTCGGAAAAATAATTCAACATTATAAAAAAATTCACAGTCAACCAATATTTTTTTGGGTGGCTAACGATAATCTTTCCTCTCCTCTTACCTAAAAAATAGCACAATGTTAAGACATTGGAATGATATTCTTTTATAATAAAAGCACGGTCAAAAAATTGAGAACCAATCACTGTCTCAAAGTTTGGACAGATTATAAATGTTTCTTTTTGGGAATACATATCCAATTATTAATTAAATAAATGGTCTTGTGATATTTGAAGTGGGGAATATTATGGATGCGTCATTCAATCAGGATCATGCTTGAGAGATAGCTGATGTTCTTTATTGGTGATACTGAGAAGAATGTCCAAGGATGGCCTCGTACGAGATGTATAGACCAGGTAGTGAAGGGCATGAAAGAAAAGAATTTCACAAATATGAGAGGTCTGATGGAAGAATCGATTGGAGAGCTGCGTGACCCCAATCTAAACATTGTTGATGATAACAGATTTATGCTAATGAACTAAGTTCGACATGTCGGTCATTATTGTAGTTGTATTCGGTCTCAAGGGGTTCTCAATGGATTTACGTTCATTTTTACTGCAGTAATTTATTAGACTAAACTGAGTCTCAGAAAACTTTCATATTCATTGCACATGCCGCAAAGAATGAAGATGAGAGTATATTTGGAGGGAGATTCTTAAAAATGACCAGGAAAATATCGGGGTGTAGAATTCGGTGGAAAATCACCAAGTTTGATTACATGAAGTGAATGGAAAGAATCACCGCGTCAATTTTGTTATGGCTGATTTTCGGTCACGTTGTACGGAAAAGGAGGATTGCGATAGTGAATTTTCCATGAAGTATTGTTCTACGGAAATATAATTCTTAGCCATAATTCTGACACAACTGAAGTATTTGTGCATTCATTACGTCAATAGTTTCACGCATGAGGTCTGTAAAGTTTGCGTATTACCGAGTAAAACCTGCATTGTGTACAATCCAGGTTTTACTCGGATTTAATCCGCTCTTAGCATCGTATCGCAGTTAAAAATCAAACAAACGGCTAATATTTTTATACATCAGCTTGACAACATTATTTAGTTGAGTATGTGTTACTAATTGCAAACACTAAAAAACAGAACGTAGAACACCTGAAAAATTGCGGAATCATAAAATATTTATTCACGCGGAGGAGAAACTGCAGTTAAGAATAATTTGCAGTTTTCCAATGCAATTTGAAGTATTAATCTAGATTAAGTATTATTGATTTTCTGCCTTCCATTAAAAATATTTATCTTCTATGTGATTGAGTTGCAGCACTTGCAGGTTTCCGTGGTATCAAGTAAAGCCTTGATGGTGGTAATGGGTGATACATCAGGTTATTCAGAACAGATATAAACTATTACCCCCATGACTGTTAAATCCATAAATCGCATTATTTTCCGCCTGCTAAGGGCTATAAAAATATCTTAATTTGTTATCCATGGTAAATTTGCAAATTATTCTACATCCAAAAATGAAGCCATTCTTTTAGCCGACATCAGTTCTAGTTGCCTTACAGCATGCGTCTTTAGGTCCCGAATGCTGCCGGCTGCAATAATTATGCACGGTGAAGCCAGGAAATAATATCTCAACTCTCAACACGTCGTGACAGCCTTTGTGCGAATATATTTCACTCTACTTCACTGTAACATAATTTTTGACATCGCTTGTGTCGCAGAATGGTCACAACGTGAGCCTGGGCTTTGGTGAATGGGAACATGTGGAAAAAGGGCCCGTGGTTTATGTTACACTCGTGGGAGTGGTGGAGTTTTGTTTTCTCTCACGATCTGGACCGGGAAGTGACGAATAGGTCCCTGTATACAAGGGGCGCTTAGAGCGTTATTTACTGACAATGAGTCCCATATTGAGGGCCGGATTTAAACTTGGTGAGGCTAAATAAAGCCTTAAGATCTCCGTCTGTTTTTTTAACTATACCACCTGATATTAGAAAGCTAGAAAAAATGTATACCTTCTATAAATATGAAAAATATTTAGTTTGCACATAATATTGGTTATTAAGCTTTAAGGTTAAGTTATATTTCCACCAGAGGACATCAAACCATCGTTATTCACAATAATTTCATGATTTATTTATAGGTATGTTAACCACGGTCTTGTTAAATATTACATATCACTTATAATTCAGCTATCAAGCCAAGGTAATTATAGATAATTACTTTGAAAAAGTTTAATTTTACGACGCTGCATTGAGTAAAAAATATTCCAGAAGTTTTTTAGGGCCCTTGATGGTAGATTGTGAAGCTGTAGCTTATTTTCCTTGAACCTAAACCCGGAACTGCCCATATCTTATTTGTTACAACTCCCTTGGCCCAAATTATTATTAACATAGCCATAGTTACTGCACCAATAGATATTTTCGGCACCAAGGAGGATCAGGTTTATGAAAGTGAGTGATCTTTTTCAACGTACAACGGCGGAGACATGGCCAATCAGAGTTTATATCAATTTTTTGGGTGCCTAAGAGGGGAGATGTCGGACGGCAAACTTGAGTTCGAGGTGGTTCTTCTACGTGAATCTCTTACGATAAGACCCTGAAAGTTATGAAAATAGCATTTCACATTCACCACATCTCATTGATTCCAAGAAAATTTTGTTTCTAGAAGATAAAAGACGATAGCTATGTGTATTTCACGTAGGTTACGGTGCAAACAGACGTACCAATATGGCCCCATTTCCACATTCAACCGAGAAGCATTTATTTTGCAAGGAACGTTAGAAAATACAGAAAATTAGACATAGGTGGACGGTTGCGAAAATTTCTTGCTATAATTTTTTAAAAAGTAAACTCAAATTATTCATATCCCTAAGTAATTCATCTTTGCTTGAACATTTCATATTTCTATTGATGCAAGGAAAGAAACTTCGGCATTGCGGAAAAGGAAGGTTGACAGATGTGTCTTTGTGAGAAGAAATAGTGCAAAATAAAATTATAAAATCGATACTAATGCTATTCTAAGAGGTTTCCATTCAAATATACCTTATTTATATGCCATATTTGACTAATATTCAGTTTATATTTATTATTATTTTTTCCAACAATACGTAGCTCAAATATTATACCAATGGGTAGAAAATTACTCAATGGAATCGATATTTATGCCATTTATAAAGAAAGATAATTTGACCAGTTAATTAATGATTTTAGAGTTATATTTATGAAGGCATAATTATTATTTGGTTTGTTTGAAAGAAGAGCTGCAAAGGATGTATGGATGAGAAATAACATTGCTAAGTGCTTTAATTGTCACTCTGGATATTTAGGGCAGTACTATGGGATTTTTTCCTTAATATATTATTTATAAATTCTTATTAAACATGTTTGACAATATTGGGAGTTGCATGCTTAACTGGGTTTCGTAAATGCATCAGGATCATTATTATTGCGCCATTCAAATTAGCAAAACAATCTGGTTAAGGGTGATATTAGTTTTGAAATAAACGCCGAAATAAAAACATGGACTATAGATATGATGAGCCTTGAGGAAAAGTTTTTAAAAAGGCAACGCAAATAAAATGTATTAATTAATGATCCCTCGTATTTATATCACAGAATTCAATATTCTTATAATGCTTCACGAATTAAGTTTCTCATTAGGAATAAATCATTTTAAACCTTGCCAATATTAGTTCGCATTTGAAGATTTTGAAATTCCTTTAGGAATCTCAATTTTTAAAATATTTATATTTGATCTTATAAGAATGGTTGTTAGTTTAACACGGTTTCTCAAGTGAACACTAAATAATGACTCAATCTTTATGCTCATCACTGCTTTCAGAAGTTCGGTAATTGTTTATATTCTAATATCACATAATTTTAAAACACTCTGAGTATCATATGGTAAGTGGAATTCAGTGAGTCCTGTGGAAGTATGATTTCCTGAATATTTCAAATAAGATGTTGGTGGAGTGCGTACGCTTCAGCGTGAAGACAAGTACACTTTCGTAACAGAGAAGCATCCAATGGCTGAAAAATATCCATTATTAAGCTCATTTTAAAAAATTATTGTCAAAATATAGACTTACTTGGCCATTTCTGATAACTGCAATCGCCCATCTTTGTTGGCATCAAACACTTGGAGCTGGAGGTAAAAATTAAGTTAATATGGCATGTATCATTTATCGCAAAATTTTAAATTAATGAAAAATTTTAAATGCAACCTATCGCATGTTAAAACAACGCCCAATATGTTGTAGCAGTAATTATTTTATCGCAAACATGTAATTATTTAAATTCATTATTATTGCTATTATTCTGTGATTTACGTTAGAATGGCGGCAGTAGCCAGTGTATTTGTCTAATAAATGTGAGTCAATGCCATGCATGAAAATCAAGAGCAGAATTTTCCATTTTAAAATGTTACATTTTTAATTCAAGTTCTTTGAAAACCCGAAACATTTGCTGAAAATATTGTGCTTGTCACTCTTCATAGATTACTGAGAAATTGCAAAGTATAACATTTAAGTCAATGGTGCAGGAATCATGAAATATTTATGAATTAATCCTTGAGCCTCGTATAAAGGGCAAAGTCTCGGATATTCTAGGGTTGAACCTAACGAAGAAAGAAGTTTTTCATGTGAAAAAAATCACTTTTTCAACATGTAATCGCTGAAAATTGGTTTTAATTATCAAGAAATAAATTTATAAAAATACCTTGGGCCAAGGGGAATGACGGTGATGAATGCCTAATTAAACATTTTTAAACTTTTATAGATAGTTCCACCCCGTTTATTATGTCCTTGAGCTGTTGGTGAGTTCTAGGAAAGAAGGAAAAGAAAAAAATGAAAAAGCTTCATGCAATTAAAGTTTATTGAATGAATTTACACCCTATAAAGCCAACCCCCTTTGGAGGAACTCGGTGTCAATTGGAGATGTCGTAATTACAGAGAGATATTTGGAGCGGTTTCAACAGAATGAAAACTATCATCAAATGGGCGGAAAGTGAAATCATGAATTGCTCCTATGGAATTCCGTAATCATTAATACTCGGGTCCCCTTCTATAAAAACACGCCTGCAATGCTTCATTGAAGTGAAATGAAAATTCGGTACTCTGAAAATTGTTTGTCAAAGTTGATCCATGAAATCGGATTCGACAGTCAAAATTCTGGAGGAAGGCTCGTAAATTGAACTCGATTTAATTGGATTTCACAACTGAATAAGAAAATGAAATATGATTTAATGAATGGGTTGTATTTCCTTTCTCGGAATCGATTTCTATCAAGAAATAACTCCGTGGTTATTTCGTGTTTCTTGCACCATTCACGGCTCGTATCATGCGTTCTATGTTTGACCATTATGAATAAGTTTAATTGATACTGCAAAAAAGCAGGGATGATCGCTATCTTTCACAACAGATCCGGAAACATTTTCATGGTAAATAGCGTTTTCAGGATAAATACCATAGACTAATGATGGCTGTCATCTTTAGTCTAAGATTGTAGTAAATGATTTATCGTATTTGGGGTTCGTGTAATATTTATAACCCCGATATTAAGGGTTAAAGACCAATTATGAGGCAAAAAAATACCAAAAAATTGTGTTATGTTTTCGAATTTGGTTAGCTTTGGAATTTTAATAAAAATTTCTTACCATCGTGTCCGTGTATTCAATCAGTTTATCTTCTGTTACGTCATTGATCCTTTTTGCTTCTTTAAGCAAGTCTCGCAAGAAGTTCTGCAAGAAAAAATATTAGGAATATTTTATTGCTTTATGAAATGACCAGCATAATGTGCGTAATGTTTTAGACGAAAATATTAACTGATTTCGCCAATAAATATACTCTATAAAGTCCGTTACAATGTAGTATTTTGTTCAAAACATATTGGACATAGGGAGGGTAAATATATTTACTAATACATTAATGACAGCATGAGACTGTGCTCCTAAGCAATGCATATGGAACATTAAAATTTTTATTTTCCAAAAAGAAGTCAGTATCTATATTATTCTCAGGATTATAAGTAACCATCCGAAATTGAAAACCTAACGCAATAATAATGAACGACTTTTATCTCCTAACGAAGTATTAAAAAAAGATGCCAGCTTCAGGTTTTTACTGGTAATGCTATAGTAAATTAAGACCAATTTTCTCCTTGTATTTACATATTTAAAGTGCATTATTTTTGTTCAGCCATTTTGATGAAATCAGTCGCTTGCCAATGTAATTACTAAATTGATTATAGTAGATTATTTAGTTTTTTGAGCTTGCGTTACCTTCAACTCATCTGCCTCTATGTATCCGCTTCCGTCGGAATCGTACTCCCGCCATATCTGTAAAAGGAAGAGGAAAATTATACTTTGCAATGAATGTAAAAAGTCCAGGAAAATTTCCGAGACCTTTGATGTAGTTATCTTGGTGGCATAAAATGGCATTTCGTTGGTATTCGGTCATATACCTACCTAAAATCTCTAAGATAAAATTTCGCGAATAGGCGACCGAATATACTCCTAAATTGTCTGTTATCGCTGTCTTCAATGGAGCCTATTGTAAGTATCTACGTGAAGATATGAATTTTCTGTGGAGATAATATATCTCGCGAGACACAAATCTATACCCCTGAAATCTACCTCAGTCTAAAGCACTTGGCGTTTTTATATTTTTTCATCGCATTATTGCTCGTGATAATGTCCATCATCAGGGTCGCTGCTTCGGAAAATTCAAGGATACATTAGCCTTTGAAAAGTGGCTAACGTTGTTCGGCGGAGGGGGGATAGGAGGTAGGGATAGGAGGGGAGGGGGAAGACAAAGCCCTTTTCGTGATGGAAAACTGAAAGCCATTATGGTCCCAAACGTTCCGAGTATCCGAGCTCACCGAAAGGAACGTTTCAGCCCACTTTGAGCTCAAAACGCGGCTGCGAACGTCAGAGTTTTGATTCTCATGAGAGCACGAAGCGGATCGGTGCCTTATCTACGCGTACCCTTGGTCGAAGCGCACAAAGGCGGATATTGCACGAAGACGAATATCAATGCGTTTAATGATGGGAGGACAATTTCACCTTGGAGGGATACAAGGACTCATTATTACCAGGAGGAAACTCATTTAATTGGCGGGGAGAGTGAGAGAGGAAGATGATAGATTGTAGATTAAAATGAAATGCTAAGTTTCTCGGAGACTATTATTAGGGCAGCGAGACGCGCTTCAATATCCCCAGGTATGATAATGTGGCACGGAGGGATGTTTCAGGTTAGGTTATTTATTTTCCAGTATTAGAGGATTTATTGGGTTCGAAGGGCTTCATCGCTTATTTCAACCGAATAAATACAGCGTCACTGAAATCAAGCCAGCTCCAGTGCTATTTATTGGCATAAAAGTTTAGAAGATGAACTATTGTTAAATAAAATTATGTTTGTTACTCTTATGTTGGAAAGTAATGATCAATTTCAAAACGTTGATACGTGAGTGGCTAATTCTTGTCTGCATTTTATGAGTACTATTACGTTCTTATTTATATATATTTTTTTCTTAACATGGAACTGGATTGATTACATGGGCACACATGTAGAGGATTATTAGATACAGAGTTGACTAAGTCAATACTCTATAATGACAAAATTTTGATGTACCAGCTTCGATTAGTCCCGATTTTTGCGTGAAAATAATTCTTTCTGTCAAGATTTGGCATTGTTACCTTAGCAAAAGCAAAGGTCGAGAATTTCCAGTTATAGATGAATAAAAGTCCTATCCTTTTAAAATGATTGTGTTTGAAATCAAGGATATATGCCCGAAGAACTAAAATGCATTGGCCGTTTCATTTTTGCAATGCCATATCCTTGCTATTTCTTTCACTCAGTCTCACTATTTTAGTGTGCAAAAATGAAGGGAATATGAGAGACTCATTTAAATCAGATTGAGCGCGAGGAAAACAAAAAAGCTAATCCAGAAAAGGTCAATTTTTTAAGAAGACTGGAAACCAACTCTAAACAAACAAAACTGTGAAATCTTTTAAAATGAAATATGAATATGGATGAATTTCAAAAACATCTGAGCGGGCCATGGTAGTGAGGTTGGTAACGCGGTGGCGTTACCGACGGTCGTGGGTTCGAATCCTGACAAGGGAATAGGTGTTGTGATTTTCTTTTTTCGATCTTAGGTTAAATGATATGATGTAACCTTAGCCGTTGGAGCACATAAAACCCAAGACCACTACTAATAAAAGGCCTCCGAGTTTAACTATTCCTCTTTTTCTGTAAAGTGAAATTACGTAAGAATACCTCATGAGGGAACAAATAAATGACTATCTCATTGCACAAATTAGTAGAGACCAAATTATCATCTCTGCACACTTAAGATCGGGTGTTCGTTTTTTTTAGGCGTGCATTAACAATTAAATGTTTTTGAGAGCGTCCCTGCAGTAGTCGCGAAAGCTCGAGCGTTGACACCTGCTTTATTGCAGTTGTTCCCGAAAACGTTTAATAGATTATTTCCCTTCCTGTAAAATCATAAGATTCAAATCGGGGGCTAGAGGTTTTTTTCATCAGCCTTACTATTGTAATAAATTATGATAAATAATAAATAAATTGTTTATTACTTCAACACAGAAGCTTACAACTTAACATCAAAGGTTAATCAAGGAGGTAACTTTAGGTAGGCATGAAGGTAAACCTCAATAATGGCTACCATCATAAACAGAAAAGTTTATGCTTTGTTTATAATGGAAATACAGCATTTAAATTAATAGTACATGCTTGTATATTACAGTTACAAAAAACATCTTCTAGACCTTCTTTAGTATACAACCAAGATCGTACATTTTTCATTGTTGAATCTAGGGTTTTAGAATTAAGACATGGAACAGGTAATAAATTATACACTTTAGGTCCTATGTACAAGAAACATCTATTGAATAACGTCAGGTTCAGTTTGGGTAAGGAAATACGTGTTTTACGTAGGGTATAAGGAGAACGATTGTACAATAATAACCCAGTATTACCACTTCTTATGTAAAAACGGCGTAATAATTTATAAATAAATAGATTTCTTAGGGGAAGCAACTCTAGACAGCAAAATATGGGAAAGGAACTTTCAAGGCGGCTCTTTTTTAGGATAACTCTAACAATTATTTTTTGTAGTAAAGCAGTGGATTTTAGAGAGTTTTGATAAGCTCCAGCTCCACTTACTCTTGAGTTAACAAGGGCGTTATATATTAATTTCAGAAAATATATTGGACATTTATTCCGATGAAATAAAAATTAGCTATGGTTCGCCGCATACTAGTTGCGACATTACCAATATGGTGATGCCATTCTAGGCATTCATCCAGGGTTACTCCTAGATACTTAAAACTAGACACCTGTTCTAAGGGTAAACACTTTGAACATTCGTTTATCAGACACTCTTTCAAATGATAGTACAAATCCCAATCTATTACAAATGTTGTAGCACATATATTTAGTATTTTGTAGCACAAATATTCTGGTGAAACAACATGCAGCGATCTACCATTTCAATTCACCGTGATATTCCCTAGTAGTGATGAGAAGGATGTTGCTACGACGTCCCCTACCATCATCTTTTGATACTCTAGTCCATTTACCCGTTGATACTTCTGCTTTCACGTCGTAATTCATAACATTACTGAGGGGAAAGGATGGAGTATTAAGGTGATAACTCAGAAACCATAATTCACCTTAAAGTATTTCACCACTCCGCGCAATATTACGACGTGCAATCAATAACTAATTTCTATCATACCCTTGAGTTCAAGGTGTCACATTAACATTAGAAGTTGTCCGGATGAATAATTAGTCAGTCTTGTCACCTTTAAAACGAAACCGCGAAAAGAAGTAGGTAACGGGATAATACCCTTCTTCCAGAAATACTTGTAGTCGTGAATCAACTGGTCGTAAAAGGGCCCGGCTAAGCGGAAGACTCATGGATGAAATTCCCGCTTGAGATGTCTAAGTAAGCAAATAAAAGGTTATGAAGAATCCGTCAATCTGAAGCAATTAATAAAAAGTTAAACTTGCGAGGGCGTGACACCTTAGATGAAAAAGCGTGTTCTTACATGGCGGGCATTCCTTAATATTCATTGATCATTAACGTCTAAGGAGATCATTTGCCTTTCACTAATGATGCGTTTAAAATGGATCACTTACCTTCATGAATTCAACGCTGGATTCAAGAGGGTTGTCGAATCTGAAGAGGAGAAGGAAGTTTTCTTCCATGGGAAGCAGCTGCGCCAGCTGTGAAGTAAAATAAGAGATCAGACTCGTTACTGCATGATGGAAAATAGTTAAGGCACATTATTCCATATTTTCAATGACTCTTTCGAATGCAGAAGTTTTACAGTTTTAGAGCGTCTCTGATTAAAGTGAAGAGATATTCATCACACACATAATTGCATTCGTATAGCATATTTGTAGTTACATCACGAATTTGCTTATGAAGCCAACATGCTACGCTTGGTGTAAATCTGAAAAATTCCTCACCGCCGTTTTACTCGATTGCTGTCACTAGGTAAACTCATGGACTGGAAAATGTGGAGTGATAGTTGCGTAATTTGAAGCAACGAATTGTATGGAAAACTTCCAGAAAGTCAGTGAAATGGACCAGCTCCGCGTTCTGGTAGTTATTTGGGAAGCTAAGACCACTTACGTGATTTAGGATAGGAGGTAATTCGATGTAGGTAAGCACTTTTCAAGGCACAGAGGGAGGGTGGAACGAAACCTAACATTAGACTACTCTTAAAGTACGGCGTCAAGGGATCCAAAGGTGTGACGTCCTATCTCACGGATGGGACAGTGAACTATAGGCACCTTCCCTAATCGAGCCCCGAACTCATATTCTTTCCATAAGCATTTATGTGCGCAGTTACCATGATTATACTCTTGTTCAGACTTAGCGGTTTTTAGTCACGGTAAAACGGCATCAGAAGAATGGTAAAAGTAAGTAATGCCGAGGACCGAGTAATCAAAAGTGCATGTTTGTAACTTTCTAGGCAATTGGAACCGATCCAGCTAATCGGTTCTCCGATACCCAATACACGCGTCGACCCATCAGAAGGTCGGGAGTTCAAACAGTTCCCAGAAGGTATCTATTGCCATTGCGTCAGTTTTCCGATACTTAGCTTGAAACGGTGGGATCTCATTTCAACCTAGCAGAACCCGGAAGCTAGAGAAATTTTTGAAAATTTATGGCAGTGCTGCATGGTATTAATATCTTGTTATTTTTCAGTCAATTTTAAGGAACTCAGTGATAAATTACAGAGCTTTAAAGTCCTCGAGGTTTTTGTGTACAATATTTTCCTACCTAGCAAACTTTTCCAAAAGTGAGAAACTAAAATATTCGTTCAATATTTCAGGGCATTAAAAAATTGTCAGACGATATGAAGTTTTAGAGAAATTGGTGGATATCTGTCTGGGAACTGGGGTGACAGTATGTTGTATGAGGCATCGATGAGTAAGGGATGCCTCCTTCCACATGACGCACTTATCAATATCAGTGACTAAGTGAAGTGTGAGGGGGGGCGCGCCGAGGCATGCAGATGAGTGTGCCCGATGACTAAAGGGAGACGCTCCGGCTTATCAACGGAAGGACCTAAAGGACAGATTATCGTCAGTCTGGGACTCGAGAGCAAGAGAGACGTTTGGGCTGGGCCCTCTCTCTCTCCTTGTATGTGCGCCGGGCGCACGTTGTACCGTTTGTGTTCCGTTCTATTAAAACTCTTGTTATTGTTTGGGAGCCGATCCTTTCATTGGTATATTCCATTACCTTTCCCGTCTGATTCTCGCGTATCCGCACTTAACCCTTTGAGGCAACCGCTCGACTCATCGGGTCCTTCTATTTAATTGTCGCCAATATCCCGCGAAGACGCTGGGATACGACATAAATTTCTGGTGTCAGGTGTGTGGGGTAATTGAGTCGCGAATCATTTCGGTTTGATTGGGTGGGATATATCGTATTTGTCCGTCCCGGAGAAAGGAGGAAAAGCTGAGGAAACGCCGAGGGAAAACCATCAGCAGAGTGCAGCAAAGAAAGGAGGAAAAGCTGAGGAAACACCGAGGGAAAACCACCAGCAGAGTGCAGCCGACGAGAGGGAATTTCAGATTTGCTGACTTTGTAAGTGAACCACACTTGTTTCCTTTTTCCTTACCTCTCCCATTGATTCTATTTTGGGCAGTTGTGGGTGACAACCTCGTGAGAATGTCAGACAACGAAGAAGTAAGTAGCCACGGTAATTACTGCGGCATTGCCGAAGCAATGAAAATAATAAGTGAACCTTTCAGTGGCAATAAAAGTAAGCTTCGCGAATTTATAGAAAATGTCGACGTAGTTTTTGACCTCGTTGACCCTGCTGTGCACGATAGGCTGCTGAAGTTCGTGAAGGCAAGGATTACGGGCGAAGCGCGCTCCAAGATTTCAGCAAGGGATAACACAAACTCGTGGCCATTAGTTAGGGCAATATTGGAGGAGAATTACACCACGAGGCGCACCTTGGATTTTTACGCTTGTACGATGTTCAGCTCGAAGCAGGGCCCTAAGGAGAGTGTTGCTAGTTGGGGGAGCCGAATGGATTCCATGCAATCCGACCTCCGTGAGGCCGCTATGAGGGTGTCAACGCGTGAGGAAATTAGGGGGGCTGTAAATTTGGTTGATCATTTGGCCAAGGCATGTTTCATCCAAGGTTTGGCAAACGAGCGCATTCAGACAATTGTGAGAAGCAAGAGGGAGTCAATAATGCTGCCTACAGCCGTTGAGATAGCGCTGGAAGAGGAGAGTGCTATTTTGTCACTGAAGGAGAGGGGAATGCTCAGAAATCCCCTCACGTGTGAAAACTGTGGGAAATCGGGCCACATAGCATTAAATTGTTTCCTCGAGGGTCCTAAGTCCGTTCACACTAGGGAAATAAAACTTACGGAAGGAATAACTGACCGTGGAAAAGTGGAGAATAAAACCCAAGCGCGACACCCAAATTACTCTGAAGACAAAGGGTTGAATAAGTCTGCCGGAGGGAGCAAATGCTTCCGATGTGGAAAAATTGGACATTTTGCTAGGGATTGCCATAGTAAGTTGGGGGATTGGTCCCCTCGTTCGACACAATTAGCGAGAGGAAATAACGACGAAAGAAACGACAAAAGGGGTTGCAAGCCACCCGCCATCAGGCAAATAAATAAGGACAAATTTAGTGGGAATGACGATGGAGATTCGATCACTTTCCAATGCACTGAAAGTGAAAAGGGTGAGGTGTGCTTACTGTTGGACACGGGGGCTGATATAAGTTTAATAAAAGGAGATATTTTAAGGAAAGGCACTAATTATTTCCCAGAGGAGAAAATAGCTTTGAGGGGAATAACAGATGGCCTCATATACACCGAAGGAAGAGTGGAATTAAAGGTAGCGTCCCAGGGGAAGGAAGCCACCTTGGATTTTCAGATAGTAAGTGACTCGCGGCTATCGCTAAACTATGATGGAATCATGGGAAGGGATATGCTCAAGGAGTTGGGCGCCGTGGTGTATGTGAAGCAAAGAAGAGTGCACATGAGGGGACTTATGATAGAAATGGATCAGCGACAAGGAGTAAAGGTTGAAATGAGTAGGAAGGTGACGATTCCCGCCCGTTCTGAGTGTGTGGTGAAGATTCCAACTTCATCCTTCGGGGAAGGAATTCTTGGGAAGGAGAAATTGCAAGAGGGGGTGTACTTGGCGGAAGTTTTGACCATTGGGGTCTCTGGGGAATGCATAGCCAGCAGAATCAACACCACCGAGAAAGAAGTAGAATGTGAGTTATCCTCAAAACAGCTAGAAGAGATAGAGACTGAAATACCGGCTAAGGTGTCACATAGAGAGGAAGGAATAACCACACGCATGGAATTACTCAAGGAGCAGATACGTACAGATCCACTAAGCAAGGCAGAAATGGAAGATTTCCTTGAGATTTCTGAATCTTATGATGATTTGTTCTTTCTATCGGGGGATAAACTGACGTGTACACCCGCCGTTTCACACGAAATCCCCATCCCTACAAGAGACCACAGTAACGCCGGAGATAAGAAAATGGTGGACGCTGCTCCAGCCGCAGGTCGCGGAGGGTTTCGTGAAGGATTTGGGCGCAGAGGTGGTGGAAGCGGTGGACGTGGTGCTAGAGGTCGGGGAGGTAGAGAGCCTAGTAGGAGTGCTTGGAACTCACCGATTCTAGTCGTCCCGAAGAAAAGTGATGAATCGGGGCGCCAAAAATGGAGGCTGATGGTGGATTACCGCAACCTAAATGATGTCACCGTGGGCGACGCGTTTCCGTTACCAAATATTACGGAAATTCTAGATCAACTTGGTAAGGCGAAATATTTTAACGCCTTACATCTGGCCAGCGGTTACTACCAAGTACCAATGGAGAAATTGAAAGGAGTTATAGATTTAGTAGTTGACAAGGCAATGGATGAGCTTAACTTCTCTGTAGCATATGCTGAGCTATGTAACTATTTAAACAACCAAAATATTGCCAGGCAGGCACAGAAAAATAGTGAGGAATCTAACAGTGATTTTAGGAAGATATTTCTTAAGCGCTGCCAAATTGAGTTTGAGAAAAGTAAGGCCACCGACCGTAGCCTCACAGAGAAGCAGAAGGAAATTGACATGGAAACCTCGGAAGAGAAGAGGAAAGAACTGAGGCTTCTGATTGAAGAAGATGAGTGGCGAATGAGGAAGAAATCAGTTGGCGTAACCAGGTTTATTGGTGAATTGTACAAATTGGGGATGATTGACCAGTGCATAATGGTGACTTGCATAAGGGAGCTTTTGGAAGCGAGGGACGAGGAATGTTTAGAATGCCTTTGTGAATTGTTGACTACTGATGGAGAAGTTCTGGAAGTGGCCCTTGAGAAAAAGCCTAATGCAAACTCGACCAACTTGAGTGACTTCTTTAATAAAATGAAAAATATTGTGCAAGAAAGGAAAACCTCTTCAAGAGTAAGATTTATGCTCCAGGATGTGATTGATTTGAAGCACAACAAGTGGGTACCACGTTGGGATGAATCTAATCCCAACAAATTAGCTCAAATTGCAATGGAGATTCAGCAAGAGAACTTGGCGAGCCAGTTCGCACTCTACCCTATGACATCGAGGGGGAGCATGGGTGGTGGTTCGAGTCGGAAGGATGATCGTGGAAAGTCAAGGGATGGATGGTCAGTAGATCCTTCAAAGAGCTTCGAGAGCATCACAGTTGATGCTGGAAAACTCAAGATGAGTGCTGGAGTGGAAATTTATGCAATGCGAGGAATACTGAATAAGTTGACACCTCAAAATCTTGATAAGCTTGTGCTGAAAGTTATGAAGCTGCCTAAAGACAGAATGGAGAAATACGCAGAAATGACAATTAAATTCTGTGAATTGCATGAAACTGCCAGTTGGATTCACCTCACAGGTTGTTGGAGTCTTATCCATGGAAAGAAAGTGAAATTTCTCAATTCACAGAAAGTATTGCAAATGACTGGCCCGCAAGGACTGCGATGTTTTGTTCTGTTGGATGACCTGGATGATATCGTTGCATTTGGAAACGACCTTAAGTCACACAATGAAAAACTGAAGGAGGTATTCAAGATATTACGAGGATATCTACTCAAGTTGCAGCCTGATAAATGTGAGTTTTTGAGAAGAGAGGTGAACTATCTGGGGCACACAATATCAGACGAAGGTGTGAAGCCGGATCCTGAGAAAACTAAGAGTGTGGAGGAATTTCCAAGGCCAACCAACGCCAAGGAATTGAAGGGCTTCCTTGGATTGTGCGGCTACTATCGCAGGTTTATTCCAAGATTTTACCGTATTGCCGCACCCTCACACGAATTGTTGAAAATTGGAGTGTGTTATGCATGGAAAGACAATCAAGAAGAAGCTTTTCGTAGCCTCAAGAAAAGTTTAGTGGAGGAACCTATTCTCCAATACCCTGATTTCACGCGTCCTTTCATCCTTACAACGGATGCCAGTAATAAGGCCCTGGGAGCAGTCCTATCACAAGGGGTGATAGGAAAAGACTTACCAATCGCTTACGCAAGCCGCGCCCTCAATAAAGTCGAGACTAATTATTCCACCACTGAGAAGGAGCTATTAGGCATTGTGTGGGAGACGCGATATTTCCGACCGTATTTGTATGGCCGAAAATTCATGGTGGTTAGCGACCACAAGCCTTTAACGTGGCTAATGAATGTCAAGGACCCTGGTTCGCGGTTGATGCGAGGGCGAATTAAATTAGAAGAGTTTGAT
The DNA here is from genome assembly GCA_933228895.1 of Platycnemis pennipes. Lineage (NCBI taxonomy): Eukaryota > Metazoa > Arthropoda > Insecta > Odonata > Platycnemididae > Platycnemis > Platycnemis pennipes. The sequence continues at coordinate 37,995,036 of OW121850.1, read as the reverse complement.
TACGAAGTAGTATGTAAGAAGGGCGAAATGAACACTAACGCTGATGCCCTCAGCAGGATATGTGCCGTAGATTCTAAGCACGAAGACGTTGAAGAAATCAACGGGGGGGCACAAATGACCGCAGGAGAAAGGAGAGAGGCATTGCACGAGTTCACTAGGGAAGTGAAGAACCAAAGTGCCTACGTTTCACTGGTGTTAACCGCTAATGAACACTTGACGACATTAATTCATGCATTAGATGATGTGATTCATAGCTACGAGATCATCTTGGACGCTGTTGTAAATGCGCCTAAGGGAGTGTGGCAACCTCAGATAATTAGTCCTGAGGAGGTGATTAATGTATTCAGGAAGGAGCAGCCTAATCTACCTAAGGGCCTATCCCTTCCTTTTCCCCCAAGTGTGGTTCACACCAATGCAATTTTAAAATTGTTAAGATTAGATGTGTTTTTATCTAAAAATTTGCTGGGTTATGTATTATATCTTCCTCTAACTAATGATATTACATTTAATATGTACCATGTTTTACCTTTGCCGACCATTATGAAAGGCACTGCCAATAAGTTCATTTTTATTCAGCCTAGCCAGCCATATTTGTTAGTTGATAAAATGAAAAGGTATTATGTTAAGTTATCCCAAGATGAATTTCAAAATTGTAAGGAGCTAACTCCAAATTGGAGAATTTGTAAACAATTATACCCATTACAGCTATTACAGATCCATGTGGATTGCGAAGCTGCTATGCTGCAGCCCATTAATGAAATCCCTTCACTTTGCGAAAGGAAAGTTACAGAACTGAATCAAACATTGTGGATACCTTCTGGTTCGAATGAATGGATATTTGTTGCACCCCATCCTGAAAGTGTAACTGTTCTTTGTAATGAAAAGGATCCCTATGACATTGCAATACATGGGACGGGGAAACTGACCTTTTTGGGTTTTTGCAAAGGGTACGGTTTAGGGACAATCCTTCAGGGAGAAATGTTAGTACTGACTAATTACACTAACCGGGATTTCATCCCTCCTCTAACCCTGAATTTTGATTGTTGTATGGAGGAGCAGGGAACTACCTGGGCGAAATTGCAAGAACAATTGCCTTTAAGGGGATTAGCCAGACATGTGGAGGATTTAAAAATTGCAAGCATGAAGGTTGATGATATAGAAAAGCTAATTCAACAGACACGGCAAGAGAGCACTCATTTACGTACTCACTCTCATCTCTCTGTGCTGGCATATATATGTATTTGTTTAATTGTTTTTCTCATTGTATTATATTGTGTAAGAAAATGTTGTTGTGGAAAAGGTTGCAAACATAGGGAAAACGGGAACGGAAATGATTGCAGAGATGTATGTCTCATTTTCAAACCAAAAATTGTTAGCAAATTTCATTTGTCTAATGAGCAATTGCCATCCTCTAGCAGTACGGCTGAAGCTGTTCTTAATGCTGACGCCATGGAACTATCACCCATAGAGCACTCCGAGACTGATTCCCGACCCAACCATTTTGCAAGTGTATCAAATAAGTCTGGTAGAAGATGAAAAGAATGTTATTAATAGTTGTAGAAATATTGTATATAAGAGTACATTGGTAATTATAGATACGCCATTTCCGAGTATGTAAAAGTAAGGTGTATCATGTGTGAACTTTAATTGTATATTGTGTTTTTTTTGTGATTCTGAAAACAAAAGTGTCCTACCGAGAGAAGCTAGTGCGAGTGCCCAATTGACGAGAGAAACAGCAATTCCATGTGTTTCTCTCTGGTGAAGGGGGAAAGTGTTGTATGAGGCATCGATGAGTAAGGGATGCCTCCTTCCACATGACGCACTTATCAATATCAGTGACTAAGTGAAGTGTGAGGGGGGGCGCACCGAGGTATGCAGATGAGTGTGCCCGATGACTAAAGGGAGACGCTCCGGCTTATCAACGGAAGGACCTAAAGGACAGATTATCGTCAGTCTGGGACTCGAGAGCAAGAGAGACGTTTGGGCTGGGCCCTCTCTCTCTCCTTGTATGTGCGCCGGGCGCACGTTGTACCGTTTGTGTTCCGTTCTATTAAAACTCTTGTTATTGTTTGGGAGCCGATCCTTTCATTGGTATATTCCATTACCTTTCCCGTCTGATTCTCGCGTATCCGCACTTAACCCTTTGAGGCAACCGCTCGACTCATCGGGTCCTTCTATTTAATTGTCGCCAATATCCCGCGAAGACGCTGGGATACGACAAGTATATTTGCGATTAATTTTACGCACTTTTATTTATTCCTGGAAAAATGTGAACTGCAGCATATAGTTAAACATGCAGTACAAAGTGAGTACGGAGTGAGCTTTGACCGAGTGATAGATTGTTTCTCAGGACTAAATAATAGTTTCCAACCTCCGGTGACGGCGTAGGATGTCCCTCGATGAAGATAAGGAGAAAGCGCTTCGAAAAACTCTTCTGCGGTCTTCTTTCTGTGACGCTTAGCCTTTTGAGCTACATCATGAGGTTGACGTGATCTCAATGGCCCCAAGGGTCCGTATGCCTATGTATACACATACGAAGCTCACTTACCTCCCGGATGTCGATTTTTCCATCCTGGTTGTCGTCGTACGCTTCCATGAAGCACTGCTTCAGCTCGGCCAGCATCGCATCCGAAACAACCTGAGGGTTTGGAGAGAGAAAGTTTCTCGTTACATAGGATTCAATCTACTGCTCCAGTCACACGAAAAATGGCAAATACTAAATGACAGAAATGGAAGTTAAAATGATCAAAGACTCCCTCCCTTCAATTGGGGCTGGGAACTATTTTAAAGGCGAACGTAACACTACTTTTACGTAACGAACGTACCACGGTTATTTGTCTCCTGCAAAACATTTTCTTGAGAACCACCTTGTTTGTTTGAATCACTCTAGGAATATTTTATGCTAAAGTGATTCGGAGGCTGAAATAGATAGGCAGTTTAAAAGTAGCTCATTATACATTTATCGAGATATCCTTAAGAAACTTGCACTATTTTAAAATTCTTTCGGTAGTATCTTAAGAATACCACTCAAACTTTCAGAAAAATTAATTAATATGTACAAGGATATTTTAATAATATTAAATTACTCAAAGAGGGGATTTAAATAATGAAACTGCCATGTAGGGTGAGGGATCAATGGGATGGGGGCCGTGATTTAACATGCTAATATTGTTGTCTTAGTTTATAAGTTGAGATTCTACATCTACTAATTCTAGTAGTATGGTCATGGTCATTAATGCTCCTCTCACATTGCCAGGCCTTTCTGCTTTCATTAAATTTGGCCAAATATTATTTATTGATAATTACATTATCATTTGCCATTCATGACAAATGGTTTCTTCTCTTTTTTACTGATTGTCCATTTTTTATTCTAGGTTTAATAGTTACAGCTGAAATTTTTTTATGAGTAATACTAGTATTAGTGTGATAGCATTATATATTCGTATATTTATGTCGGAAGAAAGATAAAATGAAGGAAGCAGAAACCTATACGGATACAATAAATTGTTACTTTTATCACTCCCATACATTCCATTTCTGCTAAAGCAAGGGCGAAGATGACTCCGACAATAGTTTCATCGCGCATTTTTTCAAAAATTAAAAATATACATACACTGTTCCTTTAAAGCCCGAGAGCCTTTCCCGAAGAAAGGCGGCTAATTTAACAAGAGACGTCCTTGCTTGCTAACCAGGAACATAGACATTAATTCCACTCAGATTGTGCCATCATTATTCGTTTAAGCTTATTTTCGAAAAATTCTGACGGAACATTTTCTCTCGCAGAAAAAATTGAGAGACTTTTCTGAGTGGCAGTCAGTTACGAAAAAGAATGAAAAAAAATTTAAATAGTATATTCCACAAAAATTATTGAAAACAACCATTGTAATTATTATAAGTATCTTACTTTAAGTTTTTCTTTCTTTTCAATATGGAGTTCCACAACCAAGAACCCTATAAGTAGTAGTATAAGTATAACCCATTGTAAGTTCATGTCCACAACATTAAGCCTGAAACCATTTGTTTAAGTCAGTTTGGAAATTGGCGGTGTCTGAAATAGCAATTAGCTATGGGACATAATTTTCTCCAGTATAACACGGGAAAGCGATCAAAATGACTCAGAACAGACAGAAGACTCTACATTCAACAATCGACGGCAAATGATCACTGACAGGGAGCTCGCAAATGTTAACTTTAGTACTTTCTTCTCAGTTTCACTGAGAAAGTGTTTTTAAATTACCTCTTCCGGTCCAATCACATGCTTCAAGATATATTAGCAGCTTTGACAAGCGTAACAAGGGGACGAAAACTGGATTATTTTATGCTTAAGGGGGAGGTGACAAAAATTTAATCTCTTCCTATTTTATGCCGACCTCGGCGTGCGTTTCTGATAAATCAACCTCTTAACAACGTGGACACGAGTATTTCCCATTCCCTACACGTCTCCATCCCCCTTTCCCCTTCTCCCCTTTCTCCTCCCACCCCTTATTCACCTCCCAACACCCGTTCCGCATTTTCGGACCTCCCTTCCATCCATCTTGCCCGCCATCCCTCCCCACGCTCTCTCTTCCCTTATCTACGGGACCCTGGCAAAACTTCTCTCGATTTCGTCCTCCGAACCTCTCCATCCCTTCCCCTCCCTCCTTCCCTACTCTTATTAATGGGCGTAATAACAAAAAAAAGAAGTTGGAAAGCTTTCATGGGGAGGGGGTGTGGAGACTCTGTTATAATTGCAGCCATGTCAAACAGCGAAGGGCGTTGCGTAATTGAATTCTCTTGTCCGGCGTCCGAAGAGTTCAGAGCGGCGAGGTGGATGGACACTTTGGGTCGCGAGTCGACACACGGTTGCGTCCTCGAATCCTTCGCCAGGGAATCGCTCCGTTTCGGGCTGACACGGGAATCATCCACGGGCAATTGGCCCCTCGACTTCAAAGCATTTAATCTTCCATCAACAGAAATTGGCGGGTGGACCCAATTAACCTCCGATCCGAAAGAATCCCTGATATAGCAAAGAGTTCTCCCAATCGTTCTCTCCCGACAGGAGTGGGAGGAAAAAAAATCCCACCGGGATTTTTTTTTCCTCCCACTTCATCCTTGATCAGGACCAGAAGAACGGTCCACATCGTCGAACCTGATTGAATTTTTGTCGAGGAGGGTGGCAAAAAAAGGGTTATTCTATGATTTGAGACGGGAGAAGTCATGGCGACTGCAATTTCTTGGATATCACTGGCGTTTTTTTAAGTCTTTGATTCCTAAAACGGCCTCTCGTGCGTTCCTTTTCTTTTCAGCTCCGGAACGACTTTGATGTACGATATTTGATAATTATCCTGGTACACCAAATGTCTAGCCATCAAGGATAGTAAAATTATTAATAATTGTCATCGCAATCATTCCTACGGTGTCCAGAAAACGAGTAAGCATGGTGCTAAAAGAGAATTTATCTTGCATAGTACTTGTACGATACTTCAATTTTTCGACTTTTAATTTTCGTTATTATTAACGCGAACCCCTATTGGAAGCATAATGCTCAAATTAAGTGTTCTGATGACTTTATTTACAAACTGAGAGTATTCATTTGACTTGCTTGACGACCATTGAAGGATTGGCATTGGAAAAGAAGTGGTTACCAACTGCATAGGAATAACAATTACAATCTTTTGTGAAGATAGAAGGAAAGGGTATGTAGGAAGTTAATTGGTTACTGGTTATTTAGGGGAGGCGACCGACAGCTGAGGTCATTTGCACCATTTATGATAGGTGGGTAATTGGCTAATTGTAGGAGTTTTCAGGGAACGGAGGAAGGGTGGAGTGAAACCCGGCGTCGGCGTTAGCCTACTCTTAACGAAAGGCGCCAAGGGGACCACGGCTTAACGTCCCATCCGAAGGGCGGAGTACTGAACTTGAAATGCCCTCCACTAGGCTCTCAAGTGGGAACTGGTTTTCTACTGAAAAAATCCGCCACTGCCGGGAATCGAAGCCGGGCCCTCGGGATGGGAGGCCAGTACTCTTAGTCACCACACCAACCCGATCCCCAGGAAGTTAGTTATTGAGTATGGAGCTAGATGGGTACCATGGGGGTACAGCATACGGATAGATAGAAGAAGAATGTTGAGATATGAATGAGGGAAAGGATGAGGAAAGTGTCGATGACAGTAAGAAGAGGGATAGTGAAGTGCTTAGAACGGCCAGGAAGGAAATACATAGGTATCATGAAGCTTTTAGCTTTTAGCCATTTAGTATTTGGGTCTTCCTTAGTGGGCTATCCTCAAATGGCGTGAACAGCCCACAATATATCATTCCAATTGATCCTTCTACATTAACAACATACTCCTTGGTAGTGTATTCTGCAATGGATTATCTCGAATACTAAAGATCATACGTTTTTGCCCTGATCTAGGAATAATAGCCCTTTGCATTGTGGCTTAAGGAGAAACACAATTTTTTTCCTAATGAAATAACGCATCGCATGTTTCTTAGATAATTTTGTAAACTATTCCTGACGTGAGATTACATTTCATTTGATTAGAGGGTTGAAGCATAAAAATGTTCAACAATTATGATAAACTATGTTCACTCTGACCTTTACAGAACGGTGTCACTTCTCATGACACTCGATAAACGTAGGCTCTTACAGGCCTACCAGGTGTATCATTTTGCATTAGCAGTTAATATATACCGTGTTTATTATGATGTAATAACACATTTTTATTCTCAAGATGCATATATTTTACTTTAGTTATGTAGCAAATAGGAAATAACTTTAAATGAAAAGAGAAATTTTCTACTATTATACAGCAAGATTATATATTGAAAATGGCTTGTAAACTTTTCGCAACGCAAATATTATGCAATCAAATGAGTATAACTCATTTGATTGCATAACACTTATTTATTTAATGTTGATGTTTCATTGCACCAAACAATTGCATTTATTTTCATTGAATCGAGTGTTTCCTTTAGTCTACAGCTTGAATCCTGTGGATACTTGCCTTATACCCTAAGTCCCTAAGGGTCTATTAACCTCGTAAAGTATCGACCCTCATCCACCGCGTCATTATTGAATCCAAATTTCCGATACCTTATCGAATCGTCGATATTGAACAGACAACTTTGGAATTTGGCCATATTTCCCTTTATAGAACTTTCCGTGTCTCTTCCGCACCTACCAATAGCTACGATATCATTCTCATTAAAGCCACATTCACTTTCGTAGCTACCCCGTCCTCACTGAACATTTTGCTACTGAAGTTAACAAGCTCATCAAAATGTTTTTTTTGCCCCGGGACTCAGTTTCTCAGAAATAAGTTTCATGCGGTTGCATATTTGATTTGCCTCAGTCAAGGGGGTGTTTATCAAAAAGAATTAGCACGAAAGCTAGAATTAGCTTTCTTGAGCCATTTTATGTTTTGCATTAGCAAATTAGTTTAACTCATCATATTTTAGTAAGGCATTAAAAGAAGGCATTTGATACCACCTCTCATCAGCTAATTATAGCCATGCTGACGTACAGGAAATTCTTCATACTTTTTTGTGTTAATAGTAAGTAAATGGTTATGAAATCATTCTTTCCGTCTTCATTGGGCATGCCGAAATTTTCAAATATGTGTTATTCCTGAGTCATAATAATAATCAACAGTAAATTATACCTACACTGGGATCACTCAATGGAGCTGATTACTCCATGAAATCGCAGAATGTATTTACGTCTCAAACTTAAATGCATTAATAGTGTTCAAACGTCAAATATGTTCACTACGGCTTTCTCCAGGATGAAAAAGTACCTAAATTAGACATACTTTCTCAGTAAATTCTTCTTCCCAAGGCTGCTAGATCAGTAACGTACCTACCTGAAGGCTCAAATTCAAGCCTCGGGAATCCTGTCTCGGATATGAATGTTGTATTAGTTTTAGGTTTAATATTAAGTAAGGCAGTGCGATGCAGCCAAAGTAATTGGTGCATTTGAAAACAAAATTCAATTACTGCTTAGTAGAGCCCTTTAAATTTGTATTTCTAAACATTTACACCTAAAATAGTGTAAGTACGGCTTTCGTACTAACAATTCTGAAAAGGATAGCACGTTCCATTGTGTAATGAGCATTAATCGAGGATAGTGACACTGACAATAACATAGTGATACTTTTGTTACACTTTTGGTGAACCTTGAGAGCGATTTCTGCCTCTCTCTTCTATGTCTCTCTCATCATTGCTCCCTTGGTTAGTATGCAACTCACAAATTGCGCAGAACTATTACGGTAATGAAAAAAAATATCTTACGAGGATTCCCACATTTTGGATACCCTCCTACATCGATCGGTTAAGGGAAAATTTCTCCACGTATTTTACTTGCTTCACTGACTATTCAAGAAGTAGGCATGAAAGGACAGAATTCTGCGGGGACCCACTGTCGGAGAAAATAAAGAGCAAGATAGGGGAGGGGATAGGGATTGGGAGCTGGAGAGGCGGGTTGCAGACAGCTGGAATTTAGCGCTGGAGTTTGATAAGGAATAGCGGGAGAAAAATGTTCGACCCGACACGACGGAGAGAAAAATGTTACTTTCGCATTGTCTCAAAAAAATTCTGCTCCGAATAGGTGCGAACACGCTGTGTTGTAGTTGAACAGAACGTGAGTTTGGTTCGTATCTTTACTCTCTTTTCAATCAAGACGCTGGAAATAAAATAGGACCAAAAATGTGAAAGCATGGGTAAGGACTGAAGGAGGGGCTTAATGGAGAAAAAATTGAATGTCTACAATCGAGCATAAAGTCGCAGAAAATTTAGACGTTGTTTCAGCTGGGAAAGCTAGCAGTATCTGTATCACAGAGGCATGATCATGTTTAAATAATGAAACACTAACGCTTCCAACAAATGTTAATGATACAGAAATAATGTGCACGTGTGTCATTTTAGCGGGAACCTGCTCCCAATAACATTATTGCAGATGGTAGCACAAAAACAGGAATCCCTCTGACGTACTTATATTACGATCTAATATGAAAATGGTTGAATTGCATTTAATTATATTATAACTCGTTTTAATACAAATTAAAATTAACATTATTACTGTAAAAAGTGAAAAAATAAATCAATTCTTGTGTAGCAATCTTATTGAAAGGCTCTGCTATAAGCTATATACTTTTGAGAGTGCTGCTAAATAATCTTTTTTGCAATTCCAGAATACGTTACGCAGTTTGTAGTTACATACGAATGAATAATTCCGTGTTGCAATTAGAATATTTTTGGAAGGAACATTTAACGCCTCAGTGACAATAGAAGCCTCGAAAAAACGGTATTTCCTTGTCCATCTAAAAAAAAATTTTTCACGAGCGTTTTCTTATAAACTGACACAACCATTGGCTATAATAATCTTTATGCAATGAGCTTAAAATTACTGCATTATTGGCATACACAGTACTATTTCCCTCACATATAATTGTGCAAGCAATTGTATATGAGGGTAATTGGCAAGGTTGTGAGTCTTATGCTGTGCACATAATGAGATTAACAAAAATTTTCCCACTTGGCAGTCCTCAAGAGTGAAAGCCAAAAGCTTTGTTTCATCAAAAAGTGATGTTGCTCAGATTACGGATATTTCACCGTCCCTGCTTTGAATGGAAACCTAATGTGTTCACACAATTTTTATTTTTGTATAAATCACAAGGATCAGCTTTCCGTACAAAATTTAGCCAATGTTTCCCTAATCTATACCTTTGCTACGGAGTTTACACTCCTAAACAAACTTTTGGATAAACAGTTATTGTCTGGAATTGAAACCAGTAGGAAATTTGCTAAGCATATAAATGATTCAAAAAAGGGAAACAAAATTAAATAAATAGAAAGCTGCAGAAGCCATTAACGAGAACAAATATTTAATTCCGAGCCGGTCACTCTGTCTCTCACCGTAGGGAGCCAAAAATATTTAAACTCTATCCCTATTGCTAGATATAGCGTCCCTGTAATTAAAATGAAGGCAAACCATAGATTTTATGACGCTCTACTCTGCAGCTATAGATAATTATTGATGGGTTATTTTCAGAGAATTAAAGAGAATCATGAAAAGAAAACTTGAACGTTAAGAAAAACAATGGAAATGGAAATATTGGGTCCATCAAGAATCAATATAACCGAAGGGAAGAGGGACTTTGTTTCTTCGAAAATTCACCATGAGATTTTGAACGGAGAGTCATGCTATTTTAAATTTTTAGTAATGATTAAGTTTTTTTTTTCATCTAGCACCGTTTGTATTTCTTAATGCAGTTAAGAGACCTTTAGGTATTATTACACTTAGAGCTCTGAGGTAAGTAAGAACTGCTAATTACACTCCACACTACGATAAAAAAACTGATTTATAAACCGCGGTGTGTATCGGAATCACCTATTCATCAGATTATTGAAACAGTTAATTGCTGGAACCATTTCCAGGATCTTGAAGGCAGAAGGACACGCTATTTTATAAATGCTAATCCTTTTTTATGCATGATATGTAGTGCATGTTTGGTGAGAATCCACCCCCTGCCACACACCTTTATGGTGGCTTGCAGGGTATTACCTATGTAGATGTAGATGTATTTTGTTCTTAGATCGTGTGTCAGAGCCAAATGAAAATTTGAAAAATATTTATGGGAGGAGAGGATGAATATATTTTATCAAGAGCGTAGGCGTAAGGAGAGTGCATACAGCATGTATTTTTGATGGGAAATGGTAAGCGGCTTCAAAGACCAGAAAAAGAATGCTTTTGTAAATTTTGTAACTGAGCAGAGTACAGTGACCGTAAAAGCCGAATTCAAACATGCTCAAGTGTAAATAATTTTAAGTCCGATTTCCCTTACTTCAGGTATTTTGTTATTAAAGGAAATTAACTTATCGAAGAATATTAATTAATTTTTAAGACAAATTTTTATGTCTACTGAGTCATTATGTAAAAAAAAATATTGCCAAAGATGATGTGATTTACATCAATACGCATGGTGGTCTCAAGTATTTTGAGAAATCTTCAATTTCGTGCTAACATCAGAAAGCGCTATGAATAATAACCTAAGGTAAACAATACATTTAATTTCATCCATTAAACCTGGTGGGAATTAGAAAGAAGCTTTTAAGCTCCATGAAGTAACATAGATGTATGTTCATCCCAAGGGCCTGAGTTTGAATAGTTAATTATTCTGCTTCGTAGTTGCAAAATCAATCTCTCCTCCAAGTTTTTCCCACCGAAGGTAAAAGCCTCTGCTTTTAAAATAAAAACTGTTACCTTTGTTTTGTTTCATTGCCTGCGATGTGATATCCCGTCAAGGTTTTTTCTATCTTAGTTAAGAGGCCTTTCTCAAATATATTTCTCGCCCTCAACCACTGCGCCGTGCAATAATTGCAGCATGCTAATTTTTTACCCATGGATATTCATCCGGAAGCCTTGCCCTTGTCGTTTATTATTTTTACGATGCAGACATTAAAAATTACGTGTGAGGATGCACAAAATTTCCCTGCTCCTCTCATAATTGGTTTCTTAAACGTATCAAAAAGAAAAAAACCTCCATTTTACGATCCTGGCTGCTTTTAATTCTGCTCAGAGACCAATCACAATTTCGAGTCACGGAGGAAAATTCTTTCGGTTCCATCTGGGACGAGTTTTCCACGAGGTGCCCGCGCGAAAAACATACCTTCGCAACAACTGAAGGCCGGTTTCACATCCATTTTTTTACGTAAGTGCGCGCCATCAAGGAAGGTCTCGTAGGTATCAAATCGGTCCGCTCATACGTGATTCGGAATCGAATCTCTGAACCCATTTATCACCAACTTTTTGGATTCCCAAGGAGCATTCGCTCAAAGTTCAACGTCTCCGCCCGCCCTTGCAATCCTTTTCTCTTTACCTTGCGTAACCCTCTCTCTCTCTCTCAATACCCATTATCCATCTCCCACCCTGGCCGGCTTCCCGTACCCCTTCTCCCGCTCTAGGGACAATGGGGGCTAGAGACGGTTAAGGCTGAAGGATAGCGTGGAGTGTGGTGCGTCGGCTGGTTGGAGACAGATGCCGAAGTTGACACATTGGCGGGGAACTTTGGTAAGATATCGCGTTGGAAACGCGCCGAACATGCACAAAACGTTGGGGCCGCTCATAAAACGGGAAACGTGCCCCGCTTCCCATGCCGGAACTACACTTGTGACGTCCATCCGTGGAGAAGTTGAGAAGGCTCTCAAGACGGTTGACATGACTTTGATTTCAAATTTCTCCTGCAATGCTCGGGTTCCTCTCGGACTAGGATAAATACCGTTTTCACCATCTGCTTCTTTTTATCGCCATAAACACGGCGTGGTGCTTGACCTAAGCGTTAGTTTTTTCCAATATGGCAAGATGGACCTCGTCATTACCTCAGTAATTCATTATATTCATTATTTTATCACCATTTAATAGACCATTTTCAACCATTTAGATAGTCTACTGCAGAAATTTACAATTAATTTAAGGCGGATACCTTATAAAAAGATGTCAAATATATGTTAATGACTCCAGGGTCGTATCGTAGGATGGATCATAAAGATAAATTAAAGAGACGCATAGAAGGGCAGGAAGGTTTCAATGTCATTATTTCAGCGAACAATAATGAATAGCAATAGAGCTAATAGGAAAATAGCAATGAAGATAATTAGGGTAACTTATGTAGATTTCAACCGTTTTTGCATTACCTCTGAATCCTCTCTGAATTTGAATTGCCTCTACACATGAGTATGATTGTGATCTTGATGGTTTCAGGCTCAACGTTGTGAAGTTTCATGTCACAATGAAATGTATAACATAGTAACAATTTCACAGAAATTTTAATGGTTACGACCGGTGTCGTCAAAGAGTCGACATCATCAGGTGAAATAATACAAAACCCTTGAGCTTATATAGTCAAGTCTAAAAACAAGGGGTGGTTGTGAGGAGAAGGGTGAATGGGAGGGAGAGTAGGATCTGGCCTTTGCTGGGAGGTGGGGGGATTGACGTGGGGGATCTAGTGGGTTCAAATGGGGTTGGGCAGGGAGGGCGGCAGGCGATGGCTGGCAATGTTTGGTGAAGGTAAAATCTAGGAGGGGAGAACGTGTCATACAAAGTTTTCATTTAACAAAATTCCACTATCGTATCTGGGGGGAATTGCCGACAAGCTAGCCAGAGTTATCCCAAAGGATTTGTACAGTGTCTTTTTACAATAAGAGAATCTTGAAATCAATTATCTACAAAACGAAAGAAAAAATAGAATTATTGGATAGAAGTGGGATTTATAAACTAAAATGCAGTGATTGTAACGTCATTTACGTGGCTCAAACTGGCAGATCCTTTAAGGTGAGGGCACGAGTGCACAAGATGTGCTTTACTAGTGGAACTTCGGATCGGTCACACTTCGCTAAGCACCTGTGGGAGGAGGACCACTCCAGCAACTATGACCCTGAGATACTCCACCAAGAAAGGAAGGGAAGGAGGCTCGAAGTCTGGGAGCAGTTGGAGCTAAGAAGAGGTTTTAACAGTGGACAACTTTTGTTAAATGAAAACATTTTTGTGACACGTTCTAGATCTTATCATTAGTAGACATTATCTCCTAGATTTTACCTTCACCAAAAATTGCTAGTCAACACCTGCCGCCCTCTTGACTATATAAATTCAAGGGTTTTGTATTATTTCACCTAGCAGTAGCTCACGAAGAATGTGTGACACCAGGGCAAACCTTGAATTACAATTATTACTAAAGGGTCCATGGAAGACTTCACCTACGGCGGCTCACACCGATCGACTGCAAGACTTTGGATTATCCACTGCTACTTGCACTTCCCTACAAACTAATTTTTGACAAGAAAAGGAGTCGTATTGATCCATTGTCAATCCCACTTGTCTGACGATATGAGTGAATAAATACTTTATGTTTTCAAAAATTAAATATTTGTCTGACACGATTATCTTGTGAAATGACTGAAAACATTTGGAAAGCCATGATTCGCACAAAAGGAAAAGAAATTACAATTGAGGATTTCCAGATCTTTTCAAACATGTGAGATCAACGTCACTGAAGGTGCTTAGCTGAAATTGATAGCTAACTTCAGAGAAAATACCTGTGATTCGTATTTTTTAACATAATTTCACAACAAAGTCTCTCTAAATTCTCACAATATCTCATGCCCTGAAACACAGCTCTTCTTTCATTACTTTTATATTCCGATTACTTATTAACCTACCATCCCCACTAAACGACCATACATCACCTTTTGGGTAACGCAAAATATTCATATCTTAATCGATTGACTATCGGAAATGTTGAAGTGTTGAATTATGATATCTGATCATCTTCTCCGGCAACGCTATCACCCTGAAAAAGCACAGTGATCTAGGACAACGTCTTTTCTATGCGAAGGGTTAAAACCTGATTCATTCACATGGCTCAATTGACTGCATTAGTCGGCTTATAAGTTTACTCGTTCGCAGAAGAATACGTAAATACTTGCGGATTAAAAAAAATCTACGTTCACATTCCGTCTTTTGGCCTCCATGATGGGCATTAAGGTAACCTATGGGATGCAGCCAGCAATACGAGGAAATAGGGCTGCTTATCAATTCGCGTAAATAATTTACGGAGGGTAATGAAACACAAAAGGAGAGGAACGCTGGAAATATTAAAATATTGCTAGCTTTATAAATTTCTAAGTTACATTTATAAGTTAATTTAGGTTAAGTTAATTCTTAAGTTTAAGTTAGCCTGAGAACATAATAGCATTAACGAATTTCGTAGATTCCACTCTCATAACTGGGCAACATCTCAATTGGTTTGGTCATCTTCACGTAATTGGTATCTTCTTAAAAATAATGTGAAGTGATTCAATTATGAATGATTGAGAGTTAAATATACAAAGGAAAGTTGATGTTTTCAATTCAGAAATTCAACGAAGCCGATCACTACAAAACCGAAAATATTTAGTTAATCATTATTCACGAGTGAGTATTTGACCAAGCTTCAATAATTTAATTTTGATATAGACCGTATTCACTATATCTAAACCGGAGGTAATAAATTAAAAAGGGCTATCATGGAAGATGCAGACGTAATCTAAGACTTCCTCAGCTTCTTTCTTAGGGGGAGATATAGAAGGAATACGGGTTGCGTTTCTACGGTGAGGAGCTTACTTTAGCTCTAAAACTTTAATAATTGTCTCGGAAAGTCTTAGAAATACCGCTTTGCAGATAGCGCATAATTTGCAGGTCCATGCGCTAGGAGTTATATCGAATGAATAATGCTTGCAGAGGATTACAAAGGTACGCACACACCACGTGAGATATGCGTCTGAAGATGGAAGATGCTTAGTCTTAGTCAGAGATTAGGGTACGCCTCTAAACTCGAGAGTAAGTACTGCACTAACTCTAATGTTTCGGCCACTGATAAAAAAGGGGGAATAATTCTTGCTCCGCACTCAAGTCGAGATATCAAGGATTTCGCGTAATTAAGACAAAGCTGCAGTTACCTCGGTAATCTCATTTTCTCCTAATGAAGGAATTGCACGCTGGTGGCATGAGAAATGAGAACTAAGTGTTCCCGGGTAAGCCGGGACTTATACAATAACTTACAACCCGAAAAATATGGGTCCGGGTCGTTGATTCCAAGGATGAATCGATTCTTTCCATCACTTGGAAAGGTAACAGGCGGAGGGTATCATTTTACTCAATCAAACCTCAATGCCAGTGCAATTATTAATTGATAGTCGAATTAAAACTCGCATCATAATAGATTAAGTTTGACGGCGAATAGCAACATATACGTTCGCTTGAGGAAATTTAATTAAATTCAAATTCTCAAAAACTATTGATGCCCCAAGCTAAAAAACATTAATAAACTCGGAAATATTATATCTAAAAAGGCAAGGTAACCAGATTTTTATACCTGGTGCCAAATGCAGGTTTCTTTGATTGAATTTATGGGTCGATGAGCCGTATACCCTGAAATACCGTGCTCGGTACCGCTGCGATAGTTTAATTTCAAGGTTAGGGAACGCATTAAGATAGCAATACTTTTATATTTGCGCTAGGGATCGTAAAAAGTTTTAGAAGATCGGTACAGGAGAACAAGATAGCCCTAACCTTCTACCAAAAAATTGTAATGTGAGTAGTGATGTTTTAAGTGAACGAAAAGAGAAGCACTTACAGTAAGAATTGCATTCACGCAGGCGGATATCACAAACATTGGGTAAAATATAGTTTGCTGCCCGTTTTTACCAAAAACATTTTGGTAATAATCAATATGAAGCTTGCACGAAGACACAAATTCTCGTGAAAATTCACCGGTAAAAAAATAATTCTCAATGTATATGGATGGTATTGAGGTATTCACTCTCGAGATACAAGTGATTTCGGCAACTCTCACTAAGTACGTCTTGGGGAATCAGCGTTAGAATGTGTTGGAGGAGTCTGAAACGTGGGTGTGTAGAATGAAAGAGGAGAGTTGGAGGCCGCTTTACTCTCCTCAATATAAGGAGGGTAAATTATTAAGTGTGGACATATTTAGGCAGGATAAAAAAATTGGGGGGGAAAAATGGAGGAGGCGGAGCACATGGACGGAGCAAACAATTGATGGCGATAGGATGTAGCAGCGCGCTATTACGGGTTAAATGCCCGAAAAGAGTGTAAGAAAACAAAAACGAACTAGAGAAAAAGATAAGCCTCTAAGATGGAATAAACGAAGGTTAGAATACTGCTGAACTGAAGTAGTTTAAGAAAACTAATGTTTAAAAATGGTGAAAGAGAGTTGAGATGGATGTGGAAACCTATCATAAACTATACAATGCCAGTAATATATAAAATAGAAATAGATATATAATTTTACTCAGTGAGACACAGCCAATAGTGATGTTTAACAAACAGATGAATAACAGAAACCTTTAGGCAATAACAAGGGATTCCTGTAAGCCACAGAGGAAACATCTTTGTCTATCTATACAACCGATTGGTTTACCCTTCCCTTACTACGGATACTCGTGTGATTTAAATGCACCCAGGAAAATGCTGAGGCTGCACTTTGGTAAGCCGTAGTTTTGATTGCTCCTAAGGCCGCTTTACACGATACAATTTTTTGTACAATTTCTTGTACAATTTCTTGTACAAACTCTTGTATGAGGAAATTGTACCGTGTAAAGTGGCAAATTGTACGAACGCTTGTGCGATTGTCTGAATGACTGAACGGGAAGTAGAACCTGTTCTAATTCCATTCAGACAAACATGCAATTTTGTTCAGTTTATACAAGCGTTTGTACAAGAAATTGTACAAAAAATTGTATCATGTAGAGCGGCCTTAAGGGTAGCAATTCGAATAAACTTTCTCTTCTCTTCCAGTGTTTGGTGAGCACCCTGTATTATCAAATCCTTCATTTTCATCTGTATGCCTGTGCTGCTGCCTACTCGTCCAGCCTTTAACCCACTCGTGTCCCAGTGTCGTCGAATCAAACTCCACGGGACGCCGCCTTTGCCCTCCGGCGAGGCAAGAAAAGCAAAAAAAAGACAATCACCCGTTCCCTCGTTGCTGATACGCTTACACTGGAGATGATGTCCCTTCTCCCTCTTCGCTCATTTCGCTCCCATCGTTTGGCACCTGCGCCCCCAAATCTTATTCCCAGGGCTTTCTCTATCTCTCTCTCTCTTTCCCCCTCTTTCTCTGGGGTAGATGCACCCTAAAAGGTTCGGCTACTTTGATAAACGCTTTCCGGGGCATAAAGAGATTTCCTGGACGCGCGCAGCCGGAATCCCAAACTCTTACTTGATTGAAACACGGCTCTTTCGTGGATCCAACTCAGGTAAGAAAAACTTGTGCTCCCTCAAGCATGGTCGTTCAATCTGAAGCTTTAGATGGATCCAGGCCCTGTGCCGGACAGAGCGATATTGAAGTATGAATATTGAAAAAGCGATATTAATGCAATGAACACAATTTATATCCCAAAATTACACGACACCGGTCAAAGAGTTTTTTTCATAATGTAGTATTTTGTGTTTCCGATCTGGTGTTAACATTGAAACATATACAATGGCATTGATAGAGTAATCTTTGAAGAAGAAGGAATCATCTTTCAATAATTTGCACATGAATTAGTGAGGAGTCATTTGTAATTCTCTAATTAGAACGAGTACATACAATATATGGTTTACACCAAAATGAATCGAATCAGAATATGTCGCAATAGATAGCACGTAAATTAATATATATATGCCTTTATTTCAGGACAATGGAATCAATTACAATCTAAAATTGGTTTAAGTGATACTTAATCAGAGTTGCCACAAAATTTATCTCAGTACATTTGGTTTAGGCGATGCTAATCGCTGCGTTATGAGATCAAGGATTACCAACAGTAGTATCAGCAAAGAAACTTTAAAAATTCATATAAGTATATGATGCTAAAATTGAACCTCTGCACCGTTCGTTTTCATTTTTGCCAAGACCGCGTCATGGATCACGGACTTTTTTGTTTTAGAGTGAGCGCTTGTCCTCAATCAGGTAATGGCCCCTTATTGTTCATGTCTCTGAAGCACTCCGCGTTTTCCACTATTGTTGAGCTTCATGAAGGGAACCGGCAAAGGGTTTTCTTCTTGTATGGTGCAAATAACGCGAGGAAGTAGCGACAGACAGCCTTGCCTGAATGGATGTCAACCGCGACAATGGGAGTCTCTGGTCAACCGTGTCATCTGCAAGGGTCTTTGGCCACTGAGATCGCTAGACCATGCTTTTTTGTGGGAATTTCTGCAGACGAGGGCTTTTCTATAACAAGCTCCACTCGCGTATCGGCAAAGAGGGGATCGTTACTATTGGAATGAACAACATGTGAATCAGGGTGGTATAGTGACGAGTTGTCTACGAAGTTCAACCAGTCTATTAAATGAATTAAAATTAGAATCATTACCAGATCGTAGGTTGAAATTTAGACTTTCTTAATTAAATTCCAAGATAATATTTTCACTGATGACGTTCAAAATATTTTGCGAACCCCAAATTACTATGGTAGACTGGAACATAATCAGAAAATTAAAGAAATTGAATTCCGAACTGACAGATTCAAAATTTCCTTCTTTCATCGTACAATTAGGGATATGAATAGCGGTAAATATATCCAATAAGAGTGTATCAATGGATGGCATAGGTAGTTGCATGTTGGTATAAGGACTTTTAGCGAACCTAACTAACAGCATTATATTGCATGCTTGCTTTGCTATTTTTATCTTTTTTAAAAATTGAATTTTAGACTAGTATATTATTACTAATCCTTTGTTATGCATGATATGTAGTTCATATTTGGTGAGAATTCACACACCTGCCACACACCTTTACGGTGGCTTGCAGGGTGTTATACAGATGTAGAGGTGAAAATAGACTTCAAATTAGATGTAGATGTTATTTAAACATATTAAATACCTGTTTGCTGAATGTAATATATACCTCATCAACTAGAAAAAATACTTTCATTTACTTTCTGCGTTACATCACAAACAATGCGGTATATTCTTTTCAAAATACCCGACTTAAAATAGTATCTCTTTCTCTTGTGGTGTATTTCGCTCTAAAAATTTCACTGTTCTAAGTTACGAAATATTACTTTTCAGCAGTAATGATAGCAGGATATTAAATCTAATTTTTATACCCTTCTCTTAAATATATTGCGTGGGATCATTAGCGCCGTTTAGAAGAAAATATCTTGCTGCATGGGAATGTAACTGCCGCCACCAGAAATTTTATCGGTGAACGTCTATAGTAACATGGAAAAAGAAAAAAAAATTTACAGCGATAGGATTGCTCAATATCCCATTGCCACTCTTTCATACATTTTGTCAACTAAATGATAATGATAATTTTGGGAATAATGCAGTTATGTGTACATAAATAGTCTGAGCCAAAATTTACCGTACCGAAAAATAATTTAAATAATGAATATATGCCCATATGTAGCATTAGTGATGGTGAAATATGCTCGAAACATCTCAATTCTAATCATGTGCCATTGTCACGAATTTAATCCGCATGGGATTAATGAAAAACATTCATTCGGACCTCATTTATACGCGGAGATCGTCTCAAAATCAGTTAGCGTGGGCATGGTTAGGCCCGGCTTAAGCCGGAGGTTTCACCACATCGAAAAGGTAGTCGCGAATGCTTCAAAGAACCCCTCCACTCATAATACGCCCAAAAATCTCTCTTAATTAACCACAACTGGACCGCGGAATTAGTCCCCGGGTCATTAGCGAGGCTTTGATGTTGCCCGTTGCGCCGAAGGGAACCAGTTTCGTCATATTTAAAAAAAATCAGAGTAGTGAATGTTCCCCTAGGACCAAATGCTCCCTCGGTAAAATTGTTCATTCGGTGCACCAGATTAATATTACCTCTTGGTACTCAAACTTAGACTCGAGAGCTGGGAGGGTCGTTGATTCTTTTAGGACTTGTACTCGTTTCGCTTACGTTCGAATAGGAGGAGAAGAAGGGGAAAATGAGTTGCATTCCGGCCGCGCAAAATCAGCGGAATCAAGGTTATCGTTTATTTCGCCCCGGAAAATTCAAACGTGTCCCTCAACCGTCGAATTCCCGAGCGGTGACCCATTTAATCAATTCACAGGCAGACGCTAGGCTCACCAAGCTCACGGAAGCCGAACGCGGAAAATGGTAATCTTTCGCCAGAAGGTCGCTTTGATGAGCGAGGGTTAAGCTCACTAAGAACAACCACAAAGGCTGGAACAAAAAGGGGAAAGAAGACCAGGAGAATCTGATTAATCCTGTTGGAAACTGCTCCACTGATTGGCAAAGGCAAGTGCTCGAAAAGAAGTTACTTAAGAATTTAAGTTACTGCGAAGTATGTTTGATTGTTAAGAGTTTGGAGTGATGTACTAGCATAGAAAAATGGAGTTAAAGATCATGTTGGAGGATTGGGAAATTGACTCCTGAGAATGGAATGGTAGCTGATATTTTGTATCATCCTCGCATATCGACAACTAATGATGTTGAATTATGAACCCAAAGGTTTTAAATATCTTTGTTTCATCGGATGATGACCTTAACTGGAGCAAAGACGAAGTACTGATGGATTACAACGCTGATTATGTAGAAAAAATCACGTAGCATAATTAGTGTATTTGCTGCACGAAATAATTATCTACACCTACTTTGAAAGCATGCACATTTAAATCGGTGTATGGAGAAAAAGAGGAGTACTTAGGTGTTTTTATAGCTGTAATATTTCCTCAAGCGTTAAAAATATAGAAAAATATTCTTACAAAAATCATAGCTCGTTGTGAAAGAACTTGGAACTGTAGTTTTTTCTTATATAAAATTAATAGATTTCTTTTATCTCACAAGGAAATTAAACCGTTCTCGACAATAATGAAAAGCATTTTAAATTGATATTTATCAGCTTCAAAATTGGATATGAATCCTTTTACGATATTTAGTTATATGGGAAATGATTGGAGTGTATAACGCCTTTAGTTTGACATAAAACTCATATTTAAATGTTAATCATACCCGCCAAACCTGCACTAATTCATCGCATAATAGAGGATCATTGGTGCTCTAGGCATTGCTTTTAAAAAATCGAATTATTACAAAGTAGAGGAAAATTAGAGTGAGATCTTTTTGCATTAATGGAGGATGGAAACTGCTAATATTGCAACATCTTATCTCATATTAAGGAAAAAACATTTTTTTACTATATGCTATGCGAAGATGTTGAAATTTACGGTAAATTTTATCAATGTCAGCTATCAGCTCTCGTTCCACCTTTTTTCGTCATTGCAGGGAATTCGGTGCGTAATGGCATATAAGAAAGCACTTTTTCAGGAAAAGCCTTATTTATTTTAACCTTTTAGGCCTTTAAGACGCCATATATTCATAAATATTTAACATAATGGAAGAATTGCTTTTACGCCACCGGAAATAAACTTGTTGCGTCGGAGCATATTGCAATTTATTTTCAGAGGGAGTGGAATGTATATCATCCGTCCCTGCGTCGGAGTTCCAACCCCGGAACGAACCTTATCTCTCTCTCTGGTCTGTAGGGGCACAAACGACAATTATTGCCCTTTTCTTGCCCGTATAATTTTCGCGCGAGGAGGAATCACCCGACCATTTGGGTCGAGTAACGGAGGTGGAGTTCCATTTGAGCGCAATACGTATAGACCGAGACAATTACTCTCCTTACGAATTGCGACAGCGCAAGAATGAAAACTCGTCTTTTTTAGTTTAGCGAGTTTTTAAAAATATTTACTTCCAATAAAAAAGTACCGAAGCCAAGGGGAAGTTTTGCAGATATATCAACGAAAATAAAACTGACGTCTTTATCTCGACTGAAAACTTGCAGGCGATTGCAAGGCTATTTCTGCCCAACAAACACAGTCTAACAGCTGAAGTTGCAGTTCATGAAGTAATCCAGAATTTTAGGTATTTATTTTATCGGAAAATTTTAATGATACGATAAAAATGCACCTAAAATAAAATTTTTACAAGAACGACAAGTCCTTACCGTGTGCTAATAAGAGTTTGCACTACGTGTGATTAAATAAAATAAATTTCCATTTATATGTATATTAATCAGCTTTCTATATTTTTGACTATCATATAAAAAAATTAATATAATAAACCTTGATATTGAAAATTAATACAAAAAGCTGCCTTCCGACACCGAACATCCAATTTTAGTACATTTTCCACTAATTAGTGAATTTTCCCGGGGAGAACGGCAGTAATTTGATAACTATTCGAGATGTTGAACGAGCGCGTTAATTTAATTAAGGTATATTCCTGAGAAGCATGCATGTGCTATCAGATTCTCCCAGAAGAGACACGCCACCTCGATGTATTTAAAAAGAATATTCCCTGCGTTCCTCCCTTCTCTCTTGGCCGGAAAGTTCGGAGAGGTAGGATACTGTCTGCACAAAATGGATAAGGGGACACTTTGCTCTGCACGCACCGCAGGTTTTGAGAGGGGCTAAAAAGAAAAAAAAAAGAAGAACCCGACACGTTTTTCATTCCGCGGGCCAACCTGCCCTAAGTTATTTATAAATCATCGAAAATGTCACCGTGTAACGCGGCGCGTCTCTTGACTTTGGGTGAAAGGGAGGGGTGTCCCGTTTGGAAGAGCACTTGTGTACGAACTCTTACACATTCCCTCACCCACACACGAGCGCCGGCGCTTCTCTTCCCCGGGCGCTTCTTGTCCTCCCCCTCCCGCCACGCCCCCCTCCGGCGGTGGTGGCGTGGTGAGAGAGGAGAGTCCTCCCCCCCAACCCCCCTCCCCCCCGAAAGGTCGATACCGCAATGCGGAGGAAATAAGCGCAATGGAAGAGACAAAAGAAGTCGGACCGGCGCGCGCTCGCCATTTTCGACCTCTCCTCCTCTCCATCTTCTCATTCCGCCCATTGTCAATTCCCCTTCTGCTCCAAGCCCCCATACCCCGAAAACTTTTTCCACCCCGTTAAACTAATCGAGCAAGTATCCTCCTCTCTCCCGGCTCCCTCCCCCTTCCCCTCCACAGCGAGCGATAACGGTGACAATTTTTGCGACCAAAGGACGACTCTCCACTTATTATTGTCTCTCTCCGTGACCATCTTCGCTTACATTCCTCACTCGGAGAACTCGGTGGGGGTCACGAGGTGAATGGCACCCAGGGTTTTCACCAATGACCACGAGAGGAAAGGAAGGGAGGAGGTCAATGACTGACCCCAGATGGATTTTCGGCGTTACTTGCAGAATTCGAGGTATCAAATCCAGACAAATATTTTGCCAAATCGCTTGCCTTTCTTCCCAGTACCTACATAGTAGAGAGCAAAAATATAAAAAATAAGTCAACCACTGCTAAGATGACCCTGACGTACTTTTGACAGAGTGGTTATAGGTCTTAAAACCATTTGTGTTATGCTATCTATGATTTTCAATTTCAATCAAAGTGTATACTCGCACTTATAGGCGCTTTTGACCGAGAGTAAAGGTTCAAGGATTGAAATGGAAGGGTCGGGAGGAAGAGTGGAGAGAAACCCGGCGTCGGCATTAGCCTGTCCTTAAAGAAAGCCACCGAGGGAACCACGGCTTGTTCCATCCGACGGACGGAGTACTGAACTCGAATGCTCTCCCCAAAACACTCACGTAGGGTCCAATGGGATTTACCAATGAAAAATATCTTCCACAGCCGGGATTCAAATCCAGGCCATCTGAGTGAAAGGTCAGTGCTCCACCACAACAACCCGACCCCTCAAGGATAAGTAGGGTATTGTTGGGAATGGTGGCAATTTGCGGCCCAAGTCTCAAAACTTCCAACACTTTTCTGGACAAAGAACTCAAGTTTCAGTGAGTGAAAAACAAACTAAAGTAAAATCCAAAGTGCAGCATGGTTGATGAAGGTTGGGGTGAAGGTAGAATTCAACAAGTACCAAGCTGATGAACTGAGTCCTTTTTTATAATATCTACATATATATAATACCCTGCAAGCCACCATAAAGGTGTGTGGCAGGAGGTGAATTCTCGCCAAACATGTACTACTTATCATGCATAAAAAAGGATTTGTAATAATATACCAGTCTAAACTTCACTATTTAAAAAAGATACAAATAGCTAAGCAAGCATACAATATAATGCTGTTAGTTGGGTTCGCTTAAAGTGCTTATACCAACATGCAACTACCTATGCCATCCATTGATACACTCGTATTGGATTTATATATTTACCGCTATTTATATCCCTAATAGTACGAGGAAAGAAGAACATTTTGAATCTGTAGTTCGTTAATCAATTTATCTAATTTTGCGATTATGGTCCAGTCTGCAATAGTAAGTTGGGGTCCGCAAAATATTTTTAACGTCATCACTGAAAATATTATCTTGGAATTTATTTAAGAGATTAAGCCTAAATTTCAACCTGCGATCTGACAATGATTCCCATTTTAATTCATTTAATAGAGTGGTAACGCGATACCTGAGCAAGGGAGCTTGTTTTCTAGCCTGGGTCACTTATTGCATCCAAGGATCATTTGATACAAAAAAGAATCACTAATGTAGGGTTTTGCTGGCTGTATCTAAAGGCCTTATCTGATTTCCAACCAGTGATTTCTTTTTGGTTGCCCAACCCTATATCAAGTAGGCTATCTGGTCCACAGAGATTGAGATGATGACAAACTGAGTTTCCCATTACTTTAACGATCCCGATCTACATTTCCTTTGACACTGCGCATCTCGCGGAGCCACCTACCGATTGGCCAAGAATAAATCCCTCTACTCTTTGTACTTGCTTTGCAAATTTTCTGTAGTATGGTGGGCTCTTAAATTCCGTGACATTAAAACTGAGACAGCAGGATTGAAAAAGTTCGGTCTACGTTATTCATATCAAATGCAACCCGTACTATTTTTTATTTATCATTATTTGCTTAATGGTGAATCACAACAATGGAAAAAGGATAAAGGGCATACCCCAATGTGATTTTGGGCGCATTTTATAAGTCCTTAAAGTTACACACTAACGCTCCGTTACCGTATTTTGCACGTGCCAAAAAAGGGTAAAATTTTATTAGCAATCTTTTGAGGTCCGTCACCAATCCCCCTTCTAAAAGAAACAGGATTGAACGGCAGCAGCATTGATCCGCAATTGTTGTTAGAATTCCACCGTAAAATTTTACAGCGTTTGCAAAAACCGGTGCCGGAAAAGGTGCCGGAAGGTGAGGGGATTGGGAAGTTTTCTGATTCCCAGAAAAAGGATTTAGAAAAATGTATAGCGCAAATAACGATATTCCCGTAAGTTTTGGTACACTTCCGGAGGATCCATAAAATACTGCTACGGCGCTAATTAAAATAAGCCTACGCGAATCTCGATTCTTGGAGAAAACGGAATTTATACAGTTAAGACGACTTTATTTTACCAAGAATACAGAGCTAATGCTTGTTTTCTTCATTTCCTCCATTATGCATATTTGAATTTCAAAATTTCCTCAATAAAAGAGTTTTAACACTAGGACGCCCGGGCTTTTCGACATCATTCAACGCCCAAATGGGGTCATTTTGACCCCCGATAATTAATAAGTTAATTTATCGCAAGGCATTTATATTTTTACATTTTTAGTGTTTTTTCGTTAAATGATGTCCTAATTCTTCACATTCATCGATTTTTTCAGTTCATTATAGTTATATTTTTCTCGATATAACTATTTATTGAAACACCAACTTTGAGTGTTGGAATCATTTTCTCGATTTTCTTCAATTTCATTTTTTCTTGCCTGAAATGGTGACACGCAGTAAACAACAAATGTCATCTACTTTATTTAAATGTATTTATTTATTGTTTTTGCAGTTTGAACTGTTGAATTATGAATTATTTGTCCTACCAAAATTAGAAATACCATCAGAAAAAATGTAAAAAAATTTAGTAGCCTAATGAAAATAGTTTTCATCATCATCAGTATTTCAATCCCATGATTGGTTTACTGCAGCCCTCCATTATGCCCTATTTAGTGTTAATTCCTACATGTTCTGGTATGTTTCCTCTTTCACGTCCTTGTCTCCACGTTCCTTAGTTGTCTCTTCTTCATAAAAGCTTCCTCAGATTGTGCTATTCTTTGCTTGATGCCCGTTGAGCTTCTTCCATCCCAGGTTATAGTGCTGCTGAGGTAGGTGAATTTCTCCACTTGTACCAATTTCAATCAAATTGTGATATTTGCCCTAAGCTTCTCTCTTTCGCACACTAGGATTTTAGTTTTCATGCTTGATGCTCATATTATATTCTTGTTGATGCTCATATTATATTCTTGAAGTACTTGGTCCATAGGGGTCAGGGATGCTTGTAGGTCCTCTCGACTTTGTTCTACAACGGTGATGTCATCAGCAAACCAGAGCATGTTTATTTCTTCGTCATTCTCCTTGATGTCCTTGATACCAATTTCCTCTGTGTCTCTTATTGCTTCTTTCAAGTATATATTGAATAACGCTGGGGAGAGGTTGCATCCTTATCTGAATACTTCATTTATTTTGTCTTCTATCTTCCTTCCGTCTTTTATTTGTATTGTGGTGACCTGGTTCTTGTAGAGACTACATTTTTTTCTTCTATCCTTGTAGTCCATTCCAATCATTCCAATAGCTTCCAGTATCTTGAACATCTTGTTCCATTCGAAGTTGTCAAAGGCCTTTTCCAAGTCCACGAATGTCACATACAACGGCTTGTTTACGTGTATCCTTTTCTCGGCCAGTATCCTTTAGCTGAGCATTGCCTCCCTAGCTTCTTGGTTTTTCGTAAATACGAATTGATTTTCCAAAAGATTCCCTTCGATCTTCCCTTCCATTCTTCTGCTAATAATCTTAGTAAGTATTTTCGATGTGTGTGACACCAGGCTAAAGGTACTCTAATCTTCACATTTATCTGTCCTTGGCTTCTTCGGGATTACAATCATTTCACGCTTCTGGAAATTCTCTGCTGGCCATCCACTGTCATAGCTATCTTTGATTATTCCAAGGGTATCTATTGCTTTGACCCCGAGTGCCTTGAAAATAGTGAATGAATATTATATCAAATAGTGATCTTACTTTTAGATCCACCCCTCCTTGGTTCTCTACTGAGATCATCAAACGGGTACTTATCATCACATTCTGAGGATTATGTTTATTCTTCACAAGTTTCAAATCTCAGCTTGCCATCGGAATTGTCAAATGAACACTCTCCACAATCTGACTCATCTTATTGAATCTTATACAGCTCCGCAAGAATGTCAGCAGAACATTATGCTGGTCTTTGAGAAATTTTTTATTACAGCTATCTTCAAAATAACGATCACACCGCATATTCGTCCCTAGAAGCCATGATCAATGGGCAACATATACACGAACTTCACTTACTGCAACTGTGAGAATGAGTTCTAAGTTCGAGGGTTTACCTTGTGGAACCACTCGATTGGAAAATAAAAACCACTTTGTACATTCCACGCAAAGGTTTTATAGATTCTACCATGGTTTCGTCAATATCAATCTTGATAATGACATATATTGTCGAAATCATGGTAGAAACCAATAAAACCTTTGTTTGGAATGTACAAAGTGGTTTTTCTTTTCCATTGTGAGAACGAGTTTTATTCTCCACTCGTCATCTGAAAAGAGATAATCAGATTTGGAGTCAACTAAGTAGATAAATTCCGTGCGAAAGTGGTAAACAAAATTGCATTCTCCTCACCCCGCAGAGATTGACAATGTATGATGATGTCAACAAAGTAATTACTAAATACTTCCACATGCAAGCAAAACGAAAAGTGAGGACGTGATGGGGAAAGGAAACAAAACTGTTTTGGAAACTGATACGAACTTAGAAGATAAGTAACTGAATGAAAAAGATAAGACAAGAGAGCAGTGAACACATACGTAGCAGAATGATACAAAAATGCAAATAAAAGGACCTTTAGCAGAGATAAAGCGCGCAAATGAACGCTTGGGTCAAAATGACCCCATTTGGGCGTTCAAGGTAAAATATAACTTAACTCCTCAATGGATAATTTTAGGAATGTAAAAATGCATGCAAGTGAACACCTATTAAAATTATTAAAAGTCACGAGAGGAAATTCTGTTCTCTTAAAAAATGAGATCAAAAAATAAATTTAAAAATACGATTGGGTCAAAATGACCCCTATGGGCGTTCTAGTGTTAAAGAACTTTTGTTTTTATTTGTTCTAATCATCCTCAGTATCTCAAGGTATCAACAGCCTCGAGAAATTCTCAGCCTCTCTGAGAGTTCGGAAACCAGGAAAGGTAGAGGAAAAATATAGAACTTTCTCAGAGAGCCATAGAAAAACATTCAAACAAGTTTTGGATGCTAGCTCGATCATCCCAATTCGCCGCAGTTCTGCGAAATTTATTTTAGAAATTTCATTGCTCCGGCAGAATTTAATATATTTCTTGTCAGACCTGCGCATTTACGCCCAGAAAGAAAAAAAAAAGAATTTCTGTGAGCAACAAAACTTGCTAAACTACGAGGAAAAATATTTAAAATTTAGCGAAATATAATAGGACATTTTAATTGTTTATTTCAATACCTCGAATAATGGCTGCAAAAATTTACATATGCAGATTGACGATCAAAAACTAATTCTAGAATACATTCTAAGGGATGCAGATGTGGGCAAATACTAATAAAGCTTGGATACTTACGCAGAAAGAAATATAATCAGAATCAGTTGAATCTAAGAAAAATGAACTTTACAGTTTACGCCACCACGATGGCTGGTGATTGACTGAGAAATTGTTTTGGGCATATAGGGGACAAAAACTAAAAAAATGAAGAATAATACTCCTCAGATTAGTGATGTTAGAGGAAATACTACCATCATGTTACATCCTTCAACGTATCATTATTCGCATGTATCATTCCATCGTAATTCAAACCCAATATTTGTTTTTTATTGGGCCATTCAAAGAGTATAGGAAGTGTTCTGGCTTTCGTGGTATCATAGAGCTGCGGTCGGAAAGTGATCGCCGATGGGGAAAGGGAGGCAGGAGTGTTTGCGTATGTTTAGGATGTATCCTGTCATGTAGGGTGGACGAGGGTGTTAGCCGGGCGTCATGGGGACCACGGTTTGCTTCTCCAATCTCCTCCGGCCGAGGAGGGATGGTTTTGAGTGGGGAGAGGTTGAGAGGATGCGAGGGAAGGAAGGGAGAAGGGGAACGGCGTGGGTGTCGGCCCTTGAATGGAAGGGAGAGAAAGTTACGTAAGTGGGTGGGGGTGGTTGGGGAGCAGGAGTGGAGACTGGCATGAATGGGTGCGGAGAGAATGGTGCGGGAGGAAACGGAGAAGGAGCGTGGGGCTTGGGTGAATTTGAGGGTGGGCTACGGAGGGCTATAAACCCCACTATAAATTTCTGAACACAAAATGATTGCCACTTAGTGGAGAGCGTTGGTTTGGCGGGTAAGGCACTGGAAACTCACCCCGATAGCCCGGGTTCGAAGGCAAGTATGGTAAAGAGTTTTTCGCGGAATTTCTGCCCCTACGTGAGTGCCTCGTGGACTTAAAATGGAGTGCTCCACCCTTGAATGGAACGTTGAACTCCTGGCCACTTACAACTAGAGATAAATGTTGGGTAATATCTGCGTTGAGTTTCCCTTCCAAAACCAAATTCCTATTTACACCGCACTACCTACCCAACCTCAATGGCACGAATCACTGCAGTAGTCGTCCAAGACCCTTGATAAGTTAGCAATTAGTAATAAATACTTATTGAGTTCCATTAAACATTTATTTTATATCGACCGGCTTCATCGCCAAGGCGATATCGTCGAGAACAGTTTCCA
The DNA here is from genome assembly GCA_933228895.1 of Platycnemis pennipes. NCBI lineage: Eukaryota > Metazoa > Arthropoda > Insecta > Odonata > Platycnemididae > Platycnemis > Platycnemis pennipes. The sequence continues at coordinate 37,964,765 of OW121850.1, read as the reverse complement.
TTAAGAGCGAGAATTCATGGTCTGGGAGGCAGGGTATTTGACGAGAGGAGGAAAAAGCGCGGAGAATTTCGAAGAAAAGCCGGATCATTGTAAGGGTTCTGGGAGCAAAAACATGGGTGGGATCAGGGTTGTGGTAAACAGTACGGTGGGGTACTAGGAGAGGCATAGTTCAGCAATTACTATTAAACTTTCTTTCCTCGTGTCAAGGGACCAACATATTTATAATGCATGCATAATACAATCCATACTAGCCATCTACTAGTCGCCGGCATCAACTTTCGCAGAGAACCATACGCCAGCGAGTTGAACAGTCGAGTTTCTATGGGACAATTAGCAATTATCGCTCGACTTTTGACCCATTTGCGTTGATAATTGCTGAAGTCAGTTCGTTGGAAAATTTTCTACCTATAAAATTCGTATTTTTGTCATTAATTTAATGTGTGGCAATATTATTCTTCGCGGCCACTCACGGAAGAGTTGATATAATAGTCCCACCATTTCTAGGTTATAACTACAATTAGATATTATTAATATGAAAATGGAACGCGTTGCTTCACGCTAGTAACTATCTTTGGACGGTTTGGCGCCGTTCGCGCGCAAAGGGAGTTGTTTGCGGGTAGAAATTGAAACACGGAAGGGGATTGAAATGGTTGTATTTCAGAGAAGAGTACAGGAGTACTCTGCGGAGAGCGGGCGCGCGCGATGGTGTGCCTCGTACGGGTAGCGACGGCGTACTCTCTTGAGTAGGGTCCCACGCGCTCCTTTGCGAAGACAGGCGCGGGGGAGGATGGGCGCTCCTGATGTCTGGTCCCTGTCTGGCTCCCACGCGATCAAACACGGAAAAGGCACGCGCGGGAAGAGGTTCGTGGTGACCGCCGGGGTGCGTGGGTGGTCGAGGCATCAAAGGCACGCCCGCGAGACGAGGGCCGCTCCTTACGCGGCGGTGGCGGGAGTGGACGAGGCGCTAAAGCCACTCAAATCATTTCGTATTCCATTAAACTGGGAATTTCGTTGATTAAACGTAGCTTCATTAATTTTACCCTGTGACTGTTCACTAGTTTCATGAACGATAGTATCTCTCCGCATGTCAAACATGAATCGTTTTATTATGTAGTTTCTTTTGCTATGACCATGTCTCTAGCAAGGTATCCGGTCTCCAATGCCTAAACTGATTGCTTAGAGAGTTAGGTAAATGTCAACAACACAATCAGTGAAATATTAATTCTATATTTCACGGCTATGCGGTTGATCCAGTTTTCCTCCCACAAAACCCTTACCTATCACCGCCTTTAATCCCTCATGGTAAGAACCGGTATTCACTTCAGCAACTAAAAATCAATCGCTGGAATATATTCTGTAATGAATGGAATGAAAAAATGAAGTGATTTATCAAGCATCCTTTTTATTAAGACGATCCGTGGTTTCTAATTACTCACAGTCACCATCATTACATGTAGTTTAATTATTGATTATTAGGTTAATTAGATGAATGAAAGACATGCTTATTATTCCTTCAAACACCCTCTCCTGCCTTGAAAAAAACATGGATTCTCCGCAGGGAGGTAGTGAGAAGGGTAGAGAGAGGTGGAGAAAGACTTTAGATCTAATTAAGGAATAAAAAACTACTTTTTCTTTTTCTAAAATTTTATTGGAACCTGAACGGTTTAGATGTGCTTATAAAGCATAAGAGGCTATACATTTAATGAAGTTGAAAACCTCACTTTGAACACTCATAGAAATCACCTCACTAAATAAGATCGCTCCTTAATATTCTTCCCCATTATAACTATCCTAGACCCCACCACAACGTATGCTGAATCATTAGAGGAGAACCTCACGTCACCTTACTCTCATTATCCTCACGCTAACCCTCCCCTACCCCAAATTCCCCTCGACCTAGCTCAGAGCTATTTAAAAAGGTGTTCACCTTCCCGCAATTTACAATCCTAAATGATGATATAACTAATGGTTTCAGGCTTGTCTATGCGGAATTCATCCTAGACGGGTAGAATGAATGAACTTATTCAATTCCACTCTTGATTTTTAATCGTACAACCAGAGTTTCGAACATAGTATTGAAACTTGGGTTATAAAGATGATACCATGTGAACTTGATGGTTTCAGACTCAATTTTGTGAAATTTCATATCCACAATGAAAAGTACAACTTAGTAACAATTTCACAGAATTTTAATGGTTACAACCGGTTTTGTCGAAGAGTCGACATCATCAGAACCTGATGATTATGTTATTAACACATTGAAACCAGTCTCTTGGCAATGAAATCGTGGAAAACTACAAAGTAGTGTTTTTTTATGGCTACGAACCTGCAATACTTGAACTTACCTACGACGTCATTTATTAACGAAAGGAAACTGGAGTGACGGGTGGAAGAGTAGGACCTCAATGTTTCTATTATCTCATACTTGCTAGCTGCAAATATTTTTGCTGGTATTAATTGGGGAGGTGTTCAATAACTAAAGTCGTATGTACCATTTAACAGGTTGTTAGTCTTTTTAGGGAATATAGGAAAGGTAGAAGGAAATACGGTGTCTACATTTGGCTACTCCAAGTGAAAGTCTCCTACTCCAAGGAGGCTACTCCAAGGAGAGCCAAGGTAGCAAGACTCCTTATTACGCGCCACCCATTAGCGGAGTATTTATCTCGAAGAGCAGGCAATAAAGGGTGTTTTGAAAATCTTTTTTGAGGGTAGAAGAGTCGGTTAGTGGGAAAGAGAGAGGATGAGAATGGATCTCGTTTTCATTTTCATTATAGTGCAGTACTCAACCCATTTAACTGAAACCTTTTGTCGTCATTTGTTAAGATCATTATTACTGCCACTTGGTTTCTCACCGCTCTTTCTCTGTCCCCAGAAACCTACTACGAACAAACTATGGCTTAATGGTACAAATCTTAATGGTACAAATAACCTCAATATTCAGGAATCCCTCTTTTAAATGTTCTCCAGGAAGCACTAATTTATTGATTCCACTGCTCTTAACAAATGGCACAAAAGGTATCCTAACTTTAATGTCCCATCTGAAGGACTGAGTACTAAAAATTATAGTGTTCTCAAGAAAGCACAGATTTTATTATAGTTATAGGTTTACTTCAATAGGATATCTTTGCCTCGTTCAGGGTTCAAACGTATGCTATCGGAATAATATATGAGTCATTTATTCGCTGCATTAACACGCACTGCACAATATATTTTTTACTTCAATTGATGATAAACTCGTAATGGTGCCCAACTTAGTCGTTACTGTAATCACGAAACAAGAATTTTATTCCTAACCCTCGACTTTCTCGCTCCCTTATACAGTCATCCCTTTTGTGCGGACGGTCCCTTCACCTCATTTCAACTCATTTCGCGCTTCGTCCCGACCACATCGCGTATGCATTAGCGCTCGCCGCATCAGGCAACGCAGTGGTCCACGATTCTCCGGCTATGTGGTCGCTTGAAAGCGCTTTAATTGAAAGTCGAAATAAAACGATCATAATAATGCATGGGCATGAATATCCGCGGCCCTGAGGAGGTAATTTGCGTACGGTTTCCATTGAGGTCCTTTCTAATCTCCTCGATTCCTGCGAGAAATGAGAACAAGACTCATTCCTTTCCCTCCAGCCCCCGGGAGAGGAGAATTCAATTATTAGGCGGAATGAAAAAAAATGCGGAATGGAAAAAGAGAGGGAATAAAAAGGAAAGGTTGAAAGGATGTGAAAACAGAGGAAGGACTTCCCGCGCATCTCCGGCTCGTGGCGGCTTCGCGCGGGGGCTCCCGATTCACGTTTGATGAATAGTGGGCATTAATTACTCGCGTTTTAAAGCCTCGCCAAACGGTTCCCTTCCGAATGGGAGATCAGAAACGAGCGCCGGAATCATCAATCCATCGCCGAAATCCACGCATTTAGAGAGGAAAGAAGCAATACGGGCAAGGGGAAGAAAAATGAGACCTAACTGGCGTATTTGGAGGGGATGCAAAATACGCCCGTCCACGACTATCCGGTCTTCATTGATAGCCCTGCGGAAGTTTTATGTCGAACAGGGTGCCTGACAAAGTTACCTACACACACGGAATGATTGACGATGTCGGTGAAAGGATTTAAAATGCGGTAACTCGAGAATTGTGTGATATACTAGGCGTCATTCTTTTCCATCAATCCTTATTCGAACAGTGGCGTATTTCCACCTACAACGATAGCAATCTATAATACTATACTAATATATTTCTAACACTTGGCTTCATATTAATTTGCTAAAAACAAATCCCTTGAGAATTTAAATGATAAAGTGCTTATATAATATCATATACTAAATTATTCGCAGTCTTAAAACTTCTACAGTGTACTTAATAATGTTAGAAAGAAAAATAAATAAATCAATTCCAAAATACATTTTTTAAGCCACAAATCGTGTTTCAATGCAAAACGTCACATTTAGGTAAGTCTAAAATGCCATGCGTTACCTGAAAATATGTTTTCGTCGAAACTTAGGTCTTAATTTATATAAATATATAGTGAAATTTCAAAGTAATTGTTAACTCCTTCTAGAGGAAACGACTTCATTATGCTACGTCTAAAAGTTAATGTATACGTGTATATGTGGGCATTGGAAAGGATACATTTCTTCTCAGATTTTGTGGATTCAGAACGCTTCTTAGCGGGAAAAAATTACGAAATGCTGTGTGCTCTAAATATACCTAAATTTATCTACTCAAGATGGAAATTTTATTAAAAGAAGGTTGCAAATGATCACATTATGAATTGCTTATGTTCTTATTTTGGAAAAGCAAGATAGCAAACATTCCTTATGGCAACGGGAAAATAAAGTCATTGGAGGACATTTTGAGGGTTCAGAGTAAGTGGATAGAGCTGGTTATTGGAACCAGTGGGAAGATGAAGCCCATGACAGACGAAAGAATGCTCCATGAGCCTGAAAGAAAGATGAAAATAAAAGGAATTCCATATGGGATGAAGAGAGCCAGGGAACATAAGGAGAAAAGAGGAGGGATTCGAGGAATGATTGGCATCTGGGAGTAAAAAGGAACGATAGGGAACACTTTTGCGTTCACGTCACGTCCATCTTTTATCTGAATGAAAAATAGCGAACAAATTCCCATACTCTCTGATCATAAAAAAGGCATAAAATTCGAAACACAAAAATTTAGGTAGGTAGAATTTGCTCTTACAAACGCGAAGTGAATGCAAAATGTATATTTCAGATACAACAGTTAAGGCAAACTGTAATGAAGGCACTTGAACTTAAAGAAGAGGGCTGTAAATTATTTTATCACCAGAAGAGAGAGAGGCAGAGTGTGATGGAAGAGGTTTAAAAGAGAAGTGACTATTCCAAAACCATGATTAATATATTCAGAGGCAACAAAGTGGAGGGTCGCAAAATGATTAAATAGCTATTAATTGTGGAGGTGAATTTGCGGTGGAGGAGGGAGGTGGATTAAAGGGAGGGCAGAGTTCATGGGTGATCGTCTAAAGGATGGAGAAGGAGGCAGATTACAGATACTCATAGAGTACATTGACTCCAGGGCCTCGAATTATTTTTAAAATTTCCAGTTGTTGTCAAAGGTGAAAACTCAATCCTTTTTAGACAACTAAAAAATCATCATCATCCGTCAACAATCCTTGGATTGGTTTGACGCAGCCCTCCACTCGATTCTTCTATCGGCCAGCCTCTTCATATTAGCATAATTCCTCTCATTCATAGCCTTCACGGCCTGTTCCATATATCTCATATGACGCCTTCCCTTGCCGTTCGTAATACTTTCGCCAAAATTACTGCTAGGTATCGGCAAACTTTGCTGATCGGTGGCAAAGCTACTTTAAAATTAAATGCCATTTGTTTAAGCCTTGAAAATATTATTTGGCTCTAATGTAAAATTTTCTGCTGTTTGCCTCACATATACACTCACACAATCACCAAACTACCATTTGCCATTCCCCTATGAATTGATTTGAAATGTCACCTCAGCTAAAAATGCCGTCTGTGGTTTTAAGCCTGCAGCGCATTCGAAAGATATTCAGACCGGGTAGAAAGGCACATTAATTTCCATGCGAAAAAATTCACCTTGATCGGGAATCGAGCCACGGACCTTTGGCTTTCCGGGGCATTGAGCAGACCGCTACGCTACCCAGGATCCCTAATTCGCATGGCAATTTTACCGAGGTTCAAGCACTAGATGTAGAGCCATCGCGGTCCATCAAGGATGGCAAATTCGCATCACATTTTAACGAGGTTCGCAAAAACCAAAGGTCCGTGGTTCGATTCCCGGTGCAGGTGAATTTTTTTCGCATGGCAATTAATGTGAATTTCACCGCCGTTCACGCGGCAGGCTTGAAATATTCTACATTTACCGCCAAGCACGGCTTTAGCGCTGGATGGGGTTCACCTTTGGTCGTGGCTTCCTTGAAGCCCTTCCTCACTTGCGTTGCCATTCTTGATGGACCGCGAGGGCTCTATATCTAGTACTTGAACCTCGGTAAAATTGCTATGCAAATTAGGGATCCTGGGTAGCGTAGCGGTCTGCTCAGTGGCCCGGAAAGCCAAAGGTCCGTGGTTCGATTCCCGGTCCACTTGAATTATTTCGCATGTGATTTTGCAATTAATGTGATTTTCACCGCCGCGCCGTTCACGCGGCAGGCTTGAAATATCCTACGGGTAGGAAGGGATAAGAATGAAAATGGAAGGGTGGAGAGAAACCTGGCATCGACATTAACCTGCTCTTACGAAATACGTCACAGGGATCACGGTTCAAAATCCCATCTGACGGATGGAGTACTGAATTCGTGGTTTCTCCACAAAGAACTCAAAGTTGGTTTGCCAATGAAAAATATCTTCCACTTCCAAGATTCGCACCCGAGCCCTAGCGGTAGAAGGCTAGTAGGTACTCTAGCCACAACACCAAACCCTGGTTTCGTTAAAATTTCTTCCCCATCAAATCGGTTCACGCATAAATACCACAAGTTAATTAGAGAGCATTATTTTATTGAGAACTGATGAAATTGGCAAGTAGAGATAAGGATAGGAGATGAGGTGAAAGTATCAAGAGTGGTGCGACAAATGACAGAACTTAACCTTAAAAAGTGTGTAGCTATCAATTTTGGAGGAGGAATAATTCGATAGAGCGTACCTATAAAATTAGTAACACGAAGATCGAAAACGTTGAAACCATAAGATATTTAGGTGTAACAATCACTAAAGATTTATCGTGGGGAAGAATTATCCGGGAAATATGCGGCCGAGCGAAGAGAAAGCTAGGATTTTTAAACAGAGTACTTGGGAAATGTGATGAGAAGACAAAAGAGCGATGTTACTTTTTATGTAGTATGCAGCCAGTGTATTGGATCCGAATGAATTAGGTCTGATCAGAGAACTAGACAGTGTGCAGCGTAGAGCAGCTAGGTTCGTTAAAATATGTTACGATAGGTAGAGTAGCGTTAAAGAATTAATAACAGAATTAGGGTGGGAATCATTATCAGAGCGTAGGTAAAAGTACAGATTAAATCTATTAGAGAAATTTTTATCGGATAGCTTTACTGAAGATGTTAGTTACATATTTAAAACACCAGCATATTATGCTAGATTCGACCAGATAAATAAAATTAGAGAGCTAGATTGTCGTACCGATAGATTAAATATAGCATTTTCCCCCGTACTATAAGAGAACAGAATAGTCAGCATAGAAAAGGGATAGGTAGGGGAAATATTTTAGAGTAGCCTGTAGTGCATGATGCATGTATTAATAACCAATCCTTTAATTACTATGTAGATACTAACAATCTAGTTGCATGAGACAATCGCAGTGGCTTGCAGGGTATCGTGTAGATGTAGATGTATCAGGACGAGAAAGAGCACCCCCTTTTGATAATTGGCCATAGCCTATTTATTTTCTCAACTGCTCATTCTCCCCGAGGAGGCGTCGACGAAGGGTGAGAGAGAGAGGACAGAGTGAGGATGAAACGGAGAGGTCAGAGGGTGGGAAGGTGGGAGAGCAGACCCCCTCAATCGGTCCCCTGGGGCGAGGACAAGCGAGAGTGAGAGGGGGAGGGATCTAATTTCGTAGGCGGGAGTTTGCATTTGCGCACCGCAACCCTTTCGCCGCGCGTGGGAAGGACGCCCGTGCGATAAAATATTTGCACCATGACGAACTCCGAGAGCGTCGCAGCGCTTCGGAGACGCCTTCCTTCAGCGGTGCGACGCGACACAAACCCTCTCCCATCGCCCGTCAGGCGACGCCACTTCCGCGGGGGCCATCACTCTCACGGAGAATCCAATTTTCGACGGGGGAATGAGGGGGGGGGGGGGCTAACAGATTAGCGGGCCGGGCGCGAAGCTAGGCGAGAAATGATATGAATAGCTAGGGTGGAGTAAGGGGTTAAGGATGGGCAGAGGACGGCCACATTTGCTACCCTCGCGGATCCTTGGGATAGCTCGACGAAACGTTTGGGGATTTCATATCACGATCGCTCGCGTGGAAAGTCTGGCCTAAGCGGCGGGCGCTACTTTGCTCAAAGTGTTTATGCAATAACTCAGCCTTCGTTGGGGAACAAGAGAGGCGCTCTCGCTTGATATCACGATTAATTTACAGATCGGTGGCGGATAGGTCTGTTGCGGTGTCTTGATTAATGTCTTTCTAACTCAAGGACCAGGACCAAAACCTGCCGCAATTATTTTGAGAAATTCAGGTCTATGCTCGAATAGCACATGTGTAGAGCACACCTAGCGTGGTTGGGACGTTGAGCAGTGAACTCCTTGATCTTTTCGTCAAAGATAAACTTATACCTACAGAGGGTTTCTCTTAGCCCTTCCTCAGGTCCCTTAAAGTCCTACCAACTCCCGTCCCGACCAGTCCCTTTATCCTTTAAGGTTCAAAATACCTCGGTCGCTTCCCCTTAGTAACTGCTGCTACTGAAGATTTATTTTAGCATGCTATCATGCTGCAGCCCTTGAATGATCACGTTGTATTGGCTTTCGAAAATAAATATCTGTAGAATTTTTATAGAATTATATCATTATTATCAACCCAAACGGGGTTTATTTCGTGTGTCGTCTTTTATTAAATAAATGAAACCTGTTTTTTCACAGTAAAACCTTTAGAAGAGTGAGATTAAATTATATGGATCCATCCATTGCAATTATGGATGCAATGGCGTCTTTACGTTTCACTGTACTGATCTTTCAATAATTTTCTGAGACATATCTGTACGAAACTTTAAAATATAGAGTTGCATGGCATATCAACAGCGTTTAATTTAGTCCACCTCTTAGCTCATTTCTTATTAAAAATCTAGTACTATGAAGAACCAAATGAGGGGCTGTCATAAGGAAATGAATCGGGTGTAATTTTGTGGATATTCGTGAGATCACTGTTTCCGGAAAGAAAACAAGTTAAAATTCCACATAATATTTTGTCCCAGCCATGGAGGTTACACTGTGTACCTTTTTAAAAGTGGAAAATCTGTACGGTCTCGAAGCCATGGTCGGAGAAAAATATTATGAAGAGGAATTATAAAATGTTTTCCAGGAATTGTAGTCAGAGGAAAAGTTATAAAAATGGATTTCTATGCACCACGAAGGGAGGCAAGAAAAATGATTATTTTAAGAAACAAATAGTATGAGAAAGCAGCAAAATTCGAAGAAGGTTATGTCTTATCCGTCAAAACCTATGCTAACCGGAAGAAAACCATAATAATAATGATAATGAGTAAATTCTTATTGAGGCCATATTTATAATCATATTGAGCCCATACAAGCACACGTTATGATTGAAAATTAACGAAGGAAAGCCATTTTAGGCCGAATTTAAAGTGAAAGGGAGGCTGAAGGCTTTGAATCCAGCGGGCATTTGTGATTTGAAGCAACCAGTCAGAGGATTTAATACGATAACTGAATTATGCGCCGTGCTCTATATGACGCCTGAATGATGGAAATTCTCCCGGGAACGGTCAACTACCTACAAAGAGAGGCTCCAATTTGGATGCAGGTGGATGATTCATATGGGAAGCCATCAAGTTACTCATTTAAGGGACACAAATTATTTAAAAAGCTCCCAGCATTCAAAATATTACTGTGAGCCTTTTACGCTGAACGGCGGACGATAATTGCGTTGAAAAAATCAAAAGTTTAACAGAGACTTCCATGTGCTCGTATGGAAATATTTACGCACATCACCTCGCTAACCTGAGTAATTGATTAATAAAATTGCTAAATTGAAGCAACGGTCTATACAGGTGATGAAGTATTATATTACTTCCCTCGGGGTGAATACAGTTTTGTGTGAGTTTGCAGTTATGGTGGTGAAGTTGGATTCAAAGGACGTACTAAATAAAAATGTGTCACCTTATCTAACCTTAGACTAGAACAAGATTGCAGTGCTATGAAAGAAGAAAAACCAAATAAATAAATACCTCTCCGTAGAGAATTTCTATAATAACACGTGGAGTGTCACACAAAACGCGCTTATCAACAAAGTGTATTTATTTACGATATATTTTAAAGACCAATTGAAAAAATGAGCCATACCTGCTTTAGCATGATTTCCTCCAAAGGGGATCCAATCTAACTTTACAATTCAGGTTACTCGAACATACTGGAATTCGAATGGCGTTTGGCAATAAAGGGGTCTACGTCACCAATAAAAAGGAAATTTCCTTCTTTTTATGACCATGGAAGGTACATTAGGTTAATGAGTTAACAGAGAAAATATGCAAACTTAGAAGCCAACAGCAGCTACGGATATCTCAAAATGGAATTTGAAAACTGGCTGATTAAGCATTATTATTGCGGAGACCAGCATTGTTGGCGTAGTGTTCATGAGCAGCGACGATGGATAGAGGCATAAATTTTTATACTACAGCGATGCCCAATGATGATTTTTTACGACTCAGGAGTTGGGTTTTCATAAACTATGGAGTTTTTATGAGCTACAGTTTTAACTTTTACAAGCTTTCGCGAGTTTCACAGCTTGTTGAGTTGAAGACTATCTTTAGCATTGGTTAACGCTTTTTTCTTTAACTTCACCCTGAGAGAGGGTTTTGTGTGCCAAGAAAACATTACAAAACCGGCGAAAGGAGACACTGTGCTAGCCAATGTGAAAGCAAAAAATCGCGAAAAAATAGCTATTTTATTTATATTTGATTTTCGTCTTCACAGAAACTTAAGCTAGGGAGAGTGACTCGATATTTTTCTGTTTTCAGGCACGAAAGATTGTATTTATATGGACGTTATAGAAGACTTCACCTCGTGGGCAGCATCTCTCTGAATATGGATGAGCAAAATCCTATAACAACTCGAACTGAGTTTTGAAACCCCTAGTGGCCATCATTCCAACATTACTACCGTCCCAACTTCTTCCTTCTTTCTCGAAAAATTCAAAGAGCATGTTATGGGAAGAAGGGAGCAGATCCCTAGGGCAACGTGTATTCCAAGTAAAGAAGTATTGACGCCCAATATCCTTACTCCAAATTCCAATTTCACAGCACTTATTCTTGGAATAGAACTCACGCCGTAGAAAGGAAGTCGCAGTGTATCGGACAGTTACTCGTCTCTGTAACTGCAAGCGACAGGATGCGACAAATGATAGATGCCGAGCGGCGGAAGTTGATTTTTCACGACATCTACTCCATAATTTTGCTAAATATAGGTTGAAGGCTTGAGCGAGGATTGCTGGGATACATGATTTGTAGGCTTCATGGATCAATCAAAATCCATGCAACGGGAAGGGAAAAAAATTAAGTCGGGGAGTGAAATTCAAACTAGGATCTTATTACTGAGCATTAAATTCTTTATCAGGAGAAGAATAGTTTTTTTCACACTACATATTTTGACCGAGTACTTGAAAATTCTGTTTTTAGAGTATGTAACTCACTTGTATATTAAATTTAATTGTAATTTAATAAACTTGTTGATGTTTATCAACAAGTTTATTGATAAAAAGTAAAGAGTTTTTAGTCATTTGGCTAGAGCTTCATCGTATTCAACGCCCATGTCCCATACCATTGTATGTACCTTCTTTTCACTGGGTTTTTACCAAATTTATTTCCCATTAAATTTATAAAAAACCCTTTATTTTCTCTATTTTAACGGCCTAATACTTCACTTATTTTTTTCGACCACCACATTAGAAATACTTCTAGAAGTTATCATTTTTTATGAATATTCTTGCCTTTCTGCCTTCGAAGAGCCAATAGCTCACTCCACCCTATAGGAAGGTACGATGTGGTATTATCATAAGCTATTAGCAATGGAGATGACCGAGATTAACCTCGAGATAATTCCCTAACTCACCCAACCCCAGCGAACTATATTTTATAGCTCCTTCATCTATTTATAGCTCGTTCTATATTTCATAGCTCGAGCAAATTCTGAGAGACTTCTCCACCTCTTATTAATTATCTTGTAATGAGTATATTAATGGCATTTTTTCTCGAGCCACTATCAACAGTCACGTGAACCGTCTCTTAGTAAACGAGTTAGACAGACTAAATAGCTTCCTAGGGAACTCACCTTAGACTTTGTCATTTTAATTAGGGTAATTAGGGCTATTGCAGTAGACAAATCTCTGAGAATTCTGCTAAGGAAGTTAAATAACTCGATTATGTTCATTAATACCTTTCTTCCACTCTACTGAAATCTCACTACGGACAATTCTTCAGCAACAACATCAAGGGTATACGGTTATTTAGCAATTATTTTGAGTTCATAAGCTCTATGACGAAAGCCCAAAAATAAGGAATATAACGATAAGACGATTCTCAGTTACAAAATGCAGCTGAATCTAAAATTAATGAATACAGAGGGATTACATATCGAGTATAACAGGATTTTATAAGACCCATGGTCATTAGATACTCTCCCATACAAATATGGTATTGCAGATGAAAAAGGGGGATGATTCAAAAACTGGAGTTCAATTTCAACCTACTCTTGACGTTTAAATATTATTTAGTTCGTTTTTAGTTAAACTTAATTTATAGAGAAGAATCAATAGTAATATAGTTCCCTAGCAGCTATCAGCTATAGAGGTTATGTTGAAAGATGTGATGCAGTTAATTTTATTGCGATTACACACAGGGTTATCAATATTTTAATGAACATGGCTAAAATTTCCTAATGCGTTATCATCATTTGGGGGAGGCGACCGACAACTGAAGTCTTTGCGTCAGAGAGGATAAGTGGGTAACTATGTGAAGGTAGGAGTTTTTAAGGTACGGAGGAGGGGTGAAGAGAAACCCGGCATGGTAAACCCTGCTCTAACGAAAGGCGCCTAGGACCACGGCTAAACGTACCATATGACGGTCGGAGTACTCAACTCTAAGTGCTTTTCAAAGGCACTCAAGTAGAGACCGGTATACAAATGAAAAATCCGCCATTACCTGGATTCGAACCCGGGATGGGTGGCCAGTACTCTAGCTATTACACTAACCCTATCCCCTATCGCTATCTTAATGCGATAGCGATTAACTTTCTTCGACGGAATTTCCCCTGCGTTCGAAGCAAATATTTCTATTTTCGCATATGACATTGTAGTGTAGTAGTAGCTTTCGAATAATTACGCCCTCACTTTTACAAACATAGGATCTTCTTCTGTCGTATTCATTCACAACTATCGAGTGATTATTCCGTGCATTTCTTCAATCAGTATAGATTCAGTCCTATGCAAAAAGCATGGTTTAAGTACGGTAAATAAGGTGGAGATGACCAATATCTGTCGTTAATGCAATGAGGATGAGTGAATGGTGGAGAATGCGGTTGGTTTCACAGGGGATGGATTAAATCGTGGATGGGTCGAGTTACCGTAGTTGGTTGGCATTTTCCTTCTCTAATAGAAAGACTTCAAGGGGTACATGGTTTAAATTTTTTTTTGATGGAATAAGGTCTGACTTAGGATTGTCATGAATCCTGTAATCAAGAAGGGAACAGGTATCCCATCTAAAAATAAATAGCACCACTGAATCCGATTCTGGAATTTTCGGATTGAAAGCCAGTTCTCTAGTTCAGGAATCCGTACACTTATGGGACCAAAGAGTGAACAGCCATGCCCTTCAAAAAATATAAAAATTACTTGAGAGCAATACATATTTTTTTTTCGAATGAGGGGAATTTTAAGTAATGGAGAGAGTCTGCGGAAGCCGGGTCGGTAATGCGCCAGGCGGGCAACCCTTGGTTTGCGGGGTCGAAACCCGCCAATTGTACATATAGATAGGTCCTGTGTATTTGCCTTAGGTTTGAGATCTTAGATTAGAAGTTCCTGCATAACTACTGCCGTTCGAAGGTCTAAAAACTACATTTGACCATGGCTATAAATATTATTATTTTATTTTATAATCATATAAATAATGGTAATATTTGGTTTAGGACTGGGTGAACAATGAGCTTGTGTTTCGTGAGTCTGTAACTCCCGTATGCAACAAGTCGTTTTCAATCTAAGGAACGGTTTCAAGTTGGCATCTGTTAATCTATGATAGTATAATTTACTGAGTCCAATATGGAGTATTAAAAGAAAAAGTCCTGAAAAGTATGGAAGAAATGAGAAGTCTAATGAAAACTTTAAAGAGAAGACAGGACAACCTAATTGGCTTTATCCTGAGACGTGATTGGGTAGTGAAGACAATTGTCGAGGAAAAAGTATGGGTAAATGGCAAAGGGAGATCCCGTTTGGGATTTTGTAACAAGTAGAAGAGGGTTTGAAAGACGAAAATTTTGTTGTATTAACAAAAGGAATTGACAAAGGAATCGAGTGGAGAATTGCACCAAATAAATATTAGAACCGTTGACTGATGGTGACAAATTTGATGAGTGTATGCTTCATTAATGAAAGTGTCTTGAAAACAATTTTACTCCAGTGATTCATGTACGTACTCAAAGAGCTTTACGTAGCTCCTGAGTATCAGTTAGCTGACCCTGCTATTGACAATACACCAACTTAGTACCCTCCCGACAGTATTCAATCAGAGACCCGTTATTTCTCGAAAAATTTCGCTCTCTCTCTCAGGCTTCACCCTGGGATTTCAGCCCGAGTCCGACGGAAAGGAGACCAGTATCGTAGCCACAACACAAACCCATTCCTCCGGTATCACTCCCTTGCCGGCAGTTTAGGCACCGAGAAAGATCGTGCGATGCTGGATTTATCTGGGGACCGGGCCCGGAGATCAACTTGGCACAATCCCACGAGCTCATGGCGACTCACGACTCATTTATCACCACGTCGACCCTCGCCCGCTGTTCTCTGGACGGCGTCGCTCTAGGGCTGTGTTATATCGTGATAAATCGGCTATGCTATATGATTTGAACGTGATAGTGAGACGGCAGGAAGGGGATGTTAATTATGGATTGCAATGCGCAATTACATGTGCTATGCAACATCACTCTGTATACGCTGTGCAATATAATGCAAGTTGCCATTAGTTGCAATGACATGCGCTATCAAGAGATACGAGATTTTACACGATACCACATAACATGTGATCTATTAGAATATATGTGTGAACATGGGATGCAAAAATATATCAAACATGCTTATCTAACATGGATATATAACGATGTTCTGAAAGAGAGGTCCCATCAAAACTTTAAAAAAGAAGACCTTATCATGCACATGATGATGTTGTGAAGATAGTTATCGAGGGTAAAGTAAATGTGAAGCATAGCAAGGGTATGAGGCATGCTGAGCAAACGGTGAAGGAAGTAAATGTAAAAAATATTAAATGTGAAGAGAAAAGCTGATAAGAGCCGATGAAACTGTAGAGTTACAAAAACAATATTAGGATTGATGACGAGAAATGATTTCGAGGATTGATGAAGTGTATGAGTAAGGTCGTGAAAAACCATCATCACTACCAGTTATCGCTCCTAAATTGGTTTGACAAAGCTTTTCACTCACATTTCCTTTCAGATAACATATACATACTTACATAACTATTTTCTTCCATACCCTTCACTACTTACTCCATATATTTCAAACGCTGCCTCCCCTTGCAATTATTCCCATTCTTTTTCCCCTCAATGACTGTCTTCATTAAACCTAAATGCCTCTATGAATTAAGGATTAAGTTAACCCTGTTTTGTTTAGGCAATTAAAAGAAGAATAAAGAGGAAACATCCATCATAATGTGTTCTTTTTCCTTCAACTGTACTATAATGTTTCATGTTCTTTAACGTGATTTAAAAAATAATTTGAATCTATTTTCGAATTGATAAATTTCATATGGTCCAAATATGAGGTTCAAATTTTAAGAAGTAGGCATGACAACTCACACAACCAATATAAGATATCTTACTGGGAATTTCAACGACCCAGGTGCCGGCGAGGAAAAGTCCTCGCCTGCTAACGCTAGGGTCGCGGGTTCGAGTCCTGGGTGGGTTTTTCTTCACCAAGGGTATGAATGTTTGTCAAGGTCTGTTGGTTCAGCCCCTGGGAAATCTGATGACAGGCAAATGCCTATCGGGATCCCAGGGGTATATGGGCCAACAGAATCGTCCGAATGAAAAAAAAACAGTATCGCAAGGGAATCCCTCTCCGAAGAAAAGCTTGTACTCTTTAAAGAATGGGTAGGCAAAATAAATGTCAGTGGATTATGTTGATTGAAGAATTTTAGGAAAATTGAAGTAAATATCACTCGATGAAATGCTTTGTCTATGTTACTGCAACGCCGAGTTGGCAACCTTGAGCTACTTAGAAGTTGGTATGTACAGACACAGCGTAGCAGTGTCTGTACATACCAACATCGTAGGGGTAGCGCGCCTTATGTTGCACTTTATGATATGTTGCGCGCCTTGCGGCTTTCATAGCAGTCAAATGCTACGAGTTAACGCTGCTTAAGGTGGACATGTCTCATTCGATTATCTCTGCGGCGCAATACTTTGGTCCCTTGTGTATCAACCAACGACCTCCCTTATCGACCCCAACCTACGCTCGCAAATAATGGGGAAATAATTGAGATTTGTCGTTTCAGGACTGTGCGACCGACTCCTATTGGCCGTCTTTAATGGAATGGGAGTTCATTAGGCTGAGTTATTCGCTTTGGTCCGTGGGAAGGCCGAGTATAATTTAAAATCCTGGTTTGGAAAAGGATCGCACGAGAAATAAATGACGGTGGAATTGGCATTGAGCCCCGTAAAAATCCCAGCGGCTGTCACTCGATAGATTTATATTTTCAACCACCCTTGAGTGGAATGGTGGCATATTGCGTGTGAGCTTTTCCACGAAAAATTGATACTGAATTTCGATTAGCATTGCGATGAAAAACGATTTTCTGAGCGGGAGAAGGAACTGTGGTATATATTCCCTGGTCATTCTCCAAGTGACCTAATGGCAGCGTCAGCAGGCAATGAGCGCCAAATTCAACAGATAGGCAGATGGAGATAATAAGGGACTCAGCAGGAAATTTATCTCGAAACAGGAAGAGTTAGGAAAAGGAATACTCCAGATCAGCATTTCAAGGTTGGCTCTTGGCAAGTCGTTTTACTCGAAGGTAAATCACGCTAAGATATTGAGATATACCTAGGAAAAACTTATATGTACTAACAAGTGTGATTATACGGATAAGGAAATGGAATGTTTCATGCTTAAAATATGCCATTAATCAAAATAAGCATTAATGGAAGCCTTTCGAGTAATAGGAAGTGCTTAATTTTGAAAATCAGTTACGCTAAAAATGAAACAATTGCATTTGAATACCGAAAGCTTTAAATTTAACAAATGTTCTCTCCAAAATGAAAGTATACTCCTGAAAAGAGACTCAGTATGGAAGAATATATAGCAAGATAATAACTAAAACTACATTGTCATTTTTCAAAGAGCCGAGAGAGAAAAATATTTTCGAACGCTATTGTTATCAGTGAAGTATTTAATGAAGATCGGTAGCAATTTTTACGTTGTGATAAGCACTTAATATAGCTGCCAACTCGAGTGCTGATGCATTTATATGCATACTTTGGAAATATCCGATATGCCATTCTTTCATTACTATCTATGTGACTAAGTGGTACAATTTTATAAATTTTTATAATATCCGATTTGAGGAGTGAGTTTAAAACATAATTATATAACATAGGTTAAAGAATTGGTGTTCAATTAGTGGCTATTTTTATATCACCTTCCATCACAGGAGAGAAACTGGCTTTGCTAATTTCCACCGATTTATTTACAAGCGGGTATGGTTTCGGCACGTTAAGATGACGGTTTCGGCACCCGGATGATGCAAAACATGTCAAAAATATTATCTATCGTAAACAAATCTGCGGAATTTTATGTTGTGAGTTTCTCTCCTTTGACGGAAGCTATGAGATAAATCAAGAGTAAACTTTTAGTTACAAAAAATATGGAAACTAGCTCCAAGTTGCTGAAATAATTTTGCTATGTCCTCGCAAAATATTTTATTCTGTTCGTATTAGTTGGGAAACAGTCTTCATTAACTTTTTTTTTAAATTGGCAGACGAAAAATATTTCTTGGGCTGGGAATTGAATCGCGGACCTTTGGTTTAACTTTCAATTATTTGTCTGATGAAGCATTAAGAAGACGTATACATCGGATATTTGACTGATATATATATATTCAGAGGATAATTATAAAATAAAAGATTTGTATCTATGTTTAATACCTTTTGATAATAAATAATCTAATTAATCAACTAATAACTTAAGGTAAATGGTGATCAAAAAAAGATCGGAATCAGTTTCCATCTTTTGAGACCAATTTTTGTTTCAGATAAGATACTGAGATACCCCGAAGGTTTAGTGAGCTAAGAAATGTTACTCGATAATCAGGATAATAAAAAAGTATGTATGTAGCTGTGGTTTTCATACAAAGTTAAAACAATCTTAAAAATCAATATATAATCAGAGGTAGTATTTCGCTTTGAAATCGAATCTTTAATAGCATTGGAGTTTTGTTCATTAATTAACGAATAATTTAATCAATAAAACTCTTTTTTGCACCTTATGGAAACATGATTTTAATAAAAATATCCAAGGTGAAACTTTAAGGACTTCAAATGACATTAAAGTTTTTTATTCATAGCACATAAATGATGGAAGTAAGGTGAAGTAAGTTAAAGTACTGGCGACTCACCTCTGGGGAGACATCTGTAGCGTTAGCGCTCGAGACGAATTCTCTCAGAAAGCCATCCAACTCGGTACCCTCGATGTAGCCATTGCCTGAAAATTCAAAAAATAGTCGTTTAAGTCATAGAAATTTTCAAAACATATATAATTGAAGATTAAAACTTTAACACACCCTACAGGTAATTTAAGGACAATGAAATATATTGATAGCAATTTGGAAATCCAGCCAAGAATTGGAACGATCTACAAAAATAATGGAAGTTATTTCATACCAACTCTATTGAATAGAATGTGAATGCATTTTTTTGCCTCAATCCAACGGAATTGTACTAATATGTCAAATGTGCATACACCAAATATTGAGTAGTTCACTATCCAAAGATTTTGTGGAATGAGACCATCCGTAGATGTGACCTTATGTACATTATGCTTGCAGTTGTTGATCAAGAGACATAAAACCTGAGAAGTCGACTGCAATCTAACTGCCGGTGTGAACCTTAATGTATGGCAATTAACGGTTGAAACTATACAAGTACACTGTATAAAGCATGAATAAGTAGGTATAAAAAAATAGCATACATAAATTCAAATATACGAAATTTTTCTTCAGAGTCATATAAGTTCAACTAGCTGTATTGAGATTAATAAACGCCTGTGCTCTTAAAAATTGGATTATTTCCTCGGAAATACTGCGGAAGTATTATAAAGTAATAAGTTTTAGGTGTTAATACCTAGTTACTTATTGACGTGAAATATGAGCAAAAAGAGTAATTTTTTTCCCTATGGTTGGGGATCTAACTTTCAATTTTGAATTTACTGAGCGTTTATTTGACTGGGCGCAGAAAATTGATCCGTCAAACCTGAAGACTTGATCGTTGAGAACCTAAGACTATATAATCAATAGATTAATAAAGTGATAATTCTAAAATTCGGAGAAGTAGATACAAAGAGGAGTTAGATGACTGCATTATGAGCTAGGCAATAGTGAAAAACGAGAGGAACATCTTTCGGCTGCTAGGTCTTGTTGCTTGCTAAGCACAGAAATTTGAAATAAAGGGATTGTGGTTAAACTAATTAGTTGGGTTGTACAGAAAATTTGGCTTTGAAAATGCTTTGAGGAAGGAAGCCATACCATTCAACGGAAGAAAGACTAAATGTGGTGGAGATGAGAAATGAGAGAAAATAAAGTAATTTAATGAAAATTATGTAGGGGTGAGGCAGGATTGGAGAGAAGAAAAAAAATCACTTTTCAATTATTAATACTGTATTTCATATGAAATAATTAAAACAAGTTATATATGTACACTCGAGGAATTTTCTGGGGAAATATATACGTTCAATGTAGCCGGGCGTTATAACACCCGTACGTGAAGAGTACGGGAAATTGTGAAAGCATGTAATCAAATGTTATTATCATTCATAATAAAGTTAATATGCTTTTTATACTTAATTTTAATTAAATAAAATAGCGGAGACGGGGACGAAATGATGATTGGTGGCAGTAACATGACTAATGAATACAAAATAATTAAATAAAGCTCTCTAAGCGACAGGAGATCCACATTTGATTATTAAAGTGAGCCTTAAAAATTATCTTAACATCTCATAAAATTAGTTGCTGGAGGCAAAATTTTTGCTTAAGACTAATGCGGTAGATTACAGAAGAAATAAACAAAATTATTGAATATAAAACAGAATGGATGAGTAAAATGGAGAGCTTACTCAGTTTGAAATACATTAAACTTTTTCTGCAGAGAATGTCGCTCAAGCAAAGTAATGGACCGATGCTGGACATAGAGTAATCAAGTGAAAATACATTTGGGAAAAAGGAAATTCCTTCGGTATATCGTTCAGTGATTACTCACTACCTTCCACGCATACTCAAGGTGGTCTAGAGATAGTAATTATAATTTTATTCCTCATATAAATTAATACATAAAGTATACATTAATAGCAATTCATTTAATCGAGGAATATAGGTACCATTTAGGAAACAAAGCTTCCTGCTTTGGGATTACCGACTCTTTCACAACTGAACATTGGTTATCACACAAACTAATATAACATATATTGATCAAAAACATACTACGTGCCGTCTAAGTATACTGAATACATAATATGGTGACATTGCTGTATTTAAATATTCACATGTGCATGTACTTATGAGTTTTTTTAATAGCAATATTTTGTAATAGATGTAGATAAAATGTCATGATGATGATACAGATCCATACTAAGAGTGGTAGAAGTCGAAGTCTGACTGGTTAGGATACTTTGGAATTGGTGGAGTCCCGCTGGATCCCGAGGAAGATACATCTTCCTTTTTAATTTCATTCTGCAAGTCACAGCAATGGTGTGATGGGAGAAAATGGGAGCAAAGGAAAATACAGTCCCTTCCTCTTCACCTTGACCATTGATGATTAGCAATACCTCCACCTATTCTTCCAACCTCCCTCCCCTCCCACACCGGCCCCCGTTCTCCCCCACTACCCCAAGCCACTATCCTACGTCAACTCCCTTTTGACCCAACATTGCTGATTCAGTGGCTCTTCCCTCCCTCAACCACTTCTCACCCAACCCCCACCCCCAGGAATTTCGTATATATGAGACTTGCACTCCCAGAAACTTCGGAGATTGTACCCCTGATGATGACGGGCTAACGTTGAAACCGATTGGGTTAAAATAAATTCGTGGAATAAGTACAAAGTGAATTATTTCTTCCATCACACCGTCATTCCACAAAGTAGAGCCTGCAACAGTTGAAGTTTCACAGCAATGGTGTGTACAGGGCTGGATTCCAAACCAGATGCTCATTATCGACGGGCAAAAATTATACCGTTAATGACTACGCTGCCAATTTCACTCTAAACGACTAATATACAGTACAGAATTCAACCTCAAAGTAATGTCATTCCGGAAATGCAGCGCGTGAATGTACCCAAATGTTCAGATTCTTGATACGGATAGATCTTTGGGATCAAATTACCCTCCATAGTGATTAGCGTTTAATTTGTTTCTTTCTTCATTACCGAATTTGGCTTATTGTGAACCACGCGAAAGCACGAGTTGGTTTGTAAACTGGTCTTTCGTTTTCCTCCCAAAATCTTTTCATCATTTTGCTTTGGCTCCTCCCCTTTTTACTGACCAGGCGATCTCGACTCTCTAACGTTGGTTGTCCTGGGACCCCTGGAATTCGTCGAACTTCATCCGAAACAATTCCTATTTCAGAGTTCGATTTGATCGATTCCAACTCCCTCCAAGTCTATTCTTGTTTGGTGAACCCATTTTGTGGTCACCTTTAGTTTGGTAACGTATTTGAACGCTTTCTTCGACAATTTACAGTTATTCACTCTGAGGAGGAGCCCAGGGTGCTTTAGCCTTCTCTTACGCATTTTACCCGTAATCTTTTCCACTTATTTGTATGAATCTTAATTTTTTTTTATCTCCTCCAAGTACCATATTATATTTTTTTCTGGCCCGAGGATCATCCTCAAAACTCTCCTTTCCTTATCTAGTTTCTCCACTTTTTCTCTTTTGTTCAGTATAAAAAATTACAGTTCTTTTGCTAAGCAACTGTGGTGTAGTGTCCGATCCTTCCTATTCTAATCTATTTTGTACAAACCCATCTGATCTGGCTCCTTCTTTAGCAAGTTTAATTAGTAGAGCACACCCATCAAGGTATTTATATTTCTTTGTTCACTTAATTTATCCAAACCTTGTATTTATATGCGCTGCCTTTTAATTTTTATAATCCCATGCATTCTGTTCTTTCGAAGGATATCTTGTGCTCAATTTAAACCAAAGAAACTATTTATTCTCCTGTTTTACTTCTCTTTTTGATGATTATCATGGTCATTTTTGCCAAAGATTAAGAGCATTTTATTTTTAACAGATTTGACCTTAATCATCAACCTGATTAATATCATACTATCATTTAAGGCAAGGTATGTATAAAAAATTCATCATCAGTCTACAATTTTAAGATTGGTTTGGCAATGTTCAACATGAATCTCCTATCGGATAACCTCTTCATACTATATACCTAATTCTTTTCTTTCACAACATTTTCTACTTTTTCCATATATCTCCTGTATAATGGAAGGGAAGGCTTCTCATTCGATGCATTCCTTTACATTATTCTCATTCAGTTTTCCCTCGACGATTGTCTTCATTAGGCCAGCATATCTCAAGATATAACAGATTATGTTTTCCTGTCCTTTCAAAGTTTTCAATAAACTTGTTTTTTCTCCCACCTTTTTTAGGACTTATTTGTAAGTAAGTAACTTTAGGTTTATAGTGTGCCTGAGCAGCTTTGGTCATACTACAGGCTTCTACGTTTATCGTTTATTCGGTCTATCCATTTTACCTAAATCATACTTCTGCTGAACATTGCACAATGCTTCTGGCCTTGACATATCTGCTTCTTTTACCGTCCATTCCTCACTGATATAAAGAAGTATACTCCATATGCATGTACTAATAAAGTCTTTCCATGCATCCATGTTTTTATTTTTAGCTGTAAATATTCTTATTTTGGTAAAATGACCTTTTCAACCGGGACATTGAAATGATTAAATATTTCTTGTTTTCAATTATTTCATTCTGCTGAATATGTCTCGTCCTTCACTGATTACTTTGCTTCCCAGTTAACAATACTCTTTCACCTCCTCAAGCTCTTGTTTTCCTAGTTTAACGTTGATCTTAGTATTTTCTTTCCTACTACCAATACCTTAGTTTTATTTTCACCGATCTTCAGGAGGTATTAAGCCTTGTCCTATTCATGCTTGTTAGTCTTCTATAAGCCTCTTCCTAACACAGCCATGACAATACTATCGTCAGAAAATTTCAGCATTCTGATTTGCTCCCCGTGGTTAATCACTCCCGAATATTTCTCTTAGACTTCTTCGATATCCTTCTCAATGTAGACATTAATAAACCAATTAGGGTTTGCACTTATTACTTCTCCTCTGTTTGCGAATAAATTATGTAAGCCAATCCGAGTTCAATTGTCGTTATGAAAAGAAAAAAAAGTAGCAGCTACTCCAGCGTTTCTTTACGCGTTCCTATGCTGGAATGAGCAGTGGAGGAAATATTCTCAAATGCTTCATAGGATTTTCTTAATGGGAGAAAAACTGGAGTTAAAGGCTCTAAACTCCACCAGTTTTGGACAGACAAAAGAGTGGTTTATATGAATATAAACTCATCGCTCTGTTCTTATGCCGAAAGGGTAAGCGACGAGAAAAAATACTTCCGGAAGAGTGTCTGGAGTAACCCTGAAACCCGCGAGACATCCGGCAGAGCATTCCAGCTACGCCGCTGGACAGGAAAGCTGTCTTTTTCTCCTGGAAGTTATGGTCATAAATCTCTGGACCTCAGTGCGTTCATTCTCCGGAAGGTCGGCGAGAATCTTCCGGGGTCGAGGAAAAGGCAGAGGTTCCTTCATTTAGGATTTAGGGTAAGGGATGGGATCATAAACTCCCTCATCTCGCTAGAGCTCGGCATTTTGAATCTCATTTGAAAAATAAATTCACAGAGATCGAATAAGTAGTGGAACGTGAAATTTGCAAATTTACAAGCATTTTTTAAAAGAATACTTACGTACGTGGAAGGAATGTGCATTTTCCTATCACCCAGTAATATCAAAAACGTCAAAATTTATCAGCCACGGTGGTTAAATAACCATGTGCCATATTTTAATACCAGAGGTGATATCTTCAAACTGTTGGGGCACTTAAGGCCCAAGTCTAATTATGGATCTTGTTAATTCATTTATGAGACTAGTTCGTGGGTGGTGCATGATTCATAACATTGCTAGATGACGTTCAAAGGCAATTAAATTTTTCTAAATAGCAAGTGAGAATAAGGATGCATACATCAAAAAATGAATGATTTCTAAGCTTAAAATTTTAGCTACAAATGAATGATTTTAAATCACTTGACTGTCGTAATGCGCATAATGAAGCAAGCATAACGGATCAAATTCCTCGCAATTTAAAACGTTTTGCTAAACGTGTTTATAGTATGACCCAAAATCTGTTCATTTATAAAGATTGTTAAACTGGCATCAATATTTTGTGATTGCTCCGTATAAATAGGGCGCCATTCTAAGAAGTACATGCTTGAATATATTTTAAAACTTCTTTCCCCCCTTTCCTCTTCCACATCTACTTCCTCTATCACCCACCAACAACCCCCCTGTTGAACTATACTTGGACGCTACAAATGTGCCTTTAAAATTGTCTTTCAAAACAACAGCTAGCAAAAATGAAGAGTGGAATGTACAAAGAAATTATATATTTTCCTTCGACTACCGTGAACAGTAAGCAGTGTTACCGAAACGGAATGAGAAAAACCATATTTTTTGTAAAAACGCCTAACGTGAAACCTGTTGAATCGATTAATGATAAAATCTCAATAGTTTTTTTTTGTGCGCGCGAACTCTATTACCGTTAAAATATTCTTAGAAAGAGAATACTGTGAGAATAACATAATCCTTCCGTGATGCCGTTACGCCACACTCTGGAGCCTACTGTGGGAAACCAGGTAGCAGCTTGAAAGTAGAGCTTTCAGACCGACACCTCCATGTTGCCTTCCCCGTAATGATTACAGTTCCCGGGTAATGGATCACAATGGAGATTGGAATTCGGGTTTCCGCCCAAAAATATATTCCCATATTTTCCCTTCCGTTAATCAATCCGTGATCTCGTCTCTCCGCCTTACCCATCTTTCTGGCTGTTTTTTATTCATGCTGGTACTCCGTAGATCGATATTCACGCGTGCTTTTTATTAGTGTTTACTGCGAAGTAATTCATCGAAATTCGTTCCTCCTTGAATACTAACCATGCAATTTTGCATTTACTTCAGAAACGCTATTATTTTTGGCTGTATCGAGCCACCAGTATTATTGCGTTTCAACGATTTAGGTGAAAATGTTTAAAATTATGCCACTTCAAGGAAAAGGAGATTTTTGATTTTCGTAATATGTTAATAAACGACGGATTCAAAGCATTCATTTACCTAACAAAAGGGTATGGTTGCGAGGCACTGGGTACGGATGCTTCTTTTGTGCTTCTTTTTCGAGTCATTTATTTGTCTGATGCCTACAATATTCTCAGTACACAAGGAGTCATCTTAAAATTATTCGGTTTTCGTTACCAAATTAAATTCCCTTAAAGTCATCAATGGCGTTTAGTGAATCATATCTCAGGATCAAATGTCACGTCAGCGGAATATGATCTGTTGGACATTAATTGAATTCCGGTGTGTTTCCGTAGACTGTCAACTCACTCATTCAAGAAACTTGTAAGTCACCTCGCATTGTGAAGCCTTGACTTGAATATTGGTGTTTCCTGAATGTTTCCTGCAAAACTTGAAGGTAACAAATGCGATACGTATTTTCAATAATATATTTCTTGTATTGCATAAAGATGAATCAGACTCGAAAAAAATAAAACCAACAAAAAAAATACTGAAGGTACATTATAAGCTAAGTTCATTATGGTAGTAGTAGCTCTGTGATGGAGGTATCCGAGCGATATGGTTATTAGCGCCAATCAGGATAAATGATTAATTGGATATGGGTAGGAACTTTTCAAGAAATGGAGAATGGGTGGAGGCAAACCTGGCAGAGGCATTAGTCTACTCGTTACGAAAAGCGCCAAGGTTTCTACGATATAGCGTCCCATACAACGGACAGAGCACTGAACTCGAAGAACTTGCACGCAGTTTCCAAGTCGGGATCTGTATCTTGGTGGAACATCTCTTATCCAGTCAATATTCATATCTAGACCCCCGGGATGGGATGGTAATGCTCTAACCACAGCAACAACTCGGCATAGAAAAGAAAAGTTTTGAGGAAATTTAAGAAAATTAGTAGAAAAATTGCAAAGTGAGTGAAAGAGCAAAGAATTACGCCTCCGCAAGCTCAATGCATTACTCCGAGACTTAATCCTATTATATCTCTTTCCATATCATATATACATTCATTTTTCATTGTTCTCTCCCTAAGTGGTATCACGAATCTTTCCTATATCCTCCATTTCCAGCCATTTTATTGCAAGTTGTTTTCTCCATACAATATGAAAAAAATCTTCTTCGTTTTTTGTTTCTTCCATTCATCGTTTTTATTCCAAGGCAATCAATTATAATCGATGTGGAAACTTTAATTTATTACATTCAATAATTCATCTGCCTTGCCCCGAGGTTGGATATTATTCACCTGCCGAGGTAATATCAAACCCTTAGTAGCATGATAATGATGAAGGGTATCTATCTATCCAATTTTCGGGGTGATCTCATATTATGTAGTAATACGAGCGCGGCATAACTGCGAAACTAGATATTTTGTGTGGGAGAAATGCCTTAAAATTCATGAACTTCTAAATATACCCTGCATTCTCAGAATTATTTAAATACCTTCACAAAAAATTACAAACCGAAACACTGTCGTCATGCGACTCTCGGCTAGAGCTCCACTGAACTTACGCATTTATCTGAAACTCTAGAAAATAATCCCACGGAAATAATCATGATCGTACCGTTCAAGGAAAAATAATATTCCATAAGTATCATGTTCAAGATACTTAGTGGCAAATTCAGAAACTTGAACCTCAAATTATGCGAGTTTGGGGATTCCATTGGGGGTGGGGAGCAATTGGGGGTCTGGAAACCAAAAGAGCATAACAGAGCGCAAGTGCAAGTGCCGCTGGATATTGGTTTTAAAATTATGAAATTAAAATATTCACCAGAGTGGGATTAGACAGTGCAGGGGACAGAAAATCATGCTTAGGGCCAAAGCTAATATGGAAAATCAAGGCAAAGGGGTTAAAAAAAGTGGTCAAGGGAAATTTCCAAGCTATTCAATCGGCCTTGGCATTAATGAAAGTTGTCAAATAGTAAGAATTCAAGGTAAAACACTGTAAAAACGACTTTTCGGAAGAAAAAGATGCTTCGTAAGCCTAATAATAACATTTCTATAGTGATTCTCAGCGGCTCGGTTGAAAACTCTTGCCTTTTGGAAACAAAAAACTGGAAACTGATGAACTTGCAACTTAAAAGTGCGGGAAACTGAGGAAATTCACTTAAAGTTGGGGTACCGAAAAGAGAAATATGGAATGTAAGCTGCAGCTGCAGCAAAATTGAAACGGAGTACCTTCCAAGTCCTTAGGAGAGGCTGTTTTCAGAATGAGGCTTTTCTTATGGAAAGAGATGAATCGTGTTTATATGAGTCGTGTATCATGCGAATATCGTGTGTAAAGACACATAACGCTGAACATGAGTTTCATCTTAAAAACACATTCGAGGTATACCGTCCCTCGTGAAATCAATGCACCTCGACGGGGAAAAATATTCCCCTGGAAGACAAACGGGGCAAAAGCAAAAAAGGGAAGCACAGAAATGTTTTCCGGACATTCGCTATACTTCATGGCAGTAGAGGAATGATTAGCATTTTGCCCCTAGTTAAATTTTTTCTCCGTGTCTGGTGAAGCTACATACATTGCGAATGATTCTCTTGCCCTTTACTTGATGCATGTGAGATGTCAGGAAATGAACGTTGGAATTTAGGATCCCTTTGAGCTGCCATCATGACTTCAGTTCACATGAGTTGCAGATTCTCTCTTTTTGAACAACTGTTATTTTTCCTGAACGTATGTTGTTCAATTTTTAACGCACTTTATATCAGAGTACACATTTTCATGGAGAGACATAACCATTACCTTTCTCTTAAAGAGCCATCGCCAGCATCTGGAAAACCATTTAAGAAAATCTGAGAATATTTTCCGGAGTAAACATTAATTATTGCATTTGAAGGCCTGTCGGAGACAATCGTCAAGAGAAAAGTATCTGAGAAGAATAGGAAAAGAAGGCCTCGCATGATACACATGAGAAAAGTAGTGAAAGAGAAGAATTGTGTTAATATGAAGATTTTAGGCAATGGAAGTATTGAGTGGAGAGTTGCGTCAAATAAATCTTGGAATGAGATTAATGATTATGATGACGGAATTTATTGTTACATTTTTGATGAAGAGCAATGTTTTTCTACTTGAAGTTCCATTAAAAGTAATTTATTTTACTAACATTCATTTGAAGGAGTCTAGTTTTGAACAAACGTAATTTTTACTCTCTCTTCTTCTTTGTTCCGCTTCACTCTTTCTTACGGAAAAAGATTTTAAAGAGCCAAAATTTTAGCCTTTGAGAAACATTCGCATCAAAGTGGAAACAATTGAACAACAAATTTCTTGTGTAAATTTATTGAAGTGGTTCTTCATAGTGAAGCAAGATTTTTATTTTTAAACACAAAATATTCAATATACAACTTAGGGTGATGACGCTATAAAGAAGAATTGTTCTGATTTATTATAAATTCTGATTTGGATCACTAACAGATTAAAAGCTAGCGAATGATTTCCATTACGAATGTACATACATACCTAAGTGGCTTCAGATATCGGTGATTTGCGGGATTGACTAGCGTTCTGGGTTCAGTCTGCACAGTTTTTCGAGATTTTTCAATGCTAAGCCATTGGATCACGTAGAAACGAAGTCCTCCACCAGAAGCACTTCAAGTTCATTACTGCGTGCGTTAACTGGGAGACAATATCTGAGGTGACTTGGCACCTTTCATTAAAATGGAGTGCTAATGAAAGGTTGTAGTTTTATTCAAAGCAATACATTTATAGCCGCCATACTGGAAATAACAACAGATTTCTTTGAAACTTCACTTTGCTTCTGGAAATCCGATCCAAGTCCCATATTGATGCAATCCTAAGGGTACAACCACTACATATGTTTGCAGACTCTCCTCCTTAACTAACATGATGTGTCCCTGAATAACGTCAATGAGAGAAAGTACACTTTTGCAGTGTATATGCTTCAGAACTCTACAGGGTTCGAGTTGGTGTAGTGGTTACAATACTGAACTCTCACCCAAAGGTCCCGGACTCGAATTAAAGATATTTTTCATTGGAAAAACGGCTCCATCTTGAGTGATCTGTGGAGAGAATTCCGGTTAAGTACACGGTCCGATGGAACGTCAAGCCGTGGTCTCTTAGCGCCTTTAGAGTAGAACAGGCTAATGCCGACGCCGGGTTTCTACCATCCTTCCTCTTTACCCTTAGGCCTACCCCTTAGGGGTTGGATGGCAGAAGGGACAGTTTGGTCTCAATCTCGCTCCAATAAAGACCTTTTATTATTATTATTATTATTATTACCCTTAGATTTCCCTCCTTGCGCCTTTTATACTTGTCTGAAGCGCCTATTAGTGCGGCTTGAAGAGGCTACACATGAGATGAGATCAGTACTCTATCAAAGGAGATAGTTGTGGCCAAAAATTTTGATTTACAAAAGAGATACAATATGTACACCGCATATTGAGTAATTTTCGAAAGTTCCCCTTCCCCTCACCCATTACCATGACAGCAAACGTGGAGGCTTATCATTGCTCGGGTGAGACACTACGTCCAAGTTACTCGAGGACTTGTATTCTTTCCTCCTTTAAATTTAAATTTATTCATTTCCCACTCAATCCAGTCTCCATCATCGCTGTATCTTGGATCTGGTTTCCCCGAAAGTATCTGGGTGAATCAAATTACAATTTCTTGTGGCGCTCCTCAAGCCATCCACGGAATCGAAATTAGTTTTTCGAACAAATTACCGAAGCAAATCCGTAGAGTCCAATCCTCCTCCTCTTTTGGGGCAGACGATTCGCCTCTCTTCCCCCTCAACCCTCCTGGTCTTTTAGATCCCTCGGGTGAATTGATGAAGAAGGCGGCCTCTGCCCTTAATCCTTCTTTCCCATTTCCCTCCCACGCGAAAGATTCTCTCTCCCGCCGGGTCGGTCTCCCTCTCCGAGATCCCCAGGGCGCGAACCCTAGGATTTGGACTCTCCGACCGATCCCTTGTTTCCCCTCGCCTAAGCCGACATTAGATGTTCCACTCTCATTATGCGTAGACGTCGGGTGCGCTCCTCTGTCCGAGGTTTTTTCGGCAATCGTTCAGGATGAAGAAAAAGACGCAGACCAAAGTCTCTCGACCTCGAAGTTCGAGTTGATGTGAGATGGTTGAGATTGCCTAGAGCTTAGCCGCCGTGGGTGAAGCCTTATTACGTTTTTACAGGACGGGAGGGCAAGCTTACAGTGAATCGTGCGGCTCAGGCTCATCAAGGGTTGAGGAGAAATCGGTTTCGAAATCACGAACCCCCAATTACGAATGAACTTTCACCAGTACACCATTACACCTATTTAGTTTTAAAGTAGCATAGATTTAACGAAGTGAAAGGTCCACGAAGTTTTATTAAGAAGATATATTTACATTTACTTCAGGAGTGAAATCAGTTTAAGTAATCAGGATAATAATGATTGGTCAGTAGAAGAACGAGACCAGAACAAGAATAAAGATATGTACTAAAAAGGAAAAATATTCTCTCAGATTTGGAATTATAATGTGGAAAATCGTAGGATAAAAGAATAGCAGAGATTTTTGGGAATTAGCAGAGGGCGCCTGGGCGTTGTAACACCTTACTGTTAAAATTAAACTAGTGAAAAGTACAAAGTGTTTTATTTTTAAAAGGGAAAGGTAGATGATCTGATTATTGATTTTGCAATGGAGAAATGAGTGATGGTAAGGCATGCTTAATATTATTATAACGTACATAAAATCTGGTTTTATTGGACCCGCAGCATTGTCAATTAAAATGTTTATTAATTTGCGGAGGTATGTATTATTTCATCATTGTTTTAATAAACTATAAATGCGCTATAGCATAAATGAGATAAATGGTTATTTGATGAAAAATTTTCAGCAATTTTGACGTGAAAATAAACCTAATCTGCAAATCGTGGTCTAAATTTATAGTGCAATGGTTCATAGTAAAATTAGGTTCCTGTCTAGCTTCTGAGAAAGGCAGGCAAATATTACGGAGCTGACAATCGAAGGGGTATTAACAAAGGAAGGAAACATCTTGGCCAAAAACTAATTATGCTTGTAGGTGTACGAAAAAGAGCATACCCACTGTTGGCGTCATTCCAATACATTGGACTCTAGTGAAATGATTTATTGCCAGTTCCTTAGAACTCACCAAGATGTAAGAAGAATAGGTCTGTAGCTACATTCGGTTTCAAAAAGCTTTCTTGTGTCGACAGCTTTGTAAGAGAAAGCGATAAATTGTTATGGCAGGATAGTTCATTGCAAAGAAACCGTGAGAGTAATAAAATATAGTCTTTGGTCAAAGAGTGCAAATGTGTCAAAATGAATCAATGCTACCGTATGAAAAGGAATAAAATGAAAAAACATGAATTGAAAAAGGATTGATGAAAAGATCATTGTGCTGATTCCCTTTTTTGTTGTAAAATGAGATGGGCATATAAAAGAGGCGATGTGGTGCAAAGATATATTACGACAGAGAAGTACATTTAGATGACAAATATGTAACTTAGTGAATACTAGAAATACCAAAGTTATCTGAATAGGGGACATGATAAATATCATTGAATAAACGAGAAAAAAACTCAGCTAAGACAGCGAATCTTGTTAGACTCGTCGAATATAAATCAATGTGAGGAGGGATTATAGGGCAAGTGAACCACTAGACACACTGAAATATTATTAGAAAGAAAAAAAACTTAACTCTAATGGAAATCTGGATCACAGAACTTGACCAATTGAGAGTTGATGCGATATAACTAATACATTTACATGCAGTCCAATTTAGGAACGTGGTGAGAACGAAAGGAAAAAGCAGCTCTGAGATATAAAATAGTTTTGCAAATAAATACATCTTATTCTATAGCCCTCTCACGTGCTGTTGCTCAAGGTTTCTGTTGAAGACACCAAGGAAGTACCATTTTGATAGCAGTTTTACAAGAAACAGCATATAGAGTTTTGGTTTGCAATGGATGAAAAGTAAAATTCGGTTCCTGTCATGGTAAAAGAGAAGGTTTGAGCAACGTTCTATTGAGCTATTTGAATGCAGATTTGGGATAAGAATCAAGGGGTTGATATTGAGGACAGCAGCACATTCAGATGGCATAAAGAGGAAAGAGATTTCTTTAAACTTATCGGAAGAAATTTTAATGCATAGGTGAATGATAGTACTCGAGAATTTCCCGCGTGTTGTCCATTGCTGACGCCAGTTTCTCCAGGCATCCTGTTGACGCCTTTAATTATGAAACATTTAGAGAAAGGAAAATACTTCACAGTAAAGGAAGTCTGGATAGTAAAAGTTTACCAATCGGCAGCTGAAGGGAATTAAGTTACATGCAGTGCATTATCAAAGCATGGCATGAAGGGAAGGTAATATAACTCTGGTATTAAAAATCGCTGTGCAATTAACAACGCCCTAACATAATACCCTATCAGAACTTGCTGCTCAGAGCACTTCATGCCTGAAGACGCCAGCAAGATGGCTGGATAAACTGTTGTTAGTACAGGTCAGCACGTGGAAGAACATCCGAAAGCTATTACCCATCTAATCAAGTGCTTTGGAAACCTTTAGAGCAGATTTAAATGGAAAACTCTAGGGCTTAAATAATTAGAGAGAACAATTGGAGTCATCTCAAAAATGTTTTGCAGTACAAATACCTTGTTCAAGGGTTATAGGGCTGGAGATGAGAGAGTAATACATAGGCAGATATCCTGTTAAGAGTGAAGAATTACGAGGGCCGGAAGCTTGGAACACCAGAAAATTTGATTTTAAAAGAGCAAAAGTCTTCGATATTTCGCACTGATACGGATAGAGAAGATCAAACAGTCAGACGGAATAAAAAATAATGAAGAATAAAAAAGGGCATAAGGAATACCCAGTATGAATGCTATAGAACTGAGTGTATTGGACTCAGTCTGGGAAGATCCCATGATGATAGGCAAACTTAAGGTGAATATAATGAAGAAATATTACTTGGATCAAGGATTACCATCAAAAGTATCCCACAGCATCAATTGTGAAAAACCCACATTACTCGCCAATGCAGGACACTACTTCCCCAGGCAAATACAAGCTTCCATCTAAATAAGCAAAACTATAAGTAGAGAAGAGAGTTACAACGCTTGAAAGCGGGTCTTCACTAAAGAAAGCCAACCGACCAATTACAGCGCATCCGCCTGAATGACAGGGCTTATTACGGCGGACGGAACTTCGAACTTGAAGACGCCCGCTGAAATTATGGTGAATCTGACGTCAAGGGGCACTAACTAACTTGAGGGAAAACCCAGAAAACCAACAATTGAACGTTTCGCAACGTGAAGCCTTCACTTTAACTTCATTATCAACATCGGTCAACAATCCTAGGATTGGTTTGACGCGCCCTCCACTCGATTCTTCTATCGACCAACCTCTTCAAGTTGACGTAATTCTTCTCTTCTACGTCCTTCACAACTTGCTCCATATACCTCATACGAGGCCTGCCTTTTCCATTCTCCCCGCTCACTTTTCCTTCGACGATTGTCTTCATCAGGCTATCATGTCTTGAGATGTGGCCTATTAAGTTGTCCCGTCTTCTTTTTAAGGTTTTCAGGAGACTTCTCTCCCACTCTTCTTAAGACTTCTTCGTTTATCACTCGGTCGATCCATTTTATCTTCATCATTCTTCGGTAGCACCGCATTTCAAATACTTCCAGCATGGACTTCTCTGCTGCTGTTATTGTCCATGCTTCGCTGCCATGTTATAGAATGCTCCAGATGTATGTTATAATGAAATGCTTCCTCACTTCCGCGCTTGTATTTGCAGCTGTAAGCAGAATCTTCTTCTGGTAAAATGCCCTTTTCGCTTGGGCAATTATACTGGCAATTTCTCTTTTACTTCGTCCACCGCTAGTTAATCGGCTTCCCACCTTCTTCCACTCAAACTTAACGAGGAGGTGGAAGAGTTCGAAGTTCCTTTGAACTCTTCCACTCTTCTTCCTTCCACCTCCTTGATTTTTTGTTTTCCTAGTTTACCATTGGTAACCTTTCTCCTACTGCATACCAATACCTTAGTTTTCTTTTTATTGATCTTCAGATGATATCTGGTCATTGTTCTTTCCATATTTCCTAGTGTCTTCTTTAAATCACTTTAAATTATTGATACTTTAACTCAGATGAAGGACTTCCATGAAAAATCACTGGGCTGAAACTAAGGCTGTTCACTTTCATAGTGGAAAAATTAAGAGAGTAACTATTTGCGTCGTGATATCTCATGGTGGATGCTATTTTTATCATAACTTTTTATACCAATATGGAATTTTTTCCGTTTATTCTTTTTAATTCGATGGTTTTAATCACCTATATATCTCCCAATTTAATGTTAATATATACACCGTCATCAGCTAAAATCAAGAAGAATGACAAACAAACACCTGTCAAGGTGACAAAGTGCAAAATAGCCGAGTTCCAACCTCTTTGGGCAAACAAAGTTGACAATCACAAGGAGAATGGATGGCAGCGCTACCAGACTCATTTTTTACCATTACGTCATTTAATAAGAGTGTCATCATGATAAGATATGTGTCATTTATCATCGAGCATTAGGAACTGAAATTTTGAAATTTTAATTTCAGTTATACGCAACAGAGGGTAACCATACGATAAACTAAACGAGACACGTCACATTTTACTGATAAGGAACAATACATTTCTTTTTTATTTAAACGAATAACGATGCTAAGTTGGGGATCTCTTTGATGGATACCTACATCAAATAAATTTTTTTATCCAGGCTCTAGTGATTACTTTGCAAGTAGTCTGTTTTATTAATCATGTGTAAAGTACTTCCATATAAGATTTTTGGCATTAGGTCACTCAACGAATTGTACTTGTGAAACTGGTCTAATAAATAGGGCAGAGAGGAAAATTAAATTTTCATGCTAACGAGTGACCTAGATTCATTGAAAAAACTCTTTCTTGTTACTCAGTCCTATGGCTGGAAATGTTCATTCGTGGGAAGCAATAAATCTTTTACTCTTTGTAACCCTGAAAGATTTCTCTTTCCTCGCCACCGTAGGCCCAAGTACGACTTTCCCCATAAAGAGTCAATAAAAGCCCTAAATGGGTTAAAAATTTTGAGATTTCTTGAAATTCTCATTTCGGTATGAAATCAAAGACTTTAATTTAAAGTTCAAATCTCACTCCAGATCACACCATGAAAAAAGATTATCATGCAAAGTTGACCTTGTTTCAAACTTTGAAGGTACTTTTTGGTAGTGGTACAACTCTTGCGGTGAATAAACTTGAATATAGTTACGAAGGGAATTATTAAAGAGACGAATTCTCGTTCTCCCAAAAATCATCGCATAATTAAGTGTCAAAGGAAGAAATGGTTAGAATACTTGCATAAAATAGGTTTCCAGCATTGCTGCATAGGAAAATGAGCGATTACTTATTATCATCAAAAACTCAACGTGGTTTTTATGAAAATAATACTGTTGCTTTTCCATTCGCACTATTTTTTTCAAAATATACTGTAACGTATCAAAATTTAGCCATATCATGCTGGGGAGTTGGGGAGCCGCCATGTTGGTTTTTGTACAGAATATTTATACGGAGACATAGGGAAATATGGCGTCGGCCTCGACAATGGCCAATTTGTCATTGAGCCTGGTGATTCAGGTCATTCGGGAGTTGCATTCCCAAGAATAGAAATTGTCTCGCAGGCTATTGTTGAACTCGCGGCAGGTTACGGAGGGAGACTAATTATGGCCGGGCGTTAACAATTAAGAAGTGCCGATATATAAAGAGGGACGAAGAGCGGGAGGGGCGGCTGCTGCTGCTAGGCTTCTAGGCGGCTAGTCGAGGAGTCGAACGAAGGTGAAGGCTGATAGTCCAAGAAGAGGGAAGTGTCTTCTAGGCGAGTCTGATAGTCTAAGAACAGTGAAGGGGCGTCTAGCTTCGAGTCTGATGGTCTGACAACAGTGAAGTGGAAAGTGGCATGGCGGAGAAGCCAGGATTAACCCAAGGAGACGGGGATCGCCTCAGCTAGAAACTCCAGATAAACTAAAGGGATAAAGCGGTCCACTCCCCACTATTATGTAGGTACTTATTTTTAAGAGGGTACTGGCTATATTTTATGTGAAAGTGAAAAGTGAAATGGCTCGTGAAGTGATCTATGGCCTGTAAAAATTGAGCCTGAAGAAAGTAAGAGTGAAAGTGATATGTTGTGAGGGTAATTTATTATGATACTGTATATATTTTGTTGTATGGTGTGAGGCTAATTAAATTGAAAAAGAATAAATTACATTTATGGCGCCCAACGCTTGAGCACGATAAAATATTAGACGTACGGGGTTGTGTGATAGGCTACGTTTAATAGATACCACGAGGAGAACCTGAGAGGTGCAGAGTAGGAAGTGTTCACGTTAGCGAACGCGAGAGAAAATTAGACATCGGGAAAATTACTACAGATTAAGTGTAAGTAGTAACGGTGTAATTGTATAAAATGTTTCGAGCAAGTAAAAGTCTGTTCGAGTTGAAGAAGGCCGAGGTGCAGGAGGAATTGAAGAAACTAGGGTTAGGCACCGAAGGAGTTAAAAATGAATTGGTCGGTAGGCTTAGATCTGCTCTCGAGGAACAGGGAGTAGTCATTGAATCTCACAAATTCGAGGTCGAAGACAGGACTCCAACAACGATGGATTTATGGGCTTGGTTGAAGGAAGAGAAAATCAAGGAGAAAAGGGAACGAGAAGAAGAGAGTAGACGGAGAGAAGAAAGAAGACAGAAGGAGCAGGCGGAGCTGTTAAGAACAATCTTGAGGGAGCAGGCGGAACAGCTGAGAGGAGCGGAAGTTAGGATGAATACGCGGATAGAAGAGGAAAAAGCAGAAAGGCGCGCAGAGATAGGGGCTGTCCGCGAGGAGGCGAATAATAATGTCCAAAGTATAGCGGCGGAAACACGGAAGGATTTATATAATGTCAAGGAAAGGCTGAAGGATTATGAAAGCTTGGCGATAGAAACGCGTGAGGAAGTGAGGAATATCACTGAAAAGATGCAGCTGCTGACCGCAGAAAAATTGAAGGAAGAGTCGGAACTGCAAGGAAAAGTACGAATAATAGCGCAGAATGAAGCGGAAAAGATAAGGCTGCAGGGTTTGCGAAGCTCAACCGCAATTCAATCACCGGGAGTGATGATGAAGATTCCACATTTTGACGGTAGGAGAGGAGCTAGGCCTATGCGATACATCAGTGAGCTGGAGGAATACCAAGCCATGTACCAATTATCCTCCAACGAAATGCTGAAAATCGTAAGACAAGGTCTGACGGGATCGGCAGGCGAATGGTTTACCGCTATATCACATCTACTAAAAGACGTAGAGCAGTTCACACAGCTGTTTATGATGCAGTATTGGGGGCGTGAGCAGCAGATGGAGGTTCGGAGGACGCTAGATTCCGGCCGGTACGTTGAACGAGGGAATATCAGCCGAGTGGAATACGCAACATCCCGAATAAGCACTGCAAAGGAACTAAGGCCACCGATGGAGGACGAGGAAATAATCTATAGGTTGGAGCAGCATTTTGGTCCGGAGGTCAACACGGCAATCATATCGCAGCAAATAAACACCATCCCACGATTATTGTCATTGCTCAGCCGATACGATAGGGTGGTGCCGCAGCCGATACAGGAGACGAAGGAAGAGAGCCAAAGAAGATGGACAGGAACAGAGGGAAGGAGAAATGATTTAAGAGGCCGTGGATACAACCCACCACCTCAGAATCAAAATGGTAATAGATATCAACCTAATCCATCCGGCAAGCAGAGGCAGACATCTCCGGTGAGACGGTACAGCAGCCGAGAACAAATGGAGGGACGGAGTTACGAAGAAAGACCACCCAGGGAGAATGCAAACATCCGCACGATGATTGTGAAAAACTCCGGGAGTAGTGAAGAAAGGCCTGAAGAGCAGGGAAACGCGAAGGGGCAAGTCGTGCAAGCAGTCCCGACACGACATTAGCCAGAGAAATGGGGACCGAAGAAAGCAATGGAGGAGACAGGAGCAAATACGACAAGGAAGTCAGGAATATATTATGCATACCCGAAGATTTGTCCGAAGAAGAAAAGGAACACGGATCGCATGAAGAAAACAAGTGTCCGGAAATTGTAGTGGAAATAGGGGGGCGGAAGTTTAAGGCACTAGTGGACACCGGTTCAGAAATCACATGTCTGAATGAGAACACATTTACGGAGAATCCAGAGGTATTCAAAGGTGTATTAGAGGTACCAATACGGGGAATTCAGGTGATCGGAGCAATAGGTAGGAGGAGCGGAACATTTAGTAAACAAATCTTTCCCACAATAAACATAGGGAAGATTGATGTAGTAATTAATTGCACCATCATACCTAATCTAGTGAAGCCGTTAATATTGGGCACGGATACGTTAGAGATGCTGAAAGCGGAGATTAATTATAATGAAAGCACCATAATCCTGAGGCAAGGGCGGAAGATGGAAGAAAGAAGATTCGGAATGCCTACGGAGTCGTCACTGAAGCTAATAATGGCAATTAAACAGGGGCAGTATGAGGAGAGAGAAGATACAGTTTCTATGGAGGAAATCCACAACAGCATGAGAAGCATCAGCGATTTACAGGAGAAGGAGTTTAGAGAATTAGCGGGTATTATTTATAAGGAGAAGGAGATTTTCAGAAATACGCCCGGAAAAATAAAGGGGTATTATTATAAGGTGGAGATAAAAGGTGACGAGGAGTTCCACGGGAAAAGTTACAATGTACCGCTAAATTACCGTGCGAAGGCACGCCACGCTATTAATCAGCTGTTGAAGCAGGGACTCATAGAAAAGAGTACATCACGATATGTATCACCCCTGATATGTTTACCGAAGCAGGATGGCTCAATAAGGCTATGTCTGGATGCAAGGGCGGTGAATAAGATGATGAAGCCGGATTACGCTACTTCAAGAACGCCTCAAGAAATATTTCAAGATTGTGCTAACGTAAAATACATGACATCTTTAGATCTCACGCAAAGCTTCTACCAAATTCAACTACATCGAGATTCTCGGAAGTATTGTGCATTTTCCTTTGAAGGATTTATATACCAATTTACAAGGGTGCCGTTTGGCTGTGCAATTAGCAGCAGCGCATTAGTCAGAGCACTTGACTACGTACTTGGAGACGAAGTAAAGGAGTATTGTCTCAATTTTGTAGACGATTTACTAATTATATCGAGTTCGTTCGAACAGCATGTGAACCACCTAAAGAGTGTTCTGGGGAAATTGAAAGACGCAGGAATCACGTTGAATTTACGGAAATCAAGATTCTGCCGACAGAGAATCGAATTCCTAGGACATGAGATCACCGTCCAAGGCATAACAATCGCGGAAGAGAAGTTTGCACCTATAAGAGAATTCCCAAGGCCTAGGGGACGCAAACAACTTAAATCATTCCTAGGATTAGTAAACTATTACGCGAAATTTCACCAGAAGCATGCTGAATTAACGAATCTGTTAAATGAACTCACTAAAAAGGACAGAAAATGGGAGTGGACGGAGGAGCACCAAAGGGCTTTCATGGCAATAAAAGAAGAAATATGCAAATCAGTGATCCTACATCATCCCAACCCCAATAAGCCGTACTACATACAAACCGACGCCAGCGGTTACGCTATTGCTAGCAGATTGTATCAGATTACGGAAGAGGGAAGAGAAGAACCTATATATTTTGCCAGCCGATGTTTACGAGGTGCCGAATTATCCTATTGCGCAACAGTGAAAGAACTTATCGCAATTGTACATGCACTGAAGAAATACCGAAGTTTTATTCTGGGAGCTAAGACGATAGTGAGAACGGATCACAAGGCACTATCGTTTGTATTTAAGTGTAAACTCCTCAACAGTACGTTAGCTCGGTGGATATTAGGGATCCAAGAGTACAACGTAGACATCGAATACTGTCAGGGAAAAGATAATTTGGTCGCTGATGTTCTGAGTCGTTACCCATATGAGGATGCAGAGGGAATAGGAGGCGCATCCGAGGAACCCGTGATAGCCATTCTCCTAGCAGAAGACCCATCGGGGGAACTGATGAGGGACTTACGCAATTTGAAACAACTGCAGCGGGAGGATGAAAGGTTAGGTAAAATTGTAACGGCAGCAGAAACAGAAGAATCCAGAAAGGGATATCGATGGACGGAGGAAGGGCTGTTAAGAGAGACAAGGGGTAAACAAAAGGTGTGTATACCGGATAAGCTGTTCCCAAAACTAATATGGGAAATCCACAGGATGTATGGGCACCTGGGCGCAGCGAAGATACACAAAATGCTCATGGAGAGGTTTACTTACCGAAGTTTCCCACGGGAAATTAGGAAGCTGATTGCCACCTGTGAGGAGTGCCAGCGATGTAAGGCGCCGAATTATAACAGCTACGCCGAGATGCAGACCGTGGTTCCGGATGGGGTGAATGACCTACTATGCGTAGATGTAATTGGACCCCTGCCCAAGGGTCAGTTCGGATGTCAATACATTCTTTCGGCGATCGATGGATTCTCTAAGTTTATAAAACTGTATCTACTAAGAGCAGCCACCACACGAAGTATTGTGGATGCAATTTTCGGGCGACATATCCATTGTGCTGG
The DNA here is from genome assembly GCA_933228895.1 of Platycnemis pennipes. NCBI lineage: Eukaryota > Metazoa > Arthropoda > Insecta > Odonata > Platycnemididae > Platycnemis > Platycnemis pennipes. The sequence continues at coordinate 37,923,136 of OW121850.1, read as the reverse complement.
AACGTACAAACGAATTCTGACAGATAGGGGAACCCAATTCACTAGCCCCGCATGGAAAAGGAAACTAACACAGGAAGGGATTAAAGCTGTTTTCTGCAGTGTCAGGCACCCGCAGGCGAACCAAGTTGAGCGGTATCATCGCACTATCAAGACGATCTTGCGAATTTTCTGTCAAAACACACATGCCAGTTGGGTGAAGTGGATAGGAGTGGTTGAAACATGCCTGAATGACACCCACAATAGCACCACTGAAATAACGCCTACAGAAGCTCATTTCGGGCGCAAACCCGAAAGAATCTGGGACACTTGTATGACGGCAGACATCACCCAAGAAGAGGAAGATATTCCAGGGTTAGTTGAAAGAATCCGTAGTAGAATCTACACAAAGGGGCAGAAAAGGAGTGAGCGACACTCAAGAAAAACTCACAAGAGAGGGAAGAACTTCGAGATAGGAGATCGAGTTCTATTACGCACTAATCCTTCATCTGATAAGGAGAAGAAGATTTACCAAGGTTTCATGCCACTATTTGAGGGACCATTTATAATTGCTGAATCACGGGGAAGGGCCACTTTCGTGCTAAAGAACATGGAAACAGGAACGGAACGAGGAACTTTCCATGTATCCCACATGAAACCATACGTAGAAATCACTGCACTCACAACAACACCCACAGGAAACCAACTTCACACAGAACATCGCGCAAGCACAGTTGAGAGAGGACTGAGAACGTAAGAAAATAAGAGCCGAGTCATGCGATTTTCTAGTTACATTGTGAGCAAGCGTCGGCAGACACAGATTTACCGCGCCATTTGTACACATTTTATCGCAAGGTCGCAGAGGTGTAACAAAGTAAGGGCTTGCGATTAAAACTTTGTATTTGTGCGGTGAGGGAGTGGATCTACGGTTACTAAATTGGTGTTTAAGTGAAGTCAGCTGGGTGAATGAACATTTGGACTCAATATGATGAGGCTGACAGTTAGAATGTAAAACTTTAAAGGTGAAGGAGATTTTATGTTTGATGTGTAGCAAAGTGTGATTCCTTTGATTACCAGAAACTATTTTATTGATGGTTATGCACAATATGTACATTTGGAAATTACATATGACCCAATGTTTTATGTAAAATGTATAACTTATTTTAAAGATGTTAAATTTGAAGAGGGCATATGGCATTCGTTTTGAATATTTGTATGTTATGTTTTAAAGGTAAAGTTGATGTTTTAAAGAAGGGTATAATTGCATTTATTGTATTTTATGAATGTATGTAAACATAGTGGATGTGGACCAATTTCAGGGGTAGAACGATCTTTAGAGGCGCCGGGGCGACTCTTTATTTTAATTAGAGGCTTCGAAAGAAAATCTTTTAGGATATAATATTTGCTTTCGACGGGGCAGATGTAACGTATCAAAATTTAGCCATATCATGCTGGGGAGTTGGGGAGCCGCCATGTTGGTTTTTGTACAGAATATTTATACGGAGACATAGGGAAATATGGCGTCGGCCTCGACAATGGCCAATTTGTCATTGAGCCTGGTGATTCAGGTCATTCGGGAGTTGCATTCCCAAGAATAGAAATTGTCTCGCAGGCTATTGTTGAACTCGCGGCAGGTTACGGAGGGAGACTAATTATGGCCGGGCGTTAACAATTAAGAAGTGCCGATATATAAAGAGGGACGAAGAGCGGGAGGGGCGGCTGCTGCTGCTAGGCTTCTAGGCGGCTAGTCGAGGAGTCGAACGAAGGTGAAGGCTGATAGTCCAAGAAGAGGGAAGTGTCTTCTAGGCGAGTCTGATAGTCTAAGAACAGTGAAGGGGCGTCTAGCTTCGAGTCTGATGGTCTGACAACAGTGAAGTGGAAAGTGGCATGGCGGAGAAGCCAGGATTAACCCAAGGAGACGGGGATCGCCTCAGCTAGAAACTCCAGATAAACTAAAGGGATAAAGCGGTCCACTCCCCACTATTATGTAGGTACTTATTTTTAAGAGGGTACTGGCTATATTTTATGTGAAAGTGAAAAGTGAAATGGCTCGTGAAGTGATCTATGGCCTGTAAAAATTGAGCCTGAAGAAAGTAAGAGTGAAAGTGATATGTTGTGAGGGTAATTTATTATGATACTGTTTATATTAAATTTGTGTGTGAGAGCAAAATTAAATTGAAAAAGAATAAATTACAATACATATTGGACTAGATTTTCTCCAGCTCGTCATACTATTTATTCCATATGGAACTCTTGGGTGGATTACTTTGTGCTACGCCAAAAATGGTAGTTTCATGATGAACTTTCTGATATTTTCATCTCAAATTAACTCCTGAACTACATCAAATACAAAATTTTAACTGCGTTTTTCGCAACACACCTTCTTTCCTCATTAGTTGTTACCGATGATTATACGCCTATAACCAAAATTTACACGTATGATACCACTGATTGAGCAGAATAAATGATATTCAATTTTTTTTAACTTTACAAATAATTGCAGTTCCTTTTCTTTGAGACGATATTTCAATTGCATGCAGTGAAAGATTAACGTAATCACAAATAAATACACCAACCAACATTCATATACAGATTAAAAATTATACCGTTTCAAACTTCCTCAGAGGTTGACGAAGGTAAATTCAAGGAGTTGGATACCCCAACTTGTACACAAGCTAGAGAAAAATCACGCTATTTCCTAAGACAAGGATTATCTGTTCGTAGAAACATCTGCAACTTCTTAATTTGTCAGCTCATGATTCAAGGACGAAAACTTCCCAAATATGAAAACTCTCGCGGTTATTCATCAAGCAGCCATTTTCACGAGAAGGCTTAAGGATTTTGCCTGGCGTGAAATATTGCTTTCGTATTAAGTTTGCATAGGACTTCATTGCTATTCAGATTCGCGGAATCCAAGCATTATAACCCCTTCACGATTATTGACAATGCTATTAATCGCTGGGAGCTTAATATGGCTCTTTCATTGCTGTGAAAGATCGCGAGATACCTGCAGGGAATGTTCCTTGAATATTTCATGTTAAAATTACTTACTGTAAAGTAATATCTTTTCAAAACTCACCATGCGGTATTTTCCATTACAGAATTGAAAGCTCTTCTGTGAAATTTTAAAAAGTGGACCAATTATTTAACTCGAATTCAGAATATTAGCTATTTTCGGTAGTAAGCTCTTTGGGCAAAACGAGGCCAAAGAAAAGGATGTGATCTGTAAAATAACGTTAGTTCATTAAAGGCTGCAAGCAAAATTAATTGTGCCTCCATTTTGGAGAACTCTTTGGTGAATTGCGAAATCATATTTTTTTTATTTATGAATTTTTACGGACTTTTCCGGATATATAAAAATTTCATTTGCGGGTAGTAAAAAGTTTCCCTTAATAAGAGTTGCAAGATATAGTCACGATTTTTCAAAAATTAAAGAATCGTCCAAATTTTAAATTGTGGTGGTGGACAAAAAGTCCAAGCTGGGAATTAATACTGTTTTGTTTTTTGTTCGCCCATTACCATAACGATGCAACCCTATTATTTAAGTACTTGTAGGAATAAGTGTATCCAAATGAATGACGTCATACCGTATTAAGCAACACTCAATTTACCCTCGAAGGTCAGCTGATTTTATATTTTGGCAAAGATTTATTATTTAAATGGCGCAGATAATAGAAACTAGTGGGCCCAGTTAAATATAGGGAAAAGGCATTTGTGATTATCTCTGCCCCATACATACTCCGAATCGTGACTAATTTGCTCGCTATCTTCGGGAAACTGTGGTTTATCGACATGCTCTTGCTTCGAGGTCATTTTTTTCCGAAAGGGACCCAAACACATTGGTTTTTGTGAGGTCACCCCTCGAAATTTTATCACGATGGAGAGAGCGACTAACGAACAAAATCGGGGCCATTATGACCTATTTTCGTTGTAAGCGGGCATTTATAACTGGAAACGAAACGATTTCGAAAGGAGATAAAGAGAATCGCCACTCAAAAGTGCTTGTGTACTTAAAGGGCATTGCGTAGTTCACCCTTTCCTTCCTATTTCCCTGCTTGGTGTTCCATGACATCGGATTTCACGCAAAGGCAATCGATTCCACTTCCACGTCCAAACCAATCACTACCACGAATCAGGAACACGCATCGCTCCACGAACCTGTGAGAATCTGTTGCTCAACACGTTGTCGAAAACGGGCGAGGAGCCGGTGACTGTTATAGAATAACACGCAACAAGGAAGAAAAAACACAAATTGGAAACCCAAGGAAAATGGAGTGCGTGAAAAGGTTTTTGGCCGTATTTTGTATTGGTCTCACAAGAAAGGTGGGAAATCAAGTTTAAAAGGGGATAAAGGCATTTTTCTGGTATATTTTAACGCATATTCGTAACCGTCATCCAACTGTCTCGTTAGTTTTGGATACCCATCCCTCACCTCGAGATTTTAATTGCAATAGAACTTTTCCCGCTGTAAATGTATTTCGCTGTAGTAGAGCGCACTGCATTCCTTGAACATCCTCGATGGATCACACACATCAAATTACTCCATACGGCACTGTCAAATGTACCAGGAAGGAGGAAGTCAGGGTAAAATCATGTCATTCAAAATGGGCATCAATGGTTCGCAATTTGTTTTCCATCAAGGTAGTGCCTCTTCTAAGGCAAATTTAAATCTCATGTGGAGATATTATATGGTGGTCTACAAGGAATGTCATCTAAAAGGAATGTATTCATTAAAAATGAATGTGCCGTAGCAACTCCAAAATAGTTAGTATAAGTAAGTTAGTTCACCATTCAGCTCATGAGATTACCATATATCCTTTGAACTTTTATGGAATCTAAAATACTTATCCCATTCCTTCCTCGTCCCCACATGCTCTACATTTCCCATACACCACCATCTTCTACATCCCATTGCAAATTATTAACTCTTGTGTTCTTTTTAACTACTCTCTTAACGCCCGATTTTTTCCAGTAATTTCCTTTATCTGTCCACCGTATCAAGCAGTTCCTCATTTTTTCTTTCCGTCTTCCTTATACATATTTCATTACAATCAATTCCATTTAAACCCTATACTAAAATTCAATTTTGAGAATAGCTTGCTTGCACGTCTGTACTTAAGAATTTTCACAAGAATTATGGGAGCAGAAACTGACGAAGATGAGAGGAAGAGGATACCTGGGTAAAATTTCTAGCTTTTCCGAATGTTCTTTTATATATGCGATGCAGGTACAAGGCTGTGTACTGTTCCAACGTCAGAAATGTTTTCTGAGATCGATCTGTAATACAATAAAATAACTTCGTTAGGACAGTAACCTTTACCCAAACATTCCTTTCCTCAATTCAAAGGGCTCCGCGTTTTGAATTGCGCTCATCAAGTGCTCTTAACTTCCCTCTAGATGAGAGCCAATAACACTCCTTCAAAGAAGCTGAGACTGGATTCAAATCAGCGATGGTAGATAATTTTTCATGGTGATACTAATGGAAATCATCATCATGGGTCAACAATCCTAGGATTGGTTTGACGCAGCCCTCCACTCCTCCACTAGATTCTTCTTTCGGCCAACCTCTTCATATTAACGTAATTTTTCTCTTTCACGTCCTTCACGACCTGTTCTATGTAACTGATACGAGGTCTGCCATTTCCATTCTTCCCGTTTACTTTTCCTTCGACGATTGTCTTCATCAGGCCATCGTGTATCACTCTTGAATTCACCATATTTCGAAAGGTAAACCCTTAGAGGTTTTTAAAAATTGTTTCCAAATGACGTGGTAGTTGTGAATATCTTGGATGGAAGTCATTTTTTGGCGTGTGAGAAACAAGGTGTGATATACAAATCTTTCTCCTTAGAGTACTCAAGGCTTGAATTCCGAAGGTAAAGATAAATCAACTAGCATCGTTCCAAAATAGCACTTTCAAGCGGGAGACGAAAAAAGCTTGAATAAGAACCTAGAAATTCCGGAACTAGCCGATGAAATTGTGAGAGGGAATATTTCAGATTGATCTTGCCCGCATTGTTGAATAAGAACTCGCCGGATGGCATAACGGAGGTCTCTGATTTACCACCATATGTCCAGTAGCAGTAGATATTGCACGTGCTGCAATCATATTCAAAACCTACGACAACCATGCTATTAATGTTTTAGAAACGCCCGAATAATTAGGCCCAATAACCAGTCTTTTTCTTCTTCATCGCTGTTGTTGGTGCTAACGATTTACGAATTTCATTATTAATTCGTAACAATCTCCATACGAGTACTTTGGTGAATCCTCTCATTTGTAATGGACATTTTCCATTATTTATCATGTCATAACGAATTAATTTGGTTAATTTCATCATGTGATATGAAAAGCTACTTTTGTTGAATCACTAAACGTGTGAAATGAGTATAGGACGGCATCTGTGACCAAACGTAATGGTATCCATCCAACCAAATATTTCAGAAAATTATTCATGGTATAGTAAAATGGCAATATTTTCATTTAAAGTCAATCCTTGTTGACAACCAGATTAAACTATACGCTTTTAAAGAACGCTTTTGGGCAACTTTATCGTAGTAAAAGAAGAATTTTTAACTTTATATTTGAGTATTACTCTTTTTATCAGGTTACCATACACCCAAATAGTTAGTTGGTAGTGTAAATAGTTCAAAGGAGTTGAAATTTGACAAATAATATATTCTTGATGTGAAACACCGCATAATCTTGTGTAGCTCAATACTTTTAGACTGTTATCGACGGATGAGTCATGTCACAACCGCAAATTGGGGTCTATTAAATGGAATACTCCACTAGGAAAACAATGTTCAAAATAGATCCTATTCCGATATACGCTATCGCTACGATCGCTCACAAAACTCTCCGATATGGTGCATGTTTTTATCCGCATTGAGTTCCAAATAGATATCCCTGTCTTTATAAACTCACATCCACTCTGATATCGCCTTTTTCCGAGAAAAGGTGACCTTTTTTCATTATAATCTCTCAACCAGACCTTGCGTCACGCTTATCTTGCCTGAGTGATCCCTTCTGTCGATACGCTCTTCACGCAGTGACTTATATGTTTCCTGGCCCTTCAAACGGGGGACACTTTTCTCGGCCTCAAAACCCCAAAGATTCGAACGAAGTGAGAGGGCATTCATTCCCCTACCAAATTCGTCCATTCGTTTTCATTTGTTACCCCCCGGGCCGTGCGCAAAAATGCTCAAAGAGCTTGCACCTATTGACAGGAAGTCGCTCCCTGGAATGAGGATAAAGCTCTTGCCTAGAACTAGGGATATGCAATTCGTATATTTTAATATCGAATTCTGATATTGACTTCAATTCGCAAAAGCGTACATAACTCGATTTCACAACGCGAATAGGCATTATATTGCAATTCAAATGATATTGCACAATATCCCATGTAGTGTCATCGTGTATCACGTAATATCACATAAAAACGAGCACGAACATGTTGAAACCATCTCCATATCACTTTATGAAATCATGCATCGTAACTTGAAATCGGCAACTATGTATTGCATAGATAAAGGTCAAGAACGAGAGCCCTAAATGGAGAATATAGGGCGTTTCGTGGTTGATTTCTACCCGAAACCTGTTGTGATACATATCGCAACTGATATTACGTAGCATAACACAACCCTTGTGAGGAGACGAATGAAGAACAAAGTGGCGTCGAATTTGCGTCGACACCAATTATACGATACCACATGATGTCGCATATCCCAGTCGATAAATTTAACACATCACAGTCTAAATTTCAAAGTATCTCAGAGTTCTAGTACCGACACGAATTCGTTACTGCAGCGCTCGTATTTGTCCTCCTGGCCTCTCCTTTCATTTCGCACCCATTCTTGCTTTCCCTGCGCCATTAATATCATGACGACCCCGCAAATTTCATGACCCGTGACGCCGAGCTCACCGTATCATCTCATTCTCTTTAAGTTCCACCTCCCGCAACTCTACCGCTAGCTCCTTATTATTATTTCTTTTTTCTCCTGCCCTTTAATTACGAGCGGAGGGTTTGTTTCCCTTTCCACTGCGTCGCCGGAAGGATAGGCGAAACTGACAGCAGCTGCTGTGTCAGATGGGTGAAATTAACAGGAAGGGCCGCTGAGGATTCTCTTGAGTCCGGTGTGCAGCACAGAGGGTCCGAAACGAAACGTCGAGGACGGTGACAAGGCGGACCGCTGCTTCAAGGAGTTCCAGTCGACACCATGTTTACATTGAGTAACGGCTTGGCCGGGGTCGCTCCATCAGTTTGCATAGCACTTCCAGGAAAACGTGAACTTTGACCGTATTCCCATTTAGCGATAAAAAAATGGAGGGGTGGTTTGAGAAAAAAATATCACCATGGAAATCTGCCAGGACACGTCGAGGGTGTGTAGCGAGAGATCAGTAATCACCAGCATACCCTATGTATATGCAACTAGTAGGTATAATGCCACGTAATTACAGGAAGGCGTCAGATATGCACAGCATGGTCACGGTGTAAAGGGCACATTTAACTATACGATTACTACCCACAAAGGAACATAAATACTAATTTGTTAACATTAATTAATGAATAATTCCCAGTTGGGATGCAAGAGTGCAGTTAGCATAATAGTGTTAACAGCATAATTCAGATGCACTTACCCAGGGATTGTCACCTCGCAGCCCAGAACGGTGATTTCTATGGCCCAGGGAGACTTATTTACAGAACTTGTAGACATTTAATGTAAAAAGATATGCATGATTGCTTAATGACCCTATTTTCATTTATTGTGAAGAAATTTGTTGCCTTTCTCTTTTGAGAGAGTGAATTTAATGGTATTATTCATCAAACAGCATTTGTAGCATTTGATAAATCGCCATAATAAATAATCAACATAGTATTTGATGAATTAATTTCGGGAATAGATTGGAACGGATTTCAATAACTATCTCCCATAACTAGTTCTCTGGACCAGAAACCGTCGAAGTATAAAATAAATGCTTCGTTGATGAATGTATGGTGACAGGGTTAAGTAGAATTCTTCTATTCTAGAGAATTTTTAGTACTTGGAATTTTAGAATTTCATTTCTTAGAAATTGACAAAATCTAGATTCACAATTCAGCATTCTGAATTTTTTATCATCCTCCATTTTAGTCCAGGCTGTAGTTAAGGCTTAGGTGAAGGTTCGTCAAATTACTTAGGCGCAGTACCTCTCAAAAATTGCTAGAACTGTAAGGATATAATCTCTATCTCGACAAAGTATTATCTCAATGATGCAAAGACAGTTCGTGGTTTTGTAATTGCATAAACCTTTTACTGATGATGGCAAATTTTATGATGCAGCTGTTGCAGTGGAGCCGTTTACAAGAGTAGATATTTACAGAGATAAATTTAAAAAAGCGCTCACCAGTCTATTTCAAGGAGATTATCCGATTTCGAGGAAGAGGTTGCATGCAATGATAAAAATTCATTGCTCTCCATGTAAGGTACAGGAAGGACGTGAGCAGAAACTGGAATAGCTGGGAAGTTTCCATTGGAACGATCCTTGAATCAGCCCTACTTTTGTAGCATGGCCCCTGACAGGAATGATGGGAGATGCATATTTTCGAGGGATTGGACGGGTAGGGAATACATTGCGCAGGCGCTCTCTCGTGAATTTCCAAGATATATATCAGAGCTGCCATTAGTTTCAACTCCATAATATCTTCACGCGTACGATTTTATTTTCGTGAGCTGTTCTAGAATAATACCATCGGAGGGAATCGAAGGGATTCCACGTACCGCTGAGCTCGTTCGTGATGGGAATTTTGCCCGAAATACAAAATAAAATTGCATAATCCATCCAGGCACGTGAAATAGTGTCTGCTGAAATAGTCTGGGAACCGACCGCTCGGTGTTTATTTTCCACAACTGACGAAGCCGCGTCGTCCCGACATAAAACACGTACAAAATATTTGCGGCATGGAATTGAGGAGACTTTAGGGATTTATCGAGGGAATCGTGGGGAGATTCTCTAGCAAAAAATAGAGAGAGAGAAGTTATTTTGCTCTAGTTAGGCTTCATAACGAGTATGCCGAGAGCATTTGGGAACAGATACAGAAAGCTTTCGTTCGTGACTCGAATAAAATAACAAAAAGGGTGGCCACGCATTCGTTGAAAAATTGCCTAGAGGCAACTGAAAGTGTCACACGGCCATTGAATTGCTGAGAGAGGATTCTATAGAGCCTCTCACATCATTCGCCAGAGACAATGGGGAAAATATCTAAGGTTCAAGTTCGACGCTGACACTGAACGTGTGACCCTAGCCCCACGCTTCATTTGAAGGCAGCACAATAGCAGGAAGTATGGATTCTAGACGTGGAGGCATGGACTTCGTCTCGATAGCAAGAATAATTTTTCTCATGCTTCATTTGTTATAATGAGGGTTCTAGATTATTAAGTTCTCTGGTAGCATTACGAATTATAAAAATAATAATTTTATTCCTCATATAAAATATATTGAGCATACATTAATAGCAATTCACTTAATTTAATTCACTTCCTATTTAACTTACTGGTAAAGTAAGTAAGTAAGGTAAGTAAAATGATAACTTAATACTTTTATTCTATAATTTGGATTTTTACCAGCCAACGTAGGTTCTCATTGAACATTTCTATTCTGATTGTACATTCCCGAACATTTATAATCCGGTCCTCGAATGACTTTAATTTCTACATCTTATAGAGAAAAAATGAAACTTTGGAGCGTAGTCGTGTACGGAATTTTGTTAGACTCATAAGGATTCACTACAGTCCATTATCAATTATTGAAGGTAATTTGTATTTGAATATGTATTGATAGTAATATACTAACGAAAAGTGAATAGTTTAGGGGAAATATAATGCTGTAATTACATCTCTGGCTATAAATATATCTAAGGGAGGAAATTAATACAAAGGTGGTTGAGAATGGATTTGGCAGGCGTTTTTCACTGTGGCCAAGCAAACTCACTAAGAACGGAGGAGTGAAATGTCTCACTATTTAAATCACAGCATCATATAGTTATAGAGAATCTATTCCTGAAATAATGTATAATGTGCCAGTAATAATGTGATGTAATTTCCTTGAGACTATAAGACAACGGACTACGTTCTACTCAAATCTATTGAATCTCCTCATTCCAACTAAAACTACAATCGTCTTCCATGCTTTTTTAATTGGTTCCAAGCACTATTATTTCAAAAATGTTCTTCTATATCTCATTAATCTCTTCATTATCAGCTCCACTCACGTACACTGCCACCTCGTTTTCACCAATACTCTTTCCTATCCTCTGTTTTTTTGTCTTGCACTACTTTCGCTTTCTGCTTGCACTTCTTTCGCCATGGACCAATAAAATTGGCTCTCCTCTGAAGTCGTTAAATTCCACTATAAATCAAATTATTTCATGGGCTTTTTCCTGTAGAAAATAAAATGAAACGCGGCCAGGACGTGAATGGATATCCCTGATGTTGATACCGTGGCATCGACACCTGGGTCGTGTTTGATTTTCATTTTGAGGTTTGCTGAAGTTGGTGTAATAAATTGCTTTTCTTCGCTTGTCTTTCCTCTCCCTTCATCCATCATACTTAGCCCCAGCCCTTCGCCATCTCAAACGCCTCCAAACAATGTTCGTCCTCCCTTCCAAAGGACAAGGACCATGTACCACCACGCTTCATGTCAAAATCCTTAATCACCAGATAGGACTGAAGGCGTCACTTTGTGGAATTTCGTAACATTCATAGTAACGAATGAAATAAAAACTTTAGTCAATTCCACACCACTTTTAATAAACCGACCTAGGTTTATTGGGACCTACCTATTGGGACCTATTGCTACGATTGTGTATTAAACCGATGTAGGTGCAATTGTCGAAACCTAGGTCGGTTTATTTAACGTTGTGTGGAATTGGCTAAATATTTTATTTTATTCGTTGCTATGAATATCATCAGTCAATGTTTCCCAACCTACTATCTTAAACAAAGAATTAAGCCGTAGGTACATGAGCTCTGTTGACAACTGATCATGTAATCAGATTTTGTTTCATAGATCAAGGCGGATTTTTTCATGGACATGTTACTCCTCTTCTGCACTTCTTCCTATCTTCTGTCCTTTTCCTAAGCTCTTTCCATCTTTCACTCTGCATGTTTCCTATCCCACTTTATGACGCCTTTGAATTATATTATCTTTATCCCTTCTTCAGCATTCCACTCTCTATCACGGCCTAAAATAAAACCTAGATTCTCATTACTTGGCACGCACACCCGCAATCTACTTTGACTCCTTATTTCCACCAAAATATTCTCTCTTCCAAAAACACCCCAGAACTTCCTCATTAATCAGCATTTCTATTATTTGCACCGTCTTTATCCTGCCTCAACCCCACATTTCAAATACCCCCTCTTCTCGCCTTCAAAATTTCACAAAGTGTATGCTACGTTGCCATACAACACCACTCTCCTGATGAGACTCGTTATTTACCCTATTGTTTAAAATTTTAACCGAAGAGTTCTCTCAAGAAAGTTTTTCCCTGTGAATATAAGCCTCAGTCATGAAAGCTTCCACCTTCGTAAATATTTGGAAGTTAATTCCTCAATTTTTCAAAATACTTTTCGACTAACTTCAATACTCACCCTACACCTGTTTATAACCTACTACTTTTGTGTTTAATTTTGACTTTAATTTCATGAAGAATCTTATTACAAAAATTTCATGATGAATAAAATTCATTCCCTAATTCCGTTACTGATTCAGAAATGCATCTAGCAGCAATTGCGTCCCCTTGCTTAACTTGCCAACTATAACTTGGTCATCAGGAAACCTCACCAATTATATCAACTCTTCTTCCCTTATTTTTGAATTTAGCTCCTCCCACACCTTGCACATAATTTGTTTGGCATATTTTGTTAAGATTACGTTCCATAACCTACACTCATTCAATGCTTGGAATTCTGAAAGGAATTGGAGTGTCGTACAATGACCGAAGAATTATCCACAGTTTGTATGAAAACCATGTATCTGTGATAAAATCTGGACCCAGCTCCGAAGAAGCAAGGATAAGAAAAGGAGTAAGACAAGGCTGTGCACTGCCTCCCGTAACTTTTAATGTTTACATTGAGAGATCCATCAATGAAATCAAGGAGAAGTGTTCTGGAGTGAACATCCACGGAAAAACAGTCAGCATGCTACGATTTGCTGATGACATAGCTCTTATAGCAGAGACAGAGAAGGATCTGAATAAAATGCTAACAACCATGGAAAGGACTATGGCCAGACATCAGCTGAAGATAAATAAGAAGAAGATTAAGATATTGGTGTGCAGCAAGAAAAAAGGGGCCAAAATCAACATTATACTAGTAAAACAGAAACTGGAAGAGGTGAAAGAGTTCTGTTACCTGGGAAGCAGAGTACCCAGCGATGGACGAAGGAAGAAAGAAATAGTCAGTAGAGTAGCCCAGGCTAAGAGGGCATTCTATCAAAAGAAGAATCTACTTACAGCTGGAAATACAAGCTTGGAAGTAAGGAAGCAATTCATCATAACGTATATCTGGAGCATGTTTCCCTACGGCAGTGAGGCATGGACGATGACAGCAGCGGAGAAGAAAAGGGTGAAAGCCATCGAAATATGGTGCTACCGAAGAATGATGGGGATAAAATGGATCGACCAAGTGACAAATGAAGAAGTCCTAAGAAGAGTGGGAGAACGTAGAAGTCTGCTGAAAACTATAAAACAAAGACGGGACAACCTAATCGGCTATATCAGACACGATCATCTGATGAAGACATTCGTCGAGGGAAAAGTGAACGGGAAGAATCGAAAAGGCAGGCCTCGTATGAGTTACATAGAACAGGTCGTAAAGGACATGATAGAGAGGAACTACGTGCATATGAAGAGGTTGGCCTATAGTAGAATAGAGTGGAGGCTTGCGTCAAACCAATCCTAGGATAGTTGACCCATGATGATGATGAACCTACTCTCCGCCTTTTCCCCGCTATTTCTATTTCTACGCTATTACCTATTTAACGTAATGTAAATTAAAATGTAATGTATGTACTTTGCTAAAAAGAGAATATCCTCTTGCCCCAAGCCATATGAGTACCTCAGGAGATACCGTGTCGGATTTAGCCATAAAAACCTTTTGATACTGCTACTTTGCAACCAATCCACCACAACTTTGTGGTGGGAGGAGACTTCATATCAAGCATGCTTGATTTATGCGTAAACAGCCATACTGCTAGTAGATAAATATCCAATTTCACTCTTAATATTGAAATTAACGGGGAAACACGACGAAACTACTTGCTATACAGCCACTCACCCCAAACTAACAGCATGCTGGAAATGTTGCGCACAATTATTACACCAGTATTACTTTCATATAGCAATGAATATGATAAAATATGCATCAAACCTGTTTTAAACATTTTTCTAACATCTTTGCCAAGGTTTTCCACTCATCAGTCCTTTCCTGTTTTGATGGAAATGTTCCTTTCTCCGAGCGATGGGAGGGGGGGGGGCGCGCTGTTCAGGAAAAAGGGAAGAAGTAAGCAGTAGGCAACGAGCGGGCGACGGATGCTGGGACGGATGAGGTTACTATGATTCACAAACAGAGTGCGGAAATGAGGAGAAGTGTCAGCGTAGGAGGAAGGACAGACAGCGGGGGGGGGGGGGGGGGCGGAGTGGGTCCGTTGTCTCTCAATGGGGTGAGGTGGGACGGGCGATGGCCCCGCTCTCCTCGGCTCGGATGCTCGAGGGCCTCTCGGCGGTGCGGAAGTGAGACAAGGGGCGGATAAAGAGGGCAGGGCCGCGGCAGAGGAGAAGCCCGGCGTTAGGCCCAGTCACACAAGGATGGGAACTACTATCAGAACGCATGTAAACATCTAGACTAAGCCTTTTATATAAATTGGAAGCCGATTTGTTTACAGGTGGCGTTACATATATATTAAGAACTCCTGTGTATTACTCTAGATTAGATCATATAAGCAAGATTAGAATATAGATTGTTGTATCAATAGATTTAAACTGTCATTTTTCCGCGTCCCAAGGACCATAAGAGAACATAATGGACAGTATAGTAAGTGTATACATAATAGTACAGTATATAAAATGTAATAATATCTATCATAGGTGAAAAATTGTTGGAGTTGTTTGCATTGCATTAAGTCTGATTTACTAAGCCATGCATGCTAGAGAAATATAGATAGATTTATTTATGTAAATCCTTTCAAACCAATAATCACTTCATTACTATGTAGATACTAACCATCTATTGGCACGTACCACATACCTAATATGTTTCCATGAGGTAACAGCATTTAAGCTCTTAGTTGCCTGTAAGTTGTGTATACTTTGTGATCTTCTTCCCCTGCCACATACCCTTAAGGTGGCTCGCAGGGTATTACGTCGATGTAGATGTCACAGAAGGCGAGGGAGAGCGGCAGCAGTATGGGCGGACGAGCTATGTCGACCGATCGTCCACGCCTATGCGGATGGGACTGAATCGCTAAGCGTCATCTCATCACTGTATCGGACGCCTTCTTTTTTTTAGCGATAAACAGCAAAGGGTGCTCCCGGAAAACGCTGCGAGCATTCGGGATCCCATGCAGAATGATTCGATTCGCGAGCCGAAAGCAAAATACCGTGCCGCCGCTCGTTTTGTGACAAGCTCCAACGTACTGATAGGAAGCGCGGCTATTGAAAATTTTGCAATAAAAAGTGTTCGGGTAACATTCACTGCAATTCTTTGATTAAAAAAGGCACTAATGACTTTACCTTTTCAAGATGGGCATGAAAAATCTCGTTATTGGAAGACAATTTCTCTTGCTAAGCTACCTTAAGCTCTTTGGTATATGCAACAAAAGTCGTTTTTTATGCGGATAAAATCTCCAATTTTATTCCTGAGCTATTTACAAGTTAGCAATTAATTACGGTTCGCAGTGAATATTTAATATTCAACTTTGATATTTTACAATCTGCCATATACATTGATGACTAAAAAAGGGAATATATTTGGAAGGATATCTTTGGACTATCGAGTTCACATATTTCCTGGTTATGCTTTTAGCAAAACTTGATTTCAACACTTTCAATGCCGTCAGTAGGAGTAGGTAATGATTATGATCTGTCTTATGCCTTGCATATTTTCTTATTGTGGAAATAGGAAATACAGAGATGCACATTTACGAAAATTAGTCAACCATGCCATAGCCAAGTATTAGGTTCAATATCGGATTACCCTATTTCCAAATGTTGCTTGTATTTTTTTGAATCCCTAGTGAAAAGTAAGCAGAAAAACTTTTGAGAAATTGGCTAGTAATTAACTTTTATGCACATTCCCATTAATATGTTCAATTTAAGCAAATTGAGGCATTGTAAGACTGCATGAAACGATTTAAATATACTTATTGAAATAAGTAATACTGTCATTGTAAGCCACTATATCTTACAAAAACACCTCGCAAAATTTACCTTTATGGT